>JAVGWX010000005.1:110646550-111266550 GCA_036924085.1 Ariolimax columbianus
CTGTATGCTCTATTATAACCAATAGGTACCTTTCCTTATCTATCATTCAATATTGTTCTCGCCCATTGTGTATTTATGTTTCATATTGGATCTACCCATGTGGAGGACTGTACATTTATCTATATTAAACTCCATTTGTCAGCTTACAGACCAGTCTCGAATTTTATCTAAATCCGAACTCAATATATCCACCTCTGCTATAAATGAGACACTCCTACATAGTTTTGTGTCGTCTGCAAATTTCTCAATCGTGGATCATATATCAATGTCCAAATCGTTTATATATATCAAGAACAATATAAGTCCTAAAACCGAGCCCCGTGGCACTCCACTTTTTCACTTCACTCCACTCAGAGTACTCCTTATTTATGCACACTCTCTGCCTTCTTCCCGTTAACCACCTTTCAATCCATTCGGCAACTTCCCCACATATGCCGTGTAATTTTAACTTTTTATATAATCTTCGATGAGGTACTCTATCAAACGCCTTTATAAAATATAGATAAATAACACCCACTGGTTCCCCATTATATATCATCTTAGTAACCTCCTCCATGAATTATAATAGATTTGTTAAGCACGATCTCCCTCTAGTAACCCTATTCTTACTATTTACGATTAGATTAAACCTGTCTAGATGCATTCCAATGTTTACTTTTATAATTGACTCTAACAATTTACAGTCTATGCTCGTTACACTAACCAGTCTATAATTAACTGGATCTTATTTGTTTCCATATTTGAATAAGGGAATTACACCCGCATCTTTCCAATCTCTTGGAACAATCCCTTTTGCAAGTGATTAAGAGCATAATATAGCCAATGGTTTTGCTAGTTGGTCTCTAATTTCAAATATCATTTTTTGATGGATACCATATTGACCTGGACATATTTTCACTTTCAACTCATTCAATTTTTAAAAAACCATTTCCTCCGTAATGCAGAATGATTTTAATCCCAGTATATCCATTTCACATTTGAAAATATCTATAGGCTCTTGGATCTTGGAGCAGTCTTCTTTTGTGTATACGGTGACAAAGTATTGATTTAGTAGATTAGCTGTCTCCCTATTTTCTCTTATTATTTTACCTGTGTTATCTATGAGAGAGCCTATCTTGCCTTTCGTTCTTTGTTTATTTATATTTTAAGTCTATTTTTGCTGCTTTATTCACTTTCTGTGTTATGTTCTGCTTGTCCATATATTTTTAATATGTTTCTTTTGATTTACATGCCTTTATATATTTTGTCCATGCTTTATTTTTAGCTCTTCTACATTTACTGACAAAGTTGGCATTCTGGTTTGCGTCGTTTTCCTGTGTTTATGGGAGTTAGGTTGAATAAAAGTTGGTAAGCGACTTCTCTAGCTTTTGGGCTAATGTGTGGGTTGTGTAGATTTGTGAACGTGTTCGTGTAGTCTGTTTTAAAATATTTGTAACCTCTTTTTATTCTAAGGTGTAGTGGGGGCGCTTGTAGCTTGACTAGATGTTTGTATATTTTATTTGTCTTCTGTTGTGTTAGTTGTTCGTGTCCTAGGATGGCTGTAGCTTGACTAGATGTTTGTATATTTTATTTGTCTTCTGTTGTGTTAGTTGTTCGTGTCCTAGGATGGCTTTTATGCATGACGTGTAGAAGGGCGGCAATGTCCCGCAGTAGCGCGGTGTTGCGTTGTTTATTGGTATCAGCTTGACATAATCACTTCTTGTGGTCTTGGTCTAGAAATTAAACTTATGCAATCATTGGTTCATTAATTTGATCCATCTGAACCGTTTGAACATTTGTCTTTGTAATTTGACTAAATGTGGATTTAGTAATTTTATTTCTTGGGGCCACATCTTGATCTGGATAACCCGTTCCTCAGCTTAGCTGCGGGTCCCAACTTTTTTTTCTCCAGCAGACCCTGCCTTGGGCTACATAAGTCCAGTGGGTGGTAATCACTCCTCAAGGGGCGTCAACAAGGGAGTCTGACCAACGCATTGGAGGTCTTCCCCGAGGTATCTTTTTACCTCTGGGGTACCAGATTACTATCGCGGTGCTCCATCGATCATCTTTTCGTCGAAACATGGGACCAGCCCATTTATGTTTTGCATTGTCTGCATACATTACCGCATCATTCACCAAGGACAATCGTCGTATTTAGGAATTGTAGAGATTTTGAATACGGTGGTTCCGGAGTGTGATTCCGATCAAACGTCTTTCAAGAGAGGCACCGTCGTCCAGAAATGTGATTTCATACAACTTTTGTTTCAGTAATCTTACTTTGTTTGTGTCTTTTTTCTAGTAATCCGAGTTCATGGGTCACTTTACTTAGCAATTCGATGTGATCTTGTGTCTAGTAATCCGACTTCATGGGTCACTTTACTGAGTAATTCGATGTGACCTTTGGTCTAGCAATTTGACTTCTTGTGGCCACTGGTCTAGATTTCTGACTGGGTGTGGTCCTTATTGTAATTTGAGTTCACCTTTTTTTACTCACATCATCACCGCCACCAATCGTCTTTATTATCGCCAGTGGAGCATAGACCCTCAACAAATAAATGCCAAGCTTTTCTGTCTTCTGTTAACACTTTAAATTGGACCAACGTCTGCCCAGTTTAAGTCATGTTTGGAACTACTTCCATTCTCCAAGTGTGCATGGGCCGCCTTCGACTACTCTTACCCTTTGGCATCCACACAAAAAAAAAATGATGGGTAAAGCTGTTTGGTGTTCTCCTCAATGTGTCCCGGCCACCTCCATCTCCTCCACGTTGTCCTGACCCACTGGTAATTTCTGTTCGTTCCAGAAACTCAAAATTAGTAACTGTGTTCAAATAATGCGTCCGAGTATTCTGCAAATAAATTTGAAAGTCTACTTTTCTGCAGCTAGGCTTCGGCTATATCACGGTCCGGTCCTATACAGGAACGCATATTTGAGTGAAAGATTTGAAATTGTAAACTCGACCATAAAATTCACATTTTGGCCTCTCATATTCTGGAAATCTGGCAAAAAATGAAACCAGCATATTTGTTGTTCCAAAAAGTTGTGACTTGTTCTAAGTCAGTAGCTTTCAGACGTCTCTACGTTATTTCTAAGCAGGTATGCTATTTTCTTGTCTTTGTTGTCACTAAGTGTAAGGCTCTGAATATAAGAACATATATAATTGATAATATAATGTAAAGAATAGTGGATAATTCAAATTCGTGTGTTGTGCAAAACACGGTAGTGGCGGACTAGAACTAAGAAATAAATATCACCTTTTGGCTTTTACTTTTGAATTTTGTTGATTTCATCATTTGCCATAGGGGTTGTTTACAATCACGACAGTAGTTCAACCAAGGGTAACCTACGCCACACTGTTTTAATTCGGCCTACGGGCCGGAAAAGTCCGATCCGCAGTCCCGAAACTAAATATCATATCCCCTCTGTGATCCTAAAAATAATTATTGTTGTTTAATCAATGCCCACAGTGAGTCAGTAACTACTAATTCAGTAATTGAGTACTAACTACTAAACTAATATTATACTAATAACTAATAAGTACTAGTAGATCAGTAGTATTAGTACTAGTAGTAAGTCTACTCTTTTTTGTGCACCCAGAAAGAGACGTTAAGTGGTGCACCAGGCGATTGTGCTATGCTTGGCTTCATCTGCGTGGCGTTCACTTCTACTGGGATCACATCGATCAACGTCTCGTCAGCCAGGCTGTCTTCAAAACAGCCTGTTTTCAGGGAACCCTACATACATAGAAGAGAGATTGTGGTCTTGGTCAGTGAATTGTACGTGACCCTTATATTATTTATTAATAATATAAAACTACGTGATTCTCATAACTAAACTTAACGTCTTCATACTGGTTGTTTATAAGACCCTGCAGAGTCTGTAGTGTATACAACCAGTTAAGTTTCATTTACATCACCTTGCTCTAAAAGCTATGCGCATCTAATTTATTCTTAAATACAATAACTGTCCCTTCCTCCACTACCTCCCGTGGCAATGCATTCCAGGTCCTGTCAGCATTCACCACTCTCTGGCTAAAAAAATATTTCCAAATATCTAATCTGGACCTCTCTTTAGTCAACTTGTAGCTATGCCCTCCTGTTCTCATTGGTGGCTGTATTTAAAAAAGGATATTATAGTCTAATTTATCCATTCCTCTGATCATCTTATTTACTTACTTAGTCGCTCCTCTTCTACCGTGAGGTGTAGAGGTCTGATCATCTTATAAACCTGTATTACGTCACCACAAATTCTTCTCTCTTCTAGACACTGTAGTCCGGTTTTTCTGAGGCTTTCCTCATAACTGTAATTCTGGAATCCCACTATCAGTTTTGTTGCTCTTTCTTTGTATTCTTTCCAGCATGTTTATATCCCCTCTATGATAAGGACTGTACACAGTACTCAAATCTAGGTCTAACTAATGCTTTATACAGTTTGACTATCACTTCCTTGCTCCTATGTTTAATATTTCTTTTTATTATATTTCTTTTTTGTTTTAAGCCACTCATTAGTTAATTTTACTCTTGACGTTTATTTGCTGGTGGGTTACAGTGGCTCTTTCTACAACCAGAGACATAATTCAGAAGGTGAATCAAGGTTCTCCTGACTGTAGTGCAGTGTGAGACTTCTCGGTAAGCTCACCACTATGGGAATTGTAGTGTCAATCCCCACCTTGTTGACATTACTACTGTAACACACCCTATTTCCAGGACCCTAACAAGGAAGTAAGGTGGTGATCTTTGTCAGTAAGTTTCACCTGACACAGATTATTCTTTGCCCCTTGTAGGGTGCAGTAAGCTTGTCGTTTCTTCCTCAATAAGCGTCACACGGGAATACAAATTTATGTTTCCCAGTAAATTTGTTTAGTAACTAAGATAAATAGTAGCTCTTCACCTCTTTCCCCCCAATCCGCCCCAACCAATGTGAAACATTTTATTGTCCCAACGAAATCACTTAATTCTCTTATCAGCTGAACAGGATACAATTTTCCAGTGTATGAAAACTCAACAAAATTCTGCTTCTCTACTTTTCTGTAATCCTACGAGATTGATTGGCCATTGCTCCTCGCTGTTCTAGTGCTTCTCACAGATTGCATATCGCTCTTAATAATCATTAGAAACCATAAAAACAATGAACTGTACAGCCTGTCAGAGGCACCCATACAGACCAGCTACAATTTCAACAGTGTAAAAATATAGTTGATACCTGCCCACTGCAAGATACATATAAATTAGGAGGCAAATAGGCTACTCAACAATGGAGAAAGCAGACCATAAACTGAAAGAAAGGGCAAAATATGGAAAGTTAAAAATAATGATAGAATACAATCTCAAGAGACAAATGACAAGAACAGTATAACATGTTTTCAAGGCTTGCGGGCTCAATGGGAGGAGCAGAGTGACAACATGGTCCTCTCCAACCCTGCCGAAGGATAAACTGTATGATGATTAGAGAGATGCCTGAGACAGATTACAAAGTTTATGAGGGAAATACGAGGTTCGCTCTGAAAGTAATGCCTCCTATTTTATTCCATGAAAACCATAAAAGACCAAAAGAGCACAATAACACCGTTTGATAGAGCAATGGGGATCAAGACGCTGAGCAGCGCATGAGCTGTAGTGGTCAGCTACCCATAGCGTCAGGGCCAGCGAACCATAGCTGCCAAGACCCTTCTACACCTCCACGCGGTGATCCTGGATAACAGGCTGCAGCAGGGCAGACTGGCTAAGGAGAAGGGATCGGAGAGGAAATGCTAACCCAGTACTAAAAAAATGCTTGCTGAAGTCGGATGTGTTGGACCGAAAGGTGCAAATATCGCAGCCGGGCTGTAAACTACAACGCATTCCGTTCTCTGGACTACATTCTGCTACTTACCCTTCCAGGGTTTGGTGGTGGGAGATTGAGAACGAACGAAGAAGAAGAAGATAGAGCAATGTCTTGCCTTCAAAAAACTATTTTTCAACAGTCACCACTCGTGGCTATATATTTTCTCCAACAATGAACAAGAGCATACATGCAGCGCTCGTAAAAATCTGCACAGCTGCTATGCCGGCGTCATGGCTATGGAAATGTTGCCCACACAGTCCATCTTTCATTGGCCCAAACAGATGGAAGTCAGAAGGCTCCAAATCCGGACTATGCGGTAGGTGGGGTAGGACAGTCCAGCCAAGACTGACAATGTGCTCAACAGTCTTCAAACTGGTATGGGGCCTGGCGTTATCATGTTGCAAAAGATAGGTTGTCTTCTTCTCTGGCCTGACTCTGGAAATTTGAGCCTTCAGCTTAGTCAGCTTTGCAATGTAATGGTCAGAGTTGATGGTTTGCCCAGATTCCAGGAAATCAAGGATTACCCCTTTCCTATCCCAAAAGACATGTCGCCACTCCATGGACTGCTGTTTTGACTCAGGATCATACTGGTGGCACCACATCTCATCACCACTTATGATGCAATCCAGGAAACTGTCACCTTCATCCTCGTAATAGTTCAAGAGGTCATGACATTACTTTCAGAGCGCCCTTTGTATATGTGGTTATTTGAGAGCAGAGGAGAAGATCTATGAATTTGATTTCAGTTATGTCTGTCCAATGTCAGCATTTCTGTCTCTTTCAAGGTTTCTGCTAATTCATTTATGAGCATTACTGCTTTATGCCTCTTTGGTCTTCCCATCTTTCTCTTTCCAAACACCCAGGAAAACATAATACACATGAGTTTGTTGTTCTAAAAAACATGACATGAAACTAAGAGTATCACATCCAGGCTGTAGATCAACTATATGGTTAAGAAACATGACATGTAACTAATATTATCAGATACAGACCATATCCTCATCATGTAAAATGAATTGCTACAACACACATAAGTGCCTTATCTATAAGGATTAAGAATCACTATATTCTTTGCCTAGTGTATACAAGTGTATACATTACTAGAAATCTGCGCAGAACATGTTTTTTCCTGTTTTTCCCCCACTTAAGTCAGATCATAGTCATCACTACAGTTGACTGGCCTCCTTTGTGAAGCATGTGCCATGGCACTTTTCTAGTTCTTGCGGCATTAGTTTCTGTAGTAGTTTATGCATAACTCTTTTTGTTGTTGCCATGAAACATCTTTATACTGGTTTAGAAGACTCTGTATACAACCAGTCTCTTTTACATTCGCTTGATCTAAATATAGCTATACGCTTCCAATTTATTCTTGGATGCATTAATTGATCCTGTGGCAATGCATTACAAGTATTTACCGCTCTCTGACTAACAAATATTTCCTGGTTTCTAATCTGAACCTTTCTTTAATTTATTTGTGGCTGTGCCCTCTTGATATATATATAAAAATATATCTAAACATTGACCACATTATCACTTCCTGTGTTGTCAAAATAGTTCTGCAGTGGATACCTGGACACTCTTAATCTTCTGCGTTCGTTCTCAATCTCCCGCTACCAAGCCCTGAATAAGACTTTGCAAGTAGCAGGATGTAGTCCGGAGAACGGAATGCGCTGTGTCGCTAGTTTACAGCTTGACTGTGATATTTGCACCTTCTGGTCCGACACACCTTTCTTTGCCAGGCATTGACACTCAAACATACCTGACAGTGACAAGGCAGACAGACTAGCAAAGAAGGGATCAAGACAAGAACAGCAAATAAAGAAACTTGACTGAACAGATGGGCCATGGGAAATATGGGGAGAGATGTCTATAGACATCTTGCAATCCTCAATCCAAATGACAGTATAAATCAACTCACAATGAAAAATCAGAGCTCCATTTTCTGACTGAGAACCCAACACATCCCACTTAACAAGCACCTGAATAGAATCCAACCACAACATACTCCCAAGTGCCAGCTGTGTACGCACCCATATGCTGAACGGTTTTAGAAAAATTCTTCTTCTTCCGTGGCCAGATAAATGGAACACTGTATGGCACTAAACAACAGCTAATGAATACATGCAGATACCATTACATCATTGGGCTGAAGGATGAGAGCCTTGGTGCTGCTGGATCCATAACAACAACATAAATCTGCATTCTCACCTTGAATTCTTTTTTCTAGACACTAGGTCGGTTTTTCTGAGTCTTTCCTCATAAATGTAAAAAAAAAAAAAACTGTCATACGACATTTTCTCCATTGCTGGGGTAGCCAAGGGTTTTTAAAGACTGAGAGAACTACAGGCCGCTGCTGTTGCACGTTGTGTGCTGGCTATGTTTGTTTATTTCACCCCCAACAGAAAAAAAACATGTGCCATACAGATGATTCAAACCGCTGCCCTGCTTGTTGGCAGGCAGACCTCGAAACCATTCGGCCACGCGATCCTCAAATATAAAATTCCCAAATCCCACTATTGTTTTTATCACTCTTCTTTGTTTCTTTTTCAGCATGTTTATATCTCCTTTACGATAAGAACAACACCTGTACACAGTACTCCCATCTAGGTCTTATGCTTTACACAGTTTGACTATCACTTCCATGCTCCTATGTTTAATATTTCTTTTTATCATACCTATCATTTTAGTAACCTCCTCCATGAATTCTAAAAGATTTGTTAAGCACAATCTCTATTTCTTAGTTTCAATTTGTCTAAATGCATTACAATGTTTTCTTTGATTATTCACTCTAACATTTCACAGACTATGCTCGTTAAACTCACCTGTCTATAAATTGCTGGATCTGATTCCTTTGCCCTTTTTGAACAAGGGGATCACCCCTGAATCTTTCTAATCCACTTTGTGTGATTGAGAACATAATATAGCCAATGGTTTTGCCAGCAGGTCTCTAATTTCAAACAGCAATTTTGGATGAATACCATCTTGACCTAGACGTTTATCCAATTTCCAACCCCTCTAAAAGTTTGAAAACCATTTTCTCCGTAATACAGATTGATCTTAATCCCACTTTGTCCATGTCTCTTTGGAAAATACCTATGGGATCTTGGAGCAGTCTTCTTTTGTATAGACTGCCAAAGTACTGATTGAGTAGATTAGCAGCATACATATTCTCACTTATTATTTTTCATGTGCTCTCTTTGAGAGGGCCTACTTTGTTTTTCGTTCTCATTTATTTTGAACTTAAGAAAAGTTTTTATTTCAGTCTTTATCTTTTGAGCTCTATTCACGTTCTCTGCTATGTTTTGCTTATCCAAATATTTTAAATGTTTTTTTTTATTTACCTGCCTCTGTATACTTTTTCCATACTTTATTTTTAGCTCTTCTACATTTAACTACAAATCTAGTTATCTACTTTTTACGCTTGGGGTTTACCTTCCTACATGGAACACATTCCTCTTTTAGATACTCTAGAACTATTTTAAAACTCTTCCACTCTTCTTTAACCATTGTTTCACTGACAATATCTGTCTAGATTATGTTCCTCGCTGCTTTCATTTTCTTAACATCCATCTTAAAGTAGTCAAATGTTTGTGTACTTATGTTTTCTCAACGGATGGTCACTTTAGTTAAACAGTTCTCCAATGGTAATGTTTTCAATCATATTTTGCTCAGTAGTAAATACTAATCAGAGTGTATTTCTGCCTCTTGTAGTATTTTGCACGCGTTGGATATAAACATTTTCAATGATGCACAGCTTTGACCTAACAAGTGCTTCTGCCATATCTCATGTCATTTCTGAAAACTTGAAATTCCCCATTAATAATAATTTAACTGCACTTGCCTTTTCTATGCTGCTAATCTTATCTTCCTCGATTTGACTCGATGAACATCTGTAGGTAGTATACTTCATTAATTGTTTTTTCACACTTTCTATTTCTCCCCATACACTTTCATTTTTGTTGCCAGATGATAGATCATCTTTGATCGCTATATTAACTAAATTAGTACAGTATAATAAAACGCCACCTCCCTCTGCATTGTCTCCAACTACCCAGTCTCTCCTTAACATTATATATGACATGTATGAAGGCATGGTAGTCCTATTCTTTCCTCCCAATTAGGGGACCCTTGAAGTCGTCACATGGATTGATCTATTTTTGCTCACTGGTATTACCTCAAGAGGAAAAGAAACATTAAAAGGCGTGGCCATTATTCATTATTGATCCTTGCTGGGAAATAAGCTAGTAAAAACCAGGTTTCTAAAAATAGCAGTTTCCTGGAATTTGAATTGATAAATGTTTAAAGGGACAGAAACCCACATTTGCCTAGACATTTTTTGCTAGTTCCTAGGACGTATTCAACTGAAACAGAGACACAGAGTGTGAGTATTTGAATTGACTGCATCTTTTTCCTGTTGGAGCATAAGGCTCACTGTGTACTGGTTTCAATGTCTGTTCTGTTATCAGCACGCTCCAGTCAGTTGACCCAGCTGTAAATGGATGTCTGGCTTACCGTTAGGGCAGAAAAGACAACGAGGAAGAGAACTGAACAACCAGCCTTATAGAAATACTGAGGTCTAGTACAATGATTATGGTCATTTTCTAGTCATAGTTGACCTGCACATCTACACGGGTGTCTTCCAGGAGTTCTTTATTTTGTCGCGTGGGTACTACAGAGTGGTTGCTGTGCTCCAGTGGTCGTCTTTCCTTCTTTCTACATGGCCAGCCCATCGGTGCAAGGAGTTGCTGGCATGCGGTAGGACATTCTTGATGTTTGACAATGCCTGGATGCCACTGTTGTGTAGGCCTGTCTGACGCTGTTGTCTAAGAGATAGGCCCGTGAGACAATACTCAAGCAAGGCATGTGTTGATCTTAGCTGGTTTTCTATGGTTTTTTGTCCATGTTTCACTTCCATAGCATATCACGGGTAGGACCACTGAGCCGAATAGGTCTGCTCGCAGTCTGGTGTCTCTCGTGACATTTTTTGCTGTCTTTATCGTGTTGAAGGCAGCCCAGCCCGTTTGTTGGCGCTTGACAATCTTGGGCTTCAAGTTATTTTCTATGTTGGGGAGACAACCTATGTAAATGTATTCATTGACATCCTCCAGTGGTGTTTCGTTTAGAAGCACAGGGCTTGACTCCGCAGAGTGGTTGCGCGTGGCTTTTGTTTTTCCTATATTTATCGTGAGACTTGCTTTCTTGCCCTCCACTTCCATTCATGCTAGCATCTGTATCACTTCGGTGGGTGTCTCTGTGGTGAGTGTGATATTGTCTGCAAATTGTAGATGGTTGAGTAACAACCCATTTATGCTGATGCCGTACTCACTCCAGTCACAATGTCCCATCCTTGACTCCAGGCATGCAGAGAAAAGGTTGAGTGAGATGTGGGAACCCTATCACAAACCTTTTTCTGTGGCAATAGTTATCGGCCGTGTGAATGAACGAATGGTTCATCCATTATAGCACTGTCTCATCATGTCTGTGTAGCCAGCTTCAACACCCTGCTGTGGTGCTCTCTGTTTTCCTCAGTCAAACGGCAACACATGGTTATGTGGTCCGACGTACTATAGGTGCGCCTGAACTCAGCCTGCTCTATGAGTTGGGCACCTCGAGGGTCTTGCGGATCCTTGCCAAGAAGCATCTAGTGAATACTTTGTACCGTACTGAGAGGAAGGTGGTAGTTAGCCAGGTCCTCTTTTTCATGTATTGTCAGACAGTCTTCGATTCTCATCAGCCGATCAAATTTTCTTTGTTTCTAGAAAACGGGTGAATCGATGTGAACAAGAACTGTAGGTGGCCACGTCCTTTTAACGTCTCTACCGTGATTGCGGACTTGCCAGAGGGCATGCTTTCAATAGCACTTTGAATCTCGGAGTAGTGAGAAGAGTCAGTGATTTATTTGTTGGAGTGGGAGAGGAAACTATGACTATAGTAAGTTTGTGTAGAAGCTGCAGATGACTCTATCTGGAGATGTGAGGTCACTCTCGTTCCATCTGCAGCTTTAAGAGAAGGTCCTTGTGCTCGGCAATAGTGTGTGTGGTTTGTTTGATGCTTCTACATGACCGCGACTGCAAGAAGTCTTCGCCCGAAGAGACACGCATGATCTTCCTTGATCTTTCACAGACACAAAATGCTGAGTGTATTGATCACCTTGATGTTTACTAAAGTTCTATTCATTTTGCAACACTGGTCAAGGAGGTTATTTGGGGTTGGGAAGATCCAGCTTGTTATATGGTTTGGTGTAGACGTTTGACTAGCTTTTTGTATGTCGATGATAGTACTGATGAGGTTTTCATAGTCCTCATCTAGGTTTTCTGCTGCCCTAAATGTTTCTTGTTCCGGGAAAGTTCTAGCAGATATTATATCTAAGATGGAAGCAGGTGGCCTCCTGTACCGATGTTGATTTTTTAATGCATCATTTATATCAAAGCTTAGGCATGCATGCACGAGGCAGTGGTCGCTACCTGTGACACACGGTGACACTTCTTCAACATCCTTGAATATTCAATGGTTTGAGAGCATGAGTCTAGTTTGTGGCAGGGCTGACATGTGGCCATCGTTCCTGATGTGGCTTTTCGAAGAAACTATTGCCATGATACAGTGATGTGCCTCACAGAAGGTTGCGTTTCATCTTTCTACAAAGTGTGATCCAATGTGTCTTTCCCCATTTTTGTATGAGTACGATGCAGACACTGAAATTTCAGAGGACAACTTTAGAGTGGTTGCAGCATTCTTTGAGTAAACCTGTCTATACATGTTGACATTTTTGTGAACAAAAAAATGTTTACAAGTTAGGATAGCCAGCTTTATGCTCTCCATAGCTGCAAATTATTACGTGCCAGGTAGGTTGCAGTGTTGCTAACTTTTTCACCAATTTTCGAGCCTTGAGGACACACAGATGGGTTGTCACTCACCAGTGAATACTATTTTCAACTCTCTTTTTCAGTTCTAAGAGTATCACATCCAACACTATACATTGACCAACAGATGTCTTCATCACATTCTTCGTGTTAGAGATAGGCAGATGTCATAAAAACAGACCTGTATCATGTAATTAAGAGTATCGCATCATGTATGCATACCATCACCAATAGATGCCTCTGTTGCAAAGAACATAAATTAACAAATAATATAGCTGTGAATTGGTGAGGCAATAGCAGAAGTATCATGAGTTGAACTTATGAAGACCAAAGTAGTCATTGAAAAGGTGAAGTGTCATTAAGACAGTGGAAAAGAGGAATCATTGGAAAGCTGAAATACCATGAATACAGTGGAAAAGAGGAATCACTGGAAAGCTGAAATACCATGAATACAGTGGAAAAGAGGAATCACTGGAAAGCTGAAATACCATGATGGCAGTGGAAAAGAGGAATCACTGGAAAGCTGAAATACCATGATGGCAGTGGAAAAGAGGAATCATTGGAAAGCTGAAATACCATGAATACAGTGGAAAATGGGAATCATTGGAAAGCATGCCTTGCAACCCTTTGTTCCAATAGGAACCATACTTCCATTCTGCCCAGGAAGTATTGTTACTCTGGTGTTATTTCCTACTGACATTCGCCCTTCTCACTTTTTGCATTCCTTGAGTCCAGTTCATGCTTGGTTATATTGTTAGGTTATTTCCTGAGGGTAAATACCTACTGGCTTTTTCATTTCGATTCCTTAAAAACATGGGATTGCAATAGTCATACTCAAAACAGGATTGCAATAGTCATACTCAAAACAGGATTTATCAAAACAGGATTGCAATAGTCATACTCAAAACAGGATTTATCAAAACAGGATTGCAATAGTCACACTCAACCATTTCATATTAGAGGTCCCTCCACAGCCACATGTCCCTTGAGCATTTTTCTTGCCACTTTTTCCACTTTAGCCCGAGTTAAGAACCACCACTACAGTTGGTCTCCTTTAGGAAGCCTGGACCAAAGTACTTTGTGTACATTTGCAATTGTGGTTTCTGCAGCAATTTGTTTTACATGATTTTGCTAACCTCGTGACCAAACTCTTTTTAAGTTGTCTTCTACAACATGTATGGGGGTACAGTAGTACCTTTCTCCCCAGTAAGATGCCCCTTGATACAAGGTCTGATAAAAAAATATCGAACCTTATTTTATTTGGAGTAAATTAACCCTGGAGTGGGTGAATGCAGCATGCGACCTTGCTACTATCAGCGCATGTTGTTGTTTTTTTTTGCCAGAGTGTGGAGGACCCCTGTGAAAGACACACAGTTGTTACGCAAAGAAATTGCATTAAATTTTGGTACCTATTTCATATTTTTTCCTTACCTATCGTAGTTAAGTTTCTAACAGTTGATCCCTCTTGGAGCACACATTACCCTTGTTTGACTTAGAATAATATGAATGCTGGGCAATTCAAGAATGCTTGTACTGTAGCATGTAGCACTGCATGGGAACAATGTGGGACTTGGTCTTAACCTGAATGTTATCCTGGCTGGATGCATTATGGTGGTTTTGGTAATGATTGAATGTCTGGTTTGGGAGAGTTAGAAGGTGGTTGTGTGCAAGATGTGACAATTCCTTGGGAGAACCCAGAAATAGAGCAGAGCAATTTAGCTCTGAATATTTGGAGGGCCCTAAGGATGGCAGGTAATGTCTGAAATGAGAAGTAAGTAAAGATCCCGTCACGCCATACGGCGGATAGGAAATAGGGTGTTAGGCCCATATTATTTTGTAACCCACGGCACTTAGTGTGAATGATGTGGTCAGCATCATGCTGGCCGCCTTTACTTCCCGGACTGAACCAGTACCTATTTAAGGCTAGGGCGACGCAGGAGCCGTTATGGTCTGAAAAAAAAATTTCCGCCTCAGCTGGGGAAAGAACCCAGGACCACTCATATGCGAAGTCAGCACGCTAACCACTGCTCCACTAAAATGAGAAGGGGGCCTTCCAATTGCATTCTTAAATGTTCTGGATGTCTGAGAGGTGGATTAGTGCTCATGGCTCCAACAAGTTGTGGAAGGAAAGACAAGCCTCTCAAGGAAACCTTAGGGCTGTGCTGCTAATGAGACTTGGTTTTAGAATGGAAAAGAGGAAACAGTTAAGCATCTCTATTTTAACCTAGCATAATGATGACTAACACTTCATCCCCAACATGAATATCCGCTATGACACAAACTTATTTACAGTTGAGCACCATGCCATCCGAAACACCTGTGAGCTGTCCCAGCGAAAATAAACTGGGAGACTGTCCAGCCTTTGTGTACGGAGACCTGAAGACCTCATCCAAGGCTATCATTGTTGTTCAGGTGAGTATCATATGCCATGGACCCATCAATCAATCAATCACAATCGCCTCTGCTAATTAGCTTGTCCATACATGTGGCATTTTTTATGGTTATAGTTTCTGTAGGACGGAGTAGTCAGTCCTGTGCCCAGTCTGTGGTCAAACTTAGTGGCTCCCCCATGGCGTATAGTGAATCTTTTTTTCTTTGTCCTGTGGTTTATCATTTTTACAGGATGGAACAGTCAGTTCCATGTCCAAACCTTCCTTAGTCTGATTTGAAACAAATATATGAACAACTGCAGTAATACTTATAACAGACAATGGCTGTAATACAAACATGATTAAAAGCAGTTTTACATGTGAAGAATAGAGCAATAATTTAACTAACACTAAACATATGTGAAATGATGAATATAGCACTCAAGGAGGAGTAACAAGTCCGGTCCTAATCAGAAAAAGAGTGAAGTACTGATGTTTATTATCACCAAGTCTATTTAATGCTTATTCTCTGAGGTGATAGTGAAAGAAACTACCCAAAAAAGTTCCAGCATGGACATTAAGGTTAATGGAGAGCCAATATGAACTTACACCAAACCATAGTATAAGGAATAGAAAAATCATGACAAAATCTGCTCACCAAGATTAATGATAACAATCAAGCCATTTGGTGTGAAGATAAAATCTAGTTAAATAAAAGTGATGGAAACAGACCTAAAGAAAACGTATCATCATAACAAGTGCAGAGGTTCACATGTTTGGGTCAGAGGATGTCTACTGTGAAGTTAAAATCAGAACTAGGATCGAAGTAGCAAAAAAAAAAAAAGGCATTCTATGAGAAACCAAAACTTGTAACATCAATATTGAACTACAGAAAAGAAGACTCACACCACACATATAGCACTGCACGGCTCTGAAACATGGACTCTTAACACACCACACATATAGCACTGCACGGCTCTGAAACATGGACTCTTAACACACCACACATATATCACTGCACGGCTTTGAAACATGGACTCTTAACACACCACACACATAGCACTGCACGGCTCTGAAACATGGACTCTTAACACACCACACATATAGCACTGCACGGCTCTGAAACATGGACTCTTAACACACCACACATATAGCACTGCACGGCTCTGAAACATGGACTCTTAACACACCACACATATAGCACTGCACGGCTCTGAAACATGGACTCTTAACACACCACACATATAGCACTGCACGGCTCTGAAACATGGACTCTTAACACACCACACATATAGCACTGCACGGCTCTGAAACATGGACTCTTAACACACCACACATATAGCACTGCACGGCTCTGAAACATGGACTCTTTAACACACCACACATATAGCACTGTACGGCTCTGAAACATGGACTCTTTAACACACCACACATATAGCACTGCACAGCTCTGAAACATGGACTCTTTAACACACCACACATATAGCACTGCACAGCTCTGAAACATGGACTCTTAACACACTACACATATAGCACTGCACGGCTCTGAAACATGGACTCTTTAACACACCACACATATAGCACTGCACAGCTCTGAAACATAGACTCTTAACACACTACACATATAGCACTACACAGCTCTGAAACATGGACTCTTAACACACCACACATATAGCACTGCACGGCTCTGAAACATGGACTCTTAACACACCACACATATAGCACTGCACGGCTCTAAAACATGGACTCTTTAACTAAAAAGAATAAAAAGACCTTAGAGGCTTTAGAAATGTGGTGTGGGTGCTGCTGCAGAATACCTCGGTGTTCAACAAAACAATGACAGCGTAAAATGGCAGAGTTCTTCTAAACGATATAGAGATCTGTGTCGCTAGGGACAGTTTAAATGGTGGTTAGCAAGAAACTGAAGTATTGGAAGGTGTGTTCACAATGGGTACCTCGGCTGCTGAACAACCACCATAAGGAAGAACTCATGGGAGGGAGTTTGAACCACTTGCTGTGATACGATGAGGAGGGTGATTCATTTCTTTTGCGCATAGTGGCAGGTTATGAATTGGAGTGCTACTACTTGGAGCCGAGCAGCATAACTGCTAGCATGCAAATGGAAACATCCCGGATCACCAAAACCAAATAAATTTCAAGTCACACATTTACGCTGGTAATGTCATGCTGACAGCATTTTTTTACCATTAGTAACTTTTGTTGGTAGACTTTGAAGAGGCTGGCGAGACCATCAATGCCATACACACCTTCCGATACTTCAGTTTCTTTCTAACCACCATTTGAACTGTCCCTAGTGACACGGCAAATTCTTCTGCTAGCGAATGTAGGCTCCGGCGACGGTCCACCCGAATTGCTGCATCAATTTAGGCGATTTCATCTTCTGGTGCAACAATATGCAATGAAATTTTGCAAACTTGACTGTGCTGTTTATACTAGAAGGTGATGTCATCATGCTCATCATACGTATGTTCACATGGTGCAGTTCGGTCCGGTTTCTTTTGAACACGCCTCATACGTGTGCTAATGTAACTGCTGAAGTTAGTGTGTAATTGACTTCTCACAGAGGAGGTCCTTTTTCTTCTTCTGCGTTCGTTCTCAATCTCCCGCTACCAAGCCCTGAACAGGGTTTTGCAAGTAGCAGGATGTCGTCCGGAGAATGAAATGCGTTGTGTCACTAGTTTACAGCTTGATTGCCAAATTTGCACCTTTCGGTCCGACACATCCGTCTTTGGGGGGAGGTCTTTCAAATTTATATCTCGTTGTCAGGCCACCAAAGTTAAGTGGCTGTGTGGATGAAACATTAAGATGATTGTAACATTGTTGAATGATCTCTGAGGTTTTTCAGTGAGAACACCATGACAAGAGATGTTCGCTACACATTGCAGAGCAGCACTTACGGCATGCTCTGTGTTTGCCTAATTTGAGTTAGCCCCTCCTCTTCTACAATGGGGTGCAGAAGTCCTATTCTTATGGCTTATAGTTTCTACAGGATGGAGTAGCTGGACTGATTGCTTCCCTTCTATCATGGCTACAGCTTAGAATAAACAGCAATTGTTTCTCAGTCCTGTAAGTTCTCCCGGTGTACCCCAGCAATAAACAAGTTTTTAATTCCAATTGCTTTGGTCCACTTGTGAGATTTTAGGGTGGAAGAATAAAGGTCACTTGCCCATGCAGTCACCCCACAGTATGTGTATGGAAAAGTGGCGTAATGGTAGATCATTGGTGTTAATAATGTCCCATTCACCCAAGTGCAACCAAGTTTCAAAATGGGAACAAAGAATAGTAACACTATAACCTTCCAGGCAACTTGTTTGTGGCGTCTAAGGAATGTTGGGCATGTGGCTGTTTAAATTTAAGCCACAGAAACTTCAGCAGATATGGACAGGTCAACAATTGATAACTTTGGGTGTATTTGTAGAAAATCTATGCTCCATAGGAAGCTGAAAAGGTTTTGTTGAATGTCCACATTTCTTTTTAACTATTCTAGGAATGGTGGGGTGTTAACCAACAGATCAAAGATTGTGCTGCAGATATCACTCGTCAGACCAAAATAGCCACACTGATACCAGATCTCTATAGAGGAAAGGTGGCACATGATCACGAAGCAGCTGGCCATTTGTTTGATGGCCTTGACTGGAAGGGTGCCGTGGAAGATATTAGGGCCTGTGCTAAGTGAGTTGCTGCTGAGTATGATCTACTGTATTTTATGACTATCGTCTGAATGAGTGGGTTCTTTGTCTTCGTTCATCCTGAAAAGGATGTTTTGTTATGTTGCATTGTAGTTTACGTCAAGGTGACGATATATGTGCCGTTCAGTCTGGCACGTCTGGTTTTAACTGTTGGGATTGGGTTTGCTTCCCCACTTTGGTCCATATTCTCTCAGTCAGGCTACATGGATGCAGCCTGTTTCCAGGGCCATCACTTGAAAACAATAGTATCTTGGACAACTTTGGTTGACCCACCCTGATGTAAGCAGTCAGCTACGAGTGGCTGATGGCTGTCATCTCAATCACTGTGTTTTCTACATGGGTTTTAGATATGTGAGGGCTCTTTTTGCGATGTATCATATTTTATCATTTAAGTAAGTGGTTCCTGTAAGGGCTCTCTCTGTATGTGATGTACCATATTTTATCACACCATCTGAATGAGGGGTTTCTGTGAGGGCTCTGTATGTGATTTACCATATTTTATCACACCATCTGAATGAGGGGTTTCTGTGAGGGCTCTGTATGTGATTTACCATATTTTATCACAACATCGGAATGAGGGGTTTCTGTGAGGGCTCTGTATGTGATTTACCATATTTTATCACAACATCTGAGAGGGGTTTCTGTAAGGGCTCTCTTTGTATGTGATTTACCATATTTTATCACAACATCTGAGTGAGGGGTTTCTGTGAGGGCTCTCTTTGTATGTGATTTACCATATTTTATCACAACATCTGAGTGAGGGGTTTCTGTGAGGGCTCTCTTTGTATGTGATTTACCATATTTTATCACAACATCTGAATGAGGGGTTTCTGTGAGGGCTCTGTATGTGATTTACCATATTTTATCACATCTGAATGAGGGGTTTCTGTGAGGGCTCTGTATGTGATTTACCATATTTTATCACATCTGAATGAGGGGTTTCTGTGAGGGCTCTGTATGTGATGTATCAATTTTTATTACTTTAAATTAAATTGGTTTCTGTGTGTAATGTACATAATTTTACAATAGTTATTACAATAACTTATATTACCTTTACTTGTGCACAATCTATCATATTGTGAGGCATAATGACCTCTTTAACACCGGCATATATACAGTGTTTGCAAAGAATGCGCCCTTTCAGTTCTTCATCAAATCAGGTTGGATCACGTCTCTGCCTGGTGCTTCTCCTGTGGCCAAGCTGTCAGTGGCCGTATTCAGATTTTCTAAAGATGATTCAATGTCCAGATCATCCATACTGGGACAGTGTCAAGGGCAGTGCGAATGATGATACTGTCACATGATTAGAGCTTAGAATAGTGCTTGAACCATCACGCCATCTCCTTTTCTTTGTCTGTTATTTTCACGCCATTGGTTATTTAAAGGGGGGCTGTTTTCTTACTTACAGGACCAATAACTTTCTTTATATCATCATACATTTGCCTGTTGTTTCCTGTTTGGGCTGCAGTCTGGATGCTTTCACTGAGTTGTAGCCAGTAGCACAATGACAAACTGTTTCTGGTGAACTTTAAGGTATGCATAGTACCTGCATTTGGAAGCTCCTTATATTTAATCAGAGTAGCACGCTTGGCCTCAATGACAGGTGCCTTAAATGACAGCCTACGTCATGGATCATTATGATGTGACCTATGTCTAGGGCAATGTCTCAAACCACGGCCCACAACATGATTGCTGGCATTGTATTGTTTGATTAAGGATAATAAAATTTGGATCAGAATATAGGGTATTATTTTCCATATTTAGAGTTCACATATATTTTTGTCTACAAACAGAAACATGGTTTAACTACTGTAGATTAAATATGGGTTTATTTAGTGCACAAAACGAAGATCATAACATAAGTTTAAAATGCTTCATAACAAGAAGGGTTCATGCCACATAATAAACATGAAGAAATCTTGAAAAGCATATTTAAGTCTCATTGTTCAACTACCTGTAAATGGGTACCTGACTTATGGTTAGGGAAAGAAAGACAGCAAGGAAGGGTACTGGCCACCCCACCACACACAAGATGTGGCTTAGTACTTCATACTCTGGTATCGACATAAAATATGCATCAGCAGGGCAGTTAAACTGGGATGTTGGAATGTCCGTACCATGCTGACTGGACCCCGATAACTTGCACGATAAAGTGACGTCAGAAAGACACACAATATTAATGATGAATTAATAAGACGTGGTCATTGCAGCACTTCAAGAAACTTGGTTAGCAGGATCATGAGTGAGAAAGACTACATTTTCTACTGGCAAGGAGAATACCCCAACGGAAAGAAAGCATGGTGTCATTTTTGCAGCGAAAAAGTTTAATACACATGGTTGAATCAGGCAAAAATGGGTCAGAGTGCCTGCAAACACTGTCTCCAAATCACAGGTGGTCCTGTCACTCTTGTCAGTACATGTGTACCTACATTGTGCTCCACACCAGAAGTCAAAGATTGGTTCTACAAGGATTTATCAAATCATTAGAACTGTGCATAGACAAGAACAGCTTGTTCTACTAGATGTCTTCAATGCCAGAGTGGGAGTTGATTATGTCAACATGAGGTATCATGGATGCACCCACGATCAAAGCACTGGTATCAGCTGGATCTGATCGTTGTCAGAAGATCTCTCCTCAAGTATGTGCTTCTCACACTTTCCTACCACCGATCATTCATTGGTTTGCTCTAAATTGCAGCCAAGGAAGTTACACCACACCAGAAACAAAGGTAAGTCATGTATCAGCATATGTAGAATGTCAGACTCTGCATTGATCAAGAGATGCTTTTGAGTAAACTCAATATTCCGCATCGTAGCACCACAGTTGCAGAGACCTGAGAACATCTCCAAAACACCCTTCACAGCATTGCACTTGCTGCTGTTAAATTAGATGACTAGTTTGAAGCGAAAGTGGAGGATATGATACCTGTCATTGAGACAAAGCTCTGATTAAATATAAGCAGATTCCAAGTACAGGTACTATGCATACCATCAAGTTCACCAGAACCCATGTTCAACAAACAGCTAGTCATTGTGCTCATGAGTACTGGCTACAGCTCAGTGGAGACATCCAGCCTTCTTCATAAACAGGGAACATCAGGCAAATGTATGATGATATAAAGAAAGTTATTGGTCCCGTAAGAAAGAAAACAGCACCACTCAAAACCATCACTGGCGAGAAAATAACAGACAAAGAAAAGGAGATGGAGCGGTGGGTCAAGTACTATTTTAAGCTCTACTCATGTGACAGTATCATCATTCTCATAGCTCCTTGACACTTGTCAGAAGTTGTTCCAGTATTAATGAGCAGGACATTGAATCATCTCTAGAAGATAAAGCCATTCGCACCAGGTAGAGCACCAGACAGCAAGGCGATCCCCCCTCATTTTATCCAAGCACTTTAAGGGTGCATTTTTGCAACAGCTGTATATAATATGGTGGTATTGGGGAAAAAGCCATTATACCTCAAGATAGAAGAGAGGCACATATTGTACATAAATAAAGATGATAGAAGTGGCTGTAATAACTATCGTGGTCTCTGCTTGGTGTTGTATGCAAAGTCTTCACTACAGTGATTGACTGAGCATGTGTATCTGGAGTCGCCATATGGATTCAGGTCTGGAAAATTAACAGGACAAAATAACTTCCTGCAAAGGATATTCAGAAGGAAATGTTTCCAGTAAGAAGTGTTTGCCACGTAAAGCAGTACACAACTTGGATGATCCATTTTCTCAATGGCTTTATTATAGCTGACCTGGTTGACCTATTCAAATCTCGACCTGTCGAAGACAGATGTGTCAGACCGAAAGGTGCTAATATTGCAGTCAAGCTGTAAACTAGCAGCACAACATATTTCGTTCTCCGTACTGCAACCTGCAAATTGCACCCTGAAAAGTGCGTTATCTGGCAGGTTGCAGCAGTTTTCCTTAGATCCAGAGTATGCCGATGAAGATGGACAAGCTGTTGTGCTGTGCTTGGCTTCATCTGTGTGTGTGACACTCACTACTAAGAGGATCATGTCTTGATTCTCATCTCGTTAGCGCTAGACTACCTCAAAAACAGTCTATTTCCAGGGAACGCCACATGGAAGAGAGGTGTGGTATCGGCCAGTATATTAAGCCTGGCACTGACGCGGCATCTTGGCCAATATGTTGTGCCTGACTGGACTAGCGTTTCAGTTCCCCGTGTAGGTGAGATACATGGATCTGAGTTTACCAGCAATGGGATAAGTGTATCAATGTTGTTGGAGATGGGATAAGTGTATCAATGTAATATTGGTGGAGACATGTAAGTGCAATTATAAATAGTTTTCAAATTTGTATCTCATTCATTAAAAAAAAAAAAGCATTTTTATTGACTTACCCTCTTAATTAATAAAGTGGTCAGAAAAAACCACAAAGATGCACATTTTTTTTCTCCAAAACAGAAGAGAAAGGGAAGTATAGGCACTGTAGAATCAGGCCCATCATTAGCTCTTTCCGTCTTGTCAGACGATAGTAATTGTGCTTTGAAAAGGTATGCAACTACAGTCCATGACGGTAACGAATGTGGCTCGTAATACCAATTCGAACAGAGAAGCATGTTCCACAGTGTGTAAAAGAAAAATTAAGACCGTTTGCGGCATCGCATGGTGTGGCGTGGCTTCTCAAACTCTGAGTCTTTAGCCTATCAGTATCTCCTTTGTCTGTATTCCATGCTTAATCATGCCCCTCCATGTAACACGATCCATGGCATCCTGTTCCCATGATTCCAAATCGATGCCTGCGTCATTCATATCCCACTTGGATACATCCTTGTACCGAAGTAGTGGCCATCCCCGAGACCTTTTCCCCAACTGTAATTCTCCATAGAGAAGATATTTTGGTATTCTGCCATCATCCATACTCCGAATGTGTCGCAGCCAGCGGAGCCTTCAATGACTAAGCATGGAAGAAATTATGACAGTGCCTGTTCTCTCCAACACCTCTGCATTGGTGATCTTGTCTTGCCTCCCAACACCCAGGATTCTGTGCAGGCACCTCATGTGATAGCTGTTTAGCCGCCTCTCCTGGTGCATGTAGGTAGACCACGTCTCACTGCCGTAAAGAAGAGTGCTGAGGACACAGGCCTGGTAAACAAGTGTTTTTGTTTTAACAGTGAGCTTCTTGTTCTCCCAGATCCTTTTTGTTAATCTGGTCATTGTTGTTGCTGCCTTTCCTATATTGATATTGATCTCTTGGTCCAGGGATAGTTTATTATTGACTGAGGATCCCAAATACGTAAAGTGATCTACTACATCGAGAGCTTCATCATCAATTGAGATTACTGGTAGTTTGTTTGCACCCTGGACCAAAACTTGTGTTTTCGTTTTGCTGATTGTTAATCCGAACTCACAGCAGGCATCTGAAAATGCAGATAGTAATCTTTGCAGTTCCTCCTCTGAGTGAGTGGTAATTGCGGCATCATCTGCAAAGAGTAGTTCTCTCATCGGCACCCTGCTTATTTTGGTTTTGGCTTTCAGCTTTTGGGAATTGAATAGGCCACCATCTGTGCGAGAGTGAATGAAGATACCACCTTCCTGGTCACAAAATGCATGCCTCAAGAGAAGTGAGAAATATATTCCAAAGAGGGTTGGAGCAAGTACACAGCCTTGTTTAACTCCGCACTTGATTGCGAACTCCTCTGAGGACACACCGTCAAAATTGATGGTGCCTTTCATGTCAGTGTGGAACAACTTGATAATGCTCAGAAGAATCGTTGGGCAACCAATCCTCCCGAGCGCTTTGAACAGACCTACACGACTGATCAAGTCAAATGTCTTCGTGAGATCTATGAAGGCAATATACAATGGTTGCTTTTGTTCTCTGCATTTCTCTTGCAACTGTCGTAACGAGAATATCATATCAGTGGTAGACCTATTCCCACAAAACCCGCACTGTGACTCTGGGTTTTGTTTTGTCTTTGTTTCTCAGTAGTGCTGCCTTTTTCCTGTCAATCAAAGGCTGCAGTATCCAACTATTTGCTTCAAACCAGTCTTGATTGCTGTGTTCTCTAATGCCATAAGATGTTACTGCTGCTTTGAGACTAGCTTCTTTGATTACATCCCACTTTTCACTAGTTGTACAGTCTCCTGATGTATCAGTGAGAACATCTGCAAGATCCTGTTGGAACCTGAAACACTTTTCTGGATCCTTGGTGTTGACTAAATTTATCCTCGAAATGGGTTTATACTTCGCCGTGAAGATTCTCTTAAGTCTCAGCTTGACGCGGGCAACAATCAGTATCACAGTCAGCACTCGGGTAGCTGCGTGTTAATTGTGTTTTATTCAGATGTTGTCTCCTGGTGATAATAAAGTCCAGTTGGTGCCAATGACCAGATAGTGGGTGTTTCCATGATACCTTAAGGCGATCTTTCGTTGCAAAGTAGGAGTTTGTGATGCATAGATTGTTTTTTATGGAGGATTCCAGCAGCCTTTGTCCATTTTCATTCATGCGCCCAATATTGTGTTTGCCTAAACAAACTGGCCATGAATTCGAGTCCGATCCCACCCGAGCATTTAGATCACCAAGTATCAGGCCCATAATCTCCAGATAAATGTCTCTCTACAAGAAAGTGACAAGTTAGGTCATCTGGTCAGTTGAACACATACACACAAAGACAGAAGTGTTATTTATTCAATCATCTTGTTAACATTATTTTGTGTTAGGTTGAAAGAGAAGCAGAGGATAGTAACACTGTAGCCTGCCAGACATGTCAGTGGAAGTGACCAAGGAGAATTACACATGGGGACTAGCTACCTCATCCTGTACACTGTAGCAACTATGAGCCACAAGAAAGAGAATAGAAGACCTCTACAGCCCATGGTAGAACTAAGTCAAGTCAGACTAATGAGAGTTGGTCGTGGGACCGGCTTGCCCATACTGTAGTATAAACTATTAGCCACAAGAAAGAGAATAGAAAACCTCTACACCCCATGATAGAAGGGGAGCAACCAAGTCAAGTCAACTTGTTAACATTCCTGGGTCATATTAAGTTGTTCTTTTCCAGGTATTTGAAAAGCCAAGGATGCAAAAAAGTAGGCGTGACTGGATTTTGTATGGGCGGAGCATTGACCATGGCTGCAGCAGCATTGGTTACTGAAATTGATGCCGCCGCGCCCTTTTATGGCGTGCCTAGCAGTGAATTGTGTGACGTGACTACCATCAAAATTCCTCTTCAGTGCCACTTTGCTGAGAAGGATGATGTAAGTGCCTTACTTATCTTTTGTTTCTTATTAAAACCATATATGCTCTTGACTGGTACTCACGAGGGAAGTGGACTCAGAAGGCAAAAGATTACAATTTTCATTTATTTCCAAAAGGAGCTTTCATTGCATTGAGGAACTCATAGAAATGAAAAGAAATTAAGTCAAACACAAAAATACATATCTTCAATTATAATGTAAAGACTAATGAATATTGTATGGCTCTGAAACATTGAAAATAACGAAAAAGGTACAGACTTTTATAAATCGGTGGTTGCACATAATAGAAGGTTTGAAATGGTTTTGTAAGATAATTATTGTGCAAATGTTGGAAAGATTTATTCATTTAAGAGGGAGCAGTAGGTGAGGAGAACATCGTGACATTGGATAGGACACACGATGCGGAAACCAGCTGACAGCATTACAGGACACTCTCTGTTTTGGAATCCCCAGGGCAAGAGAAGTAGAGGGTGACTACAAAACACTAATAAAAAAGAGAGCTCAAGACAGACATAAAAAAACAGTGAAGAGGTGGACAGAGCAGTAGAGGATGGCTAAGGACAGGAGGATTTGGCATGTTGTTGAGGCGGTTTGTCTCAGACATCATTCATCTTGTTGGACTCTGCGCTTGGAGGGCACAAAAGGAATGGATGAGCATGAGTGGATAGCTGATATATAGGCCTCAACCCTTCAGGGACCTGTATAGATCTATTGTCCTGATCATGCTGCTGAAAGTGCTGCTGTGCTGACTTGATAATGAATATGCTGTGAAATGACTCAATGAGCACCTTTGTGTTTGCACCACAGTAGATGAATCAGCAGTGCACATACTGCAGGAGTCAAATCTAGCTTTAATAGAGAGAGCAGATCAAAAGTGTGTACAATCAGCGAGCTACATAAACCAGCAGCATACATAGCCACCACTGTCTGTTGAAACAAACATGGGTCTATCTGGAAGGCTATGAAGATTAATTTGCTGAAATAACATAACTTATGGTTTTAGCGATCTACCAGATAAGTGACTAAACAGGCAAAACCAACAAAATATGAAAAAGTGTCACATTCTAAAGAACCCGTATATAATTGACATTTTCATGCAGTGGATACTAGGACATGTCAACATCCCTTTAAATGAGGAAGATAATTAACAAGATGAGAAGCTTCAATGTCACAAACTGACCAACCTGCACACAAAACAGCCAAACAAAAACAAAAATAAAGAACGACTGGACAGAAGACTTGGTAAGGGCTAAAACTGGAAGAAGACTATTTAAAAAATCTATCAACACCATCTAAGAAATAGGCTATAAATCATATCGGGTGTAAGCATCAAAGACCAAAAACTGGGTACTGCTTACTCAACTCTAACAGAAATAGAATAAACCAAGAACAATCCAAACTGTAGACACTGTCAACACTCATCTTATACAGTGGATCATCACTTGCTGTCTGCCCTCAGATCCCAGACATTAAATACACCATTTTGTAGCAGATCTAAACAACTGATCAGAACTGCAATTTCACATTATGACATTGAAATTATCTCCTTCCTCATCATTCATTCTCAAATTCCCGCTACCAGGCCCTGAACGTTCTCAAATTCCTGCTACCAGGCCCTGAACATTCTCAAATTCCCGTTACCAAGCCCTGAAAAGAGTTTTCTAAGTAGCAAAATGTAAGTAGGCATCGTGTCGTAGTTTACAGCTTGGCTGCGAAATTTGCACCTTTCAGTCCGACACATCCGACTTCAATGTGACATTTTTGAGTACCAGGTTAGCCTTCTCTCTTCAGTCCCTTCTGCCTGTGAATCAGGATCACAATGTAGTGAAGAAAGCTCTTGGCAGCTCTGGATCACTGGCCCTGATGCTAGCAGTCAGCTTTGGATTGCTGACCACCATAGCTCATGCACTGCTCAACATCTTGTTGAAATCATCAAGAGTTGATGCTCAGTGATGGTGGATAAACCTAGCAGTTTCTCTAACATTCTATTTTTTTATGGTTAGTATTGTGTGCCTTAATTTGAACCCTTCTTTTTCTCACTTGGTACGGTCACATATCGAGATCAAGTGGTCTTGCAAACACAATCCTCCACAGGAAGGTGCATGGCAGACGACGAAGAGGCCGGCCCAAAAAGAGATGGGAGGACAACATAAAAGAATGGACCAGTCTCCGACCAGAAGAGTCACAGGCAGCAGCATCTGACAGAGAGGGATGGCGTGGAGTTGGAGGATGTCTTCATGTGTGCCCCAACGACCTCACCGGTTACGAGATGACCTGACCTGACCTGAATTTGAACCCGTAGGATTCCATATTTAAATTGTGACCTTTTATTATTTGTAATTTATTTTGCAGACTGCAGGTTTTGCATCTCCTGCTGAATGGAAGCCACTGAAGGAAAAGTTAGAAAGTTCAGTCAAACAACTGTTTTTCTTTGTTTACGATGCAGGCCACGCCTTCACCAACAAAACTGGACCCAATTACAATGCGGAATGTGAGAAGTTGGCATTTTCTAAAATGTTTGATTTCTTTCAAAAGACCTTGTCGTAAATTGGTTGTGTGCCATCACACTCTATGAATTTTTTTGTGAGGCTTCCTGATCAGTTCTTGTCTTCGATTCAGTTATAATTTTTTTTAAATATGTACACAAGTAGCTTTAATTACAAACATGCATTTCACTGCCAGAAAACTGCTGTATTTGGTATTATAACATTTAACAACCCTGTCAGATCCCTTTACCAGTTGTTTCCAATCACATCTTTAAGCATTTTGTAAGACCAAACATAGTCTGCACAATTTGCTTTTCTATTAAATAAAACTAACTGACCTGTGCAAAATATCTGCCTGCCACTCCAATCAAATCATTCAAAACCCTTCAACTTTCTGCGGAGCATAACTTCTCAACAAATACTTGCCATGCCTTCCTGTCATGTGCCATCATTTCTAGTCTCTCTTCTCACTTTTATACGCCTTTTCTTAGGTTTTGTAACAACTTCCCTTCTTTGGGAGTTTCACTGGAGTGCTGTGGAAAATTATTTGAGATATGTATGTATTTAATCATTTGCTTACATGTTGATTACTTGGGTCATTACTGCTGGTAATATTATTTTGCTGAGTCAGCCTGGATGAAGTCATACAGAATTTTGCAATCAGAAAATATTTAAAATAAGAAATAAAGTTCATTTGCTTTCAAGGCACATGTGTTTTGTGTGTCACTTTGAAATATATTACTTAATTTGATAGTTTTGTGTATTGTCTTTACTGTAATAGACTGACCACTGGTTTAGTTATCCTGGTCACTGGAACCAATTATTATATATACATGCAGCAAGTTATCTTTCTTAGATTAGTTTATTGTCCCTGAATGAATTCCCCATTTGTTACTCTCAAATATCAGACACAAACAGACAAATAAAACAATGAATTAATTTTATTACATCACTTAACACAATTACAAAAATACAATGCTAGGCTATCATAATCTAAGCACAACTCGGAGGTTGTTTGCATTAGCAAGATGTCTCTTCTGCTGATCAATTCTAATATATTTCTCTCTCTCTAACAACATAATATAATTGCTAACTATATTCTTGGTTCTTCCAAACACTTATCTGACAAAAGACTGGATACCGATGCTATTGTTTTACAAACACTTTTCTGACACAAACCACCTTTGAGCTTCTACCGACATTGAGACACTGACGTTCAACAGATACTTACTAGAGTCAGAACGAGTAAATGCCTCCTAAGCTTCACCATCCTTCCATGATTTTCTGAGGACAGCTAATCATGTGATTCTAAATTTTCCTACTGCGTGAACAACTTGTACGACTGCTTTCTTGACCTGCCCACTAATACGTCAAAACTCAATTTCTAGATTTTCCCTTTCCTTCCAAATCATGGGACTAACCATTCTCTTGTGCTCAACTCCATCACCATACTGGTTGCTTCGGAACAGGCCCTTAGTTGACATCCGACGTTTACGTTTTACCCTCCAGTTAAAATATATGACATGTGACTGCAGCCTGAGTACCGTTAGGTCTGGTTCTACTATCTTCCCCACACCCTTCTGGACGACCACAAAAAGAAATCCCTACCAACAATTTTGACTATAGCCTTGAAATAATTCATAAGTTTGACATGTGAAGATCACGTTTCCATCTTGTAGAACAACTGTAATAATCTCTACATAATAATAAAAAGTTGATGATAACAAAACCAGTAATTTCTGTTCGTTTCTTAATCAACTTTCCTTGGCCTGATTTCAGACAATGAAAAGTTATATTACGAGCAAGACCTGGCTTTGTTAAAAATGACTGAAGTACAGTTAAACTCTGTCTGATCTCTGGGTTAGTCACTAATAAGTTTCTTCTCTAGTGACTATTTGAATCGGAGTAAAGATAAGTTACAATTTGCATTCAATAACCCCTTTGTTCAGGAATTTGTGATGGGCACTATAATCATTTCAGTGCCTGCTTATATAGAAACACTTGTAAAGTACAAAGATATCATTTACTTATTTAATTCAAAATTGTTAATGACATTGTAAAAAAAAAATCTACTTAACAAAGAATTACTTGTCCCAAATATGAAAACATATGCATCCGTGCAATGCTCTGTGCTAATATTTGTCATGTTAGTATGTTTGGCTAATACCATATTGTAATTTTATTAGCAAAAATCTTTGTACCTTGGCTGTATTGTTGCCGTCTCACTCACCTCATTCCCCATGGGTTTCAATTCAGCACATAACTGGTTATGTTGCCTCACATCCTTCTGAAAGTATCTTATCCATCTTCACTTTCTGTCACCAATGTCTTTCTTTATTCGTTGTTCTCGTGTTCTTTCCCAGTGATCTGTGTTTGCCATTATCTCTGTCCATCGAGCACAAAGTATGTGATGGGACACTTTTTTACCGGAAGTCTGCATTGTGCATGGACACCGTTAGTCACATGATGCCATATAGTAGGATCATTTTTGCATCCGTGTTAAACAGTCTAATCTCATTCTGCATGGAGAATGTAGCCGAGTTCCATATTTTGCAAAGTGAATTAAAAGCAAATCTGATCTTGTTAACTGCTAGCATTAACACCTTGGTTTGTTCCTCCATCTTTATCAATGTTACTTTCCAGAAAGAAAAAATTACTATATTTCTTCAATTATTTGACCATTAATCTTGATGGGCCTTTGCTTGTTATTTATTCTCATTTCCTTTCTTTGTTTTGTTCACACTAATCAACAATCCCACTTTTGCTAGTTATGTTTCTGTTTACGTGACAGCCTACAGATATCTGTAAAATCAATGTCATCCAGCTGCTTATCAAATTTCCATTGAATTCTTGTTTTTCTGCCCTCTTGTTTGTGGCACCATGGTCGTGAGAAAAACTGGTGAAAGGCAGAGGCATCCCTGTCAGATCACAGTTTGACTTAATTGGGTCCGACAACTTGCCTTTGTGGATTATTCTGTATGTGTTCTCTTCACAGAACTCTTGTATAATTCTGAGACATTTTTCTGGTATTTCATAATGTTTCAATATTTTCAAAATTGATGTTTAATCTATATATTCAAATACCTCTTAAAAATACATATTGTTCATATATAGAGATGCCTGCCACTCTCTAGACTGCTCTATGGTAATTCTGAGCAGTGCTATTTGATCTGTGCATGATGTTGCTGGTTGGAATCCTGCCTGTTCTTTTAGTTTTCATCTAAAGCATCTTTTATACGGTCAAGCATGAACTTTTCCAATCACTGTCAGGAGTGTTATTCCTTACCAGTTATTGTGTCAAGCCAGATTTCCTATGCCTGGCAATTTGATTAGGTGACCCTATTTCCACTTATTAAGAATGACTTCTTGTTCCTATATCTTGTTGAAGAGATGGTACATCATTTCTGTGGTGGTTGAGATGTCTGCTTTCATGGCTTCTGGGATGGTAGGAGTTCCATTTGGTTCTGCAGCTTTTGCATTTATTAGCAGTTTTGAATGTTCTGTTGGTGGATTTAAATATACTTTTAAGATGTTTCATTGCTGGTTCTATGTCTGTCTGGGATATTACAAGATTTCTGTTCGTTTCTTTACAGAACTCCATCCATTTGTTTTACTGCAGACATTCTGCATTTGTTTGTCTTTCACTTGTGTGCTGTGTCAAATTAATTTACTTTCTCAATAAGTAAGTTAATAATTTACTTACATGTTGCTTACTTATCGTATTGCTGTTGGTAAATATTATTTTGCAATCAGAAAATCTAGAAGAAATAAACTTCATTTACTTTCAATGGCCACGTATTTTGTGTCACTTTGAAATATAATACTTAATTTTATAATGTTGTACGTTGTTTTTTTACATGTGGGGAGGTACTATAATAATTTCAGTGCCTAGGGAATATAAAGGCATTAAACTGATCCTGCTTATTAAATAAAAATATTTGTACTGTGCATAGATATAGTTTACTTATTTAATTAAAATTGTCTATAACATTTTTGAAAACATCAACTTCACTGCGGACATCCTCTGTAATTATTTGTCCCAAATATGAAAACATATCCCCATGTTCAATGGTCTTTTGCTCTATGCTAATATTTCTTCTTTAAGTATGTTTGACTAATACCATAGTTTTGGTTTTGCTGGAAAAAATCTTTGTACCAAATGCTTTGGCTGTATTGTTGCCTTCCCACTTGTCTCTTTCCACACGAGTTTCAATCCCGTGCATATTTGGTTATGCTGTCTGGTGTCCTGAGAGGATCTCATATCCACCCCCAAAATCTACAGTATTCATATATAGAGATGCCAACCACTTGCTGGATTTCCCCTATGATAATTCTGAGCGCTGCTATTTGATCTGTGCAAGATATTGCTATTTGTAATCCTGCCTGTTCTTTTCTCAGTTTTCCATCTGAAGCACCTTCTATACGATGAAGCATGAACTTTTTCAAGCACCTTGCCAGTTACTGTGTCAAGCCAGATTTCCTATGCCTGGCAATTTGATTAGGTGACCCTATTTCCACTTTTTAGGAATGACTTCTTGTTCCTGTATCTTGCTGAAGAGATGGTACATCGTTTCTGTGGTGGTTGAGATGTCCGCTTTCTGGGATGGTAGGTGTTCCATTTGGCTCTACAGCTTTTGCATTTGTTAGCAGTTTTGGATGCTTTCATGATCATTAGTTCTGTTGGTGGATTTAAATTTACTGTAAGAATTTCCTTTGCTGGTTCTATATCATCTACATCATGGGACATACTCTTTCCAGAATGTAATCTACATCATGCATATCAGTTTAGGACAAATCAGACTGTGTCTCAAATCTCTCCCTAATCAATAGGCTGGAGGATAGCCCTAGTTTCTATTCTAGAACATGGCATACCACCTCGACTCCAGACTTGGCCTTCTCCACACAGGACATACACCATAAAATAGACCGCCAGGTGCTAAAGCAACTGGCAGGTAGCGACCACAGGCCGATCAGGCTAGACATTAATATGGAAGTAGGCCCACAGGAAACAAAACCGCTCCCACGTTGGAATTACAAACGAGCCGACTGGGACAGATTTGCAATCCTGACAGACGGGCTGTGTGAAACCATCAACACACGAAACAACAAAATGAAGCCCATGGTGGAAAGCCTAAGCAAGGCAATAATGCAAGCCGCCACTGAAACCATCCCAAGAGGGGCTAGGAAAAACTATAAGCCCTATTGGAATGATGAGTTGCAGAAAGCGGAAGATGCTATCACAAATGCTAGGAACATGGCAGAGCGAGAACAATCTATGGAGGCGAATATCGCCCTCAAAGCCGCCACGGCGAAATACAAATACACTCTCAACCAAACAGCAAGAGAGAGCTGGAAAAACAAAACTGAAGTCTCAACCTAGACAAAGAAGGGAACAAGCTATGGAAGCTAGTCAGAGCCATGAACGACGAAACCCCTTCAAACAAACAAATTACTATCAAGCAGGGCGAAAACCTGCTCACAGGGAAAAAAGCCGCAAACGCTTTTGCAGAACACTATGCCAAAGCAAACCACATCGAGGTCCCTGCAGATAGGCATACAGACATTAGTGAAGAGCAAAAGGGGCACGACAACATCAATACGGCACCAGAAGAGCATATGATGGCCAAATTAACAATGAGTGAAATAGAAGAGGCCATGAGAACATTAAAGAAAAGGAAATCTCCCGGAAAAGACGGGATAACAAACGAAATGCTGATGGGGCTGGGCCAAACAGCGAAGAGGAAACTGCTATCGGTCCTGAACCAAAGCTGGAAAAGGGGAATTGTACCCCAGGCATGGAAAGACGCAGTACTTGTACCAGTACCAAAGAATGGAAAGGACAAAACAGATCCGAATGGATACAGGCCCATCAGCCTACTGAGCTGTGTTGGCAAACTGATGAAACGTATGATAAACACCAGACTGATGTGGCATCTGGAAGAAAAACCAATACTAATTCCACAGCAAGCCGGCTTTAGACAGCACAGATCCACTGAGGACCAGGTCATCCTCATAGCCCAGGAAATAGAAGATGCCTACCAGGCACAGAAACACACAGTAGCGGTTTGGGTGGACCTTGAGAAGGCATTTGACAAAGTCTGGAAAGACGGACTTAGAGTCAAGCTAAGGAGAAGTGAAGTTTGTGGGAGAATGTACAAGTGGATCAACCACTACCTCAAACAAAGAACGGCCAGAGTCCAAGTACAAGGGCAGATGAGCAAAAAGGTGACACTCGAGCAGGGAGTACCCCAAGGCGGAGTACTGTCACCCACACTCTTCCTGGTGTTTATAAACGACATTACAGAGAATATACCAAGAAGAGTCCATAGCTCAATGTTTGCAGACGATCTGGCTATGTGGACCTCTGAAAAGAATCTCACCATAGCAAGAAATCGGATGCAGCAGGCCCTAACATCGCTGGAAGAGTGGGCGAACTCATGGCTGGTCAAAATAAACGAGGAGAAAACCACATGCACAATATTCTCGCTTTCAATCAAACCCCAAAATACTAAATTAAGTTTAAATGGCAAATTCCTGCAGCCAAACGACAACCCAAACTATCTCGGAGTCACATTTGATCGGCGCATGACATGGAAAAGTCAGATCGAGAGAAACCGAATGAGAGCCAGAGAAAGAATGGCAATCATGAGGAAACTTGCTGGCACAAGCTGGGGAGCAGACGAAGGCATACTAAAGAAACTGTACACTGGAAGAGTGAGACCAGTTCTCGAGTATGGCATTGCGGCATGGACAACAGCAGCAAAGGCGAACTTCGATAAAGTTAGCAAACTTCAAAACCAAGCCATGAGAGTTATAACAAGAGGCATGAAGTCAACGCCAATTGTAGAACTTAAAAAGATTACAAAACTGCAATCCATGACCGATAGAAGAGACTGCAGAGCCCAGCTGCAGTCAGAGAAACTCCGAAGACTGACTGACCATCCAATGCACCAGAGACTAAACAATTTGGGAAATGGGAAACTAAAGCGGAGAAATTTTGCAGAAATAGCCAAAGCAAAGATGCACGAAGATCCCATAAACGCACTAACAACACCAAAGCCCATCACTGCTGTACGAAAGCCTACCTGGAGGCAGGATATATTTCCAGAGGTGGTAGAAAATATACTAGGTATTGGAAACTAAAACTGCCAGACTGAAAAAGAAAGGAGAGATACTACCCTAAGCTTTATATCGAAAAACTACCCAAGCATGGACTGGACCCATGCATACACCGACGGTTCTGTAACAAACACTACACAGAACGGAGGGGCAGGAGCATTCCTGAACCTACCAAATGGCAGAAAAAGAACACTGTCATTCGCTACTGGTAAGTACACAAGCAATTTCAGAGCGGAGGCAGAGGCACTGAGGGCGGCAGTGGAAGAAATGGTGACACATAAAGAAAATGAAAGCCATATAGTCCTGCTTACAGATGCTCTCGCCGTAGTCACAGCGCCAAAAAGCCAGAAAAACACTGAGCTTAATGACTTAAGAACAGCACTCTGTCAACTATGCCAGCAGTCCGCACCAAAAAGGGTAGTGGTACAGTGGGTCCCATCACACTGCAACATCCAAGGCAACGAGAAGGCAGACAGACTGGCAAAAGAAGGCGCAAGACTACCACAAACAGATACTGGTATGACGTATGAAGAGTCAAAACGGCTTATTAAAGCCAGATACATGACCAAATGGGAAACCGAACATACTGGTTACACCAAAAACAATGCATATTACCAGTTGAACAGAAGAGAGCAGGTCGTTGTCTTCAGACTTCGCACTGGCCACAATAGACTGAGTTACCACCTATTCAACAAATTGAAGATAGGTGGAACCGACGAATGCCCGTGTGGTACCGGTAAAATTACCGCTGAACATCTGCTGCAGAACTGCCCGACATACGAGGATCAGAGAGAGCAGATGTGGCCATCACCAGTGGAACCACAAGACAAGCTCTATGGCAGTGTCGACAGCCTCAGGATGACCGCCGCTTTTTTCGAAAAAATAATGGTTACTGTCTGACTGCGGACGAAGAAGAAGAAGAAAAAGACTGTGTCTTACAACGACATCTACCAGTCTGTCCATAATGCCCTGATGCCATTTTTGTTGGGAACAACCTCCTCCCCTCTATTATCACTCTCTCCAAACCGTTATGTCTTTTCACATTACCTGAAAATCTAAGCTTTTTTCTTGTGCTGTTGTCTAGGAGCCAATTTTCTGTAATATGCAGTGTTTGCGCCATTTTTCTGTCTTCTTTTCGTCTTTATTTTCAATTTCACACTTGTCAGAATCATTTATGGTAGATCCCAGATATTTTTTTTCTATTTTGCGTTCGCCTTATTTCTTCTTCTTCTTCTTCGTACGCAGTCAGACAGTAACCATTATTTTTTCTAAAAAAGCAGCGGTCATCCTGAGGCTGTCCACACTGCCATAGAGCTTGTCTAGTGTTGCCACTGGTGATGGCCACATCTGTTCTCTCTGATCCTCGTATGTCGGGCAGTTTTGCAGGAAATGCTCAGCGGTCATTTTCCCGGTACCACACGGGCATTTGTCGGTGCCACCTATCTTCAATTTGTTGAATAGGTGGTACCTCAGTCTATTGTGGCCAGTGCGAAGTCTGAAGACCACGACCTGCTCTCTTCTGTTCAACTGGTAATAGGCATCGTTTTTGGTGTAGTCAGTATGTTCAGTTTCCCATTTGGTCATGTATCTAGCTCTAATAAGCCGTTTTGACTCTTCGTATGTCATACTAGTATCTGATTGTGGTAGTTTTGCACCTTCTTTTGCCAGTCTGTCTGCCTCTTCGTTGCCTTGGATGTTGCAGTGAGATGGAACCCACTGTACCACTACCCTTTTTGGTGCGGCCTGCTGGCATAGTTGACAGAGTACTGCTCTTAAATCATTAAGTTCAGTATTTTTCTGGCTTTTCAGTGCTGTGACTACGGCCAGAGCATCTGTAAGCAGGACTATGTGGCTTTCATTCCTTTTACCTGTCACCATTTCTTCCACTGCCGCCCTCAGTGCCTCTGCCTCCGCTCTGAAATTGCTTGTGTATTTTCCAGTAGCGAATGAAAGTGTTATTTTTCTGCCATTTGGTAGGTTCAGGAATGCTCCTGCCCCTCCGTTCTGTGTTGTATTTGTTACGGAACCGTCAGTGTATGCATGGGTCCAGTCCATGCTTGGGTAGTTTTCCGTTATGTAACTCAGGGTAGTATCTCTTCTTTCTTTTTCAGACTGGCAGTTTTTGTTTCCAATACCTGGTATATTTTCTACCACCTCTGGAAATATATGCTGCCCCCAGGTAGGTTTTCGTACAGTAGGGATGGGCTTTGGTGTTAGTGGTTCGCCTTATTTCTTTATTTCCCAAGGCGGTGTGCGTTGCACTGCGGTTTTTATTTTGCACCTGTCAGCCCAGTGCATCCGACTTCGGCATATCCCAGATTTTCAAAATTCATTTTATCTTCTATTTCTACATTTTCTTCACCTTATCTGTAGAATAAAGATTACGCGCCTGACTGACTGCGCTCACGATTTGCTCCGGTAGCTAAGTGAAAAGACCAAATTACATCAAAATGCCAAGATAGAACAGGAGTGTATTTTGGTGTCCGAAAAGCAGGAAGCATGTCAGATGGAATCTGTTTCATGGCTGCACCACAAGCAGTCCATCGAATTCACAACGTCCACTTCATCAATTATCGACGCTCGGTACTTGAGCTATCCATCAACACTAGATTCATCATCTCAATCGTCCAAGTATACATCCCAACTGCAGAAAAAGAGGAGGAGGAACACAATTACCTCTACGACCAGCTCATTGATATTCTCTATGAATGTAGCACACTCTACAAAGTTGTCCTCTGAGACTTCAACATCCGCTTTGGACCCAGAAAAATATGGCAAAAGACACATCAGACCACACCTTACAGAAAGGTGAAATGAGATGGGGAAGAAACTGATAGCCTTCAGCACATCACTTCTACCATGGCAATTGTTTCTTTAAAAAGCCACTTCAGGAACGATGAACACATGTCGGCCTAAACGGTCAGCACTGCCATGAACTAGACCACATCCTCTCCAACTGTTGAATATTCACGGACGTTAGAGTAGTCGCACACTTTGTCACAAGTAGCGACGACTGCCTGGTACGTGCACGTCTCAACTTTGAATTAAACGAGGCACGAAAGAACCAATATCGGTATAGAAGGCCACCTGCTTCCATCCTAGATGTAACATCTGTTAGAATACTTGCGGTGGAAGAAACATTTAGTGATCTCTTCTCTTAAAGCTGCAGATGGAACGAGTGATCTCACATCTGCAGAGTCATCTATGGCTTCTACACAAACTTATTCAAGTCATCGCTTCCTCATCCCACTTCCCCAATCAAATCACCAACACTTCCTTCACTACTCACACCCTTCTTGATCTCCAAGATCCGAAGTGCTATTGTAAACATGCCTTCTAACTAGTCCACAAGCAAGGACGGAATCACAGTAGAGATGTTAAAGGATGTCGACACAAATTCTATACAGCTCTTGTCCATCCGTTTTCTAGAAGAGAAGGAAATCCCATCGGGCTGCGAGAGTCGAAGACTGTCTTACTGTAAAAGAAAGAAGACATGGCTAACTAACACCCTATCAACATCCTCTCAGTACTATACAAAGAATTCACCAGATGCCTCCTGGCAAGGATCTGTAACACCCTCGAGGAAGCCCATAGAACAGCCTTGGTTCAGGTGCATCTATAGCACGCTGGACCACATGTTGCTGTTTAATTCAGGCAGCAACAGTAGCACACATCGTTTTTTGTTGACATTTGTCAACTACAAAAAGGCATTTAACTCAGTCAATCCAGAAAATGTGTGGAAAGTTCTGGAATAGCAGGGAGTTGAAGCCGGCTACACTGACGTGTTGAAATGTTGCTTTGGCAGATGCACCACCATCATTCGTCCATTCACATGACCAATAACTATTGCCACGACAAAAAGGAATGCGACGGAGCTATACCACCTCACCCAACCTTTTCTTTGCATGCCTGGAGTTGACGATGAGACATTGCGACTGGAGTGAGTAAGGTATCTACATTAATGGGCAATTTCTCATTACTTATGATTTGCAGATGACATCACACTCATCACAGAGACACTTGCTAGAAGTGGAGGACAAGAAAGTAGGCCTCAGCTGCTTTGCAGCCTCGTGCTCCTAAACGTAACACCATTAGAGGATGTTGGCAAATACATCTACCTCGGCCTTCTCCACAAAATGGAAAATGTCCTGAAGCTCAAGATTGCCAGGCACAGTCGAGCGAGCTGGGCCGCCCACAACTCGATAAAGACGGCAACAGACGCCATGAAAGACACATGAATAGTAGCAGACCTAATCGACTCAGTGGTCTTACCAGCGTTATACTATGTAAGTGAAACATGGTATCTGACGAAAATTATTGGAGAACCAGCTAAGGACAACACAGGGTGCTGATCAGAGAGCTACTCTTTGCAAATGCAATTATGACTCACTAAGAGGAGGAACTGCAAAGCTCACTCTCTGCATTTTCTTATGCCTGCTGTGAGTTTGAACTAAAATACATTTGTATATAAAATGATATTCAGGTATTGTTAAGAAGATTGCATTGAGCTGCCACAGATGGTCTGAGACAATACTTAAGGTGTATTTGTTAAAGACCTATTCTCCGCAGGGGCATTTAATTGCTATTGTTGATTGATTATTTGGAAGGTTTACTATTCCATGACAAGAAGTGATCAGATTTTGCAAGGCCTTTGATATAGTACCTCATCAAAGATTGTTTATGAAGTTGACATCACATGGAATAGGCGGCGAAGTTGCCAAATGGATAGTATATTGGATAACTGGAAGAGGGCAGAGAAGGGACATAAATAAAGGAGTACTCTTTGAGTGGTGCCAGGTAAAAGAAAGTGATGCGTCACAGGGCTCAGTATTGGAACTCATTTTCTTCTTCAGATATATTAATGATTTAGATCAGGATATCGGATTCATGATTGCAAAATAAAAAAGTTTGTGAATAATTAGGCAAGTTTTCCTTCATTTTCAATAACAATGGTAACATTGTTTGTTGTGACTTTTGGCCACACTATTGCCTCGACACTTTCGCAACTGTTTTAGAACTGTTCTCCGTCAAGTCCGTTACTTAGAAATGGTGAGGAAGTTTGAATGTCTCCATGATCGCAGGAGCTAAACCAGTGGAACCGAAAGCTTCTACAAGAGTCACCTAAGCTGGGTGGATAGACTAAACACTGACAACTCACCTAGAGGTTAGGTTAGGGTCGACCACCCAAATCTATTTTTTTTAAATCGGTTTTGAAAACATTTACAACAAATCAAGCAAACGGCCTTGGAAAAGGGAATGCTTTCGATAACGAGAAGAATGACGCAGTGGAGTGAAAGCCGCAAGGAAGCTTCATGGCTGACTGCCCGTCTGAATGCCAAGAAGAAAACCAATATAGCGACATGGAATGTTAGAACAATGTACCAGTCAGATAAACCAGCACAGATAGCTAAAGGCATGAGAAATTACAAATTGACAGTGCCAGGACTGCGAAACAAGATGGACACAATCAGGACAGGTGTGACTGATAACTGGAGAAATGATCATTTGTTCTGGAAACGAGGAAACTGATTTGCAACATACAGAGGGAGTTGCACTGATGCTCTCTACAGAAACACAGAGGGAGCTCATCAAGTGACGGCTATTACCAATCGAATCATGAGAGCAAGCTTTAGAACCAGGAGCACAAATATCAACATCATTCAGTGTCATGTCCCAACTAACGAGACAGACGATGATCAGATGCACAAATTGTAGAACGATCTGGAAGAGGTCCTTGGCAAGCAGAAAAAGAAAGATCTCTTAATATTAATGGGATACTTCAATGCTAGGGGCAGTTAAACCGGATTACGAAAAGGTTATGGGAAGACTTTGAATGGAACATATCAACGAAAATGGAGAAATGTTTGCAGAGCTATGTGCACTACTCAAAGTGATAATTGGAGGAAGCATGTTTCCACACAAGAAGGTACATAAGGCCACATAGAGACCACGTGATTGAAAACCAGATTGGCCACACACGTGTCAGTCAAGCGTTCAGAAGTACACTCCAAGATATAAGAGTAAAGCGAGGTGCAGACATCATATCAGACCACCACATGTTGTTGGGGATTTTGCAGCTCAAATTGAGGGCGAAAGGAGAACAAGATATAACGCAAACCACTTACAAGACCAGAACAGGAAGATAGAATATAGCATAAAACTTAATAACAGATACCAAGAGCTGTACAATGACGAAGAGATGGACATTAGCAGTAAGTGGGAACAGATTAAGAAGTGGAATAGGACATGCGAAGAATCTGTAGGATTCAAGAGAACCAAATTGAAGTAATTTATCACAACAGACATTCCTTTTTTTTTAAAAAGAAGAAAGCTAAACTCAACAAATGCCGAATCACAAAAGAGAAAGCACACAGAACTGATAATTACAGACAAAGAGCACATGCCATGTATAATGAAAAATAGAATGAAAAGTTGACATAGGATGTAAAAAAGGCAACAAAGACAGGAAATATGAAAGATCTCTACTCCTTAACAAACAAAAATGGAAAATAGATATAATACAGACAGATAGACCAATGAAAGATAGAGAATGCAAGATATTGAAATCATCGGAGGAACAACAGAAACAATGGGTTGAGTATTTCAAAGAAAGTCTAAACAGACCTTCACCACAAGAAGCACCAAACATTCAACAAGCAGAAGAGATCATGAACTTGTATTGCAACCCACCAAGTAAGATAGGGTCATACCGAACCTCAAGAAAGAGAAAGTGGCAGGTCCACTCAGAATAGTCGCAGTAGCTGTAATGGCAGATATAGATAAGTCTAAATATACATTGCAATGATTATTCAATAAGATATAGGAAGCAGAGTAATATCTAATAAAACCCCTAAGAATGGAGACGTGGCAGATTGCAGCAAATATAGGGAGGGGGAGGGGGGTTACATTGCTGTCAGTACCAGGCAAGATATTCAACAGAATCATCTTGGACAGATTAAAAGCAGACTCAGAAAAAAGTTCCTAGAGGAACAGGTAGGATTTTGCCTGGGAAGATCATGCACATATCATATAGCTAAGCTTCGCATCATTGTAGAGCAAAGTATTGAATGGAAATCAAACATATACGCACATTTTATAGACTATGAAAAGGTTTTTGACAGTGTGGATCGAAGTATTCTATGGCAACTGTTGAGACACTATGGGATACCAGAGAAGTATACAACCTTCATCCAGAATATGTAAGAGGATATAGTTAGTAGAGTGGTACATGAAGGAGCACTGACTAATAGGCTTCGGGGTGCAAACAGGGGGGAGATATGGATGTCTGCTTTTACATTTCCTGTTCTTGTTGGCTATAGATTGGATAATGAAGATTTAAATCGAATGACAAAAAAAACAAACAACGACTGGTATTCAGTGGTCACAATTGGAGGACCTGGACTACGCAGATGATCTGGTACTTTTGCTACACAGTCATAGTCAAATGCAAGAGAAACTTGATAGGGTGAAAGTATGATCAGCCAAATTGGGACTGAATATAAATAAGGAAGAAAACCAAGCTCTTTAATCTCAACACTGTGAGCAAAGAAACTTTAATCTCAACACTGTGAGCAAAGAAACTTTAATCTCAACACTGTGAGCAAAGAAACAATCATGATATAGGAAGAACAGTTGGAAGAAAGGAATACCTTGACCTATTTGGGCAGCACAATAGAAACATCAGGAGGTACAGATGTAAGGGTCAGGACACATCATGAGGTACAGATGAAAGGATCAGAACACATCAGGATGTTAGGATCAGGAGGTACAGATGTAAGGACCAGGACACATCAGGAGGTACAGATGTAAAGACCAGGACACATCAGGAGGTACAGATGTAAGGACCAGGACACATCAGGAGGTACAAATGTAAGGATCAGGAGGTACAGATGTAAGGACCAGGACACATCAGGATGTACAGATGTAAGGACCAGGACACATCAGGATGTACAGATGTAAAGACCAGGACACATCAGGAGGTACAGACGCAGATGTAAGGACCAGGACACATCAGGAGGTACAGACGCAGATGTAAGGACCAGGACACATCAGGATGTACAGATGCAAGGACCAGGACACATCAGGATGTACAGATGTAAGGATCAGAGTTGGAAAGCCAAGAGGAGCATCCCTGTCTCTAAACAACAAACGGAGATCCAGATATTTACACCAAAGTTAGAATATTCAACGTAAGTGTCAAGTCGGTGTTGCTGTAAGGAGCGAAGACACGGAGAACGACCAAGGTCATACAACAAAGACTCCAGTCCTTCGTTAACAGATGCCGACAAAGAATAATGGCCATAAAGTGGCGAGACATGGTGAGGCATGAAGACCCATGGGAAAGGAGTCAACAACATCCATTGGAACAACAAATTAAGCGAAGAAAATCTAGCTGGATAGGACCATACGCTGTGGAAGGCACAGTCCAACATAGCAAGATAGACTCTTGCTTAAAATCTCAAGGGAAGAGAGAGAGAGAGAGAGGTAGATCCAAAAATACGCCGAGAAAAGCATAGGAGAAGGAACTAACATTTATTGATTACACCTGGAGAGAGGCAGGAAGAGCAGCCGAGGACCGTGCATGCTGGAGGGTTGTTGTCAATGGCCTATGCCCCGAGAGAAGCGACGGGCCTTTATTGATTGATTGATTGATTTTATAACTGCTGGAAATTGAGCTGCTCTTGTCATATTCAAACAATCGCGCTTGTGCGATCATTCGTGTTTTAGCGATTTTGGCCACACCTGCGTCGGTTGGGCATTTATTGGGCGGTGCCTCCCATGCACTGTTGAGCGGTGCCTCCCATGCACTGTTGAGTGGAGCTAAGGGATTGTCAGTGGATCTCGACTCAATGTGAAAGATTCACCATTTCTGCCAGACCGAGACCAGCTTCTGTGCCTCAATGTGTAATAGCAGTTTGTGATCCTTCGTGTTCGGAACTCTTCCCAGTCGTTCAGTGTTAGTTGTTTAGTGTTCCGTTGTTTAGTGTTAGTTGTACAGTGTTCAGTTGTTTAATGTTCAGTTGTTTAATGTTCAGTTGTTTAGTGTTCGTATAGTATCCCCGGCGTAGGAAGTTGTTCTGGACGAGCGAATACATTAAATGGCATCATCATTTCAGAGTCAAATTGCAACAAAATCAAATATATCTTACACATGGATATATGGTCAAATTTGTCAAAGACTAAGACAGCAGGTAACGCTAAAGCTATAGATCATGCAGTACAAGGATCACTCTGAACTAACATAAATGTGCAGATATATCAAACTGCAGATATTACCAGAGATATCAAACTGCAGATATAACACCTTCACGGAGACCAGCAATGAGACGGCTATTAGTATTACAAATGAAATAATATTTATGCCTGAAAATAACTCAAAATATGTCAATTTCTTTCACAATGTGAGAAGGTCAACGAACTTAGTATGTCTCTCCAAGGAAAAAACACGAATATTCTTACACTGAAAGATACAATTCAGGCTTTCGTGAAAAAATGTAATAAATGGAAGCATAAAGTGGAACTCAATTGAAATGTTTTCATGTACAGAGGATTTCATTGTAATATGTTTAGTTTTTATTTGATTAAGCAGATCATTTGACCACTGATCATTTGGTTTACTTGGAAAACAATTTCCAGAAATTTTTTTTTACTAGAATTAGATAATAATCAGTTAGATTGGATTCAAAAACCCTTATAGCCTGGAAACGGGACATTTGAAACATCTTTCGTTGAAATCTCAGGAAGAATTGGCAAAACTTGTCCAGTTCAGTTCTCCGCATCGAAGGTCGGCTGCAATGGATCTCCAGTATAATGCAATCGAACAGGCTTTTTCCAGTCTAGTAATCCTGTTCCCCTTGAGAATGGGACATACCAGATTGAAAAGTCATTTACATCGGCTAAAATTGGTTCCATTGTCAATGTTTATGTGCGGGCAGGCAGCACAGACATCCGAGTATATCCTGCAAGACTGTTATATACTTTGTCAATTGCGTACTGAGCACTGGCCCACGTAAATGAGTATCCACACAGAGCTATTTGTAAGCCGTGAAGAACTCTCCACTACGGCAGCCTTTATCAAGAGAACGACTTCACGTGTAGACATAACAGGAAAAAGCATGGCGAACGAGAAGAAGTAGAACAAGGATGTATGTTTTGTTAAATGACCAAAATAACGGTACATCAATACTTGGAGACCATTACTTTCCTCATTTTACTGTGGCAGTTTATTCTCAGTACAGATTACTGAGCAGTCTTATGTCTTAACCATGTATACCTATTTCTTGGAGACATTTAATTAATTTTCATGTTGGAATGTCAAAAGTCTTTTTTGGTAGTCTTTGAAGCAAATATAAATGTCATTATGTATTTCTATATATTTCTCTGTCAAGGTTCTCAAACAGCAAATTACCTCCCTTGTTTCATTTAACTTACATAATGCAAAACTTGCATATGATTCAAATCGCAAACTTGAATTTCTAAGAAAAAACTTTCACACCTTTTGGCTTGGTGTTAAAGCAGAATTTCCAATACTGTCGGAATTAGCGATGTCATCTCTTTTGTCATTTGTTGCCACACATTTGTGCGAATCAGATTTAAACATTGACAGCACTGAAAACAAAATACCGATCATTCCATCATTGGCTCTTTCCATCTTGTCAGACGATAGTAATTGTACTTTGAAAAAAAGGTATGCAACTACAGTCCATGACGTTTGCAAATGTGACTCGTAAGACCAACCCAGGCAGAGAAGCATCTTCCATATTGTGTGCAAGAAACATCAGGACCGTTTGTGGCATCGCATGGTGTGGTGTGTCTTCTCAAACGCCTAGTCTTTAGCCTATCAGCAATCAGTATCTCCTTTGTCTGTATTCCATGCTTAATCCTACCCCTCCATGTAATACGATCCATGGCGTACTGTTCCCATGATTCCAAATCGATGCCTGCGTCATTCATATCTCGCTTGCATACATTCTTATACCGAAGTGATGGTTGGCCCCAAGACCTTTTCCCCAACTGTTATTCCCCATAGAGAAGATATTTTGGTATTCTGCCCTCATCCATCCTCCCAGTGTGTCCCAGTCATCGGAGTCTTTGAAGACTAGGAGTGGAAAAGATTGTGACAGTGCATGTTCTCCCCAACACCTCAGCGTTGGTGATCTTGTCTTGCCACCCAACGCCCAGGATGCTGCGCAGGCCCCTCATGTGATAGATGTTTATCCGCTTCTCCTGGTGCATGTAGGTAGACCATGTCTCACTGCCATAAAGAAGAGTGCTGAAGACACAGGCCTGGTAAACAAGTGTTTTTGTTTTAACAGTTAGTTTCTTGTTCTCCCAGACCCTCTTTGTTAATCTGCTCATTGTTGTTGCTGCCTTTCCTACTTTCCTATTCTGATATTGGTCTCTTGGTCCAGAGATAGTTTATTGTTGACTGAGGATCCCATGTACGTAAAATGATTTACTACATCGAGAACCTCATCATCAATGGAGATTACTAGCGGTTTGTCTGCATCCCGAACCATAACTTGTGTTTTCGTTTCGCTGATCAAGTTTTAAGAAAATCGAGATTGCTATGAGACCAACAGTGACGAATTTTTAGCTACGTCTTGTCTTGTCTTATCCATTTGTGCCGCGAGGCGTCGTGGGGAGCAGTAGTTTTCTGTCCAGGGCCAGACGTTGCTGAAGTAGTCGTAATCCCATGACAATTTAGAATATCCGCAACATTTCCTATCCATCTAGTTCTCGGTCTGTCAAGGTTGCGAAAACCCGAACGTTGTGCGGTATAGTCCCACAGGGGTAGTTTGTCAGGATGCATTCTCATTAGGTGGCCAGACCAATTGATTCTCGCTCCATCAATATATTGAGAACAGGGTCTCGCTTGAACTATTCTTCTCACATCTTCATTGTGCGTTCTCTCTCTCCTAGTTTCGTTGATTGTTTTCCGGAGGCATCTCATCTCACATGTCGTGATCTTTCTCTCTAGAGTTTTTGTTAATGTCCATGTTTGGCGCTGGTAGCAGAGAGTTGGCATGAATATACTGTTGATTAGCATTCTTTTTGTGGACATGTTTATGTTAGGGTGTTTCAATAAAGGTGACAGATGGTATGCAATCGCATTTGCTTTTTGGCACCTGATCTCAATTTCTCTATCTAAACTTCCATCCTGTTTGAAAACACTGCCTAAGTACTTGAACTCCTGCACTATTTTGATCTTGGTCCCGTTTAGCATAATGTTCATGTTTTCAGGCGATCTGCTTATCTGCATAGTTTCTGTTTTGGATGTGTCCATTCTCATATTGTATCTTTTACATACAGAGTTGAGCGCAGACAGATGTTTCTGCAGATCATCTTCACTCTCGTAAAGTAGATATCGATCATCTGCAAAAAGGAGTTCATTTAACCGATCAGACTCTGTCCTTTCTTCCTCTGCATTACCCAGCAGACGCTCCAATGTGGCCTCTGTCCATATACGTGTTAAAGAGTAGTGGCGACATCACACACCCTTGTCTCACCCCGGTTGTTATCTCCCTTGTTTCGGTCAGACCATCTGTTGTTCTAACTTTACATTGACACCCTTGGTACAGTGCTCTAATATTTTCTAATAGCTGCTCGTGTACTCCGTAGTCGTCTAGGGTGACCCATAGTTGATTTCTGTCTACCTTTTCTTGATCTATGAAAACCACGTTGAGTTTCCTATCGTATTCGATGCTTGTTTCGCTTAGTTGTCTCAGGATGAATAGAGCATCTGTGCAGCTCCTACCGCGTCGGAAACCAAGTTGAGCCCCATTCAGCTGTGGTTCTAGGATAGGTCAAATTCTCTGCTCCAGGATTTTCGCGTTCAGTTTTCAGGTGTAGCTTAGAAGCGATATCCCCCCGGTATGTACCCATAGCTGACTGCTAGCGTCAGGGCCAGCGAACCATAGCTGCCAAGACCCTTCTACACCTCCATGTGGTGATCCTGGATAACAGGCTGCAGCAGGGCAGACTGGCTAAGGAGAAGGGATGGAAGAGGGAATGCTAACCCGGTACTCAAAAAATGCTTGCTGAAGTCGGATGTGTTGGACCGAAAGGTGCAAATATCGCAGCCAAGCTGTAAACTACGACACAACGCATTCCGTTCTCTGGACTACATTCTGCTACTTAAGCCCTTTCAGGGTTTGGTAGCGGGAGATTGAGAACGAACTAAGAAGAAGAAGAAGAAGAAGAAGAAGAAGTATCACACTATTTTTGTTGCCTTTGTTTTTTCCAGATTGGCACAATGATAGCTTTTAGCCAGTCTTCAGGGGCTCTACTTTGCTCCCAATCTGCTGATAATATTCTATGTAACCATTTTACTCCTAGGTATCCACAAGCTTTAATTGTCTCGCAACGTTGTTCTGTCCGCACCTGCAGCTTTACGATTTTTGCGTTTTAAAAAGACTTCCCAATCTCCTGGATTAGCCTGATTTAGCTACGATTCGAGTGTTTTGTATCAGATTATGCAATAACAGTAATCCCATTAAATGTGAACTTATTCTTATTTTTGTGTGTGTGTTCAGCCTTCAGTTACCTTTTCTTTGGTATATCTGTTATATTAAACAGTCTTAGTACCAATTGCATTTATGACACCGAGTGAAGAGTCGTGAAAAAATATGTCTGATAAAAAGTGGTCGCCGAAGAAACATTTTTGAGTAGCACTGGCACGTATGACAATTACCTCCAATATCAGAATGGAGGTGGAGGCTGCGTCCCAAGTTTGGTAGACATGGTTTTTATTTCGCCCCTCTACGTACGGAAAGTAGTTGCAACCTATCGTACTACATACTTACCAAGAAACTTATACCTGCCAAATGTGTTGGCGGTCGTAAGAAGCTACGTTCTGTTAAGAACATGCTACTTACTTTTTATCAGAATGGAGATCGAGGCAGGAACTTCTGCTCTAAGGTGACTATATGAGAGCTACTTGTTGAGTATCATAATCGTCATTGACTGTCAATCCTTGCCTTGAAAGATACAGAAGAACTGGCTAAACCATGATTTGATAGAGACCTAGAACATTCGTGATCGTTTGTGTATCTACTAGCATGGTCATGCTGGAGTTTGCGGGAATGAAACAGCTGTCATTCTGACCGTAGGGGCATCCTCAGTTGAGACATTTGCAACGGATGGAGGTGACATTTTATAGCTAATTAACGATCGCTTCTTGGATGACAACACCGCAATCTATTAGCCAGCACCGTGCAACTTGCACGGGCCCAGCAGAGATGGGCGCTTAGGATAGATGGAGTAGGAGTGTGTGCAACCAACGAGTTACACGAGCCATTAGCTTCTAAACTCTTCGCCATATACTGAAAGAGACTGAGCACCTATGGGTCTGCCCGAGATGCAATGCCATCGATTCTTACCAGACCACAACAGATAACTCTCTTAACAGGGAGAATGTTTTGGTACAAACCAATATGGTGGTGGTTGCTCAACAGATCTTGATCTTCTTGATCTTGATGACCCGTTCATCAGCGCAGCTGCGGGTCCTAGCTTCATCTCCAGCGAACTTTGTCAACCGTTAATAAGTTATCTGATGAAAAGAAAAGTTGCGATATAAGCAAACTAGGGATCAGCATCTGTAGGTAAACACCAGGTGTTCAGTGATATTCTTCCTTCGTTGTCTTAATGTCTTCTAAAGAGTTTAGGTCAGTTTAGGAGAGATGAAGTTCTTACTAAAACTAAAGGCAAGGGCCAAATGTCTTACCTGTCATGTCCAAATTTTTCTACGAAAAGAAAGTCGCTCAAACTAAGGATCACATCAGACATATCATATAATAATGATATATCATATGATAATAATTTTATAATGTCAACAAGAAAAGTAAAAAATAAAATCAAAATCCGAAAAAGATAGAAGAAACTAGAAAGTTTCATCCTTCTCATTTTGATTTTTCTTCTATCATGTCTAAAAGCTGAGGTTAAGCGAAACACGCTATTTTTCTATATTTCTGTTACTATATATAGTAACAACTTGTATTTGCCTTAGAGACGTGTCCTAGTATAAAACTTCCTAGTTCTTTTCTCAACAATACAATGTTTGCAAAATTATTGTGAACACAACTTCTGAATGAGATTTTGCTAACCCAGGATTTAGTAAGTGAAATAATTTATACTATTATAGTTTGATTATTGAAGATTATGGAATTTATAAATGTTTCAAATTATTTGCTCAAATCATTCTTATTTTTAACTTGAATAGTACATCGGAAGTTAATTGGAATTGCCATCCATATCTAGATTATTCAAGCAGAAAGTGAAACAAGATGAAGCAAGAAATAGAAAGAACACAGATAAAGCAGGTAGGAATCCTACATTGGTTTATGGTTTCACAGGAACAAAATCAAATAGTGAGGCATTTTGAGATTATTTTATTTTTCTTTATTTATAGGGTTTGAGATTGGAGGTTGTGGCAGTTAGTTACTGTGTCTCTGTGGTGACAATCTGAGACCTCATTTACCATAACAAAATCTCAGTTTATACTTCAGAAGCTTAACAATTAGATGTTTATAGCATGTCTGGATCATAGACATAAAAGATGTCTACATTCATGAATAGGGCTTGACAAATTTTAGTGTGACTCACCAGCCAGTCAAAAATTTCACCAGTCAGCTTGATCGAACTACAATCATGCAATTTATGTTAACAAATATAAACTAGGCACTAATTCACCTTTATTTCTTAGTAACAATGTGTACCAAACCAACATATATTGTATTACTTACACAGTATTAGCCTATTTCTTCTGTAGAAAAAAATGCACTGATGTCAGAGTCATGGCGTTTGTGTTCTTGAACATGCTTGGTAGTTTTAGCACTGAAGTACCATTTATCGATGTCTTTAGTAGGTTTAAATTGTTATAGTGGAGGTCGATTTAGATTCACCATCATAAACTATCTTATGTACAATCTATTTTAACCATAACATTAATAATCTAGCGAGAGTTGCTATGCAGTAATGATTAAAAAATAAACTAAATTTCTAATTAGATTAATTTGTCTAAATGCATTACAATGTTTTCTTTGATTATTGACTCTAACAATTTACAGGCTATGCTCGTTAAACTTCACCGGAGTATAATATCTGTTATTTGTTAGATGAGGATACTACAATAGATGAATTAACATCTTCAGACTGCAGAAGTTTAGATTCCAATATAGGTCAGGCAGAAAGGGGCATTTGAGAGGATGAATTAGGAAGTTGTACAACTAGTAAATTACAGAACCTACCAGCAAACATACTCTTTGCCACCTTTTAAAAGAGACTGTGCCTATTGTTCTGTCTGGAGCACAGTGATGTAAACTCTGATAACATCACTATCATCATTGATGTCTTAGTCTTTGTAGACCATGCAAGTGGCGACCTGAGAGTTTTGTTCAACTTGATCTCCTGCATTCTGACACAGTCTGCTATAACTACAAAGGCTGATCCGTAGTGACAATCCCTGCTACAGATCGTTCAACCATGCTGAGCAGGCTGGCTTGCGGGAGTGTCCCTCGATATCTTCGATCTTCACCTTTTCTCTGCAGCCAGATGGCCTCTACGAGTGTCAGCAGCTACTATACCTTCTCCAACTGACTGTCTTCAAGTTGCTCGACCCTGAGCAATCATTTTCCAGCTTTCAGGTGGGATACGCATGACTTCATGTCCCTCTTGCATAGATCATTAAATCACAGGGTGAAGCGGCCAATTCTTCTAGTTCCATTGGCCAGTTGTCAATAAAGGATATCATTTGACAGCTTCTCATATTTCATGCGCTGAACATACCCCAACCATTGAAGGCGTCATTGCCTCAACAGTGATTACATGCTGATATTGTTTGATCGCTGTAAAATCACATAATGTATCACTCTCTGTTGCCTTCAAATTCTCTATATACCCCGTAGGCACCTCGTGTGGAAGATGTTGAGCTGCCGCTCTTGCTTAGTGTAAGTGCCAATAACGCAGACCTGGTAGACCCAGAACCTTGTGTAATGAGACGACCCATTGTTTTCCCAGTCTCTCTTTGTCAGCGGGCCATGATGGTGCTCTTCTTGCCAAGCCTGCCGTCTTTCTCCACCCCGAGCGTGAGAGTGTTGTTGATGGCAGACCCCTGAAAAGTAAAGCTGTTGACTTAGTGGCGCCATCATTCTTTATGTAAGTGGGAGTGTTAATACCCTGTGTGCAGACCTTTATCTTTTCCAGGCTTATAGTGAGCCCAAACTGCTTGCACCCCTCAGCGAATCTGTCCCCCAGTCTCTGGAGAGTTTCCTCAGTATTGGCCACTAGAACCACATCATAAGCAAATGACATCGTCTCAATGAGCACCGTCCTCACCTTGATTCATGCACACAGTCTGGACAGGTTAAACAGCTGCCCATCTGCCCTGGTGTGCAGATAAACACTGGCCTTGGAAGTGCCATACGTGTACGATAGGAGCATGGAGACGATCCCGAAGATAGTTGGTGCAAGCAAATATCCCTGCATCACTCCATCCTTAATATGAAAAGAGTTTGAAGAAGATCCATCATATAAGACTTCATAATATTAATAGTGAGTTTTCTTAGGCGTCTGAGGCCCACTGCGTTGATTGACCACATCTGTTACCAACTGCTGTGCCACGGCTTCAGGCCTAATGCAGAGTGTAGAAGGAGGCTGCTATCTGCTGGAGAAAGACTATGTGAGGGCAGCCTCTTCTACAGCTCCAGCTTTTTGGTACATAGGAATAACTGATCTCTTCATTTCAGCATGAAAGAAAATTATCATTTTGCATAATTTTGAGGGGCAGCCGATTTTCATGACAAGTTTTAATAGGCCCTTTCTCCTAATCAAGTCGAAGTCCTTGGTGAGGTCTATAAAACATCATACAGAACGGCTGATCCTGTTCTCTGCACGTTTCCTGGATATGTCAAAGAGAGAAAATCATGTCCATCTACCAACTTTAAAGCTGCACTGGGATTCTGGGTAAACCCTGTCCACGAGCAGCCTCAGCCTGTTGAGCAAAATGCAGGCATAAACATTACCTACAACACTCAGGAGTAAGATCCCTCTATAATTATTGTAGACCCCACAGTCACCCTTGTTTTTGTAAATCGTCACGATAATGGCGTCACGCATATCTTGGGGGACTGCACCTTCCTCCCAGCAGAGGCATAGGAGGTCAAACATTGGCTGAGCTAGTGCTGATTTCTCACATTTAATGGCTTTGAGTGGGATACCATCGCCACCTGGTGCTTTGCCGTTTGAAAGGTAGTCGATAGGCTTGTCAAGTTCATACTAAATTTGGCAGGTTTTGTAACCTGCACAAGGCCTCGTCAGTGACCACTGTTTCCCGGAAGTAGAGCTCCATCTGGCCATCTGCTGCTCACGGTCCATGATTCTCACACTTGTCAGAGACATCAGGGGGGGGGGGGGGGGGCAACACATCTCACTGTAGGGCCAAGGGGACGGCGTGAGCTAGTGGTTAAGTGCTGAGTTCGATCACCATCACAGCACCGGTCGTTACACCGGGGAAGCAGACCCTTACATATAATTCATGCTGAAGTCGGATGTACTTGGCTGACAGGCACAAAATAAAAACCACAGTGCAACGCACACCGACTTGGGGATTAGACAAATAAGGCGAGCGCAATAAAAAACAAAAAAAACTGTAGGGCCTAGCGCCATCCTGTCAGTCTCGAGAGACAATGGACTTCACGCTAGACAGGGGACAGTCAGTTGTTGCCGTTGCTTTCACCGTACATGTTTAGAGTCTGCATCTTGACACATCTTATCTTCCTCTGCCTGCAGACCAACACACATAGACTGCGTCCAGTTGGGTCTGTTCTTGGCGAGTTCCTCCCAGTTGCAGGTGTTCATATCCAACGCCTTCAGGTCACGCTTGCAAACAACTTTGTAGCGGAAGAAAGGTCTACCATTTTTTTGCTTGCTTGTGGTTAGCTCTCCGTATAGGATATCTTTTGTTATTCGTCCATCCTCCATTCTGCACACGTGACCAAGCAGCGCTGGCAGAGGATCGTAACTAAGCTGACAATCTTTGCACGGTCCAACACTTCGCTGTTAGTCACTCTGTCACTCCATGAAATTCCAAGTATGCATCTCAGGCAGCGCACATGAAAAGCATTTAGCCTTTTTTCATGTGATCCATACAGAGTCCATGTTTTGCTGCCATAGATCAGGGTATTAATCACACAGGATCTGTACACATCAACCTTTGTGGAGATGGTCAGCAAGTTATTATTCCACATTCTTTGTGAGAGCCTGGCAAGTGCTGATGAGGCCATTCCTAATCGCTTATTCAGCTTCGCATCGAGTGAAAGATTAATGATGATGATAGATCCGAGGTAGTTAAAGTGATTAACTATCTCCAGATTTTTATAATTTAAGACAATGTCTGGAGGATCTGCACCCTGAGCCATCACTTTCGTCTTTTGTACGCTGATGGTGAGTCCAAACAGATTACAGGATTTTGCCCACCTATTAATTTTATGATCCGTAATTCGGCTTTGGTGTGGGCGACCAGGCCAGTATCGTCTACAAAGATCTTGTCCCGAATGCCAATCTCCCTTCTCTTAATTTTTGCTTGCAGTCTGGTTAAATTGAATAGTCTCTCATCTGACCTAGTATGTAGAAAAATCCCCTCTATGGCAGTTCCAAAGGCGTGTCTAAGCGCGATGGCAAAGAAAATACAGAATAGAGTCGGAGTCAGGACACAACCTTGTTAAACTCTGCTGTTAATGTTGAAGACCTTAGATTCCTGACCATCATGCAGCACTGTACCTTTCATGCCCACATGAAAAGATCTAATCATGCTCAGTAGTTTAGGTGGGCAGCCAACTTTAGACAATACTTTAAAAGGACCCTCTCTGTTTACCAGGTCAAATGCCTTGGTGAGGTCGATGAAGGCAAGAAATAGTGGTCTGTGTTGTTGAGTGTACAACTCCAGCAATATCTGATCGTTGTCATTTATCCTGTTAATACCATGATGTCTGAGTGCTAATACCACGATGTCTGAGTGCTAATATCATGATGTCTGAGGCAGGTGGGTTACGCTACGGAATGGGGCAGGAGGCATATTCATAAGACACAAAAAGTGTAAATATAACAAAAGAGGCTTTCCCAACCAGAAAGTCATGCACAAACTTCAGAGCAGAATCTATGGCCCTCCTGCAAGCACTGAGAATACTTGAGACAGAGAGGTCCCCACCTACTCTAGCATTAAAGCCTTTGAGAAGGAAAAGTGATTCTTCTCTGGGGCTGTTCTTGACCATTTCCTTTGGCTGTCCGTAATATAGATCCTTTGCTTCCTCCAGAGACGTTAAGGATATTAACAGGACCTGTAGCAATGGTGAGATGAATGGTCAGTAACCTTTCAGAGCCCTCCGAGGGAGGATTGACCAGGGTGATAAAGGTGTTTTTAATGACAAAGTCAACACCATGCTGTTGAGGATTTTCAGGTTCACAACCCTTCCAAAAGAAAGTGTAGTTTTCCTCCCTAAGTGAGCCACTAGAAGCAAGTCTGGTATCCTGCAGGGCAGTTAAGTTTACATTCAATCGAGATAGCTCTCTATAAATGATGACTGTCTTCCTGGCATCCCCAAACTCCTAAGAGTATGCACGTTCCCGCTTGCAAATCAAAAAGTTGGAGTCTTACTTTTTGGTTCTGTCTGATGTGAATTTAACATCCACTTGTCATGCATGTACTAAGCTGCAGGAACCCTCTGGAGCAGGCAGATGTTGGCAAGTCGACATCCTACTGATCGGTGACTGTCTGGCTAAGGCAGGCAGTAGTCAACCAATGGATCGCAATGATCCATTCCACCGTTGAAGCTGACCCATGGTGCCCCTTTCCCCTGCGCCAATCAGGTGGGGCTTATAACCAATAGACTGCCAGATTCTGAGCTGCTTCCTCACTCAAGAGCGAGGCTGGACTGACCAATCCAGGGCGCTAAATATAGAGAGCCTGGGCTGCCCAAACTGCAGGATCCCCATCTTGGTCTCACTAGCGTAATTCAAAGAAATGCAAATGTATCACAATTTGGCACCAGCTCAGCTGCAGGAGCTACGGAAGGAGTTCACAATTGTAAACCATCTATCTTGGGTGCTAGCACTCCAGATGTCTTGTCTGGGTTTATTCCTGTAACCTTACCCTCTACCAAGATTTCCAGAAGACAGTGAAGTCATTGCTCGTTGCTTGTGGCATGGTTGGTAGCTACCCGAGATGTCCGTTGATGCTCTCATTGTCTCAAGGATATCCAGCACTCCCTGGCACTTGTGGGTATAAAATCATAGCTCCACCTCTCCTAAGCAAACTACCTGAACAGGCTAACGAGTTTCATCTACCTGGCTTTAGAGTCAGTTTACCTTCTCTTAGATTGGATGCCACCAAGGCTAGTGAGCTCAATCTGCCCACCCAGCAGTTATACCATCGGGTACTCTGTCGAGCCCCGAGGCAGACTCTGTAAGAAACAGTAGGCTCCTGATAACATAACATAATATAAATCTTATTAACAGTCCAATATATTGATTATAGTTGTATGAATCTATTACTGAACATTGTCACATGTTATTATCATTTCTGTATAATCTTTCTTCTTACGTGATCTGTCACTCTCAGTCATTTTTTCCAGGCTACAAAGAAAGAAGATACTAATGTCCGACATTTAGGGACAGAAATAAAACAGGAACTAGATAATGAGGTAAGTTTTTGAATAAACTGCTAGCATTCAGGAATGGATGAAGGAGAGAAAGAAAGAAGGATTCATAAGAGAAATTTAAAGAGAGAAAATGCATTTGCTTTCACTGAAACATGTATGAGACATCAGTCCAATTTGTTTAAGTGGAAAGTAACACAACTATCCCACAAATTATCATCTGTCATTTTAACAATTCTGTGATCCAGGAAATAAAGAAGAGAATATTGCTATCAAATGTCTATTTTTCAAGTGTTTCATCAATCCATGTGGATCCACTGATGATACAGTTGATTATGCCATTAAGGATGTGAAGTTGATTTGGGTAAAGATGAAAATTAGTGGCCATGAAATAATAGTCAACAATTTGTACTCTCATGTGAAGATGTCTGGAGATTATTTAGCAGAACTGCTGTCTGCCCCTAGAAAAACAGTATAATATTTTATGTTTAGAAAGTTGTGCCAGAGAATGTAGAACAGTGGAATGTGAACTACAAAAACCATCCTTTGCCATATCCTTAGGTCAAGCATCTATTAATCTACCAAGCTGACAGTGATGTCAGTTTTGCTAGCAAGGAACCATTAACTGTATTTTAATATATATTAAATAAATAGTGTCAGTTGTAATTAGAAGTGAATTAAGTTTGTTAACGGTGTGAGATGTTATGTTGAATGTAACTGGTTGTCTTCCAATATCATCTACGTATACTTGTCTTAAGTGGTACTTCTGTAATAAGTTACAATAAATGTTGAAAATATTGTAAGTAATTGACCAGCAGTGAGAATTATGCATAAAATGTATCATAAGACGTGTGTTTGTTATTTCATCTTCGGTTTATCAAAATGTGTAAGTAAAGTTGTTTATTTCAGTTAATTGTGCTGAGCTTGTTAAAGATGTAATCTGTATTGCATTCAATTCTCTTTAAATTGTATTATTTATTGTTCTACCATTGAATGTTTATTGACATGTTCTATTGTTTAATTTCAGACTGAATACAATGTTCAATCCCAGCTTCCACTCCTGGCAGGAAAAATTAAACAGGAACAAATTTGTACAGTAAGATCATTTTTTAATATACCAACATTTAAAGCATTTCTATAACATTTTCTTTGTATGTACCAGGTGGAACATGGGCTTGCGACTGTCACTATCAATTGATTCATTTGTTGAATTCCATGAAGCATCAGTTGTCATGCCTAACTCATCATCTGTTCTTTGGTCCACTTTTCCCCTTTATGCTCCAGTCTAGGTCATGCAGTTATATTTTGTTTTCTCCCCTTCTTCTGCATTATATTGAACTATACAGTTGACTACTAGCCGTTGTATACAAAAGCTGTCTTTGTCAATCTGATACAAGGTATGCAACTCAGACATGTATCAATGAAGACTCAGCAGTCTGGATGTGATACTCTTAGCCATGGGCCATGTTTTTGGTCTCCAGTAACATAGGTCTCATTTGGTTATCACATTATCCTCAACGTCAGTTCAGCAGATGTGCCGTATATAAGGAAGCCAACAATATACAATGTATTTGTCCCAATCTTTTGCAGTGGTGTACTAATGTGGGCCTAGGTCTTTGGTTAGTCCATCTCACCATCACATAGGTGGGCAATCCCGTGGACGTGTACAGATATATGGCCACCAAAACGTTGTTCTACCTGTCCACCTGTTGTCAGGAATGCGCACCATATGTCCAGCCCAATGATGTTTGCGTAAAATTGGTGCATCCAGAACATCCCAAAACAAAGTTTGATGTCAAATTACTTAGTTTCTGATCTTATCTCGTTTCAAAATTTGTAGTACACACCCTTCCATTGATCTCTGAGTGACTCTAAGCTTCTCAGCCTCTGTTTTGCACAAGTTTCAAACCTTGCATTCCTAAATCATTGCTAGAATGACCATGGAATTGAAAGTGTGTGCTCTTGTTGTGGTCTTTCATCTTTTGAAGTATCGGCTTAATGGAGTTAAAGGAGCACCAATCTGCTTTATGTCATCTAGAGACTTCGTGGTCGATTTTGTGATCGGTATTTATCTCTTGGCCTAGAAGTTGATATCCTTGATGGTCTTCTCTCCTAGTTTGATGTCCTGCCTTAGGCAGTAAGGGTTTCTGAGGCATTGTGTTTTACTTTAATTTATCTTCAGACCAGCAGCTTTGCTGATTCCATTTAGGTCGTTCAAGGATTGTTGAACTTCCTCAATTGTATGACTGATGAGCACGATGTCATCTGCAAATCATAAATGGGTGAGCCACTCGCCATCTATATTTACACTTCTGTTGATCCAATGTAATTGTTGGAAAATCTCTTCTAGAACTGCTTTACATACCTTTCGGGAGATGGTGTCGCCCCTCTTGCTATTGGAACATATACAGGCTGGTGGTATACCGTGATGGCTGTATTGCAGTCTTTGTTAGTCTTCTAAATCAGTTTGATAAAGGTTTCAGACATGCCTTAGTTTCTAAGAGCATTTACCACAACATTGGTCTTGATACTGTCAAAGGCTGTCTTGTAATCGATAAATACAAGATTTAACGATATGCACAGTTCACATGCTCTCTTCATCAGTTGATTGATTGCGTGGAGGTGGTCATTGGTGGAAAATTCATTTCTGGATCCGACTTGTTCTCGAGGTTGATGTTCACCAAGTTGCCTGTCGATTCTGTTGGCAATGACTGTAGTGAATATCTTGTACATTATCGGTAACAGGCAAATTGGGCGGTTTGGTATTTTGATCAAATAACCTAGACTTGTCTTTTCTTGGAGTGTACTGTTGAGTTCTATATTGTGGGAGAGAATTGAAACAAGTCTTACATTTGTTATGTATTCAGTGTTAACAATGTTATAAAGATGTGCTTGCATGATTGTTTCCACAGTTTGGGAGAATAGACAGGGTTGAAAGCAATGGCTTTGTTATTCCTGGTGTTGACATCCTGATTTGCTCATAAGATATATTATTAGATAAAGGAGTGGGAACCAAATGAATGACCTGCATGTTGTGAAGATATCCTTTGATAGTTATGTCCACTTGTAGACTGATGGGTGTTGTGGGCAGATTGAGTCGCCTATCTGGTCCAGAAGAACCGCATCTGATGTTGTCAACCTATGTCGCTGGAAAATTGCCTTTGTGTCATCTATCCACCTTCCCGCTTGGTTGTCGTCTTGCTCGCTCGGAAGTCAGAGCAATGAGCATTGTAATTAACTTGTTCCTTTAAAGATTTTTAAATTCAATCTGTGAATTACATCTTTCTGCAATTTCATAAGACAACCAAATTAGGCTCCTGTTCTTTGTTGTTTGTTATTCAATATTTGCAAGTCATCTTGAATATTTTCTGGTTCCTTATACAGCATCATTTGTACGATGCACCTTGAATTAAAAACTGGAAATACATGAGATATATAACATTGATTCTGTCAAATTGTATGTTTTAAAATAAACACAATCAATAAACACAAGTCACCTTCAGTACTAGTGTAAAATTGGTCATAATTATAGTGCTTGGACATACAGCATGTAACAAAGAGTATCACATCTTCAACACCAATGTAAAATCTGTACTACTGTATGACTCAGAAACATTGCATGCAGAACTTCACCTAAAGTGTCTCCCTTGCATACTTTGGATTAAATGGCCAGAGGTTAAAAGAAACACAGATCTGTTATAAAAAAATTACAACTAATACAGCTGGCAAAGGCAAGAGGGGCAATACTGACACTAAACAACGTATGGAGATCCAGATTCGCACCAAAGGTTAGAATATTCAGTGTCAAGTCAGTGCTGCTCTAGGGAGTGGAAACATGGAGAACAACCAAGGCCATAAAACAAAAACTACAGTCCTTTGTTAACAGATGCCTATGAAGAATAATGGGCACAAAGTGGCAGGACTTGATGACAAGTGAAGACCTGTGGGAAAGGAACCAACAGCAGTCACTGCAACAACAAATTAAGTGAAGAAAATGCGGCTGGATAGGACATACGCAACGGAAGGCACCGTCCAACATAGCCAGACAAGCTCTTACATTGAATCCTAAAAGGAGGAGATTGAGAAGTAGACCAAACAATACATGGAGAAGAGAATGTGTGAAGAAACTAAAATGAAATCATTACACCTGGAGAGAGGCAGAAAGAACAGTCTATGATCATGTATGCTGGCATGATGTTGTTAATGGCTTATACACAGAGAAGAACAACTGACTTTGATTGATTGAATGTAACTGGTAGTTAAAGAGAGCAAGTGAAGATGGAAGTCTGGCAATACATCTAGGGAATGGTTGGATTAGAACACACAGACAAAAAGGTGTGTGAGGAGGGCAAAGAGCACCTGGTAAGGAGACCAAAGAGCAAATGGTAAGGAGACCAAATATCACCTGATGAGGAGACCAAAGAGTACCTGTTTAGGAGAACAAAGAGCACCTGGTGAGGCAGGCAGAAAACCTGGTGAAGAGACCTAAAAGCACTTGGTGAGGAGACCAAAGAGCACCTGGTGAGCAGACCAAAGAGCACCTGGTGAGGAGACTAAAGAGCACCTGTGAGGAGACCAAAGATCACCTGGTGAGGAGACCAAAGAGTACCTGTTGAGGAGACAAAAGAGCACCTGGTGAAGAGGGCAGAGCACCTGGTGAGGAGAGCAAAGAGCACCTGGTAAGGAGCCCAAAGAGCACCTGGTGAGACTAAACATCACCTGGTGAGGAGACTAAACAGCACCTGGTGAGATCAAAGCACATATGGTGAGGAGACCAAAAAACACCTGGTGAGGAGGGCAGAGCACCTGGTGACACCAAAGAGCAACTCATGAAGAGACCAAAGAGCACCTGGTGAGGTGACTAAAGAGCTCCTGGTGAGGAGAAAAAAGAGCAGTTGGTGAGAACATAGAGCACCTGGTGAGGAGACTAAAGAGCACCTGATGAAAAGACCAAAGAGCACCTGGTGAAGAGGGCAGATCACCTAGTGAAGAGGGCAGAGCACCTGGTAAGGAGACCAAAAAGCGCCTGGTAAGGAGACGAAAGAGCACCTGGTGAGGAGATTAAAGAGCACCTGGTGAGACCAAAGAGCACATGGTAAAGATACCAAAGAGCACCTGGTGAGACCAAAGAGCACCTGGTAAGGAGACCAAAGAGCACGTGATACCAAAAAACACTTGGTGAGGAGTTTAAAAAGCACTTGGTGAGGAGACCAAAGAGCACCTGGTGAGAAAGCCAATATAATATGGAACAGAAGCATGATGACCTAAAGAAGTAATCAATCAGGTTACCATTCATCATCTGCTGAAAGAGACTGTTGCCTGTTTGTCTGCTTAAAGTCTGAAGACGTCAATGATACGTACCAGTAATGGGAATGTTACAATATTCTCTTCAGATGATGACAACTGTCATGTCTGACTGTGATTTGAAGGTGCTGTTTAATGTTAAAGAAACTTGTCAATTTCAGAACTTTAAAATTGTGGAATACTTGTTGAGATTTTAACCTTGGCAAACTTTTAAACCTTAGAAAAATTTCAATTCTACAGCTTCTTTCTTCTTCTTCTGAATTTGTTCTCATTCTCTTGCTACTAAGCCCTGCAAGTAGCAAGATGAAGTACGGACAACGGAGTGCGTTGTTTTGCTAGTTTACAGCTTGACTGCGATATTTGCACCTTTCGGTCCGACACATCCGTCTTCGGCATAGTTTTACAGCTAAAGGTGGAAAAACTAACTCGATGCATTGTCACATGTTGTTGCTATAGAAACGGCTGAACATATGGGTATTTCAATCTAAAAATAGACCACCTACGTTAGCTTCGATTTTCTGTGCAAAAATGGCTTGTTTGATTTTAAAGAAAATTTTGTAACAATTTATTCTCTTTTTCACTGGGATTTGAAGATTATCCCATTGTTGAGGGTGATGAAGTTAAGGTGTAGCAACAGATTTTTCTTAGGTAGATCTGTTAAATTTGTTTATGTAGATATAATAAAAATGTAGTGGAAACTAACAGATATACGGTTCTTGTAAAACTTCATTATCCGAAGTCAGTGGCAATTTAACAAAATTTCGCCAGACTTGATATCCCAACTCAGAAATAGGGGAGTCTAAAATATTTGTGACGTTTTTCATCATTTTCACATTCATCTCTCTGTATCTCAGAAACTAACACTCATACAACAAAAAAAATAACACCAACAAATTCTTTATTAATATTTATATATACAAACAAATCATATCTATAGACCAACAAATACAAAAATTACAGGCTCTCAAAGTCAACAACCATAGTAACACGTGACATGCTGACAAATAATGCCATCGCAGATGAAATTGCATTAATTTGTAATGTAATATTGCTAAGGTTAATAAAAGAAATGTGATGATTACTTTTTTGTATTTGAATGGATTGAAGTACCAAACACTAGATAATTATGAAAATATATGCAAATTCCTAAAGTACACTGATTAACTTATCAAGCTTGTTTGTCATTGTTTCAGAAATCTGAAGAAAGTATCAGCATTGAAGATTTTAACATTATAGACAGTAAAATTGAACGTCATGGGGAGATAATTGTCAAAGAGGAGAAAGTACAAAAGCCTGATGTATATGGAGAGGATAATGGGTGGAACGTACGAGAGCGTAAGTCAATCATTGAAAATGTGATATGAAATGTGTTTAGGTGATATCCAGTTAGATTCGCTCTGAGTAATTCCCATTGGTGTAGCACCTCTAGTGTGAATTGAATGTCTGTCATGTTTTATTTGATAATTCCATTATGCCCTGCAGCTTTCCCATTCTTTAGTCATTTTAGTGTTTGCATGATTTCTAGATTTGTTGGTGTATTTAGATTGAGATTAAATATTATTGCTGGTTTATTGGTTGCAATACTGCTAGATTCTTGTTCAGTTTTTCTTAAAATTATTTCACCCATGTGTATATATAAATAATTGTAGCTGCTTTTACACATTTCAGATGTCTGCTGTTGTACTCAGACCTGCTACATCTGCTCAAGTGTTGGTATTAGTCAATATGACAAGGACAGTTTTTACATTGATCAATCATTAGAACCTGCAAGCAATGGTGCTTATTCTGAGAGACTAACAGAACACATTAGAGGCTCTGAGGATGAGACAGGAGATTTGAGTTCAGAAGTTAAAGTGTGGCCTGATACAGGTAGCTTATGTTGGGGACCAAATGAGGTGAGAGAGTCAGGGAAAGCCCTGGACAGTCACATGATGACTGCAGCTTTTAAGATGACTCAGAATGATGAGAGTCTGACTTTAAGAAATGGAGATGATAGAAAACTGTCAGAGGGTGAACTTGATGTTTGTGAGAAAAGTGATCAGCATGCTATAACTGATGCAAACTTAGGAATGTACATCAGTCTGCAGTCACATAATAGAGATGAGGTAGTAGGGAAACATTACAGGTGTGATAGTAGTAGAGAAAAGTGTCATTTAAGAAGTTTATTAGATGCACAGAAACAAGTGCCAACAGAACATAGACCTAACAGGTGTGATGTTTGTGGTAAAGGATTTACTAAATTCTTTAACATAACAAGACATAAAAGAATACATACAAGAGAGCAACCTTACAAGTGTGTTGTATGTGGTGCTGGGTTTTCTGAAAGTTCAAGCCTGAGCAGACACAAAAGAATACATACAGGAGAGAAGCCTTACAAGTGTGTTGTGTGTGGTATTGGGTTTTCTGAAAGTTCAAGTCTGAGCAGACACAAAAGAACACATACAGGAGAGAAGCCTTACCAGTGTGACATTTGTGCTGTTGGATTTTCTGAGAATGGACATCTTACTAGGCACAAAAGAACACATACAGGAGAGAGACCTTACAAGTGTGAAGAATGTGGTTTTGGATTTTCTAGCAGTGGGCTCTTGAAGACACATGAAAGAACACATACAGGAGAGAAACCTTACAAGTGCAATGTTTGCGGTACTGGGTTTTCTCGAAGTGGACACCTGAAGACACATTACATAATACATACGGGAGAGAAACCTTACAGGTGTAAAGTTTGTGGTACTGGATTTTCTCGAAGTGGAAACCTGAAGACACATAATAAAATACATACAGGCGAGAAACCTTACAAGTGTGCTGTTTGTGGTGTTGGATTTTCTGAAAGTGGAGTTCTTACAAGGCACACACGAATACACACAGGAGAGAAGCCATTCAGATGTGATGTATGTGGTGTTGGATTTTCACGAAGTGAAGGAATGAAGACTCATAAGAGACAGCATACAGGAGAAAAGCCCTTCAAGTGTGATGTATGTTGTAAAAGCTTTTCTGATAGTGGAAGCCTGAAGACCCATAAAAGACGGCATACAGGAGAGAAACCTTTCAAATGTGATGTATGTGGTACAAAATTTACTCACAGAGCAACCCTTAAGGCACATGAAAGAACACATAACAGGATAGAAGCCTTACAAGTGTGATATTATTTTCTCACACAACACAGAAAAATCTTGAGACACATAAAGAAAGCATGCAAGTAAGAAGCCCTACAAGCTTGCTATTCGTGGTCTCAGATTTCCTCAAAATGGAAGTCTACATGAGTACAACAAAATGCATACAGGTGAAAAAACATTTCATGTGCTGTATATGTGGTTACTCACAGATAAAACAATATTCCTTAACACTCTAACTTGGCCAAAGGCGCACACTGAAATTCCATGCCTAAAAACCCCATTCAAAATTGGCACAAAGGAGTTTCCCTTTAACAGCAAAAATTGCTATACAAACTAAGTATATTTATATGTTAAAAAGTCACATGATTTCTTGGCCGGATATGGGGCTAAAAGATTTGGTGGTTTGGAATATTGTGAGCTCGGCTTACAATCCCAAAATACCAAGTTTGAATCCCAGCATGCTCAATTTGACAGATTGGGGAGTATTCTGTTCCCGGTATGACTGCTTCTTCCAGTCGACCCAGCTGTAAATGGGTACCCGAGGACTGCATACATATTGGGGCACCCAGGTACAAAGAAGTCGGTTCCCTATGAACCATTTTCTGTTTCCCAAGGCTAAAAATATAACTGAAGTCATACATAGGAAATAAGCTAAAATTGTTTGAAGATAAACACTTGAATAACAAGAATCAAGACTTTTACCATGTTTTCTGGAAGGCTTTTTTTGTGTGTGGATGTCAGATGGAAGAAATAGTGAAGGAAATAAATGATGGTGGTGAAAGAATCTTACATGGCAGGTGAGACAAACAGTATTCACTGTTACATAATAGCTATCAACAAATAATCAAATGTTAACCCCATGTTTGTCATTTAGGAGGACTGAATGATCTCGAGGTAAGACGTCAGCCCCCGGTGCTGGAGGTTGCAGGTTCAATTCACGGTGGAGACCGGGATTTTCTCACATGGACTTTCTGTTATTTCCAGGATCTCAGGATAGTAGAGATCAGATGCCCATGTGTAGGGGACGGCATGGCCTAATGGTTACGTGGCACGGCTCACAACCGGAAGGTGCTAGGTTCGATCCCCATCACAGCACCGGTCGTTACCCCAGGGAAACAAACCCTTAGAAAATGCAGGAGGAAGCAGACCCTTACATAAAATACATGCTGAAGTCGGATGCACTGGGCCGACAGGCGCAAAATAAAAACCACAGTGCAACGCACACCGCCTTGGGGATAAGAGAAATAAGGCAAACGCAAAAAAAAAAGAAAAAGAAAAGGAAAAAAAAAGACGCCCATGTGCAGTGTTGTGCACGTTAAAAATTTCTCGCCAGTTGAAAATCAAAAATTCAAAATTATGTTACAAATCTACCTGATCTATTACTGGATCCTCGCCGGTGCTACGGAGTTTGTGCATTGTGATATTCTCCAGAATTATAGATAAGAACACAGCACTTATGGGTTAAAAGTTATTGCCCATCGCGAAGTGATGATGACCGCAACATCAGACCGGTTTGTCTTAATAATGTGATGTGCGCTGTATTTAGATTATAGTGAGGAAGAATATGCATTGGTCATCAATCTCACTCTTATCCTGAGTTACCTTGGATCAGCGGCAAGACTATTGTTCGAGAAGACTGGAGGTAACTCGAGATGAGGGCACTTTGGTCTTACCTCCCGTGAGACCAGGAGTATTTGAAACTTGCAGGATTCGATCGCCCACCGTTTCCGTTCCTCAGTGTTAGAGGTGAGTGCCTTAACCTCTTGACTACAGGGCCCCTCCTTTATGGGTTAAACCGTGTTTAATGACATTGATTCTTAAACTAAACTAATCTAAACTAATTGTCATTTGTTGATATTTGTTCTATGTGCTTTTTTTAGAGACACTTTGTGGATCTTTTTTGGTTCTGTCCACTTGTGTAAGGGACAATAATCTTTGAGGTGTAGAAATCAGTAAATACAAAATGGAAAAAATGATATAAATGTACAAATATTCATACAATTGTTGTATATTTTTGTAATGCTAATGAGTAATAAAGTTATATTTTTCAGAAACTTCAACTATTTTGTTATGCAATGCCATTATTTAATTTTAATTACATTAATGTGTTTAAATAATTAATTTACTGCAACAAGAACACAGTTTGGTAACATAAGTAGAGTTCAGAACCAAGCCACATGCATCATCAGTGGGACCATGAAGTCTTCACCCATACCTGCACTAGAAATAATGGTAGGTCTCCAGTCAATGGAGGATGGACAGGACATAAAAGTAGTGTAGCAGGCAGAGAAATACAAGAGACTCCTCTGAACCACCCAATGCACCAAAGAATGAACAGCCAAGAAAAGGACAGACTTAAGAGAAGTAATTTTGCATCAAACTCAAAGGAAGTGACATTTAAGAACCCATTGATGTCACAAATGAAATTTAGACTCATGCAGCCAGTTAACATTACTCTTCACTGAGTATGCACACTCCCAGTGCTAATAATAAAAATGAAAGGGGTCAAAGTAAAATTAGTACAGACTGACTGGGAGAGAAGATGTATTATATGAGTACATACATGCAAATTATCCAGCAGAAGGGTGGACATGTGCTTCTAGATGACTCAGCTACAAGTGTCATCCAGGACAGAGAGGGAGGAGTGGTGATCAGACAAATGAATGGGGTAAAGGTAACCAGGTCCATAGCCAGTTCTCATACAATTTCAGAGCTGAAATTGAAACTCTTAAGACTGCAGCAGAAATGGCTATACAATACAAAACCCATACGCATGGTGAAATTGTGATATTAACTGATGCACAGTCAGCCATAACAGCACTCAAATCCCACAGGAACATTGAACTGAACAAATCCATGCAGTCATTGGAGAAAATGTATCACTGGTTCAAGAAAGCAGTGATTCAATGGATACCATTGCACTGTAACATCAAGAGAACCAAGTCTAGCCAGAGCAGGATAGAAACTGATACAGAAAGAATATCTGGTCAACTAGGAAGAAGCAAATACCATAACAAAAGGGCAATATTGTGTGGCAGGTAGAACTCCCCAAATACTACTGAGATGACAGATGTTACCAACAGTCCAGAAAAGACATTCTCATGCTACGTCTCCGAACTGGCCACAACAGAATGTAAGCAAATTCAAGATAGGTGCCACCAGCCTATGTTACTACAGTCTGGCAAATATACCAGCAGCATGTGTACTTCAGGACTGCCCAAAGCACAGAGATCTGAGGAGATGGATGTGTCCGATGCTGACTCTCATCTATGAGAAACTCTATAGCAGTATTGAGACTCTGAAAAAGAGCAGAATTTATTGAAGAATCCAGTCCCAGTCTAAATGAGCAATAATTAATTTCATTTAATATATGAGTGCATGAAAAAAGAGTTATCTGCATGAGCTTAGAATGTCTTCTATTTACTGTATCAATACTTAGCAGGTATTTGAAATCTTGGTCCTGTTTAAGTTGGATATTGTTTACACATATGTTTAGTTGACCTAGTGTTCTGCTAACCTTTAAAGTATCCGCCTTTAATTTGCTAATCTTCAAATTATATTTCATAGACTGCCAGTTGCATTCATTTCATTTTCTAGTCTTATCATCATCCTTGTATATTAGGCTTTGGTTATCTGCAAAGAGTAATTCATGTGTTGAGGTTAGTTCTTCACTTTCTGTGTTGAGTTTCATATCTAGTGATACAACTTTCCTGGCTTTGCTTCTTATTTAGCCCATGTAAATGTTGAGCAGTACAGATGATAGTGTATTGTGGTTCGATTTTATTCAGATGTTTGTACAATGGGATGTATTGGATTTGTAGCTGGAAAATGATGATCTGGTCCCTCCTTTTGAGTTAATTGATGTTATCATAAGGATTAAGTCTCGCCATGTGTCTATAGACTTCTGTCTCAGTGTTTCCAGTTGCCCATCTGTTCAACCAAGTTTCCTTGTTTGCTGTTTCTATGAGTTGTCTGGCTATTTGTTGAGTTGCTGCTGCGTGTGGTTGTTTTTGTCTTGAGCCTTGCTTTGCTAATCTGTCTGCCTTGTCATTGCCAGGTGTATTTGAGTTCCCAAGAACCCACTGCATAACTACTTTGACCACATGAAAGCTTATAATATGGTCAGCTTCTGGGGCTCTTTGGATCAAATTGAGTCAACAATGTTGAGCATCTTCTAAAGCTAGACATTCAGTTTTTAAAGCTAATTGTATTGAGTTTTTAAATTGAAAACAGTCTTCAGATAGTACAAAGTGGATTCCCTTGCAGTGATTTAGCTTCATAGTTGGAACAGCCCTGCACTAAAGCATCAGACAGTTCATTAGATGATCTGTTTGAGTATTTTTGAATATAGACACCATTACCTGCTTTTATGATGACCATGCAGATCTACCTGTATATACAAGCTTCCATTCATCAGGATAGACATAAATAGTTCCTTGAGATGGCCTCATGGCAGTAATTGGTTCAACTATCAATTATGAATTTTATCTGAATTTCTGGTGTAAGATCTGTATGTGGCAGTACATCTTTTACTACTCTGCTGTAACTTGTGTCTTATTTCTGGGAGGTATCTGTGATTTCACTGATATGATGGAGTATATTTTGGCTGCCAATTTTCAAAGTCATCTGTTAGAATGATCCCGTTTAATGCTGCCATTTCATTCAAAAGATTCCATTGCAGCTTTAACTGCAGTCTAAATCGTTTAGAGTAAAATTCACTACAACCCATGGCATTACACACCCTATGATCCACAAAGGCCTGCTGAGTGGATTTTTCATGCGAGTTTAATGAGATAATAGCCCAAATATTATACTTGAATAACAAGCTTTCCTAGGGTTTATTAGAGGAAATACAAACAAGAAAAATGTTACATATGGTTTTGTGTCACACAAAAAATTAATAAATCATGTACTCCACACAGTGCATTACTTGGCTCTTATTGTTAGTTCCTTAACATTTCTGTTTCTGGCCAAACTACAGACAAGAGGTTATGTTATTCTTACTTAGTCGCTCCTCTTCTACCGTGAGGTGTAGAGGTAGGTTATGTTATTCTTACTCTAATCTGACAGACTGCCATCTCCACAATTTTCCATGTTACACCAGACCAGCCTTCTGGAGAATGGCAATGTCCTTCAGAGATCAACTTATTAAGTCGAAACTCTTATAGGTAGCCTGCACCATAGCATACCATGTGGTCTACCCATTGAAGTTATTATCACAATTTGTTGCATGTGATTAGCTTGCTAAAAATCTGTCACATACATCCTCCCTTCTTAGTTGACTTTAATGATATGCTTGGTTAGGAACAGTGTCTATTTTTAATGTTCTCGCCCAGATAACAGTAACTGGTTACTGTATGTGTAATATACATAATTGCAAGAAATACATAAAGAGGACAAACATTGACTGCCACTGACATAAACAAAGATAACACCATCCCCAAGAACAATTACATTACTTAACCAGACATTTTGGAACAGAACCTTCTAAATATGGCTGAATTTGGTCTCAATGTTGTAGTTTTGGCTTGATTTGTGGAAGCCTAGATCTTTATTTCTGACATTGCATTTCTTAATAAGGATAACAAATGAATATAACTGGAGACATATTTGTTATCTCCAGTGCCACATTTTGAAGGAAGCTTTGTAATGTATGGAGGAGCCGCGTAGCGCAGTAGTTAGTGTGCTGGCTTTGCATCTGAGTGGTCCTGGGTTCATTCCCCAGTTGAGGTGGTAATGGTTTTTCAGACCGCAATGGCTTCTGGGTCGACCCAGCAATAAATGGGTACCGATTAAGTCCAGGAAGTAAAGATGGATGGCGTGATGCTGACCACATCATCCACAAAGTGCCGTGGGTTACAAAATAATATGGGCCTAACACCATATTTCCTATGCGCCGCATGGCGTGACGTGATCTTTACTTTTACTTTTGTAGTGTACACAGCGGATGGGCACAGCTAAAGCAAATAGTGCACATAGATACCTTAAACCATTGTGTGCTTGTGGAATTTCATTATCCTGGAAATACTGGGGCTCATGATAATAAAAGAGCTGATATCCTGACTTTAAAAGCAGTTACAATAAAGACATAAAATAATGATAGTTGAGCAAAGTTCTGAAACTAATCAATGAACCTCTGTTGTGTGATGGTGTTGCAGTTGATGATTTGGTAGATTTAAAATAGCAATTTGACATCAAATGTGTTTTGTCAACCAGAGTGTCTAAACAATTAGAGCACCAGGAGTGTGTCATTCATTGTTTATGATGAGGTAGCTTGCCCCACACTACTTGAGCTATTATATGTTATTGGTCCCATCACTGTCATATCTGGTAGTTGATCAATAATTACCATCATCTGATAATTGTCTGTTGGCACCAATTTTGAAATGCAGTGAATGTTTAAATCATTTCAGCTTCACGACATTACAAAGTTTCTATTAAATAATAATAATAATGTTCGCTGAGGCGTCTGAGGCCCATTGTGTCGGTTGGCCACATCCATGACCCACTGCTGCAGCGTGGTTTCAGGCCTTGTTCAGAGCGGAGGTGGAGGTTGCTATCTGCTGGAGCCATACTGTGGGGGACGGCCTCTTCTGCCAGCTGGGGAAAGACTTGGCGCTGAGGAACGACTTGTGTAGTATCTTGTGGGCCAGGGTTTTGTGTCAATGAGATCTTGTCGTTACTCCACACGTGTTGAAGGTCGTGTATAACATATGTAGCTAGTCCGATCCGCGTTGACATATCGGGACCCTTTTCTATTAAAGGTTTCCTGGAACTCAGTCAGTGATATGCACTTTGGAAAATGTAGTTTTAGAAAAGTACATTAATTCATCTTTTCACATCTTATCTATCTTCTTGGTGGGAGGTGGCCACTTTTTATTCTTCGGTCATCCATATCTATGCAGTGTATTTCAGCAGTGTGTCACTCCAACATTTATTGGTCTTCCTCTTGCTCTGAAACCCTGGTATTAAAGTCCAACGTGATGGGAAGATTTGAAGACATTCTTGTCATTTGTCCAAACCATTTCATTATTTTTGTATCTATATATATCATGCATTGTTCCGTTCCATCTTTCTGTTTGATTGTTTAGTTTCTCATTCTTGACTCATGTGTAATGAAAAATATCCCCATGTATACTATTGATGGTCTCTTATTTGAGGCGTGTTCAAAAGAAACCGGACCAAACTGTATTTTTCAACTCCCACAATGATTGTCCTTTCACGTCCAAGAAAACAGATACCTCATCTCTCAAATCATATTAAGCCCTTCAGCATCTTCCCTCAATGCACATTACAGTAAAAGGTGAGGTCTTCATGGTAGTATTGATCGTCTACCAGAAACTCTTGAAAGTGGCAAAGACGAGGAAATTTATGCTGCAAATTACCATGGTCATAACATGAGCAAATCTGACTGATTTTGTACACATTTTGTTGTAAACTGCAATGAAGCACACGTACATCTTCTGTATTGATGTTCATGTCGGAGAACTTTTATCCGATTTTAGCAACAACTAAGTTTGACGCAATCTTTGCTGGTGCCACATCAGTTGGTGGTATCCCATTTATTTTCTCTTACTTTAGGTCAGATTTATTTTTTAAATGCATATTTTACTTTTTGGAAAAGGTCTTCTTTATTGGTTGAAGAGCAAGCCATTGTTAAGCACAACTTGACATCGGCTCCGCATATATAGCCAACAGCAGTATTGATGTTGTCTCTGTTCTTGTCTAGAGCAATTGAGAATGCTCAAATTGTGACACATTTGTTTAGGTTTAATTTTATGTCATAGCTGTCACAGCCAAGCCTCAAATAAGAGCCAGTCGGGCACCACATACAATCTGGGCTAGCTAAAGCTGAGATAATGGCCTACTTGAGCTGAACTGTTTGATTAGCTGGAGAAGGGGCAATGTGCTATTCTACAACTAGAATACTTGGAGTAGATAAAGTCAATACACGTTAGGTGTTCATTTATTTAGGAGAGGGAATACTGACTTCCAACCATCTGCATGGTGGCAGCCAAACACTAGGGAGGATTGACATTGATAAGTAGGCTTGTTGAAAATGTCAGCCTGACAGGCACAGATACCTTCGTTCAACTGTATGACGCTCAATGCCATTTACACTTTAACCATTTACACCCTTAGCCTTAAACACAAAATATATATTCATTAGAGCAAGATGTATCTTTCCTTCCAATATGTAAACCCTGTGGGATCAGAGTGCCTGCATCCTGAGATGGCTCCAGTCTTGCCTAAAGTCTTGCCACTGGTTCAAGGTAACTCGGGACCAGAGAGTGAGGTCGATGACAAGCGCAGTTTCTTTTTCACTATAATCTACATACAGCGCAAGTTACATCATCAAATGAAAACCATCTGTTGATGTGGCCATCATCGCTTGCGATGGGCAACTAATAATAATAAACCATCTTTTTACAAAATAAATCTAAATGTTTTTCTAATATAAAATACCACTGAATGTTTGTATTAGATATAATAATAGGTACAGCTTCTGAAGCAATGTTGGGTTTGTTAGGGTGCAATGGGTAAATAATGAAGAAGATATTGTCATGTAGCCAAACTAGCACTCTATCAAATTATATCAAGCAAAACAAGTAACGTATAACATTATAAAATGTATTTATTTATTATTCAATTGTTCATATTCATACACCACGTACAGGAACTAAATTTTACTACAAGAACCTCTCTTTCATATCCTTTGTAACTGTTATTTCTTAAGAATTAGAGGTGTTTAATACAGGTTTATAATATAATCAACAGAAAGGATAAATTAGACTATAACAAGTTTTTCAAAATACAACCACCTACAAGAACAAGAGGGCACAATACAGATTAAATAAAGAAAGGTCCAGATTAGATACCAGGAAATATTTTTTAGGTCAGAGAGTGGTGAATGCTTGGAATGCATTGCCACAGGAATTAGTGGAGTCATGGTCAATTAATGCATTCAAGATTAGATTGGATGCGCATAGGTTTTTTTTAAATCAAGTGAATGTAAAAGAAACTGGTTAAATGCAGACTGTGCAAAGTCTTCTAAACCAGTATAAAGACGTTAAATTAATCCAACATCTTACAGACCATGGGTGAACGTGAGGTCATTGATCCAATGTTTTATCTCTCTGTATTATTATATATATTAGACTGAAAGACAAATATTGGAAATGTGGGGATGAAGTTCAATACCACTATAGGTAAGACATCACATCCTGAGGGTTGGCTTCATAGCTATCTACGTTCACTACCTAAACATGCAAGGACCCCATGCTCTTCAGTAGCTATCGAATAATGTAGAATGTGAACATATTCTACTCAATATGCTTGGCAGTTACAAACCAAAGAAAGAGACCTGGGGTAACACTGGGGCATTTGCACACAATGTATATGAGGGCTTCCAATTCAGGTAAGAAACAGTTGCCTTGGCTCTCAACCTGGAGGATGTATTCAACTGGGTTGATTTTGGGACCTGTTAGAAAAAGTGTAGAATAAATCCATGGCTGATCAGCTGCCCTGATAGATAGAACAGTTGCACTATGCTTGGCATTGTGGACATCAAAGCTGATGAGAATATGTCCAGGATTAACTCAATGTTCTCCGTTCTCGTATGTGCTTTTCAAGATCTACACAATAAGAGTAGTTAATATCCAACCAACTCATCAAGGGCAAACATTAACAGTTGTAGATGACATACAGTACTGGCAGATAAGTATGAGATGGTTGGAGACCTTGCAAGCAATCTCAGAGTGGTGTGGGGATTCTAGTTTCCAGATCAATACTAACAAGGCCTGCATGATTTGATGCTCCTTGAACAACTCTATAGTGAAGGCTGACTTACAGAGCATTAAGTTTGATGGAGATGTCTTTGACAGATGCAACAGGTTGAAATACTTTGAAACAACATTTAATTACAGCTTGTTACATAGGTTCAACGTCGACCAAACCATACACAGATGCAAGTGGGGGTTGAGGATACTCAAGACAAAGACAGCTGCAAACTTCGAACAGCAACTGATTTTCATACATCAGTTAGTTATTGATTATGAACTCCTCACAATATCAAAATCACAGTATGAAAGGTTTTAATCCATCCAGAATGAAGAAATGTGACTGGTTATGAGTTTTATTAGAGATATCCAGATTATAAAGATGAGTTACAGCAGACAAGGGATACCCTCTGTACAATAACACTTTAGACATCAATGGAACAAGAATCAAGAGAAGGATGTCATGGATGGCACAGACAGAGAGGACGATTGACAAGTGACTACAGTTGGGATGATAGTCAAGTGAGAAGAATAAGTCACACTAGTGACGTAATGACAGATTACCACAGAATTTTCATAACCCTAAGCAAGGAATGCAGAGAGTGAGGTTAACCAGTTGATAAGTGATAAAACTCAGTATTGTGATGCTGTCATATATATCAATGCTATCCTGTAGGAAATTATGGTGGGGCTTCTCTTCTAAAGTGAGATCTCATGCTGTAGTGGAGCAGGGCATACAGGACAATGTCCAGTATGAGAGCAGAGATAGAAAAAGTGGCCTCAGCTCTGTGGTGACTTCCTAAGACCTCTTTAATAAGGACAGTCAAACTTCCAATCCTTATTTCAAAAAGTACTGAAGAGCTGGCTAAGGTATGGATAGATAGCTGCTATAGAAGTTTCAAACCTCCTAGGGCTGGTGTGGATCTACTGTCCTTGTCATGTTGGAGGTTCCAGACAATGACAGAGCTGACATCTTGGCAATGCATGCACCAATTACAGACAGTTTGAACATAGCTAAAGACAACATTTTGAAATCTATCAATGCCTGGCTGTTGGATATCAACAGTGATAGTTGAATCGTCAATTACAACATCAATACGGCACCTGAAGAGCACATGATGGCCAAATTAACAATGAGCGAAATGGAAGAGGCTATGAGAACATTAAAGAAAAGGAAATCTCCCGGAAAAGACGGGATAACAAACGAAATGCTGATGGGGCTGGGCCAAACAGCGAAGAGGAAACTGCTATCGTTCCTGAACCAAAGCTGGAAAAGGGGAATTGTACCCCAGGCATGGAAAGACGCAGTACTGGTACCAGTACCAAAAACAGGAAAGGACAAAACAGATCCAAATGGATACAGGCCCATCAGCCTACTGAGCTGTGTCGGCAAGCTGATGGAACGTATGATAAACACCAGACTGATGTGGCATCTGGAAGAAAAACGAATACTAATTCCACAGCAAGCCGGCTTTAGACAGCACAGATCCACTGAGGACCAGGTCATCCTCATAGCCCAGGAAATAGAAGATGCCTACCAGGCGCATGACATAGAAAAGTCAGATCGAGAGAAACCGAATGAGAGCCAGAAAAAGAATGGCAATCATGAGGAAACTTGCTGGCACAAGCTGGGGAGCAGACGAAGGCATACTAAAGAAACTGTACACTGGAAGAGTGAGACCAGTTCTCGAGTATGGCATTGCAGCATGGACAACAGCAGCAAAGGCGAACTTCGATAAAGTTAGCAAACTTCAAAACCAAGCCATGAGAGTTATAACAGGAGGCATGAAGTCAACGCCAATTGTAGAACTTGAAAAGATTACAAAACTGCAATCTATGACCGATAGAAGAGACTGCAGAGCCCAGCTGCAGTCAGAGAAACTCCGAAGACTGACTGACCATCCAATGCACCAGAGACTAAACAATTTGGGAAATGGGAAACTAAAGCGGAGAAACTTTGCAGAAATAGCCAAAGCAAAGATGCACGAAGATCCCATAAACGCACTAACAACACCAAAGCCCATCACTACTGTACGAAAGCCTACCTGGAGGCAGGATATATTTCCAGAGGTGGTAGAAAATATACTAGGTATTGGAAACTAAAACTGCCAGACTGAAAAAGAAAGGAGAGATACTACCCTAAGCTTTATATCGAAAAACTACCCAAGCATGGACTGGACCCATGCATACACCGACGGTTCTGTAACAAACACTACACAGAACGGAGGGGCAGGAGCATTCCTGAACCTACCAAATGGCAGAAAAATAACACTGTCATTCGCTACTGGTAAGTACACAAGCAATTTCAGAGCGGAGGCAGAGGCACTGAGGGCGGCAGTGGAAGAAATGGTGACACATAAAGAAAATGAAAGCCATATAGTCCTGCTTACAGATGCTCTGGCCGTAGTCACAGCGCTAAAAAGCCAGAAAAACACTGAGCTTAATGACTTAAGAGCAGCACTCTGCAAACTGTGCCAGCAGTCCGCACCAAAAAGGGTAGTGGTACAGTGGGTCCCATCACACTGCAACATCCAAGGCAACGAGGAGGCAGACAGACTGGCAAAAGAAGGCGCAAGACTACCACAAACAGATACTAGTATGACGTACGAAGAGTCAAAACGGCTTATCAAAGCCAAATCATGACCAAATGGGAAACCGAACATACTGGTTACACCAAAAACGATGCCTATTACCAGTTGAACCGAAGAGAGCAGGTCGTTGTCTTCAGACTTCGCACTGGCCACAATAGACTGAGGTACCACCTATTCAACAAATTGAAGATAGGTGGTACCGACGAATGCCCGTACGGTACCGGTAAAATGACCGCTGAACATCTGCTGCAGAACTGCCCGACATACGAGGATCAGAGAGAGCAGATGTGGCCATCACCAGTGGAACTGCAAGACAAGCTCTATGGCAGCGGCGACAGCCTCAGGATGACCGCCGCTTTTTTCGAAAAAATAATGGTTACTGTCTGACTGCGTACGAAGAAGAAGAAGAATCATCAATTTCTACACTGCAGAACTTTGAAATGAAATGTGGGTTGGGCGCATGACAGCACAGAGCAGGAGTGTTTTAAACCAATGAGCTTCACAGGAACCATCAGTATCCACATGCTTTGGCAACTACTGAGAGAGGACGAGCATCTACGCGTATACCCTAAGTGCAGTGGAATTGTGTCTTTAGAACAGAACAGATATATTGTACAAATATCACAATTACAAACCTTCTTTCATACATGTATTCTTTTGTGTGCATTAATTTTAATAAATATTTTACCATAAACATCACACTTGTAAGGTTTTTCACATGTGTTCTTTTGGGTACATGAAGGCAACAATGTTGAATTAATCTTTTACCACAAACATCACACTTGTAAGTTTTCTCTCCTACATGTATTCCTTTGTGTTTAAAAAGATCATGTGTACCAATATATTCTATATCACAAACATGAAACTTCTAGGGTAATTCACCTGTATGTGTTCTTTTATGTGCGTAAAAGCTACTAGCACGAGTAACTCCTTTACCACAAACATCACACTTGTAAGGTTTCTCTCCTGTATGTATTCTTTTGTGTGCATTGAGATTACTAGTTTGAGTAAAACCTTTACCACAAACATCACACTTATAAGGTTTTTCTCCTGTATGCATTAGTTTATGTGCATTAAGATTACTAGTTTGAGTAAATCCTTTACCACAAAATTCACACTTGTAAGGTCTCTCTCCTGTGTGGATTATTTTGTGTGCACCAAGACTACTAGTTTGCGTAAAATTTTTACCACAAACTTTGCACGTGTAAGGTTTCTCGCCTGTATGCGTTCTTTTGTGTTCAATAAGGCTATTAGTATAAGAAAATCCTTTACCACAAGCATCACACTTGTAAGGTTTTTCTCCTGTATGTATTCTTTTGTGTGTATTAAGGTTACTTGTATTAGTAAAACCTTTACCACATACACCACACTTATACATTTTCTCTCCTGTATGTATTCTTTTGTGTGTGTTGAGGTTACTTGTATTAGTAAATCCTTTACCACAAACATTGCACTTGAAAGGTTTCTCTACTTTATGCATTATTTTGTGTACATTAAGGTGACCAACTACAGTAAATCCTTTACCACAAACATCACACTTGTAAGGTTTCTCTCCTGTATGTATTCTTTTGTGTGCACTAAGGCTACTATTTTGAATAAAACCTTTACCACAAATATCACACTTGTAAGGTTTCTGTCCTGTATGTATTATTTTGTGGGCGTTAAGGTTACTAGTATTAGTAAAACCTTTACCGCAAACATCACATTTGCAAGGTTTGTCTCCTGTATGTTTTCTTTTGTGTATGTTCAGGCTATGACATGTGATGGAAACTATCCCACAAACATCACATCTGTAAAGTTTATCAGAGTCATCACTACTCACATTATGTTTAATACCTTCTGTAGAAACACAGGATACATTTTCTGACAGTTTCCTACAATCTCCATTATCTAAAGACAAACTTTCATCATTCTGAGTGATCTTAGCTATGATGTCTTCAAGTATTTCCTGACATTCCCTGACTTTCATTGACTCATTCAGTCTCTGCTCTCTAGATGTCAAGCACATATATCCTGTCATGTTTTCTGTATCCATTATGGTGTTTTCTGTGTTTACCTGCATTATCTCAAAACTCGCTGCCTCCTCTACTGTGTTTTTTTTAAAGTGTATGTATTCTGGTAGCCCTTCCATATTTACTAGATCCTCTGAACTCTTCACTAAATTTCTCGCATGTACTAGAAGTCTCTCCAAACTTTCTCTAACACCTCCAGTGTTTCTAATGTCTTCTGGTAGCTTCTCTGAAACATTATCTATAAGTTGTGAGTGTTGATCACTGTCTGAACTTTCCATTTTCCCAACATCAGTATGGGGGTCAGCAAAGTAGCTCCATTTGGAAGACCATATCTCTGACATGAGGAAGCAAAGATGAGACACATTATAAAATATATTTTTAAATAACAATATTGCAGAAAATAGTTTTGCTTTCAATAACAATTGTATCAGAACAATAAAGTAAACAATAGCAATAATCCATTAATCTAAATCATTTGTCATAGTAGCACTACGTAAGTCTACATCATATGTCATAATAGCACAACATACAGTCTAAATCATTTGTCATAGTAGCACTACGTACAGTCTAAATCATATGTCATAGTAGCACAACATACAGTCTACATCAATTATCATATTAGCACTACACACAGTCTAAATATCCCGTCATAATAGTATTGAATGGAACCAGCAATTGAGGCCAAACAAGAAGCTTTCATCTATTACAAAAAATGCCCAAATGAGAGGACGCTTGCTGTCCTTAGGAGGGCCCCAAGGCACCAATCAACGAACCGCTAGACAATGCGCGAATGAGTACTGGCAGAAACTGTGAAGAAATTCAGCTAAATACAGAGACAGAAAATATCCAGGGTATGTATAGAGGCATAAATATGGCATTGGGCCCTACTGCAAAAGGTGCTGCTCCCCTGAAATCTTTGACAGGTGTGAGAATCATGGACAATGACCAGCAGATAGGTAGAGCCCTTCTCTGAGCTCTACTCACGGGAAACGGCGATCACTGATGAGGCCTTGTGCAGGCTACAGGTCCTGCTCATTATGGAGGAACTTGACAGACCACCTACTCTGGATGAGGTTATCTACCTCTCAAATGGCAAAGCACCAGGAGGCGATGGTATCCCACCCTAAGCTATCAAATGCGGTAAGTCAGCACTAGCTCAGTTGATGTTTGACTTTCTATGCCTCTGCTGGGAAGAAGGTGCAGTCTTCTAAGAAATGCGTGACGCCATCATTGTGACTATTTACAAAAACAAAGGTGACAACGGGGACTGCAATAATTATAGAGGGATCTCGCTCCAGAGCATTGTAGGCAAAGTTTACGCCCGCATGCTACTAAACAGGTTAAGACTGCTCGCGGACAGGGTGCACCCAAAATCCCAGTGTGGCTTTAGAGTAGGTAGATCAACAACGGATATAATTTTCTCACTTCGCCAAATCTAGGAGAAGTGCAGATAACAAGACCATCCGCTCTGTATGATGTTTCTAGACATCACCAAGGCCTTTGACTTGGTTAGTAGAAAGGGTCTATTCGAACTCCTCAAGAAGATTGGCTGCCCTCAAAACTGCATAGCATGATAATTTCTTTTCCCACTGATATGAAGGGCTCAGTTCTATATGACGGATCATCTTCAAACTCTTTTCTCATCAAGAGTGGAGTGAAGCAGGGATGTGTGCTTGCGCAAACCCTCTTTAGGATCTTCTTCTCCATGCTCCTATCCTACACTTATCACACATCTGTGGACGGTGTTTATCTGCACACCAGGTCAGATGGGCGGCTGTTTAATGTCCCGACTGCGTGCAAAGACCAAGGTGAGGGCGGTGCTCATTAGGGAGATGCTATTTGCGGATGATGCAGTTCTAGTGACCAATAGTGAGGAGGCCTTGCAGAGACTGGGAGACAAATTTGCTGAAAGGTGCAAGCAGTTTGGACTCACCAAAAGCCTGGAAAAGACAAAGGTCTGTGTCCAGGGCATTACCACTACGCCATCGATAAAGATTGATGGTGTCACTCAGGAAATCAACAGTTTCACTTATCTGGGATCTGCCATCAGCAACACTCTCTCGTTCGAGAAGGAGATAGACAGTAGGCTTGGCAGGGCAAGTACCGTCATGGCCCGCTTGACAAAGAGAGTCTGGGAGAACACTGCACTGTCTCACTGCACCAACTACAGGTCTATCAGACCTGCGTTCTTGCCACTCTCATGTATGGAAGTGAGACTTAAAGCACTTGTACTAAAAAGGAACGGCACCTCAATGCCTTTCACATGAGGTATCTACTGCGTATGTTGGGGATTGGGTGGCAAGAGCGAGTGCCACATAATGTGGTCTTACAGAGAGCAAACACTCACAGCATGAACTCGATGTTGAGCCAGCGACATCTTCGATGGTTGGGACATGTTTATCGCATGGAAGATGAGAGGCTGCAAAAGTATATCTTTTACGGACAACTAGCCATTGGAGTTAGAAGAATCGGCTGTCCCACACTGCGATTCAAGGACGCATGCAAGAGGGACTAGAAGTCATGCAACATCCCATCAGAGGGCTGGAAAAAAATTGCTCAGGATCGAGCTGTTTGGAGACAGTCAGTTGGAGGGGGCATAGTGACTGCTGATGCTAGTAGAGGCCTTCTGGATGCAGAGAAAAGAGAAAGACTGAAGAGATCAAGGAACAGCCAGGCATACAGTCTAAATATCCTGTCATAGTAGTATTACATACAGTCTAAATATCCTGTCATAGTAGTATTACATACAGTCTAAATATCCTGTCATAGTAGTATTACATACAGTCTAAATATCCTGTCATAGTAGTATTACATACAGTCTAAATATCCTGTCATAGTAGTATTACATACAGTCTAAATATCCTGTCATAGTAGTATTACATACAGTCTAAATATCCTGTCATAGTAGTATTACATACAGTCTAAATATCCTGTCATAGTAGTATTACATACAGTCTAAATATTCTTAACTTAACGTCGTTTTACTGGTTTAGAAGTTTCTGCAGTCTGTATAAAACCAGTTATTCCACTTCACTTAATCTAAAAATAACTATGGACATACAATTTATTCTCGAATGCATTAATTGACCTTGCCTCCACTATTTCTTGTGGAGTAACAACACAAGTGGATAGAAAATGAGGATGAATAAAACGCCACCTCCCTTTATCTTGCCTTTAACTATCCAATCTCTTCTAAACATTATATAGCCCCCCCCCCCACTTCTTCTTCTTCTTCTTCTTCGTACGCAGTCAGACAGTAACCATTATTTTTTTGAAAAAAGCGGCGGTCATCCTGAGGCTGTCGACACTGCCATAGAGCTTGTCTTGTGGTTCCACTGGTGATGGCCACATCTGCTCTCTCTGATCCTCGTATGTCGGGCAGTTCTGCAGCAGATGTTCAGCGGTCATTTTCCGGGTACCACACGGGCATTCGTCGGTTCCACCTATCTTCAATTTGTTGAATAGGTGGTACCTCAGTCTATTGTGGCCAGTGCGAAGTCTGAAGACAACGACCTGCTCTCTTCTGTTCAACTGGTAATATGCATCGTTTTTGGTGTAACCAGTATGTTCGGTTTCCCATTTGGTCATGTATCTGGCTTTAATAAGCCGTTTTGACTCTTCGTACGTCATACTAGTATCTGTTTGTGGTAGTCTTGCGCCTTCTTTTGCCAGTCTGTCTGCCTCCTCGTTGCCTTGGATGTTGCAGTGTGATGGGACCCACTGTACCACTACCCTTTTTGGTGCGGACTGCTGGCACAGTTGGCAGAGTGCTGCTCTTAAGTCATTAAGCTCAGTGTTTTTCTGGCTTTTTAGCGCTGTGACTACGGCCAGTGCATCTGTGAGCAGGACTGTATGGCTTTCATTTTCTTTATGTGTCCCCATTTCTTCCACTGCCGCCCTCAGTGCCTCTGCCTCCGCTCTGAAATTGCTTGTGTACTTACCAGTAGCGAATGACAGTGTTATTTTTCTGCCATTTGGTAGGTTCAGGAATGCTCCTGCCCCTCCGTTCTGTGTACTGTTTGTTACAGAACCGTCGGTGTATGCATGGGTCCAGTCCATGCTTGGGTAGTTTTTCGATATAAACCCCCCCATTTCAAGTTCACTATCTGCAATGTTCTCATTTGTCCTTGATTCCCTATTATATCTGGTTTTTCTTCTTCTACACTCACTTCTAATTCTTCTCTTTTATTTTCTATGCTTTTTACATTTGCATAAAAACATTTTAGTTTGTTATTTTGTTGCTTTCTAATTCCAGCTTTTGTTTTATAATTTTTATTTTTGCTTTGTCGCTACTGCTTTCACTCTTCCCTGACCCCAACTCACCCCTTTGACTGTATTCCCTACAACACCCTGTTTTAGGCCCATATTTGGTCCCATCCTTCATAGGCCTTACTAGTTCAAATGTTTTACACAGTGATGAAAAATATCTTTCAATACTGCATTCTGTCGTATCTGGTTCAGATGTAAAACTTTCATGCCTAGCATTTTTCATTGATCTACTTTCTCACCAAAAAATGTTACCCATATTTCTGAACACATCGCCTATAACCTGAGGTTGATATCTATTCTCTTGCTATTCAAGTACTCTGTCCCATCAGCTCTGTCTAAGATACCCATCATGCTCACCTTGCTGTACTTTCTTTCTTTAAGTGCACTCTTTAGACTCCTGTATTTATGCATAATCCTGTCATAGTAGTTTTACAAACAGTCTAAATGTCCTTTGCAGAACGTCACTCTCATGACACCCTGTCTGTAGGAAACTCTTATCTTTCACCAGTCTTCTGGCCAGCCCCAAGATCAAATCCAGCATCTCCTTGATGTCCTGGGTCCATCATCTTCTCAGTCGGCCTCTACTTCTCCTTCCAGTGATCATGCCTTCCATAACCGCTCTCTCCAGTGCATTGTGTCGTTTGACGTGTCCAAAAAACCTGTTTTCAGGTCATTACGTCATTTATGAGGCAATTCTCCTCCACTCCAAATTCAGGTCTTGCCGGATGGATTTCTTTCTTTCTTTCTTTGTCCATCGGATTTTCAGGACTCTTCTGTAGCACTGTGTTTCAAAAGCACCGATCTTCACTCTTATTGCTTTTGTAATCGCCCATGTTTCACATCCATAGGTTGCCACAGGAAAAATGGGTTCACCCATTCTGAAATTTTATGCCATTCAATGACCACATGGGTTTCCGTACAAAAATAATTAAAAGTGTCTAGCTATCAGGGTGCAGTTTTGTTGTTTTTTGTGGGCCCTAAAAAGGACCTTGATGCTGGTTTGTGGGCCCTAAAAAGGGCCGTGAGGGGAACAGATTACCAAGGATCGCTGAAGCTATGCACATATCAAAACATACACATGTTGTTCGTTCGGAGCTGCACAATTTAAAGAGGAGGCCACAATTCTGTGATGTCCTGCAGAATATTGTCGAACGGGTCTAACTGACGGACTTTATTCCGATGTGGCCACAGAAACTCACATATGTAGGAATCTATCATGTGTCTGTGTGTTCCGTTTTGACGTTTGTTGCGCTCTTTGGCAGCTTTCCACAACCTCTCTATCCGTTGTGTGTTTGCTCCTGTGATAGGGTCGACAAAATGTGCAGAATGATTCAGTTTCGTGACTTAAACCAGGCACATTCTGAATGGTACTGTATGCACGCCATTGATCAGACACAACTGTCGTACCAGGACGAATGTTGGCTACGATAATGAGCATTAGTGTTGCCGCTGAGCGGTCCGACACTGGAACCATCAAACACTCACTTGTTTCACGGCAAATGCCACAGAATACCCACTGCTGTGGAAATATACGACCGACGTTATTTTTTCTGCGTGTGAACACACTTTCATCAATCTCAACCGTCGTATTTGGAATTTGGCACAGACTTCACGGAGGTTACTGTTCCATTTTATGGCAGCATTATTGGCAATTCCTAGCTCTGGTTTACAGAAAGCAATGCTAGTCATCTCTTTACTCCAACAGTAAATGAAGAGAATAATCTCCCTATAGGACAGACGTGTGCCCTCTAACCATGTGCCAGAACGAACAGGAATGTCCTGCTGACATGTGCGACATCTCTAACAATCTTGGCGAACTGTGAGAGACAAAGTCATAACATAATTTTTAGCACACAGTCAGACGATGTGTATAATTCGTCTTTCCTGCAAAAACTGCACACAATTTATTTTCTTGCGTGTCAAGTGTGACAACTGCAAGAAATCCATCTTCCACATACGGTGTTAGATCTGAGAATGACATGGACATAGGTTTACCGCGTGAATTGAAGACGCGCGAATTGAAAAGTATGGTGCTTCGTGTGGCTACATTCTACTAAATTTGGCCTATTATAATCCGTGGGTGAATTAACGCACAAGTACTGAAAAATGCATGTTCTTAGGATCATAGTTTAATTCTTTGTTTGTATTATGCCATAGGTTCTGCATACTCCTTATCTTCTGCATTGCCATAGTCAGTCGTCTTCTTACTTCTTTTGTACAGTCTCCATTGTTGTTCAGTATTGATCCCAGATATTCAAAATTTGAAACATTTTCAATCTCTTCGTCAGCTATCTCGACTTTAGGTTGGGGTTTTGTCTTATCAGTTGTCATTTTCTTTGTTTTCTTTGTATTCAGGTAGAGATTCTGGGCTTCCCTATGTTTCTGGACTGATGTAATTATTTGTTCTAGGCCCTTGGTGCTGTTCGAGAGCAATACTGTGTCGTTGGCATATTGTATTTCCGAAATTTCCTGGCGGAGTTCATTATTCACCATTTTCATTCGAACGAGAAGCACAGACCACCACTGCAGCTGGCCCTTTTTAAATAAAGCCTGTTTCATTGAATGTGACAGTGAATCTACTCTTTTCATTCTGTGTACCAGTCCAAGTCACTTAGTCTAATCATGATAATACCTCTCACTAACCATTATTTAGCAAGACCTAATCTATAACCTGACATGGCCCATGTACAGATCTGGCCCATGTAAATGATCTAAACAAATATTTGGTAACATTTAAAGTGATTTAATCACTGTTTCTAGTCAAGAGAGATGATTTGGTATTTAATCAGGATGGTGATGATACCTCTGAATTAGATGTGGATACTGAATACAAGCCAGATGAAAACTGATCAAAGTGAAAGTAGACCTGATATTGATCAGATAATAATGATAAATGTAAGAAAAACTAATACAAAATTAAGTGATAATTACTTCCTGCCACATTCTTCAAGTAATCTTCAAAACCTTTCAGCCTCCTCTGGATGATATGTTTTCAACAAATACACTAGATATTCTCCTGTCCTAAGAAACCCATTCTAGTTATCTGCATGTTTTCCTTATATCTCTATTATATGTCTCAGAAATGCAGTTTCTCACAGATTATGTCACAAATAAAAGACTTGCCATCTTTTATATGTCTTCCTACATCCTCTTGACACAGATCAGGCTGTTCTACTTTCTCCAGTTCTGTCATTGCCTCATCAAAACTGTCAACTTTTCTGACCTTCATGCATAAATCTTCAATCTCTTCAGATTTCTGAAATAATTACAAGCAAGCATCTTCCATTACTTGGTTAACTTATTGTTCAGGCATACCCGGATCTAAGGAGCTTCGCCATACCTGTACTTGTTTCCTTATCCTAGCCAATCTCAACTCAAACTAATCTATGAATGTAAATACAATGCTTAACTATGTATAAAACAATAGAAACAAGTGAAAAGTAAACTATACAGTTGTTAAACTAATGCTTACTACTATAATAAGTATGGATGCACCAAGTATTAGATTTGGTGCTCAGTAAAGTTTTCAATTAACGATTCATATTCAGCTGAATTGCACACTGCAAATGAATAAGTCAAAAAGTAGCATGGTAACTTTGGACACAAAATGTTGGACAACTTTCAGTTGTAATTTTACACTGATTTGACATACAGCTCCTTGTGATGAGTACTTGATCATGTCATGAGTAGCATCAGCTGACTAGACAGAGGATAAGATAGGCAGCCAGCATATTATAACATCTGTGTTAGTCCTCGTTGCATTGGTTTAAATCATGCTTGTTGTTTTTGCTATACTTTATAGTGAATGTTCAAGTTTGGTTGGTTTTTGATACAGCAGTCTATGGACTTCTGCCCTTTGGCCCAATGCCATTTAGATCAGGCCACATTCTCATGAGATGACCGAAACATTTTGTTTTCTGTCTACCAATGTACCACCAAATTTCTAATGTCCTCATTTCTTTTTCTAGCTGTATAGTGACACTGACAATCTTTTGAAACTATTTCATTTTACAATTTAAAATTTTCCCATATGCATCTTGGATAATGACCAAGTTTCTTTCTTTGACGTTCGTTCTGAAAAGAACATTGAGACATTGTGTCACAGTTTACAGCGAGGCTGCGATATCTGTGCTTTTTGGCCTGACACATCCGATTTCAGTGGGCTTTTTTTTAGTACTGGGTTTTGCCTTCCTACTGCGACCCCTATCCCTAATCCTCAAAGTGTCTGTGCTTGACAGATAATCTTCATATTACATCTTTCACAGACTGTGCAAAATGTGTTCTTATCATTTTGTAGTTTATCTTCATCCTCATACATCATCCTCATATGAAATTACCTGATAATTTCCTGCACTTTCCCTGTGATTGTCCCACTTGAGTGTGTTTAGCTGAATCCGGTTGATGTGGTGTCGTAGGTTAACATTTTGATGAATGAAAATTTCACGGATGATGATGTCATTATCTACACAGATGGATCCGTCATCCGTGGGTTGAGAAGTGCATGGGCCTTCACGGCACCGAAGGGTAGGAGAACGATTAAAGAGGAGTCTGGGGCTTTTGCGGTGACCACAAGCAGTCTGATCATGGAGATCATGGCTGTTACGAAGGCGATGGTTTGGCTTGAAACAATGAGTGGCACATTGGAGTCGGTAGTGCGGTCAAGGTTGCAGAGAGTCACCTTCATACTTGTTCCGGGACACGCAGGTGTCGAGGGAAAAATGACAGCTGATAGGTTGGCGAGTACAGCTATATTGGAGGGCAGGATATCAATGGACCAAGCCGATATTCTAAACGCTGTTAGGGAAATTGGCTGGAAGGAAGATTCTGAAGTTGACCCAGAATCTATGTCCTTGGCGCAACTGGTTGAATTTGGTGTGAAACGAGGGGCGGCGAGGAAGGAACACCATACGGGGATCCAAAGACGTCTGGTTAACTAGCACAGGACCGGAACGGTCAGTCATCACGTGCTGGTAGACATAATGAGGATGAGATCTGAGAGCGTATGGACTTGTCCCAAGTGCGATGAAGATGATCTGACGGACTAACTAACTAACATCATCCTCATAACTTTGGCTGTCAGGAAAGAGTCGTTCATGAATTTAGTTATGTTCCATTACTGCATTTTGACTGGCTTCTGTTGATATTTTGTCCAGGTAAATAATGAACAGTAATGCTGTTTATTTCAAAAGCTTCTGTGACACTGTCAAGTAATATTATTATGTTTGTATTCATATGGTACAGTAGGGGGACGGCAAGGCCTAGTGGTTAAGTGGCACGGCTCACAAGCCGAAGGTGCTGGGTTCGATCCCCATCACAGCACCGTGCGTTACCCCGGGGAAGCAAACCCTTAGAAAATGCAGGAGGAAGCAGACCCTTACATAAAATGCATGCTGAAGTCAGATACACTGGGCCGACAGGCGCAAAATAAAAACCACAGTGCAACGCACACCGCCCTGGGGATTAGAGAAATAAGGCGAACGCAACAACAACAAAATTTGGTACAGTGCTCTCACATTATCAAATAATTGTTCTTGTATTTTGTAGTCCTTCAAAATTGTCCAGAGTTTAGTCCTATTTAATTGATCAAAAGTTTTTCCTTCATCAATAAAGGTCATGTTGAAATGGTTGACCTATTCTATTATGCTCTTGCTTAATTGTCTTAGGGTGAATAAGGCACCAGTGCATCCCATTCCATTACGAAATTCAAATTGAGTTGTGCTCAGCTGAGGTTCTATAAAAGGTCTTATTTTTTGTTTGAGTATTTTAGCAGATAATTGTATATAGTATGACATAGTAGTGATACATTTGTATGTATCATTATTTATTTTATTCCTGATTTTGGGCACTATCATAACTTGCTGTCAATCGTCTTGAATTCTTTTTTCATTCAATACTTGTTATAAGATTCTTTTTCGCCACTTCAGTCCTGTCTTCCCACAAGCTTTAATTGCCTCAGTTGTCCGTATTGGGCGACATATTTCTCGCACATATTCGTTAAATTTTAGTGACTAATTTTTGGTATTAATGATTGTTGCAGGATTAAAGCTGTCCTCTCTTAACTGCATTGCTTTGATACTTTCATAAAAACCTCTAGGGTAATTCTTACACATTAGTAGTTCACCTCAACTTTCGATGATTTTCATTGAGTGATTTTCATTACTTGTTTGATATTTCATATCACTATTTTGTAAGAAATATAGTGTTTTTGTATATCTTCTTTTTAGACTGTATTGATTCTTTAACTTCAGTACTACATCATGCTGTTTGTTTTACTTCTTTGAGATGACATAAGTTTTTTTGTGTCACATTTCATATGAAGTGTAGCCATCAGAGATGTTGCAAAGATAGTTTGTTTGTTGTTTATGTCTGCAGTTTCTTTGTTTAGTTTCTATTATTTATGATACCCTCAAAACAGACATCATTATTTTTACAAGCTTAATGTCTGCCCTTCAAGCTTTAGATGATGTTGGACAGTTTAGATCTTTATTTAACTAAATAACCATAAATTCCAACCATCTTTTCACTTCCTGTGGCGTCAGAACAGTTATACAGCAGCTAAGTAGACCCTCAGAAGATCAAAAAAACACAAAGATTCATCTCTGCATAGATGTACCATAGAAAACACTGGGAGAGTGGTCTACAAACATGGTGAGCCCTAATCCTAATGACAGCATGAACTTACAAAGAGGGATCACAGCACCATATTTCAGCTTCTAACCAAACATATCAAACTTGATAATCATCTGAACAGAATCCAACCACTGCACACAACAGCTCAGACATGTAACTTGACAATGATGTGGTACTGGGCCCTAACACCTTCTACCAATGATGTACCAACTGACGTAGGTAATTGTATATCTCAGCAACTTCATAAAAACTTATTACTTGAATATTAGAAATCAACCTTACCATACACATTTGTTCCTGTTTGATTTTTTCTGCCAGGAATGGAATCTGTGATTGAATGTTGTTTTTAATCTGAAAACAAATAGACAAGGAAAATGCCAATAAACAGAAGACAGAAGAATAATCATTATGGAAAGTTAAAGACAACTGATTGCAACAACAAAGCTTATTCTTTACCACAAATAACATTAACGTATACATTTGTTATATGTCGCTTCAAACTATGTAGAAATAAACAAACAGTTGATATATTCAATGTTATAATTTTAGTGATAAATAAATACCATTGGTTTTAATACTTCCAGTAACTCATTGATGAAGTATGATTGAACAGATGGGTACATACATACATAGTGGAAAACTATCGGTGACATGCAGTCAAACATCAGCATCAACTTTTACATGCTTAAAACCAAACTTAACTGGTTCACTGTTTCATGAATTATCTTAAAATATTACAAAGACTAGGATACACATGAATGTGACATATTTCCAACAAATTCAAAATGTTCTCCAAACAAAGTTTTATCAAGTTTAGAAATAGTGTACCTACTGGATGTGTTGAGATATTATGATTTTCATCTCCAACAGATTTTTGACAGAATGCATGTAGTTTTTAAAACGTCTTGGAAAAGGTGTTAATTATATTCAGGGATTATCAGACTTGACATGTCATCATTAACATTTTTTAATGGTAAAATGTGCTAAAACCTAAAAAGATGAAGCTGTTAGAAATTTATCCAATGTGAATTATCTTCATTGAAAAGAAACAAATAAAATTAAATGTTTAAATTTATAGTAGGATAAATAACTATTGAGTGTTAACAATTTTGTGTTTCTAATTGAAAAAAAAAATTGTCCCTTAAATTAATTCTCCTTTTGCATTTAAACATTCCATCAATCAATCAATGAAAGCTCGCCTACCTTCTCAGTGCACAAGACATTGACCACTTTCATCTACATTCATAGGCCTGGGCTACTCTTTCTGCCTCTCTCCAGGTGTAATCGTAGTTCTTTCTCACATTCTCTTCATGTATTGTTAGGTCTCCCTCTCTTTCACTTGCTCTGTGAATTTCATGTCAGAGCCTGCCTGGCTTTGTTGGACGATGTCTTCCTCATTGTATGTTCTATCCAGCCCCATTTTCTTCTCTCAATTTGTTGTTCCCGTGTTGGCTAATTTCCCCACAGGTCTTCATTCCTCACCATGTCCTGCCACTTTGCGCCTATTATCCTTTGTAGGCATCTGTTAACAAAGGACTGGAGTCTTTGCTGTATTGCCTTAGTCAATCTCTATGTTTTTTGCACCATACAACAGCACCAACTTGACATTGACGTTGAATATTCTAAATTTTGTATGCATCTTGAATTCTCTGGATCTCAATATGTTGTTTTGTGGAAGAAATGCTCCATTTACCTTTCCAATTCTGGTCTTTTCATCTGCATCGATACCACCTGAGGCGTCATTTGTGCTACACAAATATTTAAAGGCAACCACCTCTTCCAATGGCTCTCCCTCCAGCGTGATCGGTTCTTTGTTGGTCTGGTTAATTTTAAGGAGCTTGGTTTTCTTCACATTGATATTCAGACCTAATTTGGCCCATTGTTCTTTCACACTGTCCAATTTCTCTTGCATATGGCTTTGACTGTGTGACAAAAGTACCAGATCATCTGCGTAATCCAGGTCCTCCAATTGTGACCATAGTGTGTCCACTGAATACCAGTTCTGTTTCCATTGATTAATGTTTTCATTATCCAATCTACATTTTACAAAAACAGAAAGGGCAAGTGAAAGCAGCTCTGTCTCACCCCTGTCTGGGCCATGAAGCTATCTGTGCTCCTTCATATATCACTCTACCGTGTCTTCGTACATATTCTGTATGTCTAGTATTCCATAGTGTCTGAACAGTAGCCAAAGAGTGTTTCCATCTAAACTATCAAATGTCTTTTCGTAGTCAACAAAATTTGAGTACAGGGTTGTTTTATTTTCGATAGTTTGTTCATAAACATTCCTTCAAGTCATCCAAGCCTGGTATGTTGCAGAAGTCAAGACTGGTTACTTGCTGAATTTTAGGTTCACATTGAAAACGAAAACAAGGCCTTGCACCCTAGCATTTGCTATAATGCAGTTCCTGAAGACTGGAACCTGTTTCAGAAAATCACAGACTGGCTTGTTTCTCAGACAGAAAAACAGCTTGCTTTTGGTATTCTAAAAAGAATATGTGAATGCTTATTATGTTATGTCCATTTGTGCAAGAGACAATTTCATTTGACATTTCTTGTTTCGAATGCCCACAATGAGTAGGTTTACTCTTTTGTGTGCCCTGAAAAGTGTGTTTAACTTAACCTAACTTAACGTCTTTATACTGGTTTAGAAGACCCTGCAGAGTCTGTATACAGCCAGTTACATTTACATCACCTTGCTCTAAAAGCTATGCGCATCCAGTTTATTTTTAAATGCATTAACTGTCCCTGCCTCCACTACCTCCCCTGGCAATGCATTCCAAGCAGACACCACTCTCTGACTAAAAAAATATTTCCTAATTTCTAATCTGGACCTCTCTTTAGCCAGCTTGTAGCTATGCCCTCGTGTTATTGTGGGTGGCTGTATTTTAAAAAACTTGTTATAGTCTAATTTATCGATTCCTCTGATCATCTTATAAACCTGTATTAAGTCACCACGAATTCTTCTCTCTTCGAGACACTGTAGGCCGGTTTTTCTGAGTCGTTCCTCATAACTGTAATTCTGGAATCCCACTATTATCTTTGTCGCTCTTTTTTGTATTCTTTCCAGCATGTTTATATCCCCTCTATGATAAGGACTCCACACCTGTACACAGTACTCCAATCTAGGTCTAACTAAAGCTTTATACAGTTTGACGATCACTTCCTTGCTCCTATGTTTAATATTTCTTTTTATCATACCTAACATTGCATTTGCCTTTTTCACTGCTACCTTAACTTGCTCACTCACCTTTCCTGTGTGATCTATTTATAACCCCTAGGTCCCTTTCTTATCTATCTTTCTAATATTGTTTTCTCCCATTCTGTAATTATGTTCCACATTGGATCTACCCATGTGGATGACTGTATATTTATCTACATTAAACTATTTGCCAGCTTACAGACCATTCTCAAATTTTATCTAAATCCGACATCAATATATCCACTTCAGCTTTAGATGAGACACTACTGCATTGTTTTGTGTCATCAGCAAATTTTGCAATCATGGATCCCATATCAATGTCCAAATCATTTATACATATCAAGAACAAAATTGGTCCCAAAACCGAGCCCTGTGGCACACCACTTTTCACTTCACACCACTCAGAGTACTCCTTATTTATGCCCACACTCTGCCTTTTTCCCATTAACCAATTTTCAATCCATTTGGCAACTTCCCCACCTATTCCATGTGATTTTAACTTTCGAAATAATCTCTGATGAGGTACTCTATCAAAGGCCTTTGCAAAGTCTAGATAAATAATGTCCACTGGCTCCCCTTTATCTATGATTTTAGTAACCTCCTCCATGAATTCTAATAGATTTTTTAAGCATGATCTCCCTCTACTAAACCCATGCTGACTATTTCTAATTAGATTAAATTTGTCTAAATGCATTACAATGTTTTCTTTGATTATTGACTCTAACAATTTACAGGCTATGCTCGTTAAACTCACCGGTCTATAATTTGCTGGATCTGATTTTTTGCCTTTTATGAATAAGGGGATCACTCCTGCATTTTTCCAATCCCGTGGAACAATGCCTTGTGCAAGTGATTGAGAAAATAATATAGCCAATGGTTTTGCTAGTTGGTCTCTAATTTCATACAGCAACTTTGGATGAATACCATCTTGACCTGGACATTTATTCACTTTCAACCCCTCCATTTTTTTAAAAACCATTTCCTCTGTAATACAGATTGATCTTAATCCCGCTGTATCCATGTCTCTTAGTGGTGGGTTCTGCAGAAGATGGATGTGTCGGAAAAAAAGGTGCAAATATCGCATTCAAGCTGTATACTAGTGACACAATGCATTCCATTCTCCAGACTACATCCTGCTACTTGCAAAGTCCTGTTCAGGGCTTGGTAGCGGGAAATTGAGAACGAACGCAGAAGAAGAAATGACGGGTTGCAGTAGCTTTCCTCACATCCCGAGCTTGTTGATAAAGGTGGACTGAGGTCCTCCAGGCTGTTGTGCTATGGTTGGCTTCATCTGTGTGTCGCTAACATCTATGGGGATCAAGTCGATCCCTCACCTTGTTAGCTAGGCTGCCATGAAAACATCCTGTTTCCAAGAAGGGCTACAAGGAAGGCAAGGTGAGGGTCTTGGCCAGTATGTTTTGCCTGACCCTGACTAAAATGTCTGATCAGTATATTTTGCCTGACCAGATGTTAGCCATCCTCGCCCACATTTGGCATTTCATTCAGTTTTGTACAAAAGATCAGTCAAAATAAGTAGGAAGAAATACATTTTAAAAAACTATTCCAATATTTTGTTTTGTCAGTTCATTCACTGCTGCATCTTGGTCCCAGGACCAAGTTTGGCATTGGTTGCACAGAGTTTGTATACAATTTGCTGTTTATCAGTTGTTTAGTAGTAGACAATCTGATGTTTAAACAGAACAATTGATTTATCACAGAAGAGGCTTTCTAACACCTAGTTTTGATTTCTATATCAAGCCTTACATCAGCTGTAAAAACACATTTTGTTTTTCCCATAATAAAAAAAAAAATATTCATCATGTAGCATCTCCTTTGCAGAACGTCGCTCCCAACACAGTCCGTCTGAAAGAAACTCGATCTCTTGCCAAATCTCCAGTCATGCAGAGAATGCTCCAAGCATTCCTTGATATCTTGATGCCACCGTCTTTGTATCTCTTACCCGACATCCATACCTTCCATTACCGTTATCTCAATACCACTGTGTCATTTGATGTGGCCAAAGTATTTCAATTTGATGTTCATGACGGAATTTATGTACCAGTTCTCCTCTATGCCCCACTCTTGTAGAATGTCTGCATTCTTAGTTTTTTCAGTACATGGTATTTTGAGGACCTTCCTATAACATTTTGACTCAAAAGGAATTGATTCTCTTCCTTAATATTTGAGTACATGTCTATGTTTTGCAGCCGCATGCTGCCTCTGGAAAAACACAGGATCTCAAAATTTTCACATTTGTTGGATTGCTGGTATTCTGCAATATTTTTCTTAGGTTATGCAGCCTCTGCACTGCCACTGCCAATCTTATTTGGATTGCCTTTGAGCAATCGCCATTGTTGTAAATTCTTTAGTCCAGATCCTTTTGCACAGTACATGATAAATGCGAGCACTGGTTTCCTCTCCTGCTTGTATTGGTTCTACTGGGATGTTATTGCACTACAATGACTTTCCTCTATTTAAGCTTTTGATTGCCAAGCTTACGTTGTCCAATGTGGGTTCAGGTTATCTCTATTCATTCTATTATTTTTTTACTGGGTGTTGTGTCTTCATACATGGTACTGACTCCATCATTTCTAAAATATCTTTATTTTCTGCTAATATGTTGTTCTCTTTATCATTGATGACATAACATACCGGTCGGAATTCTTTTGTCAGTGTTTTGATCTCCTTAAAAACATCTCCATCCCTGTGTTGTTGTTGTAGTTCTTCAATGATTTTAAAGTTCCTTGTCCTATCATTTCTTAAATCTCTTCTGTTTTTGCAGTTTCTATATGTTGTGCTGGTTCTCTCAAGTCTCTTTTGATAAAACTTTCTTCTATTTTCTATGAGGTTCAGTGTTTCTTATGATATGTAGCTCTGTTTCTTGTGCTTCACTCTGAAAAACAAGTTTTGTGCAACAGAGATTAAAATGTATTGGTCGCATACCTTTGTTCGCCCTTCTGAGTCTCATCTTTAAAACTGCCAACCAGTAGTTTGTGATCTGTGTCGCTGCCCACACCTTGGAGCATTTTTGTTGACAACATATTAGATCTTCATATGTACTAAGAAGAAATCTATCTGGTTTCTGCAGTTACATCAGGGGATGTATAGTCTTCTCGGATGTTGTTTGAATAAGGTGTTGGCAATGAAGAGGTTATTTTCAATGCAGAATTCAACCAGTTTTTCTCCTCTCTCATTTATGTGTCTCCAAAACCAAAAGGTCCTCACATACTTCTCTCCTGCATTGTACTGCACTTATCAACTCTCGTGTTGTGTATTATTATATATATATATATATATATATATATTATGTGTGGAAAATACTTTCTCCCTGTGATTACGAGTAGGGAATGTATTTTCTAATTTGAGGCTTAGGGTGTAAAAGGCTCACTAGTTCTGATTGCTTCTGATCACAACTGAAACTATTTACTACCAATTGATAGTATTGAAAGATACAACCCTGAGGTACATAACGGAAAACTAACCAAGCATGGACTGGACCCATGCCTACACCGATGGTTCTGTAACAAACACAACACAGAACGGAGGGGCAGGGGTATTCCTGAGCCTACCAAATGGCAAAAAAACAACACTGTCAGTGGCAACTGGAAAATACACAAGCAATTTTAGAGCGGAGGCAGAAGCACTGAGGGCTGCAGTAGAAGAAATGGTGACAGGTAAAAGGAATGAAAGCCATATAGTCCTGCTCACAGATACACTGGCCGTAGTCACAGCACAAAAAGCCAGAAAAATACTGAACTTAATGATTTAAGAGCAGTACTCTGTCAACTATGCCAGCAGTCCGCACCAAAAAGAGTAGTGGTACAGTGGGTTCCATCCCACTGTAACATCCAAGGCAACGAGGAGGCAGACAGACTGGCAAAAGAAGGTGCAAGACTACCACAACCAGATACTAGTGTGACATACGAAGAGTCAAAAAGGCTTATTAGAGCTAGATACATGACCAAATGGGAAACAGAACATACTGGCTACACAAAAAACCATGCCTATTACCAGTTGAACAGAAGATAGCAGGTCGTGGTCTTCAGACCGCATTGGCCACAATAGACTGAGGTACCACCTATTCAACAAATTGAAGATAGGTGGCACTGACAAATGCTCGTGTGGTACCGGGAAAATGACCGCTGAACATCTGCTGCAAAACTGCCCGACATACGAGTATCAGAGAAAGCAGATGTGGCCATCACCAGTGGCAACACTAGACAAGCTCTATTGCAGTATCGACAGCCACAGGATGACCGCTGCTTTTTTTGGAAAAATAAAGGTTGACGTCTGACAGCGTAAGAAGAAGAAGAAGAAGATAGTATTGTCTTGACACACACTTACCTCATTATCTAGCTCTTGCTTTACTCCAACAACTAAATGTGTGATAATAGTATTCCTTGCAGACTGGTCAAAAGAAAGAGTGACAAAAATACATCAGAACACAGAAGACACTGACATAACAATAAGATCTAACAAACCTTCCAAAATACTTTAGAGCATAAATAACATTATAATAACAATGGCATATAGCAAATACTCCACTTCATCACCACGCTCGGGATGTCAGGAAAGCTACTGCAATCTGCCACAAATTCCATTCTTTTCAGGATGCACAAAAGGGTTACCAACCCATTTTGGGCATTAGAAACCAACCAACTAACCATCAAACCATTTCAATCCTTCTATTCTGCAAAGACACCCATTTATGAAAGTATGTACCTTTGTTTCTATTGTTCTCCATGTTTCAGAGACCTACAATAGCACATAACTCTGACCTGGAATTTTAGACTTTAATTTTTTGTGCTGGACTTAATGTCTTTTGATTTCATAAATGTTCCAAAGAAATTAAAGATCCTCTCGTCTTTTAATTCTTATTTTGACATCTTTATCTGTATCTGCTACTGTGTCTATATTGCTGCCATGGCATATGAATGATTCCACATCTTGTAAGAATGTGCCCTGCAACACTATGTGATTGTAATTAGTGGCATTTATTATCATAATCTTATTTTTTGAGGTGTATTTTTAGTCCCAGTTTCTGTGGCCTCGTATAGCATCTGATTACGGTTATGGAACAGAAGTGCCATGGTATTGGCACAATCTTGATCATCAAGTTTAGAGTCCATTAAATTCCATTTTTGATGGGTGAAGTTGCTGTCATTTCATAAGTTTGATTAATTATGTTAGTGAATACCAGTGGTAATCCATAGTGTTGGAGCAACTTCCAGAATGATTATGTGTCTTAACTGTCAACTTTTCATAGTTCACAAATACAACAGAAAGTGAGGAGTTGCATTCCACACTTTGCCTACTATTCATCAGTATAGCTATCTGGTCTCTGATCAGACATAGTAGAGATTTTTATGTTATCTTACTGTACATGTTTATATATTTATTGTTAATTCATGTCTACTGTACATTGGCACATGCACTTATTCACCAGCAAACAAAAATTATATCATTTTTGGTTAATATAAATTTCTTCCATATCGTTATTTCAACCGTGGACGGCGTGGGCTAGTGGTTAAATGACACTACTCTCAACCCAAGGTACTGGGTTCGATCCCCATCACAGTCTCTGCCGTTACCCCGGGGAAACAAATCCTTAGAAAATGCAGGAGGAAGCAGACCCTTATATAAAATGCATGCTGAAGTCAGATGCATTGGGCAGACAGGCGCAAAATAAAAACCAGTGCCTTGGGGAATAGATAAATAAGGCGAATGCAAAAAAACAAACTAAACAAAATTATTTCAATATGTGGTTAAACTAATTGTATGCCTTTTGTTTTACCACAACAAAATGTACATAGCAACAAAATTACATCCTAACAAGAATTGCACTATGGCACCTCTTTAAATTTGTATTTTTATTAATAAAGAATTGATATTTGAAATTAAATATAACAAGACAAATACTTACACATTTATTCCCATGTTTAGATCGTAATTTAATCTAGTACTTACTTTCCGTGTCCTGGGCACCACAGACATCATGTTTCCAATGTTCAGTCATGTGACTTGCCTTGACGTTTTCCATAGTGCATGTTTCCAGAAGGTTTGGGCAGATCATCAAGTGGTCTCTGTCTTGTGTTGCTCCATAGTCGTAAGTTTCATCCTCACTGTATCCCTACCTTCTTCCTGCATCGTTTTCTGGGACTAGTCTGATAGGGCTGTGTTGGTGGCAAGACACTTCATCTGGATTTCAGTCTTGTGCACTGCACCTGGTGTCCAAACATAGGGTACATTGGGTTGTTTGCCTGTTTCTCCCTTTAAAATTCTGATGCAACACTTCTTCATGTCTCAGGTTATGTCTCTATGCCGATTATGACGTACATTTTTTCAGCTGAAGTAGGTTTTAGGCCCCCTGTAACTATCTGGCCAGTCTCATTTATTGCTGTACCAATAAGTTTGAAATCTGGAGAGTTTACCAAAGTTGGTGCAGTGTGCTCAGCTATGAAGAACACAGGGCAATTGCTGATGTTCAGAGTACATCTGGTTGTGTCAGTCAATTTCCATATTATATTATTTCTCACTTGTATCTTTTGTTTTATTTCCTGGCAGTGTATTGTGTAGAACAGTGTGTGATTCAACTTTACACCCAGGTATTTGGAATCCCTATTGTGTTCCAACTTCTGTCCTTGTCATTTGATCTGTAGTTTTCTTTTTATCATTCTATTTCTGAGGTGGAAAGCACATATTTTGGTTTTGCGGGGGTTTGGTTTGAATGAAGTAGGCCTACCAGAAGCCAGTAAAATGTGTACATTTCCCTGATGTTATTGTAAATGAGAGCAGTGTGTGTTTTCAGGTTTCAAGCGACAACGAACCATCCAAAAGAACAGAACGCACGACGACTTAACAGTTGACTCAACACGTTTGACCCAGTGCAGCAGAGTCTGCAATGCTAAGATTGAGATCACATCTCACAGGACAAATCTGATGCTGTTGCCATTTTGGCTTGTGATGGACAACTGTTAAATTAAATGTTACATTGATCAAACTATATGACATCAGAAGTAAGGACCATACTTAATTTCTCTAAGTGGTATTTAATAATGCAGTATGTATTAAATCTACATATTATATCACAAACTTGTATAAGTAACTGATTTACCTGTGTTGTTCCTACTTTTTGATTCATCTTCTCCCTGTCTGCTAGAATGTTTTCCATGAGAATCTGAATCACCGTTTCCAAGTCTATCAATCTGTTGTATTAATAAAGTCCACCATGAGGCTAAAATGACTTCTTTTAATATGTAAAATACTTTAGCTAACAAGTCATGCTTATCTCTAATGAGTGTAATTTTATTATTTTTTTTAAATTATATTTTTGGAACTTAATGGATAAGACAACTAGCAAAAGTCAGCAATATGGGTTGGAAATCAACATCAAATAGACTAAAGCTATGATGCTCACCAAGAAGAAAGGAAGTCCAAAAACTTTCATCCACATAAATGGATAAATTCTGGAACAAGTGTCAAAGCTATGTATACCTTGGCCAACCAATTTCAGCTGATGGCAAATGCAAAAGGGAGATCATTAAAAGAATTGTAATGGCCAAAAATATTTATTTTTGTTGATTTTGTTTTTTGCGTTCACCTTATTTTTCTAATCCCCAAGGCGGTCTGCGTTGCACTGTGTTTTTATTTTGCGCCTGTCGGCACAGTGCATCCGACTTCGGCATGTATTTTATGTAAGGGTCTGCTTCCTCCTGCATAAGGTAATAAGTGAAGTGCCAATGGGATTGGTGGTGGGACAAATTTTGTACTTGACATATAGTAATGATTTGAACAATGATATTGTGTTTATGATTGGACAATTTCGCGGATGACACAAAACTTTGTGGCAGGGTCTTGTCTCAGGCAGAAGTTGATCTATTGAGATTGGATTTAGATAAGATTAAAAAATGTTTTGAGAGCTGGCAGATATAGTTTAATGTAAATAAATGTACAGTCATCCACATGGGAAGATCCAATGAGGAATATATTTACATGATGATTAATGGGAGAGAACAATATTAGGAAGAAAGAAAAGGAAAGGGACCTAGGTATTATAATAAGGCCAGTAGGTGGCAAACACTCCTATAGAGACATCTTGAATGTTGTTTCATACAGCAAGGGAGTCTGTTATAATAGATCATAAAGGTAAGTCCAAGTAGCAGTGAAAAATGCTAATGCTCATCTGGGTTGATGGGAATAAAAAAATATTACATATAAGAGCCAGAAAGTGATAGTCCAACTGTATAAAGCATTAGTGAGACCTAAATTGGAGTACTGTGTTCAGGTGTGGAGTCCTTATCATAGAGTAGATATAAACATGCTAGAAAGGATACAAAGAAAAGCTACTAAACTGATAGTGGGATTCCAGAACTATAGGAATAATTCAGAAAAACTGATCTGCAGTGTCTAGAACAGAGAAGAAATCGAGGTTACAACATATTAGTCTATTAATATATCTACAGGTTTATTATTAAAAGATAATCAGTGGAAAAGATAAATTAGACTATACTAAGTTTTTTTCAAAGTACAACTAGCTACAAGAACTAGAGTAGATGGCACGACTTCAAATTATTTAAAGGCAAAGACAGGTCCAGATTAGAAAACATTTTTTAGTCAGAGAGTGATGAATTGAATGCTTGGAATCATGCATTCAAAAATTGATTTGATAGTTATTTTTAGAATAAACTGGTTGTATACAGACTCTATAGAGTGCAGAGTATAACAAAGTTAAGTTAAGCCAGGGATACGCTATATTAATAAGTTATTGTATAGGTTTATTTAGTATTTAGTCTAGTCTATCGATGTTTTTTGCACGCCAAATTCGGCGCATAAGGCAGAAACAAATGATCTCCAGCTGGAACAGTGTGACAATTCTGTTTTTATATCTTGTATGGTGCTGAGGTCCATAGTTGAGCCCTATCGGATGATTGTTCTTCTGAGTGTTTCCTTGGGTCTTCCTCTTTTCCGAACGCCCCTTGGTGTCCATTCGAGTGTTTGCAATGGAAGATAGTTGTTGTTCATTATAAGGACATGTCCGATGTATGTCCGTCGCTTTTTCCTGATGATGGTCGACACATATATTTGGTTTGTCTCTGTTCTTATCAAGTCATTAGTTATGAACTGGTCCCAGCGTATATTCAATAATTTTCTTAAACGATTATTTTCAAAGTTATTTAGTTTGTTTTTCAGTAGTTTTGTTGTCTTCCAGCTTTCACATCCATATGTCAGGACTGATATTTCAATTGAGTTGAATAGTCTGAGCTTGGTATGTTTGCTCAGTGTCATTGATTTCCAGATGTTGGTGAGCTGATGGCGCACAAGGCCAAAGTCAAAATTTTCTTGGGCATCTCCATCTTGTGTCATTTTGTATGTGTTGAACATTTTGTAGAGATTTCCCCTGTTGTGGTTGTAGAAACCATGATTTTCATCTTTGAGGCGTTTACCGTACTTGAAGTTCTATCTGTTCTGACCATTGGCATAGTCTATCTATATTTTCTTGTTTTTTCATTAGTGGTGCTTAGTAGCGCTAAGTCGTCTGCAAAATCAAGATCTTTCAAGGCCTTCTTATCTGTCCATTCTATGCATAAATGCTTATCATGGGCATAGTGTTTCATAATCTAATCTATAGCTATGCCAAATAGTAGAGGTGACAAAATACATCTGTTTTACTTCTGTTTTTATGTTAAACCATTCAGTGTTGCCTTCGGTTGTTTGAATACAGCATCGTGAATTATCATATAAGGCCCTGATAATATTTATGTATTTTTAGGGTAAGCCAAGTTCTTTAGAATTTTCCATAATATTGGACGGTGTTGACAGTCAAAGGCCTAAATTTGATCAATGCATAAACGCTTTGGTCTAAAACCAGCCTGTTCTTCTCTTATGATGACATCTACCTGTTCCCTAAGTCTTTCTAATATTATGCTGCAGAGTACCTTCCCAAACACTGACAGGAAGTGTTATACCATGCCAGTTGTTATAATCGGATAAGTCTCCTTTCTTTGACATTTTTACAAAAATATCATCTTTCCACTGTTGGAGTGGTTTTTTTCCTCTTTCCACACATCATTTATGATGGATAGGAGATGCGTGAGGGTGGTATCATCTGTGGCTTTTAACATTTCACCAGTTATCTCAAGATGCTGCCTTGAAATTTTGTAGTTTGTGCATGGCTCTTTTGATTTCTGTGAGTGTAAATTCTGCACAGGACACTGGTAAGAGGGGCAAGTCTGTTTCGTTTTCAAAATTAGGGGTTGTTGTGGGATGTGGTCTATTCAATATATTTGTAAAATGTTCTGCTTAACGTTTCATCTCTTCTTTTTCTGTAGTAAGAAGGTTGCCATGTTTATCTTTTTTTTTTTAACGTGTTTGCCTCACTAGTTTCTACTGGCGGAGGCGCGCCTATTCCACCCCAGACGGTAGTCAATTGAGTGATATTAAGACGCGTAAACCAGTGCTTGGATGTATGTGTGAATTGTGTGCGGGACTGTGCGTCTGTATCTCATCTGTATTAGTATGTGGTGTATGATTGGTTGGTGTATTTGTAGTAGGTGGTTTAACATTAACAACTTTTGCTGCATTTTCAGCTGTTGTGGCCAGTTCATTGTTTGAAGAACTGCCTCTTGTCTTTGCGAGCGTTATATTAACGAATCTAGTCTCCTGTCTATACTATTCATCTAACTAATGAATAACTAATATTTCTAATATAATAATATTATTAATATTATTATAATGATATTTATTGATAATCTTACTATTTTAGTATTTATTGTCGGAACCAAAGCGGTGCGGTTTAGAATAAAATTACTAATTAGCGCATAAAATGATTACTTAGAATGTGCTGAAAGAAATAGAGATGCAAATGAAGTTTAGATACGTTAGAGTACGCTACGATACAGACTTAAAAAGTAATGTCTGAATTAGGAAAAACATAACTTTTCATTCCGAACTGCGCCAATCTCTTACTACAGACGCCATATTTGAATAACGCCGACTATTACAATTATCTTCTAGTGGCAAAAAGCTATTTCACCGTGAAGATGTTTTTCTTTCTTACTTACAAATAAATGTAAGCTAACGCAGTACTGTAGTCGAAAGTGAATAGAACATAAATAGATATGGCTTGGCTACCACGCCAGAACAAAAACAAAAAGGAACTTTCGCTATAACTTAACTTTGCTTCATTTTACTGGTGCATTTGCTCCTTTTCCGCAGTAAGAGGATTGCCTTGCTTGTCTCTGATCAGAATGTTCGTGGCAGGTGGTTTGTTGCATATTTGTTCTGTGATTTAATATAAGCATCCCTGCAGAAGACGGATATGTCGGACTGAAAGGTGCAAATATCGCAAGTCAAGCTGTAAACTAGTGACATAACATATTCCGTTCTCCGGACTACATCCTGCTACTTAGTACTTTTACAAAACCATGTTTGGGACTTGGTAGCGGGAGATTGAGAACGACCGCAAAGGAAGATATAAGTGGATACTACTGCTGAGTCTACGACCGCTGATGTTAAATTATTTGTGAACTGTGTCTTAGCATATGGTTTATGTTCTTTTGCATGTTTCACGTGCAGTGGGTCTTTGTCAGTCTTCTTGATTTTGTATTTGGTATAAACTGCGGTCATTGTATCATGTTTTGTGTGTGTGTATGTGAGAGAGAGAGAGAGAGAGAGAGAGAGAGAAGAGAGAGAGAGAGAGAGACAGCGTAACAAAAGAGCAACAAAGATGGTGCCTAACCGATTGATTGTATGTCTAACTTTGCTCAGGTGTTTTAATTCATTATGGATGCCGCCAAGTCACGGATTTGTCTTGAGTTCATACTAATTGGCGACTTAGACTTGTGTCCAAGGAAGTATGTTGCCTTTTCCCGCCTGAACTAGTTAATTCGTTCATTTTTTGTTTCCTTCTCTCCGATTATCCTGGCATGGACATCGGCTACATGAAATAATACTACTGTTACCCGTGTCGTATTTTCACGGTCTAGTGCACATAGATGAACTTCACGAGATTGGCGCCCCTCATCCTAGTTGCAGACGGTGTCGGTTTTGGTAACGCTGTGCAATGTAGACACGGACAATAATTGGCTTAAGCATATCCCCCGGGAAGATTGGGCCTTGTCCGGTTGGCAAGATACCTAACACAAGGACCAAGACCACAGTTCTTAACCATATTTCTGACACAGCACCAGGGTATTGAAACTCAAGGTCACACTGCGGAGGGCACCAACTAATTAATCTATCTCGGTAGCATAATATCATCCAATGGGCACAGCTGTCCAATATGTCAAGATCTCGGTAGCATAATATCATCCGATGGGCGCAGCTGTCCGATATGTCAAGGTCTCGGTAGCATAATATCATACTATGGGCGCAGCTGTCCGATATGTCAAGGTCTCGGTAGCATAATATCATCCGATGGGCGCAGCTGTCCGATCTGTCGAGGCAGATCGCACTAGCTGTGCACGACCTCCTACTTGTGTGAAGTAGCGGCAAGATTTTTATTGAGACAAAAATCCGCATCTACCAATCCTGCGTGGTCCCGGTCCTATTTTACGGCTTTGGATCCTGGACATTGCTGAAAAATGACATGTCGAGACTCGAGGCCTTCCACACACGTAACCAGCGACGTATCATGGGCATCCGATGGCATGACTACATTCGCAACGTGGAGATCTCTGCTAAAACAGGCCTCCGCTCCAGTAGGACCGTCCCCGCACAGTATGGATCCAGCAGATATCAACCTCTACCTCAGCCCTGGACAAGGCCTGGAGCCACGCCACAGCAGTGGGTCATGGATGTGATCGACCGACGCGACGGACCTCAGACGCCTAAGCGAAAACTATTGTTATTATTATGTTGATTGACAATTATCAAAGTATTTGTCTTAAATGTGTATATTTTCATGCCAAACTCTTTTGCTGCACTGTTATTTTTTTTTGTCAAGCAGCAATTGCTAGGAGTTACTTCTGATCCTTCCACTACGGCTTGGTCATAGGCAAATTTGATGGCATTAACTTTCATACCATTGACTTCAACACCCCTATTAGAACACCGAACAACATTTTCCATGATGATCTCTGAATATGCGTTATAGAGACTCATTGAAAGCAAGCAACCCTGATGTCTTATTGAAACTGGATCTCTGACAATTATTTCTGGATTATATACAGTTTTTGTATGTGTTTTTACAATTTTATTAAACATTCAATTTCAAAACACACCATTGCGTTTATTTATATTAATTTATTGAAAGAAATAGACCTTCTGTAAGTTGAGTTTTCATGTCTGAAGATATGTTAAAAACCATTTTGTATTTTTTATAATTAAGTGTATAACTTGTATTCAATTAAATTGTTTATTAAAACAATTATGTACATAATATGTACTAGATTTGCTTGATGAAAAAAACAACAACCCAAAAACACTATAAAAATATAACAGTGGTGTTTATTGTCGTTGCTGATGTCCACCGAAAAGATTTAAGGGTTGAGGAATAAAAGGCCGCTTGCCACTGTAGTATCCACGAACAGTAAATACTTGGTTTTTGTCTTAAATTCTTCTTCTTCTTCTTCGTACGCTGTCAGACGTCAACTTGAATTTGTTCGAAGAAAGCAGCTGTCATCCTGAGGCTGTCGACACTGCCATAGAGCTTGTCTAGTGTTGGCATTGGTGATGGCCACATGTGCTTTCTCTGGTCCTCGTATATCGGACAATTTTGCAGCAGATGTTCAGCGGTCATTTTCCCTGTACCACCGGTGCATTCGTCAGTGCCACATATCTTCGGTTTTAATGAATAGGTGGTACATCAGTCTGTTGTGGCCTGTGCGGAGTCTGAAGACCACGATCTGGTAATAAGCATTATTTTTTGTGTAGCCAATATGTTCTGTTTCCCATTTAGCCATGTATCTGGCCCTAATAAGCCTTTTGGACTTTTCGTAGGTCACACTAGAATCTGGTTGTGGTAGTCTTGCACCTTCTTTTGCCAGTATGTCTGCCTCCTCGTTGCCTTGGGTGTTACAGTGGGATGGAACCCACTGTACCACTACTCTTTTTGGTACGGACTGCTGGCATAGTTGACAGAGTATTGCTCTTAAATCATTAAGTTCAGTATTTTTCTGGCTTTTTTAGTGCTGGTACTACGGCCAGGGCATCTGTAAACAGGACTATCTGGCTTTCATTGCTTTCGCCTGTCAGCATTGCTTTTACTGCAGCCTTCAGTGCCCCTGCCTCCGCTCTGAAATTGCTTGAGTATTTTCCAGTTGCCACTGACAATGCTATTTTTCTACCATTTGTTAGACTCAGGAATACCCCTGCCCCTCCATTCTGTGTTGTGTTTGTTACAGAACCGTCGGTGTATGCATGGGTCCAGTCCATGCTTGGGTAGTTGATATGCTGCTTCCGTGTGGGTTTGCGTACAGTAGGGATGAGCTTTGGTGTTGTTACGGTGTTCATAGGGTCTTCGCTCATCTTTGCTTTGGCTATTTCTGCAAAGTTTCTCCGCTTTAGTTTCCCATTTCCAAATCTATTTAGTCTCTGATGCATTGGATGGTCTGTCAGTCTTCTGAGTTTCTCTGCTTGCTGCTGGGCTCTGTAGTCTCTTCTGTCGGTCATGGATTGCAGATTTGTAATCTTTTCAAGCTCTACAATTGGCGTTGACTTCATGCCTCCTGTTATAACTCTCATGGCTTGGTTTTGAAGTTTGCTAATTTTATCAAAGTTCGCCTTTGCTGCTGTTATCCATGCCGCAATGCCATACTCGAGAACTGGTCTCACTCTTCCAGTGTACAATTTCTTTAGTAATCTTTCGTCTGCTCCCCAGCTTGTGCCAGCAAGTTTCCTCATGATTGCTATTCTTTGTCTGGCTCTCATTCGGTTTCTCTCGATCTGACTTTTCCATGTCATGCGCCGATCAAATGTGACTCCCAAGTAGTTTGGGTTGTCGTTTGGCCGCATATATTTGCCGTTAAGACTTATTTTGGTGTTCTGTTGTTTATTTGAAAGTCTTAAATTCGAAACAAAGATACCTATATGTTAAAGAGGATTTGAAAGCGCGTGCGGGTGGCCAAAGACCGACGTCCAAACGACCCGACCAGCCGCTCCAATACTGGAAGGAAAGGTGGAGGGCAAACATGTCAAAAGTAAACAACGCCATAAGTGGAATGGTAACAATATGAGGACGACATATAATCAAGAGAACAAATATAAAAAAATGAAGAAATGATCTTGAGTTATACGAAGTATTGAATGCTACATTAAATGATATATAATGTTAAGGAATAATGAAGCAATATGAATGTATAATTACGTTTATAATAAATATCCGCGTTTAACATTCGTTATTCGTATTATTGCTATCTGTAGCCTATTTCTAAAAGGTCAAATGTCTATGATTTATTACTATTGCAAAATAAATAAATAAATAAATTAATATACTTTTAGTCCTACTGTGGAGACGGCGTGGGCTAGTGGTTAAGCGAAATGGCTCACAATTCGAAGGTGCTCGGTTCGTTCCCCATCACAACACCGGCCGTTAGCCGGAGTAGCAAACCCTTACTCTTAGAAAATGCAGGAGGAAGCAGACCCTTACATAAAATACATGTCGAAGTCGGATGTACTGGGTCGACAGTTGCAAAATAAAATCCGTAGTGCAACGCACACCGCCTTGGGGAATAGAGAAAATAAGGCGAAAGCAACCAAAAATAAAAATAAAAAAATGTATCTTACTAAGACTGGTTGTAAGGTTATGTGAACATGTCTCTCCATTTGACCAAATCCTCTACTGTTCTCTTAATGTCAGCGTAGGTTCGTACTTTAATGTCTTTGCATACCTGAGGTTTAGGTGAACCTTGGGTCGTGCCGCCTTCTTATTTTCCCTTAAACTAAATTGTCATTTTTGTATCATTTTCAATATTTGTCTTTGTGCGACATTAGTGAGGACATTGTGATTGTCATTTGATCTTCTTTCTGTCCAAATCATTAATTCCATTCCAAGGCAGCACCACATTTCACACGTTTCCTCCAAGCTTTCTTTCATCCGTCTTTGCTTGAGTCCATGTTAGTCCCATTCAGTGCAATTTGCCATATTTGACTGGCGATTATTTTAAAAAACTCAGTTCTCTATTCCGATATTATTTGAAGTTAGCAATTTATGTTATTATCTGAAGGACATCTTTGCCATTGCTATCCTTATTTTAATATCTGTCTCATTGCAGAGAATGAAAAATAAATGACTTAAATAGGTTTGATATTTTAATGGTAACTTTTGTTTTATTGTTTGACAATTATTCTAAATTGTCATCTGGCAGCCCTGTACCATAAGAACGTTATAGCAGTCGTCTTTATCTTAACATGGCGGCTTTGTTGTTGAGGAGGTAGGGAACCGTTTGGAATGGGATGGAGATGGGATGCTTCTTCTATATGTGGTATGTTACTAAGTTTGTGTGGCGTACTTTTATGTTTTACTGAGCTGAATTTACATCCTACCATTTGTTTCAGCACATCCTGATCCCCAATAGGGCAATAGTTATTTTAGACGTTCATCGCATGATTCCGAAAAAAGACAAGACTCTCACTCCATTCTATTGTTTATAAAATTGATAATTGGCTATACTTAAACTACTATAATAATTATTACTATTAATACATTTTTAATGAAAATTTAATATTATTGAAACGATACCAGCACACACATCTCTCCTGTGACAGCTTACTTCTAATTCGACCATGATGGTTTTCAAAAACAAGCACACATTTTCAAACACTTACATTTACACTGTCTACTACTAATCTACTTATAATTTCTGTTATTTATCTCAATCTGTCGCCCCCCTCCCCACACCGTATTATAATTCTTTGTTTTGTCTAATTATTTTATAATAGTTTATTATAATAGTTGCATGCTATCTCTTTGTCTTCAAACTTTTCCCATACTTTATCTTTTGATCTTCCCTACTGAAATTTTTAAAAAGTGCACCCAGCACTGTTTTCGTAAATGTGTTAATTCATTAATTAATGCTTCATTAGTCATCTATAAGGTTTTGACTTTCTTCAACCCAACCAAAGATCTGAAGATTCTAATTCTATTAACTATTCCATGTTCATTGTTAGTGAATAATTTACGAGGTTAAAGATGCAGCACAGTGAATGAGCTGATAGTGAACAACTCATGGCTGGCTGCTTGCAAACCATAGTGCACCAAGACACTATTTCACTTCCAAGTGACGGCCCTGGAAACATTCTGGTTTAACCAAAAGGGATTGCAGTGGGGGTGAAAACCTGTACCCAAAAAGGCCAGCTGAAACCAGGTGTATTGGACCGAAAGGTTCAGATATCACAGCCTCGCTGTAAACTACAACACGTTATAATGTCCTTTTCAGGATGGATGCCTAAGTATTCTTTACATTATTTTGCACAAATGTGTGTTTTTTTGTTTGTTGCGTTCTATTGCCACTAAGGTTCTTTGATCATTTTATTTCAATGTTAAATGATAGATTTAATTAATTTCATAAACCCTAGGTGATTGTTGCATAGACCTGGCACACTATATTACATAACTTACACTAAAGAACTAATATTTCTTACTACCATGATTTAACACAGATTTGTTACATCATATTTAATGTTTATGTGCGCTTGTGATGTTGACCTAATGTTGAAATTCATCTTCCATCAGATCGTTTTTGATGAACTTAAATTGTTGTTGAGCTTCTTTGACATGTTTTGAGTGTCACAATTAGACATACTTTATATTTTGGAGAATGTTTATTAGAGGATGACCATCACTTTCAAAATATTAATATATGGGACTTACTAACGAGAATTGGTTGAGTTTTGACAGATAAGCTTTAATGTTGGATTGGTGAATGCTTCAGATTGTTAGGTCTGATCATGTTCTACTTTTTCTTGCTCAGTAGATAAGAGATAAAAGTCATTCAGATTTCCATGGAAAACATACAAGAAGAAAGTGAGAGGATGAAACAAGAAGTAGAAGCAACACAGGTATGTTAGATACTTGGTTGGTCTATGAAATTACAGATAAAATATATCTCTAATGTATTCTAATATCTCTTGTAGACTATTTTTTCCTTCTAAGATAAGTCTTACATGATGTTTCAAATGTTGGTTGATTGGTTATTGATCCAGCAGCCTGTGGGCTCCTGCTCTTTGGCCCAATATCATATAGTGGTATCTGCAAGTGTTTGTGAGCTGTTGTTTAGTTTTGTACAGTGTTCTATTTGTCTAGCCTTGGAGTAAGAAGCTCTTTCCTATTTCTAACACCGTCAAGCGCCGAACATTCAAAAAAAGATGGTATTCAACAGTTTGATAAGGATGTGTGCACAGTCAGCACTCTGGAGTATGTTCTGATTGGATTCTTTTCAAGTGACTGTTAAGTTGTATGTGTTGAGTGTGAAGTCAGAAAATGGGGATTGGTCTCTCCTTTTCATGAGGTTATTGTTGTCTTTGGTATTTGTGATGGCCAAATATTTGTAGATTTCTCTCCCAGTATTTACCACTGACCATCTCTTCAGCCAAGCCACTTTGTTCACAATCTTCAGTAGTTGTTTAACTGTCTGCGTCTGACAGCGTACGAAGAAGAAGAAGAAGAAGTTTAACTGTTTGTAGGGTTGTTAGTGAGTATTGCTGTTATTAACTTGATCTCTTGTTAGCCAGTATTTGAGTGACCAGGGATCCATTGCATAATTATTCTTACTTCATGGGATGTGATAAGTTGGTTAGCATCTAGGGATATTTGGGCAAGTTCAGGCATACAATGAGAGAAAGCACATGTGGCCATCACCACTGCCAACACAAAACAAGCTCTATGGCAGTGTCGACAACCTCAGGATGACCGCTGCTTTCTTTGAACAAATTCAAGTTGACGTCTGACAACGTACGAAAAAGAAGAAGAAGAAGAGGTATACAATAGCCACCATCTTCTAAAGCTTGAAGGGCAGATAATGAATCTGTAAAGATTACGATGCTTTGGGCTTTTTATGGGAAAACATCAAATACAGTCCTCAAGTGGTACAGAGCTACTTCCAGTGCTGTTATTTCTGACATAGTTTGAGCATATCTTCCCACGGGCATCAAACAGCTCATCAGATGATTTGTTTAGATACACAATGTAGACTCCATATCCCGCTTTAATGGTGGGATGAGAAGCAGACCCATCAGTATAGACATGTATCTATTCTTCTGGGTAGCCGTCAATCGTTCTCTGTAATGCTCTCATAAGACTGACTGGATCAGCACTTCTTGTTGTATTATCTGTTAGTTTTGCTTGAATTTCTGGCATTTTTAGACATGTATGTGGTGGAATATTTCTTGTTATTCTCTGTGTTTCTTGTCATTTGTCTGGGAGATGATATCAGTCTTTAATCATGCTGACGTAGTGGGTGACTGACTTTTGTTTTATTCTCTTCTTTTGGTGCCATTTTTATACAATGTGTCTATTGGAATGGTCTTTAGTCCTTCTTTTGCTCCTCTCATAAGCTTTCATAACGGCTATGTCTCTTCGCATCTCATTGGGTTCCACTTTGACGTGAATTTCACATGCAGCAAAGGGTGCTGACCTCATTGATCCACTAATAACTCGCAGGGCATTGTTCTGTACTCTGTCCAGACATTCTACATTAGTTTGTGAGCGTGTTGTCAGGAGTGCACTGCTGTATTCTAAAACATAACATACATATCAAAGATACAAACCTCTCAGAGTGTCCTTCTCTGATCCCCATGCTGTGCCAGCGAGCGTCTTCAATAACTGTAGCCACCTCAATGCTTTTTTTCTTTTTAGTATTTTGAACATGTTTCTTGAGGTTGAGCTGTCAGTCAAGATACGTAGGCTGTTTCTCTCTGGGAAATTTCTGTTTGCCAAATCGCAAACTGATATTTTACTTGGCTACTTTGTGGCTCTTGGTAAAGATAGTGCAAACATTCTTTTCACAGCTTATCTTCAATTTTCACATTTGACAATACTCATGCAATCTTTTAAGATTTCCATTTAGTCTTTACGCTACACCCTCTACATCTTCACGGCTCTGTCATATTTCTAGATCATCAGCATACATGTATTTTTCAGCTTTCGTGTGTTTGGCCAGATCATTGATGTAGATTAGAAAAAGTGTGCAGCTAAAAGCAGAGCCCTGTTGTAAGCCTTCTTCTAAAACATCTTTAGAAGAGACTGCATTATTTATTTTTGTATTGTGCGTCAGTTGTACAATATTCTGCTAATCCCAACATCAATCATCTTCATCAGGGGACCTTTTCTCCATATTCTATCATAGGCCTGTTGTAAGCCGAAGTTGATGAGACTATATGTTTATTATTTTGGGAACGATCATTAATTTTCAGTTAACCTTCAAATCTGGTCTTCTGTGCAACCGTCTTTTTCTCTGACTGTTCATGGCAAAGAATTTCTGAGCTCTCAAGGAACCAGTAAAAACGTATATTTCCAATTTTTTCTGCTAATTTGCCAAGGCATGATGTTAATGAGATGGGATGGTAGATTTGCTTTTGGGTTCATCTGGGGGTTTGTTGCCTTTCAGAATGGAGATAATATGTGCATGCTTCCAGTCTTTGGGTAGTTTTCCTTTTCTGCAAGTCATGTTGACCAGCAAGTCATGTAATCTGAACAAATATTTTCACTGGGGGAAATGTTGAAGAGGAATGGGCTAAGTTGAAATCTATTCTTGAGCACATGAAAGAGGAATTTGTTACATGTAGGAAGTTGAACCCCAAGCAAAAAAAATGGATAACTCTATCCGTGATTAGTTGTAGAACTAAAAGAATAAAGCTTGGAAAAAATATATAGAGGCTGGAAAATAGAATAAAACATATTTAAAATATTTGGACATACAAAACAAATCTTATAAAGTTAGTAGAGCAGCAAAAATTAACTTTAAAAAAAAACTCGCTAAAAAGATCAAGACTGATAGCAAGAGCTTTTTTTCTTAATTTTACATAAACAGAGAACGAAAGACACAGTTGGCCCACTTAAAAATAGTACAGGAAAAATCATAAATGAGAACAGAGATGCTGCTAATCAACTCAATCAGTACTTTGGCACAGTCTATACAAAAGAAGACTGCTCCAGGATCCCAGGGCCATTAAATATTTTCCAACGGGGCCACGTACACAGAAGGATTACTATCATTCTGCATCACTGAGGAAATGGTTTTACAAAAATTGGATAGTTTGAAGGTGGATAAATGTCCCCGTGAAGACAGTATTCATCCAAAATTACTGTTTGAACTTCGAGACCAGTTAACAAAACCATTGGCGATATATTATTCTCACACTCTTGAGAAGGGGATTGATACAAGGGATTGGAAAGATGCAGGTGTAATCTCCCTTGTTCAAAAAGAACAAAAAATGAGATCACGCCAATTATAGACAAGTGAATTTGATGAGGATACTCTGCAAAGGCCTTTGATAGAGTACTTCATCAACGATTGTTACGAAAGTTGAAATCATTTGGAATAGGTGGTGAAGTTGCCAATTGGATAGAAAAATTGTTGATGGACAGAAGGCAGACAGTGGGCATAGATAAGGAGTACTCTGACTGGTGTGATGTAATAAGTGGTGTGCCCCAGGCATCGGTATTGGGAACAATTTTGTTCTTAATGTATATTAATGATTTGGACATTGATATCGGATCCAGGATTGCAAAGTTCGCGGATGACACAAAATTATGCGGCAGGGTCTCTTCTCCGGAAAAGGTGGATCTATTGAGATCAGATTTAGATACGATTTTAAAATGGTCTGAGAGCTGGCAGATGGAGTTTAATGTAGAAATATGTACAGTCATCCACATGGGGGGACGGCGTGGCCTAGTGGTTAAGTGGCACGGCTCACAATCCGAAGGTGCTGGGTTCTATCCCCATCACAGCACCGGCCGTTACCCCGGGGAAGCAAACCCTTAGAAAATGCAGGAGGAAGCAGACCCTTACATAAAATGCATGCTGAAGTCGGATGCACTGGGCCGACAGGTGCAAAATAAAAACCACAGTGCAAAGCACACCGCCTTGGGGATTAGAGAAATAAGGCAAACGCAAAAAAAACCCCCAAAAAAACAAAATCCACATGGGAAGATCCAATAACGAATATAAATACAGGATGTGAGAGAACAATATTAGGACAATAAGAAAGCAAAGAGATCTAGGAGTTATAATAGATCATAAAGGAAAAGTGCGGGAGCAAGTACAGGTGGCAGTGAAAAAGGCTAATGCCATGTTGGGCATGACAAAAAGAAACATGTCACATAAGAACAAGGAAGTAATAGTTAAGTTATATAAATAAATCATTAGTGAGACCTAAATTGGAGTACGTACTGTGTTCAGGTGTGGAGTCCATATAATAATGTGAATATAAACATGTTGGAAAGGTACAAAGAAGAGCTACAAAAATAATCGATATTTCAGAATTATAGCTATGAGGAAAACTATTTTTAAAAACTGGTCTTCAGTGTCTCAAACAAAGAAGAATTGAGGTGACTAATACAAGCATTTAAATTAATAAATGGAAAGGATAAATTAGACTATTCCAAGTTTTTCAAAGTACGCCAGACTAGAAGAACAAGAGGGTACAGCTACAAATTGTTTAAAGACAGGTCAAGATTAGATATTAGGAAATATTTTTTTAGTCAGAGAGTGGTGAATTATTGGAGTGCATTGCCGCAGGATGTAGTAGAAGCAGAGTCAGATAGTTAATGCATTCAAAAATAGATTGGATGCTCACAGTATTTTTTGTATCCTCGGAGTGAAATAAACTGGTGGTATACACAGTAGAGCCTTCTAGACCAGCATAATGAAGTTGTCAAGTTAATTTGAGGACTGTTTCTTTCCTTAATGGGCCCAGGTGAGTTAGCATTTCATTATGGATCCTGTCTGGCCCAGGAGACTTTCAAGGTTTTAATTTCCTTGTTGGAATACTTGCATACTAAAGTCAGCTTCAAATATTGTGGCACTTGCGTTTGGGCTTTCTCTTGACGTTTCAAGGGTCCTAGATGTTCCTTGCCCAACTCAGAAAGTTTTACTGCCCTGTTCACAGAGGCAAAGGACCGGTTGAAGAGCTCTGCCCTTTTCTTGTGATCAGTTGTTGTTCTTCTGCCGTCTATCACTGACTTAGTATTTGTTCTCTTTCTGTTTTCAGGCAAGTTGTCAATCAATGCACAGGCTCTCTTTCCATTGGGCTTTAGATCAAGTTTTGCACATGTTGCTGGCCATTTTTAATATTCACAACTATGAGCATGATTTGTCGTAGAGGATCTTTGCTTCTTGTGATGGTGCCATCTCGAGGGCTGTTCTTGCTTCATATCTTTCATATTTGGTAGCTTGCATTTCTTTGCTATAGAATATTTTGACTTCCTACTGCCTCTTGGGATGCTTTGTGAGACTGCATTAAAAAAACAACCTTTTCACCTCATTATTTTGTATTTCTTCAATTTCATTTGAAGTCACCAGCAAGTATAGTTTCGTGGAACAGTGTCTCGTGTAGTTCTGGTAGTCTGCATGTTGTCTGAGGTGGACTGTATATATTATAAATTGTGTATTTTTCTCCAGTGTGCCAGATGGTCACTTTTTTTGCATCTGTGGGAGGGACTGTCAGCTCTGTGACATGCCCATAAATGTCACTTTGTATGTACGTAACTATGTCATGGCAATCATTGCAATTGCAGTCATAGCTGATATATCCAGTCAAATATAGTTGACTGTCTTTTAATGAGAGCCACATGTATCTTGTGGGTGTCAAATAATTTGGCAAGTTCAAGTTTCTTATTTTGTATGCTGCAGATGTTTAGTTGGATAATGTTAAGGGACGGTTTATATTTATGATAGTTTTGGCTATGCTGGCTCTTCTGCCAAGGTTTATTTGTTCTTGTGTAGAGTATGATGTTTGTGATTTTTTCCAATCTAATTTTTGCACAAAGCAGCCTGGTCTCCCATTGCCTGATGTGAATCTTGCTATTGAGGCATTTGCCATTTGTTTTGTTGGGATGGCATCATGTTGCTGGTATGTCTGCGGATTTTCAACCCATCCAGGTCTGAAGCCAGAAAAAGAGACTCTCACATCAACGTTGGACATAAGTTAGCGACTATCATTTTCAACACGCTCAAACTAGGTCATGGGCAACTGAAACACAGGCCTCTTTTTGTTTTGAGAACAATTTTGAAATAGATTTGGATGAGACACGTCTCGTAAGAATTGACTGAACTGAACCGAAACTAATGTGTTAGTTTTCAGACAAGTCACAAAATCTATCTGACAATTTCCCAGGACAGCTCAGCTGTGTGCACAGGTTTGACATTGTTTTCATTATAGCTGGATGCAGGTTTCCCAGACCATTCATCACTTTCAGCACCTTCACGACCATCTTTCTGTCAAGTTTTGTGTAAATTTGGAACAGACAAGCGGACAGTACACATCCTTGTCACATTCCTCTATTTGCATCTAGGCATGAGTAGATCCTGCCAGATCTTAAAGTGGCAGTTTTCTCCAAGTATAGGTTACTGAATATTCTTGTGTCTTTTCCATCCATACCTATGTTTATCAGACATCTGATTAGTTCTGTATGCTGGACTCTGTCAAATACCTTTTTGTAGTCTATAAACGTAGTTCTGTATGCTGGACTCTGTCAAATACCTTTTTGTAGTCTATAAACGTAGTTCTGTATGCTGTACTCTGTCAAATACCTTTTTGTAGTCTATAAACGCATGCAAATATTTGTTGGTACTTCTTTATATTATTGTACTAGCATTCTTTTACAGAATAGTACTTCTCCTGTTCTGCCAAAATACAAATTGTTCTTTTGAAACTTTGCTGTCTACTCTATTCCTAATCCCATCCTGTATAATCAGAATGATTGTTTTTGAATCTGAACATTCTATTGCATGAGATATCTTAGCCAGAGCAGAAAGAACCGACAACTGAGACATCTGTTGCTGACCTACGATTTGACAAAATATTGTCAGTTTCATGATGATGTTGTCCATTGGGTGCCACATGTGTGTATCTCTTGTGAAGGGGTTTCTTGCAAAAGCTGTTGCAGTAACATAGACTAGTGGTTCTTAACTTGTGGTCCGTGGACCCCTGGAGGTCTTCTCAAAGGGTTAGCGAAGGTTTGAAGAAATGTTATGAGCTTTAACATTAAAACCAAACAATAAATAGAAGGATTAAAAAATTAGAAAGACAGAAATATGGACAATTACAGCAGATGCTATTTAGACAACGTTCATACAATTGGATAAGACCTTGAAGTGGTAATTCTCAACTTAGCTTTTTTGTTTTCTTTCTTCTTACGCCACTGTCGTTTCACTTCTCCATGTTGCAAGAGTTTCTTTAACTGCTGATGCACATGTTGTGTCGATGACACCGCATGATGAAGCTGGAAGTACTCTCCAGGTAATAAGCTTGGACATCTTTCTATGGAGAACAAGCTTTTCGACGTGCAACAGGGCCCCCCCCCCCCCCCCCCCCCCCAGTCTTGAAGCTATTTGGTCCAGTCGATGCAGCCTGAAAGTCATCGATGTTGCAGTAACTTAAGTTAAATTAACATCTTTATACTGGTTTAGAAGACTCTGCAGAGTCTGTGTACAACCAGTTTCATTTACATCACCTTGCTCTAAAAGCTATGTCCTGGATTTATTCCAACCATTCACCACTCTCTGACTAAAAAAATATTTCCTAATATCTAATCTGGACTTCTCTTTAGTTAATTTGTAGCTATGTCCTCTTGTTCTTGTAGGTGGTTGTATTTTGAAAAACTTGTTATAGTCTCATTTATCCATTCCTCTGATAATCTTATAAACCCGTATTAAGTCACCTCAAATTCTTCTCTTTTCTAGACACTATAGGCCGGTTTTTCGGAGTCTTTCCTCATAACTGGAATTCCACTATCAGCTTTGTCGCTATTTTGTGTATTCTTTCCAGCATGTTTATTTTCCTTTAATGATAAGGACTCCAAACCTGTACACAGTCCTCCAATCTAGGTCTAACTAATGCTTTATACAGTTTGACTATCACTTCCTTGCTCCTATATTTAATATTTCTGTTTATCATACCTAACATTCCATTTTCCTTCTTCACTGCTACCTGAACTTGCTCACTCACATTACCTGTATGATCTATTATAACCTCTAGGTCCCTTTCCTTATCTGTCTTTCTAATATTATTCTCACCCATTCTGTAATTATGTTCTATAGTTGCATAGTTTTGTGTCATCAGCAAATTCTGCAATCATGGATCTCATATCAATGTCCGGGATCAAGATGCTGAGCAGCGCATGAGCTGCAGTGGTCAGCGGCCCATAGCTGACTGCTAGCGTCAGGGCCAGTGAACCATAGCTGCCTAGACCCTTCTACACCTCCACGCGGTGATCCTGGATAACAGGCTGCAGCAGGGCAGACTGGCTAAGGAGAAGGGATCGAAGAGGGAATGCTAACCCGGTACTCAAAAAATGCTTGCCGAAGTCGGATGTGTTGGACCAAAAGGTGCAAATATCGCAGCCAAGCTGTAAACTACACAACGCATTCCGTTCTCTGGACTACATTCTGCTACTTAAGCCCTTTCAGGGTTTGGTAGTGGGAGATTGAAAACGAACGAAGAAGATATCAATGTCCAAATTGTTTATATATCAAGAACAAAATGATCCCAAAACCGAGCCTTGTGGTACTCCACTTTTCACTTCACACCACTCATAGTACTCCTTATTTGTGCCCAGTCTGTGCCTTCTTCAGTAGTTGTTATAATAGCAATGGAACCATCACTAGACTGAATAAGGGATACCAGCTTTGGATTTTTTCTCAGGATTTACTCCTGAAACCTTTCCTAGGAACAGGTATCCTACAATGCAGTGGGGATTGGAATAGTAGTGCCAAAGTTCACATGACAGTAATAATGTTAAAAGACCCAGTGTGTGTTTCCAGTCAGTTGAGAACTAAACCAATTGATATTCCCATTTGTCAAACATATACACCAACACAAGAACATACAAAGGAAAAAATAGATAGATATTATGAGGACTTACAACAAGCCCTCAAACTAATCAAATCTACTAATCTTCTGATATTAATGAGAGATATGAATTCTTCTTCTTCGTACGCTGTCAGACGTCAACCTTTATTTTGTTGAAAAAGGCAGAGGTCATCCTGAGGCTGTCGACACTGCCATAGAGCTTGTCTAGTGTTGCCACTGGTGATGGCCACTATATGAATTCAATGAAAGGAAAAGTATGGTTTGTCACATGTTGCTCTTATTTCATAATCATCTATGTCCTCATGTGGTTAATCACTCGTTTGTTTCACCAGTCTGCAAGAAATACAGATACTGGTGTCCCACATTTAGTTGTTGGAATAAAGCAGGAACTCGATAATGAGGTAAGTCCATTTGAAAGCAATTGCCACTGGGAGATATTATAATAACCATAAAACTGAAACAGCAGAAACTTTCATAAACTGCAAAATGCAGCCAGAGAAGCAAGTGGTTATCTTCACGTTTTCTTTTTCGTAATAACAGTACAGAAAAAAAAAACACAAATATGATCTTAGTGCCTCACAAACTCACTGAAATGCTTGGCTCAGTGCTTCAAAAGGAGCACAGTTCAGTGAATACTGGCCCACTGTAACATATTAGCTCCAATAAATGCATGTCCAGCTTTGATGTGGTGTGTGATCAATCTGGAATGACTGGATGGTGCAAAACTAATCCTCTAATTCACTGCAAGAACTTTTTCAAGTCCCTGCACAAGAAATACAGACAGGTGGAACCCATGGGCAACATTATCATGAAATTGACCATATCTTGTCAAATGGTCGGTCAGCAGTTGAGGCTTTGAGATAAACATTTGATGCTGCATCAAGAATGTAGTTGCTGGAAGATGCTTGCTAGTGAAAACTGTGTGATCTGCTTTAGGTTTTTCATGACAGATTTTTCTTAGAGTGTTAACAGCTACATTGGTCGGCAGTGAACAAGTCTCTAACAGCACTCGTGTGGTAGGCAATATTTGATTTATGGTATGGGTAAATATTGGGAGTCCGGGTGCTTTTGAGAAGATGTAACTATTTCAGTCAGAGTAGCGTAGTCAGCATCAGTGTTGGTGTCACTGAGTGCTTTGAGTTGTTTGTTAGCTATGAGGGTGGCTGCAATCATAGGATCAATGAGTGTCACTGGACCCCAATGTAAATGCAAGTACTGAAGCTTAACAAGTTTGAGCTCGAAGTGGAAATGGGCAGAGGAGGTGATGGTCGCTCCCAGAGCAGAAAGAATAGACAACTGAGACATCTTTTTCTGACTACGATTTGACAAGATGTGGTCAATTTCATAATCATGTTGTTCATTGGGTCCCACATGTGTGTATCTCTTGTGAAGGGGTTTCTTGCAAAAGCTGTTGCAGTGATATAGACCAGCAGTTCTTAATTTGTGATCCGTGGACCCCTGGAGGTCTGTGAGGTCCTCTCAGTTGGTCAATGACAGTTTGAAGAAAGGTTATAACATTTTAAATCAAAAGGATAAGTAGAAAATTAGACAAAATAGAAAGACAGAAACAAGTACAAATACAACAGATGTTATTTAGACAACGTTCACACACTTAGATAAATGCAAATTAAACAGACCCTCTGGTGGGAATGTGAAAGTGTAAGGCAGATGACCAGACATCACAGAAGGCCTGTCGTCTGTGATCGCAGACTTCTGAAAATATCCCCACTGTGCTGGATATCAAAAGATGCGGACCAGACAGAGTCAAAATGCAAGATCAGAAGATAAATAAACCTTTCCTGTTGGTCAGACAAATTGGCACCAACAGCCTGACTGATAGTGTCCTAGATCGCTAGAAGAATGAAACTCAATAAGACAATTGGCTAAGACTATCTTAGGAATAGTAGGATAAATAACATCACATTGAATTTCTGATAAAATACATTTTGTCTGTGCTCAGGATGGATCACTGGCTGAATTTCAAACATAAAGGTACTGCTAATGATGATGGCAGTGCATCCTGTTCAATGCAAAAAGAAGTTTCTTCTAGTCATCTTAACAAGCAACTGCTATAACAAGGAATATCTGTCAACTGGCTTCACGTGTACAGACCCAGAAGATAGTCAACTAGCTCAGTCTGTTATGTTACAACGAGCCATGAAACCATCAAAATTTGTGAAGACATCGTGATAGAAATCAAAAATAACATGGCTCAAAGAGCGTTAATTTTTTTTCAGAAGTAATGAGTATAAACTTTGGGTTAGTAATAAAATGGTAAGAAAGACTGCAACTGGTTGTAACAATGAAAATGCAGTGAGGGCCTCATTTAAAGTTGCTCAACTAATAGCAAGAACCAGAAAACTGCACACAATCGCTGAAGAACTTATATTACCAGTTGCAAAAATCACGGCTTCTGCTTTGATCAACGAGAAAGCCGTCAAGAACCTTTTCTTAATACCTTTGCCAAATGACATAGTTAAAAAGTGAGTTGATGGTTTGTCAGCCAAAATCAAGGTACAGTTATTAGAAAGAGTTTGCATGTCCCCCGATTTTGCTCTGCAACTGTACGAAAGCAGAGACAACAAAAAAACCGACCTTATTGTGCACCAGAAAAATATTTTAAAAGACTTACTGTTCATCTCCTCTTTGGTGCACACTACGGCTGAAGTAGAATTTTTTTTACAGCTTAAATGAGTTTATCACGTATCAAGACATGGACTGGCTGAAATGCGTTGGAGTTAGCATGCAATGTCTGGAAAGCTTACTGGACTTGAAGCACGAATTAAGGGAATCATACCGTCGGTGAGTTGGTACCATTGCTGCATACATAGGGAAGCATTTGTTGCTAAGACGATAAAAGAAAAGCTAAAACGGATCTTGAATAATTCAATCAAAATTGTCAATTGAATAAATTACATAATTCAAAATTTTTTGATCAGCTTTGCCAAGTTAAAGAAAGTAAGCACCATAAACTTTTATTACATTGTGAATTCATTCGCTATTACAAGGTAAAGTTTTGTCTCATTTTGGGGAATTGATAGATGAAGTAAGAATATTTCTCAGAGCAAAAATTTAACAACATCGTTTGTTTGACAAATTTGTCCTGGTTAGATATCTTCATTCATTTAAAAAGCTCAACTGAAATCTTTAATTAAGGAGAAGTTAGTTTGTCAAGATCGGGGCAATGATTAAAAACTTGGAATTGTGACATCATTGTCTATTGAATCATAAAAATTTGCAAATCTCACAAATATTCTTGGTTCCACCAACAAAGAGTTGTCTGAGGAGGACACATCACTTATCACGCAACATTTGATAGAATTGCATCAACATTTCTGAGAATATATTCCTATTTACGATGCAAGCAAAAACAGGATTAGAGATTCATTTTCAGTTAATGTGTATGAAGTAGGAGAGGGGTTTACAGCAGCAGAGGAAGACAATATCATCAATATATCCACTGATGGTGCTCAAATACAGTTCAAGGAACATTCCCTTGCAAATTTCTGGGCTCACTTACAAACATATTTTCTGGAACTATTGAAAAAGGGTTTTGAAAGTATTGATGTCTTTTGTAATGACATACCTGTGTGAAAAAATCATTCTCCGCACTCATTTATCTTTAAAATAAGTATAGAAACCGCTTGAAAAATGGTTATAACTCAGAATTAACCGCGATATATCAAGGCTTGTAAGTGAAATGCAGCGTCAGCCTTATCATTTAAGAAAGTTTAACTGTTCATTTGAATTTACAGCCAATTTAGACATTGTAGTAGGACCGTCTTCTACGCCTCAGAGGGTTTCAATAAACATCAGAGAGTATGGATTGTAGAGTACCGGTAAAACTTGTTTACAAGGTACATTCTATAAATATAATTTCATTGAAAGTGATCATCAGTGGGCATTGCCTCGGCCTCACACTGTGGACACTATCAACTTTTATTAAAAGGATATTTGTGCTTAACAACTGATGGAACTATCCTAGCTTGTGTAAATAGGGATATATAAAATTAATTAATTAATAACGTGAGTTGCAGATATGGATTCATTCAAACTGGATGGTAAGAGAACATTTTATTTTCATTTTACTATTTTTCTTGTTTATGAACACCACACATTTACTTTAACATTTTCAACTACAGACATTGTTTACTATTATAAACACTCAGATAGTTCATTTCTGAACATTTTATATATGAAATATTTTGAGGGTCTGCGACAACAAAAGATTTAAAGATGGTAGTCAGTTATGAAAAGGTTAAGAACCATTGAAATAGACAATTAGTCTCACAGAAAGCAGCAAGTCTATCCCCTGCATTGTATCTGGTCTCCTAATAGTGTGGTCCCACATAGGTTTCACACTTTTGTAGGTGGCCCATTCTTACATTGTTGGCTGTCTAACATGTAAAAGGTTAAACTTGAAGGACAGACATTTAGTCTGTAAAATGAATGATGTTTTTGATTTTGAGGATGTAAAAAAGAACAGCCTTCAGATCATAAATGGCTGCTACGAGTGCAATGAATTTCAACTTTAAAGTTTGAACAGATTTTTCAGCATGCATCATACAGTTGGTCTGATTTTCTGTCTAAATACTGAATGTAGACTATAACCTGCTTTAATAGAAACTTTGTATATAGATCCATCAGTATAGACATGTGTCCATTGTTCAGGATAGCTATCAATAGTTCTTTGAGATGTCCTCATTAAATTTGAAGCTTAGATTTTGTACGTCATTTATAGAAATCGTTTTGTTTTCATAGACATTTTAACAAGAAAATATATAATTCTTAGAACTTATAAAATGTGGTAATTACATGTTTTATATTCACCATAGACGCAAATGGAAATACATTGTTTTGTTTTTAATGTACACTAAGTAAAACAAAGTAGCAGATGATACCAGCTTGTATTTATTTCAGAAATATGAAGAGATTTCCAGCTTTGAAGATTTGTACAGAAAGGGAATAAAAGTTGACAGGCTTGATGAGACAATGACAGATCTGGATAAAGTAGAACAGTATGATCTATGTGTAGATGATGCAGGAAGGCATATAAAAGATGGTAAGTCTGTCATTTGCAACATAATCTGTGACAGATTTGTGTGCATTATTTAGACATAAAAAACAAACTCCAAAACCAAGCCATGAGAGTTATAACAGGAGGCATGAAGTCAACGCCAATTGTAGAACTTGAAAAGATTACAAAACTGCAATCCATGACCGACAGAAGAGACTGCAGAGCCCAGCAGCAAGCAGAGAAAATCAGAAGACTGACTGACCATCCAATGTTTCAGAGACTAAACAATTTTGGAAATGGGAAACTAAAGCGGAGAAACTTTGCAGAAATAGCCAAAGCAAAGATGAACGAAGACCCTATGAACGCACTAACAACACCAAAGCCCATCCCTTCTGTACGAAAACCTACCTGCAGGCAGCATATATTTCCAGAGGTGGTAGAAAATATACCAGGTATTGGAAACAAAAACAGTCAGACTGAAAAAGAAAGAAGAGATACAACCCTGAGGTACATAACGAAAAACTACCCAAGCATGGACTGGACCCATGCATACACCGACGGTATGGAACAAACACAACACAGAACGGAATGGCAGGGGCATTCCTGAGCCTACCAAATGGCAGAAAAATAACACTGTCAGTGGCAACTGGAAAATACACAAGCAATTTCAGAGCGGAGGCAGAGGCACTGAGGGCGGCAGTAGAAGAAATGGTGACAGGTAAAAGGAATGAAAGCCATATAGTCCTGCTTACAGATGCCCTGGCTGTAGTCACAGCACTAAAAAGCCAGAAAAATACTGAACTTAATGATTTAAGAGCAGTACTCTGTCAACTATGCCAGCAGTCCGCACCAAAAAGAGTAGTGGTACAGTGGGTTCCATCCCACTGTAACATCCAAGACAATGAGGAGGCAGACAGACTGGCAAAAGAAGGTGCAAGACTACCACAACCAGATACTAGTATGACATACGAAGAGTCAAAAAGCCTTATTAGAGCTAGATACATGACCAAATGGGAAACAGAACATACTGGCTACACAAAAAACGATGCCTATTACCAGTTGAACATAAGAGAGCAGGTCGTGGTTTTCAGACTTCGCACTGGCCACAATAGACTGAGGTACCACGTATTCAACAAATTGAAGATAGGTGGCACTGACGAATGCTCGTGTGGTACCGGGAAAATGACCGCTGAACATTTGCTGCAAAACTGCCCGACATACGAGGATCAGAGAAAGCAGATGTGGCCATCACCAGTGGCAACACTAGACAAGCTCTATGGCAGTGTCGACAGCCTCAGGATGACCGCTGCTTTTTTCTAAAAAATACAGGTTGACGTCTGACAGCGTACGAAGAAGAAGAAGACATAAAAAAGAGGTAAAGAAAACATGCAGAGAACTAGTTCTTGGATGACGGGAGAGGGAGGGGAGTGTGTGTCATTATTATCATGGATATTAGGATTACTTTTATTTTCATTAAGTTCAATCAGGATTGTATTGATTATCTAAATTTAATTAAGATGAGTCGTCAAAATTCTTATAAAATACTAAATCATCTTTTGGAACTTGAATCAGTGATTAAATTGTGTGCAGCCATTTGCTTCAAATGTTACTAAATATTTATTTATCCATTGATATTGCGATACTTTTAGTCCTGTATGTGGTACTAATTTGACATTACATTGTGAAGTTGATTTTGACCAGTGGTTCCCAAACTTATTTGGCTCCACAAACATATGTCCAGTTCCCCTACCCTACAAAAATCATTATTTAGAATAGTGGTTTTGAACAATCCACTCAGGAAGATAATAGCAATAAAATTTTAAATAGTAACAATTAATTAAATATTTATTCAAAATCCAGTAGTTAAATTTGTTTAGTTTATTTAGTTAAAAATAATTGATGAACTTTTTATCCAGTTATATCATCTTTTCAAAGTCTGATAGTCATTTAGCAAGAGTTTTAGATATCACATTTATTAACTAGGTAGAGTATATCACTATTCTGTCAGTTCTGGATGTGAAGGATTGGTTTGATGAAGTGATACCAGTTTGCCAATGTCTGACTTAAAGTCACTTAACATGATTTTTAAATCATCATGGTCCATAATCTTGAGTCACTTTCTTTGCTTGGAGAGAAGTAGGCTGACCACACTAGAACCATGTTCCACCAAATATGATGTTGGAAATGCAACTAGGCGCTTCTTAATCACTATGCATAATGCAGGATAGCGATCAGAAATTTCCTTCCATGACCGAAACACCTAGTACAAAGTCTTAAGCTTTGGCTTCAGCTCAGTGTCATTTTCTAGCTCAATTAGTTTTTCCTCCCTTAATTAGTTTTTCCTTCAATACTCAGTGTATTCCTTGAGGGAATTGTGAGTGGGGCACTTGGAGGTCACGTTGGTACTGTCAAGATAGGGGACCAAACGATTACCAACCTTTATTTTGCAGATGATGTCGACGGGTTGGCGGGTTCGGAGGCGAAGCTCCGGGGGTGGGTCGGGGGGGGGGGGGGGGGCTCGATGGGACAGCTCTTGACTATGGTGTGGAGATAAGCGCTGGAGGGACAAAATTGGTGGCCAGCGGCGCTACGAGCTTCGGCAGCAAGATGAAAGCTAACGGTCAGGAACTCGAGGTGGTTGACTGTTTTAAATATCTTTGGTCAATTGTCAGTGATGGGGGACCGGGGTGTGAAGTGTTGGCTGGGGTGGCACGGACAGTGGCGGTGCTTGCACGGCTTGACGGAATCTGGCGAGATGGACGGTTGGCGCTAGGCACGAGGGTCAGATTGGTGCGTGCACTGGTCCTGTCGGTGTTCCTCTGTGCGTGTGGGACATGGACAGTTACAGCTGACCTTCAACGAGGGATGCAGGCCTTAGGGATGGGATGTTTCCGAGGACTTTTAAACGTCGCGTACAGAGATCGAGTTGCAAATGAGGAGATGCGAGATAGAGTTACAACAGCGATGGGGCCTTTCGAGGATCTCTTGGCGGCTGTCAGGGGAGGGAGACTCGCTTGGTACGGTCACATATCGAGATCAAGTAGTCTTGCAAACACAATCCTCCACGGGAAGGTGCATGGCAGACGACGAAGAGGCCGGCCCAAAAAGAGATGGGAGGACAACATAAAAGAATGGACCGGTCTCTGACCAGAAGAGTCACAGGCAGCGGCATCTGACAGAGAGGGATGGTGTGGAGTTGTGAGGATGTCTTCATGTGTGCCTCAACGACCTCACTGGCTATGGGATGACCTGACCTGACCTGACTCCAACTTCCTCAATATCTGAAAATAGATTTATCATGCAGTCTGGGATTTCCATCATAAGAAGATCCTTAAATCAAATATCTTCATGCAGCATATTCAAATGGTCCAAAAAATCTTGCAGATTGTCATCTTGTATCCTGCATTTCTGTTCTAGCTCAGACAAGCTTGGAAATTAGTATAGCTCGTGACAACCTATATTGTTTTTGTGTAGAGTGAACTTTGAAATAAACGGAAATACGACAGATCCTGCCAATTAGAAAAGTGAAAGCGAAATGTTGGCTAACATTTTGCATTGGAGATTGAATTTTAGATTCCAAGAAAACAGCTGGATTATTGACACAACTTGAATATGACTGCTTTGTTTCATTGGACAGTTTGTTTTTCTTCTTCTTCATCGTACGCAGTAAGACAGTAACCATTATTTTTTCGAAAAAAGCGGCGGTCATCCTGAGGCTGTCGACACTGCCATAGAGCTGGACAGTTTGAATATGAGTATTTTCAGTTTCAAATACAGTTTTACATGCTGAAGAGGATCGACTAAGTAATAATGTAAATATTATAGTGCAACATTTTTACAGAAAACATCAGTAAATGGCTTTGAAAATGACAAATATTGGCTTTTTCAAAAGTTGCCAAAAACAGATGCCAGTTGCCAAACCAAAATATATGATACCAAAGTGTTTGAGAAATTGCCAAATTTCTGAACCTTGGTAACTAACTTGCCAATATAGTCTAATTAGCTCTGGAGGTGTGGCTTCAGGAAGGGAAGGGGAAGGTGCTACATGGCCTCAGGAAAGGAAAGTGTGGGTGCATGCAGTGGCCTCATAAATAAAGTGAGTACACGCAACGTAGCCTCAGGAAGGGAGGTCGAAACTTGAAGCAAGGGAGGAATTTTACTGGGCAGTCATAAATAAGCAAACAACATGCTCTGAAAAGACCATTTCAAGTACCCCCTTGGCTCTTAGCCCCCCCCCCCCCCCCCCCCCCCCCGCCCCCCCGCTCACCTTGTGTAAAAGTTTAATTTATTGTTATTATAGTCATTAGTGAAATCTTTGAGGTTGTCTAATATATTTTTTTAAATTAGCATTTCATAACGTGTCTGTTCTTTGCTTCCATATGTCAGAGATGTATGCTTCTACATCAAGCTACTTCACTGATTCCTATACTGATGTTGTAAAAATTGAAAGTTTGGACAGTGATCAACACTCACAACTTGTAGGATATGATACTTTCTCAGAAAAGCTGCCAGTGGACCACCAAAACACAGAGAATACTACAAAAGATGTTGGAGAAGGTTTGGAGAGATTACTTGTGCATTTCAGAAAAATAGTGAAAAATACAAGAAACGTAGTGGACTGTCTGGAAGGGGTACCAGAACACATACGCTTTGAGAAAAGCATAGGAGATGAGGAAGTAAGTTTTGAGATAATGCCAATACACACAGTAAGTACCATAATTAAACCAGAAAATAAGGCAAGAGATTTGTTTTTGACATCAAGAGATCAGAGACTGAGTGAATCGGTTAAAATCAGGGAATGTCAGGTAAAGCTGGAAGATATCATGGCTAAAATCAATCAAAATAATGACAGTGTGCCTTTAAATAACGGAGATTGTAGAAAACTGTCAGAAAATGTATTATATGTTTCTAAGGAAGATAAATATAATTTGAGAGGCGCTGGCTCTGATAAACTTTATGTATGTGATGTTTGTGGTAAAGTTTCTATGACATTTGGTAGCTTGAGCTCACACAAAAGGAAACATAACATTGATAAACCATACAAGTGTGCTGTTTGTGATAAAAGATTTAAACACGCTTCTAGCCTTAATGCACACAAAAGAATACATACAGGAGAGAAACGTTACATATGTGATTGTTGTGGTAAAGGATTTAATTTTACCGGTGACCTTATTAATCACCAAAGAATACATACAGGAGAGAAACCATACAAGTGTGCTGTTTGTGATAAAGGATTTGCACACCCTTCTAGCCTTAATGCGCACAGAAGAATACACACAGGAGAGAAGTGTTACAAATGTGATTGTTGTGGTAAAGGATTTAATTTTACTGGTGACCTTATTAATCACAAAAGAATACATACGGGAGAGAAACCATACAATTGTGATGTTTGTGGTAAAGGATTTACTTGTAGTAATAGCCTTTACAAGCACAAAAGAGTACATGCAGGTGGGAATCCGTACAAGTGCGGTGTTTGTGGTAAAGGATTTAATCAAACTAGAAGTCTTAAGGCACACAAAACAATACACACAGGAGAGAAACCTTACAAGTGTGATGTTTGTGGTAAAGGATTTATTTATACTAGAAGCCTTGATGCACACAAAATAATACATACAGGAGAGAAACCTTACAAGTGTGATGTTTGTAGCAAAGGATTTACACACGCTTCCGGCCTTAATGCACACAAAAGAATACATACAGGAGAGAAACGTTACAAGTGTGACTGTTGTGGTAAAGGATTTAATTTTACTGGTGACCTTATTAATCACAAAAGAATGCATACAGGAGAGAAACCTTACAAATGTGATGTTTGTGGTAAAGGCTTTACTCAAACTAGAAGTCTTAATGCACACAAAATAATACATACAGGAGAGAAACCTTACAAATGTGATGTTTGTGGTAAAGGGTTTACATATGCTTCAGGCCTTAATGCACACAAAAGAATACATACAGGAGAGAAGCGTTGCAAAATGTAATTGTTGTGGTAGCAGATTTAATTATACTGGTGACATTAGTCACCAAAGACTACATACAGGAGAGAAGCCTTACAAGTATGATGTTTGTGGTAAAGGATTTACTTGTACTAGTAACCTTAGTAGACACAAAATAAAACAAGAGAAATCTTGAAATGTGATGTTTTTTAGTAAATTAGTTTTTCAAGGTTTTGCCCTGGCTGCACACACAAGAATGTATATCTGAGAGTAACCACTTGTGCAATTTTTTTTGGTGATGATTTACTCAAACTGTTTACTATTTCCATTCTGGACTGATTTTGCAGATTCTTGTTTTATCCACAAGTGCGGCAACTCTGTATGTCAAATGTTTGTTTTTTTCTAAATAAAATTAATGAATTTAAACAAATTAAGCTAAAATTATGTTGAAAGATACATAATTTAATAATGAATGACATGAAGTTTTAATAATAGAATATATATTAGTATGAAGTTTTGAATGTGGGTGAAAATAAACAGAAACTGTTTTGTGTGTACACCGCCGTCTTGTGTACTTCTATATTAATACCTCATTAATGTCACTGCAGTTCCTCTCTTCTGTGTTCCAGTCAGACTGATCCAGACATGTGTTGAATACACACATGTCTAATTCAGATGTGTGATCAACAATAAATAATTTCCTTGGGTCCTGACATCCAAGATTTATCGCATGGAAACTATAACTTTAAAAATTCACCAAAGTCATAAATATGGACTGGACAGAAATAACTCTTAAAAACGAAACCTTCGCACACCCCAAAAAGTAGACCATATTTTTGATTATTTCATATAAAAAATGTGCTAGATTGTGATGCTGGTCGAATCAGATGGAAACATGCTTTGTGCGTTGGTGCAACAGGTCGAATGGAGTTGTGAAGAATTAAGTGTCTCTCTTGCCTTGTCTTTCCTGTGATCTAAGAGGTCTTAAGGTCATCGCTGCATCATAAACCATCTGTTCCTATCTCAATCTGTCCATCACTGTCTTTTTCAAGGGTATGTTCATTTATTTCCGAACATCATCTGGCCAGAGAATTTTAGGGCAACTTCTCTTTCTTTGGCCAGGAACTGTGCCTCTGAGTAGCATTTTAGACAACCCATTTGATCGTACCAAATAGACGTACCATTATTGTTTGTATTTTTTTTACAACTGACAGAACATCTTGATACAGTCCGATAAACTGTAGGATTATAATGTGTATGTTGACATTTGTGACAGGAACCTCTGTATTCCAAGAATCTGTCTGGAGCATCTTATCCCCAACACCTGAATCTTACTGTCCAACTCAGCATTCAATGTCCATATTTCACAAGCATATAGGTATATAGACAGAGTAAATGTTTGCATACATTTTTTTGAAGTTTTAAGCGAAACGTTAATATTTTTCCATGGTGGCCTCAATAAAGAGAGAATAGTTATTGTTTGTGTAGTCCTCATTCTTAGCTCTTTGGTTCCTCCTATTCCAATTATATATCCCAGTTATTTTAATTGTGAAACTATCTTAAGTTTGTACCATTAATAATGATGTTAACAAATTATTCTTTTCTTCTTATACATCATTATCTGTATTTTTACACTGTTTATTTCCATACCATAATTCTTTGACGCCGTATCAAAACTGGTCATTAACTCTTTCGCTTTTCATCTAATTTTGCAGAATTTTGTCTTTCAGTCCAAGACAAGTGCAGCAGCTCTGTATGTAAAAATGTTTTAATAAAAGTAAAAAAAAAAAGAATATAAAACAAATTGAGATAAAGATTTTACAACACACAATTAAACAATAAAAGACAATAAAAATACAGTTTTACACTAATATTTCTTCTATCAACTGATGTAATCCTTCTAGAAGATGAGGTACACGATGGAAACTGCATTTCAGGTCTTTGTCACTCAGACTGTCTCTCTTATGTCTGCATAAGTAGAGCAGTTCTGCTGCAGTATATGTTCTGGTGTTTGCTCGTGTGCTCCGCAATCACATGTGGCGGTGCCTCTAAATGAAATCTGTGTGCCGTCACTTCAGGATTTTACAAGCACATCTACCTTCTCGTTTCCGAGGATCCGTCAGTTGGCCGGAATTCACTGTAGGACTAGATCTGTTTTTTGGCACAACAATCCGATGTCATATTTTATTTCGTGTCAGAGTATCTTGAAGGGGCTTGAGCTGGCTTGGAATGACAGTTTCTTTGTAGTTTTGACTGATAAGAATATGAGTTACTGCATGTACATCTGTTGCTTCAGCTCTCAAATTGGAACAGGTCTCTGATGTATCTGTCATTTAATATTTCTACTTCATCACTCTCAAATTGGAACAGGTCTCTGATGTATCTGTCATTTAATATTTCTACTTCATCGCTCTCAAATTGGAACAGGTCTCTGATGTATCTGTCATTTAATATTTCTACTTCATCGCTCTCAAATTGGAACAGGTCTCTGATGTATCTGTCATTTAATATTTCTACTTCATCACTCTCAAATAATTGCATCTATTTCCTTCATAAACTTGGCAATCCATCTTAGGCTTCTCTCGTCACGATATAATTTATCCTGCAATTGGGTTTAGGAGGACACACCGACACCCTTCTCCTGTCGTGGAGCCAGCACACCTGGAGAACATGTTCTACTGTTTGTTCTTTCCATATGGGTACATGTCTATGTGCTCAATTTTGTATTTGTTTTAACAGATACTGTTTGTCTGCTGTGTACTGTTTGCATTCTGAATATTATCACTTGATCTGTTTTTGTCAAGGTGTAGTATGCTTTTACTAAATCAGCTTCTGTGTGTTCTTTATGCCATTTGTCTTTGAAAGTAATCATTATCATTGTCTTTATTTCTTCATGTCATACTGTTTTCGTCTATCTGCTTCCTCATTTCCATGTACCTTACAACATGTAAGAATCCACTGAATTTTCACTCTTTTGACTTGAATTTGTTTTTGTTATATTTTGCTGCTAATATGTGTTAGAGAGATAGAAATACATGTCATGTCATTCTAAAATACTTTTCTGTCTTAAAGAAAGGATTGGATTATTTGTAAATATGTCTCTAGCGTGATAATATTACAGAGAGAAAAAGGAGCATTTAATTTATGTTTACAGTAAGAGTTTTTTTTAGGACAGATAATCTACATATAGAAGAGCTATATATGTTTAAATTTTAGTTATTAAAGTACCCTGTACTGATGTATAAATATGAACAATTGGACAATAAATAAACAAATAGTATAATCTTATATGTTGACTTTGATTGTATGGCAATGTCTTTATCATCGTTCGGCCTTGTTTAAAATGTAATTTATGCTAAGAGTTATTATTCAGCCTGGCACATCCACTTTCAATATTCCTATTTATTTGGGTTTACTCTCCCTAACATTTGGCTGTCTCCTTCCTACCTGCAAAGTAGCAGATCGTATGATAAGTTTTCCCAACTTAGATAAATACCATCTCTGCCTTATGGACTTCAGCATTCTGGTTTAACAGCAAAGGACAATAACACCTCATTCATTCTACTTTTAGCTGGAATAGTCCTGTCAAAAAGACCATGAATTGGACTTTAGCTGCCAGAAACTCTGTTGTGCATGTCTTGCAATCCAAATCCATGCGTGGTTATGATAGAATTGAGTACCTGGAAATATATGCAGGCTGTATATTTTTAACAGGTTTTTCCTCTAGTGTTTGCTGACAGACTGAAGAAAATTAATATCAAAGTTAATTATAATCACATGCAATGTAAGTTTGTAGAAACAGGAGAAAAGATAACATGCTGGTTGAGGCTGAAGATGTAGCAGTGAAAGGACTGACAGCATCCAGCGACTCATAGCTGGCTGCTTGCATCAGGGTCAGCAAGCCACAGCTGACTGAGACCATATTCTGCTTCCCAGTAGAAACAGGCTGCAATAGTGTAGTCTGGCTAAGGAAATTGAAGTCGCAGAAGGAAGGAAGGCCTGATTTCAGAAATGGTGTCCTGAAACGGGATGTGTCGGGACAAAACGTGCAGTTATTGTAGCCTCACTGTAAACTACAATGCAATGACATTTTTGTTAGGACAAATGCCAGAAAAAAAGAAAGCAAAGACATGCTGGCTGTGCGTAAGGCTTGTTCATTGGTTGAACATCTTGAGTCATTATTTCAATGGGGTCTCACATAAACTGGCGATGCTTGTGCTTCTGCATTAGATCAATAAACCAAATACTACCACATTCTTTAATTTGCATTACCAAATGCATGCTTCAGTAGGAGAGCAAAGAAGATTCAGAATATTGTCAGGGTCATGACGCAGATTTGTTTTTAAAACTACTGCAAATATCAAATTATTTTGATACATTACTATCAAACTGGACTGTTCCTCTCATAAAATGATATTATTGGCTGTAGCAATTTGCATTGCATCCTGTTTTAAAGAGGATTTTGCTGTCAAATCCTACTGACAAAATCAAATGCATTTGTCAGGTTAATGAAGGTAATATAAAATGGATCAACATCCTGTATCTTTGGGCCACTGTTACAGAGACCTGAGAACATCTTCGAAACATCATTCATAGTACTGTACTTTCTACCCTAGGAAGAAGCACTATCAAATCAGATGATTGGTTTGAAGTGAAAATGAATGACATGACACCCGTCACTGAGGCCAAGCGTGCTGGCCTGATTAAACACAAACACCTTCCAAAGGCAGATGCTCTGCACACCTTCCAAGTCGGCCAGATGCTACATTCAATAAACAACTAGTCGATCTACACAAAAGTATTGACTTTAGTTCAGTAAAATCATTCAGACTGCATGACAAATGGGACAGGGAACATCACGCAAATGTATGAAATGATGGATAAAAAAAAGTTATTGGTCACATAAGTAAGAAAAGAGCATCACTTGAAACCATTACTGGCGAGAAAATAACTGGCAAAGAAAAGCAGAAGAAGCGATGGTTACGTACTATTCTGAGCTAAACGCTTGATACATATATATGTATATATATATATATACACGAGGACGATTTTAAAGTTTTACCTCCAGCGCCATAACTATGACAGCAGTGTTCTGGGTCAGGGGAAAACTTTTTAAAAAACAATCTCTAATGTAGTGACTATAGGGCATGTAGTGGCATGCACCTGGAACCTGATGCATGCGCACAACAGACAGTAAAATTGCGGAAATGCAATAATTGAAGAAGCATGCTATGATTGAATTCCTGACAGCGGAAGGTTGTGTGCCCATTGACATACATCAAAGAATGTATATGGTTAGGCCTGTGTTGACGACAATACTGTCAGGAGGTTGGCACGGACTGTAAAAGGAGACAATCGAGCCACGACTAGCCTGCATGACAATGCTCGCAGCGGATGATCAATCACAGCTGTGGATGCACAACACCAAGCTTGCGCTGATTTGTGCCGATCACCATGTCAATCAGAAAGCTATCGCCGCAATGCTTATGATTTCGATTGAGCAAGTCTATCACATTATCCATAACCTGCTTGGGTGTAGGAAAGTGTGTGCGAGATGGGTCCCTTAGGTATAGGAAAGTGTGTGCGAGATGGTCCCTTAGGTATAGGAAAGTGTGTGCGAGATGGTCCCTTAGGTATAGGAAAGTGTGTGCGAGATGGTCCCTTAGGTATAGGAAAGTGTGTGCGAGATGGTCCCTTAGGTATAGGAAAGTGTGTGCGAGATGGTCCCTTAGGTATAGGAAAGTGTGTGCGTTTGTTAGGCTCAGGAATACGCCTCCCCCTTCATTTTCTGTTGCAAAACTGTCAGTGTATGCATGGGTTCAGTCTGTGCTTAGTTTTTGTCTATGTACTTTAGGGTTATGTCTCTTCTTTCGTTTTCAGTCTGACTGTTCTTGTATCCAATACCAGGTATATTTTCTATTGCCTCTGGAAAGATGTTTTGTTGTTTTTCCAATTCCTGATTTTGTTTTATTGTTTTTATTTTTGCCTAGCCGCTATTGCTTTAACTCTTTTCTGACCCTAGTTCCGTACGGTGTCTCTTTTGCTTTTGAGTTCTGCCTCACTTTTACCTAGAATGTGTTGCCTGTCTTGTCCTTTCCCTAGTGCTTACTGTAGTGATATTTTTGAAACAATCTTATTTTCCCTTAGCTGGCCTAGCAGTTCATCCACGCATGGTGTTGCTGCATGTCGTAACTTGTAGCGCCATCATAGCATTTCTTGAGTACGGTATGTGAAAGCTTTTTTTGGGTCTAGAAGACCACTAGCCGAGACAAAGTCTTTGTTCACTCGTGACTTCACAGTCGTGGCATGACCCAGAAACACTCGTGTGATCAGCGTTCGAGAGTGAGCCACTCACCATCTATATGTACATCTCTGTTCACCCAATGTAATTGTACTCCATAGATATAACTGAACAAACTTGTGAAATATGTGCTAATCAAACTAATCCTAAGTTTTCTGCCATATACTTGTTTTAAACGGCGAAATGGGCATTTCGCCATTTAAAACACCAGTATATGGCAGAAAACTTTGAATTAGAAGTTTGTTCAGTTATATCTATGAGTACAATTACATTGGGTCAACAGAGATGTAAATATAGATGGTGAGTGGCTCACCCATTTACAATTTGCAGATGCCATCGTGCTCATCAGTCATACAATTGAGGCAGCCCAACACTCCTTGAATGACCTAAATGGGGTCAGCACAGCTGCTGATCTGAATTTAAAGAATAATTAAGTAGCATGTCTTTTGCAGATTGTCGCTTCTTACAACCGCCAACCTATTTGGTTGTTATAAGTTTCTTGGCAAAGTGTGCAGTACAGGTTTATAGCCATTACTTTCCGTATGTGGAGGATACTGCCCAAAGCAAGGACCTCAAGCTAGACGAGGAAACCATCGAGGATATCAACTCCTATATCTACCTAGGCCAAAAGATAAATGCCAACCACAAAATCTAGACGACGAAAAGCAGCTTGGTATTCCTTTACCTCCATTAAGCCAATAGTCAAAGATATTAAAGACACCACAAGAAGAGCACAGACTTTCAACTCCATGGTCATTCCAGCAATGATTTACCGATGCAAGGTGTGGAACTAGCGAAAAACAGATGTTGAGAAGCTCAGAGAGCAATGGAACAACGCGTAGTAAACATTTCAAAATGGGATAATATCCAAAACGAAGAAATTCGACATACGACTGTCTCGAGACGTTGTGGAAGTATCAATATCAAGCAAACATTGGTTAGGCTGGACATGTGGTATGCACGCCTGACAACAGATGGACATGTAGAATGTTTTCGTGGCCATATGCCTGTACTCATCTACGGGGTCCCCCACCTATACGATTGCGAGATGGACTAGCAAAAGACCGCATTGGTACAGCGAAAGATAGAGACACACACAGAATATTGTTGGTCGCCTCGCACACGCACATCTGCCGGATTGACATAGATGATAATGAAGGCTGCTTGTATTTAATTAGAGTAGCACGCTTGGCCTCAATGACAGGTGTCATATACTTACTTTTGCTTGAAACCAGTCATCTGATTTAACAGTTCCTCTCCCGAATCTAACAACTAGTTGTTGAATGCCCACAATGAGTATGTTTACTCCTTTGTGTGCCCTGAAAAGGGCGTTTGGTGATTGGTTGCAGTAGCTTTCCTTACATCTCGAGCGTGCTGAAAGTGAACTGGGGTCCTCTTGTTTTATGCTTGGCTTTTTCTGCATGCCGCTCGATACTACAGTGATCAGGTCAATTCCCCCACCTAATTAGCCAGACTGCCACGAAACAACCTGTTTTCAGGAAGAATTGCGTCGGAGTGAGGCAGGGTTCTTGGTCAGAAAATCTACTTTTCCGCCCCTTATCAGTAGAATATGTAGCCTTTCTCACTCATTTGTTCCAAGCTCACTAACCAAGTTTCTTGAAGTACTGCAATGTCCACACGGAGCATTTTTAATATCCATACCGATACCAAAAAAGAAAAGCTACATCACCCTTTTGATCTAAGAGACTTGCCAGCTGCATAAGAAAACTTTCAGCCACATCTTTTTCTCATCATCAAAGATGCGGACTGACATGGTCTTCACATGTTTGAGTCTGTACTGAACACCTGTTCAAATTACTTCATCAGAGATTTAACTAAATCATTTCCATTTTGACACACTGTTTAGCAACACGTTTTGTAAAAATTTGTTGCACGTGTGTGCTATTCTTTAATTACTTTTAACCCCCAGGGTACAGCAACTTTCAATCATCAATCTCGGAGGCTGGTCAAAATTGCTTGGCTGGCTGGCGGACCGTAGATTGCCAAGCCCAGCTCTGCAGGACCGTTGTAGATAAAATCACTTATGTGTAATGACATCTACTAGCACAATACAAGGTTGATACTGAGCAGCCTGATTACATCTGTCTGTATTACATCTGTCGTTATTACATCTGTCTTTAATAGATCTGTCTTTATTTCTTCTGTCTTTATAACACTACCCAAGAAGCTTTGGGCAACTGAATGTTCAGAATTGAGAATAATTAGCTTATGAGCCATACCATTAAGATACTGCTTAAAATGATACAGGAGGGAGTTAGAGGTGAAGTCAACAACAAAGTTCAGGATGAACAATTTTCATTTAAAGAGAGCAACGAAACAAGAGAAGTTATGTTTTGTTTATGGACTAAAGCAGAAAAATATTATGGCAGTACAGAAAAAACATTCACTCACCATGTATACATGTACAAAACAACGAGTGCAACAAGGATGCATACTGTTCCCTTGAGGAGTAGCGATAAATAATCTCAGTTCTGCTAGCGGAAAGCAAACACACATCACAGGAACTGTTTTCACTACTACTCAAAATCATCTGTTGTCTTGCAGATAGGATGGGACAGCCTAAGGCTAGCCAAAGCGCAAATATATATGCATATTGAAAGCCATCCTGAAAGATGCAAATATTTCTGCTGAACTGTTCAATAACGCTCACAATTGACACAATGAAACGGTGAACAATGATGAAGGAAACATTGCCATTCGGCCAAAACAAGTTGTCAAAATGTCACCCTATCAAATTGTGACAAACAAAGCAAGTAGCATTATCAAATTATATCATTTGTTTATTTACTGTTAAATTGATCATATTCATAAACCAGTACTGGTACAATATTTTACTACAAAACCTGCTCTTATACATCACTAGTAACTATCACAATCACATTAATCCAACAACTCATAGACCATGGACAATCATGACCTTCAGGCCTGATCCCATGTGTACGGCAACAGGAGATTAATGACCCAAATCCAAACTTGTATGTGCATTATATGTCATGGCAAAACTCTTTTAACATAAATTCAATGTTTAGTTTTTTTCTCTCCCTGTAATATTATCAATATTAGAAGTAAAGTTAGGTTGACCATATTTCAGCTCAACTGTATAATGATGATCAAATGACACTTTAAACACATTAGCAACAATGAAGAAAACATTGTCATACAGCAAAAAACAAGTCAAAACATCAAGAGACTAGCAATATGATGCTTCGACTAGGCACAAATATAAAAAGGTGTCTTCATATTGATATAAGAGACAAACAGATCAGGTCATTAAACAAAATATTACCCATATCATCAGCTCTCTTGGTGAGATCAAATGACCATTTTCAGGTTATACACTGGGTACAATAGGCTAAGGTAACAACTTTTTAGAAAATTTGCGACTGACACAATGGATCTGTACACTTGTGGAGCTGGTCCAACAACAGATAAACACTTGTTGCAGACATGCCTAAAACTGACTGGTGACAGGAGAGATATGTGGTATTCATGTTTCTATGCTTGAGAAGCAGCATGGTAGCGTCAAAAACCTTGAGCTGACTTCTACTTTTGTTAGAGTCATTGGAATGGATGTTTGATGATGAACTATGAAAATGTTAGATAATCCTATATAATATTTTGGATTTTGTTTCTAAAGCATTTTGTAAAATCAATGCCGATACATCACAATCGGTGGCTTTGACCAGTATGAATGGCGGGTGTAAATACCACAAGTTCGAGATTTTTCTATCAAGAGGTTCAAATTGACTGCCAGTCAGCGTGGCAGTGGTCATAATCTCATCTCTGTTACACACAGTGACACTCATGCTTCTTACAAAGGGACCAAAACAGTGGAGGTTTTAGGCACTTAATGTAGTTATTTTCTTTAGGTAGACATTTATGAGGGCGGTGAATGAAGGAAAGTTATCCTTTCCGAGCGATCAAATTTTGGAGGTCAAGACCTGAAAAATATACCTTTATTAATTATCAGTTGTCCCTCTGTATTGCCACTGTTCGCAGAGGAGATATGATTGGCTAACCAAATCATGTGATGTCATCATAAGTGGGTCAAAGTGGAGCATGTCCGAGAAACTACCATACTAGGCACTGCGTGCCAGATAATTATGAAATGTGGCTGGGAATTTGGGAATTTGACAGAAGTGCAAATGAGTTAGGATGTGGGAAAGTAATGGGTGGCTTGAGGGGAAAATGAAAAGAGCTGAGGTGAGCGATGAGAAAATGGTGTGAAGATATGGGTTGTAACTTAATTTGCAATCCACTCGATGTTTGGAGCAAGACACTGCAACATGAGGCACTGGATGGGAATATTATGTAAGTTGTTACAGTTAGAACCTGAAACATCATTGGGGTGAGAGAGAAGAATCTCTCATTGTTAAACTGCTGTTGTTTCTTTCATATAGTAATTACAAATTGTCTAATAGATAAAAGTCATTTTAGGCTTCCATTTTAAAACTTGTATTTGCTTTTGTAATACTGCATTTTAATCTATTTCAGATTTCTCTGCAATATGTATTTTTGTGTGTGCACTAAGGCTACTAGTTTGAGTAAAACCTTTACCACAAACATCGCACTTGTAAGGTTTATCTCCAGTATGTACTCTTTGGTGTTTAATAAGGTCACCAGTTGCATAAAACTCTTTACCACAAACATCACACTTGTAAGATTTCTCACCTGTATGTATTCTTTTGTGTGCATTAAGGTTACTTGTTTGGGAAAAACCTTTCCCACAAACATCACACTTGTATGGTTTCTCTCCCTTATGTATTCTTTTGTGCACATTGAGGTTACTAGTTTGAGTAAAACATTTACCACAAACATCACACTTGTTTGGTTTCTCTCCTGTATGTATTCCTTTGTGTGCATTAAGGTTGCTTGTTTGAGTAAAACCTTTACCACAAACATCACACTTGAATGGTTTCTCTCCCTTATGTATTATTTTGTGTGTATTAAGTTTACTTGTAAAAGTAAATCCTTTATCACAAATATCGCACTTGTAAGGTTTCTCTCCTGTATGTTTTCTTTTGTGTGAAAAAAGATTACTTGTAATTGTAAATCCTTTACCACAAATATCGCACTTGTGAGGTTTCTGTCCTGTATGGATTCTTTTATGCGCATTAAGGTTACTTGTAACAGTAAATCCTTTACCACACATATCACACTTATAAGGTTTCTCGCCTGTATGTATTGTTTTGTGTGCATTAAGACTACTATTTTGAGTAAAACCTTTATCACAAACATCACACCTGTAAGGTTTCTCTCCTGTGTGGATTAATTTGTGTGCATTAAGGTTACTAGTATTAGTAAATCCTTTACCACAAACATCACACTTGTAAGGTTTCTCTCCTGAATGGATTATTTTGTGTGCATTAAGGTTACTAGTATTAGTAAATCCTTTACCACAAACACCACACTTGTAAGGTTTCTCTCCTGTATGTTTCCTTTTGTGTATCTTCAGGCTACCAAATGTGATAAAAACCACCCCACATACATCACATCTGTGAAGTACATCAGAACCAGCATTACTCACATTATGTTTAGTATCTTCCACAGAAACACAGAATATATTATCTGACAGTTTTCTACAATTTATATTATTAAAAGACAGACTGTTATCACTTTCAGCAATCTTAGCCATGCCTTTAAGTGTTTCATGAGACTCCCTGAATTTCCCTGACTCATTCAGTCTGTGCTCTTTAGCTGTTAAACACATATTTCCTGTCTTGATTTTGGTGTTATCTGTGTGAACTTGCATCATCTCAAAACTTCCAGCCTCATCTACTCTATTCTTCTTTAAATATAGGTGCTCTGAGAGGCCTCCCAGATAATCTACTACATCTCCTGTATTGTTCACTATTTTTCTCATTTGTACGAGTAACCTCTCCAAACCTTCTCCATTTCTTGTGGTCTTCTCAATATTTCTTATGTCTTTTGGTAATTTCTCCAAGACAGTATCATGTCCTACAAGTTGTAAGTGTTGACCACTATCTGAACTTTCCCTTTTCTCCACATCAGTATGAGAGTCAGTGAAGTAGTTCCATGTGGAAGTACACATCTCTGACATGTAGAAACAAAGAATGGATATGTTATGAAATATATATTAAATAAAAAATATAGCAGACAACTTCTATGCTTTTACTAATGACTGTATAAGAACAATAAAAGAAACATTAGTAATAACATATTACAGTCGAAATCATCTGCAATAATAGCACTCCATAGTCTAAATGATATGACACACTAGCACTACTTAGTCTAAATCACATCACACTAGCACTACATAGTCTGAATCACATGTCACAGCAGCCCACTGACTTCAGGCAAGAGATGATGTGGCTGCTGATAACTCCTACCAAATGAGTCTTCCTTCAGTGGTACTGTGAAGCAGTTTTATGTTTTAGGACTTTGTTTGTGGAAACATTTCTTCATAATTATAAGGCTTCTTTCAGTGCGTTGGATGTGACAGTTATGCACTAGATAAATAAATTATGTTCTGTATGCAAATATATTGATGCACTCTAAATGAAAGTGGAGATGACAAGGCTAAAAATAAATATACTTGGATTGAATGAGACATGTTGGAGACAAGAGGATAAATATTAAAATGAGGAATATCATGTAATACACTCAAGAAGTACCAGGGAGCAAGGAGGTGTAGTCTGCATGTTAGATAAATAGTCAAAAGCTGCACTAAGAGAGGTGATTATACAAACACAGATTAATGACATTAAGAATTAGCTTTGCATCTTGTGGACACAATCATTAAACAAATATATATGTCCACAACAGTACATGATGAAGGGGAGGTAGAAGAGATGTATATTACTCTAGAGCAAATAGTGAGGACAACAAAAGCCATGATAATGGAAGATTGGAATACAATTGTTGGCATAGGCCCTGAGCGGGACATAGTTGGAAAGGTTGGGCTGGGTACCGGTACTAGGAATGAAAGAAGACAAAGGACTAGCATTACATAGTTTAAATCAATGTCATAGTAGTATTGCATATAGTCTAAATTGCTAGCTTGAGTTACTTAGTCTAAATCATGAGGAAAAATTCACTTTAACCCCAATAGAAATAAAATCTAAGTATTTAGCAAGACGTGATTTATAAACTGACTTCCAGAACATGCACAAGTCTGGTCCATGTCAAGTATATGAACAATTTAATATTTGGTTACATTTTAAAGCGATGGGTTTGAAGGTGAATCAATCATTCTTTTTAAATGGCCTGGCAGAGGGTAGTTTTATAGCTCCTGTGCTGTACACCATCTATACTAATGATCCATGGACACAATCACAAGGAAATGTATATATGCCAATGACACAGCAGTTGCTGCCCAGGGAAATGGTTTTGAAGAAATCTAAAAGAAAACTGTCAAGCTACATTGATGCCCTTGCAAAGTACTATCAAGAGAATCATCTCAAACCAAACCACAGTATGTGCCACCACCTCAAAAACAGAGAAGCAAACAGAAAACAACAGATTATATGGCATGGACAGGAGCTCGAACACTGCACGGCTCCCAAATATTTGGGCGTCAAGTTAGACTGTACACTGTCTTACATGACACACAGCCAGGAAACAAAGTGTAAGATACATGCAAGAAACAACATTATCAAAAAATTGACTAGTACAGCATGGGGAGCAGAGCCATCTGTTCTCTGGACATCAGCACTCACCCTGTGTCTCTCAGCAGTGGAATAACAGTCTGGAGAAACTCTGCCCATGCAAAACTCGTTCATATAGCAATTAACGAGATAAGCAGGATTCCAAAAACTCACCCCCACTGATAAAATATACCCTATAAATGGCATAGCTCCACCTGTGAATCGTGGCTGCTGAAATTGAATGAAAGAAACAGGAAAATGTCCATAGAAACCCAATATTTGGACATCAGGAGCGGATCACAAGACTCAAATCCAGGCATTGCTTCCTTAAATCAACAAAGCCTATACAGTGCAGCCCTGAAAGTCGACGCACTGAATTATATCACAAAATTATACAGAACCCAGGGATCAAGCTTCAGGAGGAATCTGCTCCTGGACATCACTTACCCTACTCACTTTGAAGGACAATAAATAGACTTCGAACTGGTGCATCACGATGTAGGAAGAACATAAAGAGATGGGGTCTCTCAGATGGTGATACATGTGACTGTGGTGTGGTACAAGATCTAGGTCATATGATGATTTGTCCCAACCTGCTGGATACATTTAAAGAGAGTGACATGCTGATGGTGAAAGGCAGAGCAATTCAAGTCGTTGAACACTAGATGAACGCTATATGACGTAGTGCTTGGACACGGAAAGTAAGTAGCCGTTGTTTTAAGTACAGAGAGATGATTTGGTACTTAATCAGGACATTGATGACACTTCTGAATTAGATGTGGATAATACAAACCAGATTTGAAATGACGAAAGTGAAAGTAGTACTGACGTTGATGAGATTAAAACAATAAGAACAGATGTGAGAAAATGTGATGCAAGTTATGATAATTAATTCCCGCCCATTACATTAATTAAGTAAACCATTTAGCTCCCTGTAGATGACAGTCATCTGTTCCAGTTCTCAACATATTTATTCCCTATATCTTTAATATCCATCTCAGAAATGCACACAAATCTGTCACTAATAAAGTTAAAAATGACAGACTAACCATCTTTAATATGCCTCCCGACATCCTCGCCACATAGATCAGGATGTTCAATTTTCTCTAGTCCTGTCATTGCCTCATCACAACTGTCAACTTTTTGGACCCTCTTGTATAAATCTTTAAAGGTGGTAGTCTCTTCAGATTTCTGAAATAATTGCAAGCAAGCATAGTCTGTTACTATGGTTCTGTTCTGTTAAGAATCAATGCCATTGCACTCAAGGCAGATCCATAGGTGTTCATTCCCTCTCAGAAAATTATGAAGAGTGTAGATATTGATCGATCATGTAGCTCACTGACAGTACACACTTCTACTCTGTCCTCTCAGTCCTGTATCACTGCTGGACATGTGTATAATTTGAAACTTTTATGGTCTGTTTCATCAATTGCAGTGTCTTTATCCATGATGCTGTCATTGATCCAAGTTCAAAATGTCATCTCTATCCATTGCCAAGGACCCCACTACAGATGTCCCTGAGACCAGGATGTCATCTCTTTCATTCACAAAAACCCTAGCATGACTAGAGCAGCAGATCCACACAAGGTCCCAATACTTTGGTTAACTTAAGATAGAGAAGATGTATCTTATTTACATGGCGCTTTATTTCTTACTGAAACTCAGTTTACTGATGCTACTAATGTGAAACTAAGCTATAAATGTAAATATAAAGCTAAACTAAGTATAATATAATACAAACAAGTGAACAATTAATAAAACTTTATTAACAGGAATGAGCATAAAACATATACATCGACAGTACAAGCTTCTTCAGCAAACTCTCCACCATCAAAACGAATAGGATTTGCTGAAGGCAACAAAACATATCAAACTTAATAATCACCTCAACAGAATTCAACCACTACACACAACAGCTTAAACATGGAACTTGATGATGTTGTGGTATTGTACCCTAACAGCTTCTTCTACAAATGATGTACCAACTGACAAAGGTAATTATATATCTCAGCAACTTAATAAAAACTGTCCTTGTTTGCATATTAAAAATTAAACCTTACCATAAACATTTGCTCCTGTTTTATTTTTTCTGCCAGGAATGGAAGCTGTGATTGAATGTTGTGTTTAGTCTGAAAGTAAACAGTTAAAGAACATGTCAACAAACAAAAGATGATAGAATAATCACTGTGACATCATCAACATGATCATCTATCTGGTTCCCCTTGGAGCATAGGAACACAACAAATGCTCTCCATCTGTACCTATACTGTGCCATCTTCTTGAGTTCCACACATGAGGCCCCAATGAGCTGACTTCCTTCTGGACAGTTCATCGCCAGGTGTTTCTTGGCCTTCCCACTCATTTCTTTCCCATCTGGTTATACTGTCCAGCTTATATCTGAGTGCCTCCTATCAATCCCCAACTTCTCTACCCAATCTCCTGGTCTGTTAGTTATTACATTCTTTCCCACAGATCTAGGTCAGCCATTACCTCTAGCTCTCTAACACAAGGTATGGGATTAAGACACTTATATTGAAGGTCTGCAGTCTGGATGTGATACCCTTGGTCACATGTTATGTCTCAGAGCGATATATACTTTACATTTGTGTTAAACAGTCTAATCTTTTTATCCACAGAGAATGCTGCAGAGTTCCACATTGAATGAAAAGAGTTGAAAGTAAATCTGACCTTGTTAATCCTGCTGTTAAAATCTTGGTTTGTTCCTCCATCTTTATCAATGTTACTTCCCAGATAGGTAATATTTTACATTTCAATTATCAAAACATTAATCTTGAAAGGGCTTCTTTGTCCATTATTTATTCTCATTTCCTTTCTCTTTCTTCTGCCTTCCCAATGACTTCTTCTCAGCACTAAAGTACAGCAGCTACTTTAGGCGGCATTTATAGGACATGAGAACATCAGTCCATCTGAATCAGCATATAGATGACCAAGAGCTTTGTCTTTCCAGACTGTTTTTCTCTCCCTTAGCACTTCCCTGAATGGCAGCAGTTTATGAAAAAACACTTACCTCATTATCTAGTTCCTGTTTTATTTCTGTTACTAAATGTGGTACATTAGTATCTTCATTCTTTGTATCCTGGTAAAATAAAATAGTTCAGATCAAATACAAAAATAGATGATACAGAAATGATAACATGTAACAGATGTTCAGTAACAGATCCAAATAATTGTAATCAGTACATTGGACTGCTAATAAGTATTATGCTGTTTTAAATTATCAGAATTAACATCACTGCATTTCAGGCAGACCAAAAAGTATTTAGTCTGTTACAGAAGGTGGCAAAGAATATGTTTGATGATAGATTCTGTACCTTGCTGGTTGTGCAGCCTCCTAATCTGTCCTCTCAGGTGCCCCTTCGTGGCTGACCTCTGGTGAATTCTAAACTTATGCAGTCTGGAAATTGCAAATTTGTTTATTGCAGTATCAAACAGACAGCAAATTTTAGTGCACTAAAGATGTTTTCTAAAGTAAGCATGTCACTTCCTTCACTGCCATTAGCTCCAGCATGTCCAGAACAGTATGAATATATCCACACACATTCTTGTATTAATCCTTTATGTCTTTACTGTTCGGCACGGACAGCTCTATACTGCAGCACTCTCTGGAAATGTTAGACAGTGAAACGCCCACCCTAGGCCTGTCTATATCCTGGGCCAAGACCAAAGTTCTGAACCTCATTTCCGACACAGCACCCAGGGTATTGAAACTCAAGGTCACATTGCGGAGGGCACCAACGAATTAATATTTCTTGGTAGCACGATATCATCCAATGGGCACAGCAGTCCCAATATGTCATGGCAGATCGACTAGCTGCACCTGCTATGAACGACCCCCAACATGTGTGGAGTAATGGTTAGAACTCCCTTGGAACATATATCCGCATCTACAGTCCTGCGTGGTCCCAGTCCTACTTTATGGCTGCGAAACCTGAACATTGCTGAAACATGACATGTCGAGACTGGAGGCCTTCCACATGCACAACCAGCAAGTGTATCCTGGGCATGACTACATCTGCAACATGGAGGCCTTTGCTAAAACAGACCTCCACCCAATCTCAGAAACACTTGACCAATGCCGAGTTTTTTTTGTAGGTCATGTTATACGGCTGGACCAGGGAAACCCTGGCCCACAAGATACTATGCAAGTTGTTCCTTGGCGCCAAAAGTCTGCTCCCGACTGACTGGAGACCATCCCCACACAGAATGGCTCCAGCAGGTATCAACCTCCTCCTCCGCCCTGGACGACGCCTGGAACCACGCCACAGCAGTGGGTCGTGGATGTGGCCGACTGACGCAAAGGGCCTCAGACGTCTAAGCAAACATTATTATTATTATTTATGTCTGTTATCTTCTCATGGTATATCCATCTCATTTTCACTTTTAAAACAAACAGATTCTGACATGATAACCACCCTAATAATTAATAAATGAGGTTTCAGATTGCCACCTCAGAGACACACACACTCACCAAACACAGCAACTGCTTCAACTCCAAAATCAAATTCTTTACTGATAATTACAAGGATAAAACTGATTAATCTCAATATACTTCGCTTTAAACATTTTGTCTGTGAAACCAGAAACTAAAGTAAAATCCCTACCTGATTTGTCTGTATTGTTTCTACATTTTGCTTCATCTTGTTCCGATGTTTGCTTGAATTTACTATAACATATGGTGATTTCTATGAATTTTTCTCTGATGTACGGTTCAAGTATAGACTCGGTAGGGTCTTCTAAACCAGTCTCATGAAGTTGAGTTAAATTAGGTTCAGTGGAAAATAACAATCATGGGGTCAATCGGCTTGTAACATTTCAGCATTTCTAAATTTCATAATTATCACTTAATCTGTCACTAATAAATATCTACACATTTCTACTATTACGATAATATCGACAATATGGTCGATATCAATACACTAATTATGTTGAGTAGAGCTATTAAATATATGATGTAGATCTATTCTAAACTTTAGTCTATCTATAAGTCTATAGACTATATTATTATATACTACAACTATTATAAGTAAGTAGATCTATATTAAACTATAATTATATAGTAATAATATAGTCTATCAATCATATTCATAATCAATCAGAGATAATGAATAATGATATTATCATTCATTCATCATTGGTTTGGTAACAACCGTAATTCATATCTCTCCGGCGTTAACGGACAGACGGAGTAGAAAGGTTCCGTTTAGCATAATTTCCAAAAACAGAAGATTCAGCAAGTAAAGTGAGAGCATGATGAAGACTGGTGTGCTCCTGGACAGACAAGACATTTGACCCAAGAGAGAAAATAACTACGCTAGCAGCCTAAGCTCAGAATACATTTTTAGGGAGGGACAACAGCCATATTGAATAGCACAGAAATACTCTCGCCGATAAGAGAGCTACGCTTCAATGAGAACGGAAATACATATCGTATTCAAGCTGTAAACTACGACACAGCGCAGTCTGTTCTCCGGGCTATATCCTGCTATTGCAAAGGCTTTTCAGTGCTTGGTAGTGGTAGTTTGAGAACGAACGGCGAAGAAAAAGAAGTTCAATTCATGTTCCATCTCCATATCCAAGTTCGCCTGCCATGGATCGCCAATGTATTCTGTCTCTTGCCTTAATCTGCCAGTGTTTTCCAGTGGCATTTTTCATCTCCTGTGTAGCTTTCTAGGATTCCTAAATAAAATGAAACACTGTAGTCTGTTCCTAAAGAAGCACGGTTTTCCCTTCTTTGTAAATTTCTCCTGGGTTGGAATCAGAACCTGGAGCCTTGCCTCTGGACATCGGGCTGAAAGCTTGTATGACCTCTGCCTCGGTGGGCATGAGGTCAAGCTCTTGGCTAATAGCTTGTGGTATTATATCTATGGCGCGTGCGCTGATGATGTACGGACAGTTGAGGATGCCGTCAACATGATTCCTCCAACTCTCCAGAATATGAACCTTTTCTATCAATAGAGCCATGTCACCAAAACTTAGAACAGGAGATGCGTGATGGGACTTTGGGCAACAATAAAAGCGCTTCGAGTCATTCGCACCAGCATACCGTTGAATCTCCACCGCCTTGTCGTGAAACCATGCACTTGTTTGGACCTGAGCTTACGTTGCACAACCGTACGTTTGTTTGTCGAATTCAGTCGTTTTTAAAGATGAGGATGGGTCGCTTTGGAACATTCTGAAAATGCAGTGCTTTTCATCCAGCAGGACCTTGATAGCTGCATCGTATTAGTCGAACCAGTCATTTCTCATACAAGTCAGTCCTACGCTCTTATTTGCAGAGAGGTGGATTGCATCACTAAGAAACGCTCATCTATCGTCCACAATGCTCAGTGGAGGCTGCTGTCTCGTCAGACGGCTGTTAAGGTTCCTGGGAAAGGTCTGTGCGTATGGTTCGTTGTGTAGGCTGGAGATGTTGAACTTATTCATAGACTTCCGTCCCCGATGACGACGCGTAGGCTTCACATACGTCCCGTCTGTCCAGCACTCGTCACCACGCATGGCCTTAGTCCCGTCTGTCCAACACTCGTCGCCACACATGGCCTTAGTCACACGCACGTCACGTCTGTCCAGCACTCGTCACCACACATGGCCTTAGTCCTGTCTATCCAGCACTCGTCACCACACATGGCCTTAGTCCCGTCTGTCCAGCACTCGTCGCCACACATGGCCTTAGTCACACGCACGTCACGTCTGTCCAGCACTCGTCGCCACACATGGCCTTAGTCACACGCACGTCCCGTCTCTCCCTTTGTCGAGTGATAACATAGTCAATGAGATGCAACTGCTTAGATTGAGGATGTATCTACGATGTTGTTTTTAGATCTGAAGACGAAACATGGTATTTGCGATGGATTAGCCATGAAATGGACGGTGACTCAGCAATAGTTGGTCACTACTGTTGCACTTTCCTACACTGTATGCCCCACGTGCTCCCCCATCCCAGGAATGAGGATCAGAATCGACTCTACTAATATTCTGGAATGTATGTTGCTTTCTTTTTGTTTTTGCTTTCATTTTGCTTAAGATATCGTCTGTTCTATTTGAATGTTTTTAAACTCTTTTATTAGTATTTTTTTTTATTCGCTAATTGTATACTTGTTGTTAGACTTTATTTTAACCAATAAAAAAGAAGATGCTGATGTTAATAATATTTTAAATAATAAAAATAATTTGTTGAGCAGCCATCGTTTATTTAATATGCTATAAGCCGCGCATATTGTTCATCGATACCTTGATTTCGTAGTGCATTTGTAACTGCATTCACTTCAATGCAATCGAAGGCTTTTTCATAGTCCATGAACACTAAGCATAGGAGCATACGCACTTCTCTTGCCCTCTCCATTAGCTGGCGGAGAGTGTGGAGGTGGTCAATGGTGGAGTAGCCCTTTCTGAATCTCGCCTGCTCTCGTAGCTGATTCTCATCTGCTCAACAAATATCCCCCTTATTTTTACTGGCCATTTAACATACAAATTGAATGTGGCGTACGACAGGGTGATACAATATCTCCCAAACTTTTCACGGCAACCCTCGAGGAAGTCTTTCGCACACCTAAATGGGATGATATGGGTATTAACAGAGACGGATAAATGCTTAACCACATCTTGTTTGCGGATGACATAGTCATCGTCAGCCACAGCATAAAAAAAGCGAGGCAGTTGGCATAAAGATAAATAGACTAAAGACACAATGCATGCTGAACAATTTCTGTCCCTGAGAGGAAATGCGGCTTGGAACTGATTCCGTCACAAACGTGAATCATGACATGCATAAAGAGATCCCACGAAGGTTGACTGCGGGGTACTAGGATTATCCTGCGATATTCTCGTCATTCTTGGATATAATTGTGCATAATTTAGATGTGAAAATTAACTGGGCCTGTGTTTCCGACCTGTGTTTCTTCTGTTTAGGATCGTGGAAAGTGCATTTCTGATTTCCCAATTCATTAAAGGATCACAGCTACCCACGCAAGGGGATCTGGGTCATGTTTACGGTCAGAAAATCACCGGTGCATGACGCGGAAACGACCTTGCCATGAACCGACCAGCGGGAGAATTCGGTTTAACAGCAGCCGTGAAATCCGTAAAATATTCAAGAACCCATCTCTTAGGGCTACGACTCACAATATCATCATGCACAAACAAAATACTCAAACATCTGCGGGAACACAACATCCTCCAAAAAAAACAACTTGTCCGCACAAAATAGAAGGACAAGGAAGCCAAAAAACAAAAGGGGAAAAAGAGGAGGAATAAGAAAATTGAGAAAAATCCACACGGTACTCGGCACTACAAAGACAGCCACAAATATCACACCGACACATACGATAAGGAGTACTCGTCAAACTCTCCCTCCTCGCGAGGCAGTGGAGTATAGGGTTCCCTCTCTGGATCCCACATGGACCTTGGTCAACACACCCTCCGTCCAGGCAACACAGTTGCGCACAAAGTATGAGACTAAAGATAGGCCTAAAATAGGGTGCTATAGAGGATGTAGTCAAAGGGGAGAGTTTAGGTCAGAGAAGTGGGAATTAAGTAGTGGAAAACCAAACATTAAAATGATGCAGCAAAAACAAAAAGTGGAAAAACAACAAAATTGCAAACTAAAATGTTTTTATGCAAATGTGAGAAGCATAGTAAATAAAAGAGAAGAATTGGAACTGTATGTAGAGGAAGAAAAACCAGATATAATAGGGTTAACAGAATCATGGGCATATGAGGACATTGCAGATGGTGAATTTGAAATAGAGGGATATACAATGTTAAGGAAGGATAGGGTAGTTGGAGACAAGGCTAAGGGGGGGTGGTGTTTTATTATACTGTATAAATTCTGTTAATATAACTAGCAGAGAGGATTTATCATGTGGTAACAAAAATGAAAGTGTATGGGGTAAAATAGAAAGTGGGGGTGAAAAAACAGTGATTGGAGTATGCTATAGATGTCCATCAAGTCAAAAGGAGGAAGATGAGGAGCTGATTAGTAGCATAGTAAAGGCAAGTGATGGGAATTTATTATTAATGGGGGATTTCAACTTTCCAGAAATAAAATGGGATATGGCAGAAGCACTTGTAGAGTCAAAACCTTTTGTTAAGTGCATAACTGAAAATTGTTTAATTCAACATGTAGTAGCAGCCCATCATGTAGCATGTCCTTTGTAGAACGTCGCTCCCATCACAGTCTGTCTGAAAGAAACTCGTTCCCTTGCCAAAACTCCAGCTTCCACCACTGTCATACTCAGGCACTCCTGGATATCTTGGTGCCATCGTCTTCTTGGTCTACCCCTTCCTCTTTTGCCTGGCACTATACCTTCCATCACCGTCCTCTCAAGACCGCTGTGTCTCTTGATGTGACCAAAGTATTTGCATTTTCTAGCCAAAATGGAATTGATAAACCAGTTCTCCTCTATGCTCAACTCTTGCCGAATGTCTACATTTGTTCTTTTCTCTGTGCAGGGTATTCTGAGGATCTTTCTGTAACATTTTGACTCGAAGGATTCGATTCTTTGTCTAGAAGTTTTGGTAATCGTCCATGCTTCACAGCCATAAGCTGCCACAGGAAAAACACAGGCTCTCAAGACTTTTACTTTTATCGTTTTGTTGGTGCCCTGCCATAATTTCTTCAGGCTGTTCAGTCTCTGCATTGCCATAGCTAGTCTTCTTCTGATTTCTTTCGAGCAGTCACCATTTTTGTCGATTCTGGAGCCCAGATATTCAAAATGTGTAACCTGATCTATTTCCTCACCACCCACTGTAAATGTATGCTAACATTGTGTTTTATCGGTGGTCATTATCTTTGTTTTGTTTATGCTTATGAACAGATTTTGATCTTTACTATGTCCATTAACGACTGAAAGTAGCTGCTCTAGCCCTTCCGCACTTCTTGATAGTATCACTGTGTCATCTGCATATCGTAACTCTGGAATCTCGTACCCCCCAATCGTAAATGGGTCGAAACTTTCAATGTTCTCATCTTCTCGCACATTTCTCATTATACATTCCGCATATATGTTGTACAGATAAGGTGAGAGTATACATCCCTGTCGGACTCCCTTTTGTACTGCAAACCAATCTGATGTTTGCCCAGATACTCGGACAGCGGCTTGTTGATCTTGGTATAATGTTTCAATGAGATGGACTATATGCAAAGGAAACCCCATTTCCTTCATGATTCTCCACAGATTTTGATGTTTTACCGTGTCGAAGGCCTTAGTGTAATCAATGAAACATGTGTACAGGTCTACATTAAACTCTCTACATTTTTCATAGATATTCCTTAAATTGAATATGTGGTCCCGGGTCCCTCTGTCTTTCCTAAAACCTGCCTGGACTACGTGAATTTCAGATTCAAACCTTTTCTCTATCCTTCTTAATAGGATTCGCAGGAGTATCTTGCTAGCATGGCTGATCAGTGCGATAGTTCGGTAGTTCGTGCACAGCTTCAGGTTGCCTTTTTGGGGGAGGGGAATATAAATTGATTTCTTCCATGCTTCTGGCCACTCTGCACTGTGCCATATCTGTTTACACAGCTTGTGGTAGACTCGAGCACATGCCTCTCCTCCTGCTTGTATTAGCTCTGCTGGGATATCCTCGCATCCTGGGGACTTTCCCTTTTTCACGCTTTTAATTGCAGAGCGTACTTCTTCCAATGTTGGTTCAGGTTCTTTCTCATCCTTTGGTAGGATTGTAACTGAGCGCTTTGTGCTGTCTCCATACATGGTTCTGCAGTACTCTCTCCATCTATTCAGTATGTCTTTGGTTTCTGTTAGTGTGTTATCCTCTTCGTCATTTATGACATGTGGAACCGGACGGAATTCCCTTGTCAGTGTTCTTATTGCTTTGAATGCATCTCTTTCTTTGCCTTGTTGTTGTAGGTTTTCTATAGTAGCCACCAGAGGCAAAAACATACTCGACCTAGTTTTTACTACAGAGGAAAATATGATTGAAAACGTTACCGTAGGGGAACTGTTTGGCTCAAGTGACCATCAAATCATCCGATGGGATCTTATTGCAGGGAAAGAAGGGAACATAAACACGCGAACATATGACTACTCTAAGACAGATGTTAAGAGGATGAAAGAGGCAGCGAACCACATAATCTGGGAAGATATTGTCAGAGGAACAGATGTTGAACAGGAGTGGGTGGGTTTTAAAGCAGTTCTCGAAACGCTAAAAGAGGAATGTGTTCCATATAGGGAAGTAAACCCCAAGCGTAAAAAGTGGATCACTAAAATTGTAGTTAAATGTAGAATAGCTAAAAATAAAGCATGGAAAAAATATATAGAGGCAGGTAAATCAAAAGAAACATATTTAAAATATTTGGACAAGCAGAACATATCTCAGAAAGCAAATAAAACAGCAAAAATAGACTTCGAAAAGAAACTTGCTCAGAGGATCAAGACTGATAGTAAAAGCTTCTTCTCTTATGTTAGAAATAAACAAAGATCAAAGGACAAAGTAGGCCCTCTCATAGACAGCACAGGAAAAAAATAAGTGAAAATAGGGAGGCAGCAAATCTACTCAATCACTACTTTGGCACAGTGTACACAAAAGAGGACTGCTCCAAGATCCCAGAGCCTGTAGATATTTTTCAAAGAGACATGGATACAGCAGGATTAGGATCAATCTGTATTACAGAGGAAATGGTTTTTAAAAAATTGGAGGGGTTGAAAGTGGATAAATGTCCAGGTCAAGATGGTATTCATCCAAAATTGCTGTTTGAAATTAGAGACCAATTAGCAAAAACCATTGGCTATATTATGTTCTCAATCACTTGCACAAGGGATTGTTCCACGGGATTGGAAAGATGCGGGAGTGATCCCCTTATTCAAAAAGGGCAAAAAGGCAGATCCAGCAAACTATAGACCTGTGAGCTTAACGAGCATAGTCTGTAAATTGTTAGAGTCAATAATCAAAGAAAACATTGTAATGCATTTAGACAAATTTAATCTAATTAGAAATAGTCAGCATGGGTTTACCAGAGGGAGATCATGCTTAACAAATCTATTAGAATTCATGGAGGAGGTTACCAAAATGTTAGATAAAGGGGAGCTTGTGGATGTTATTTATCTGGATTTTGCAAAGGCCTTTGATAGAGTACCTCATCAAAGATTATTTCGAAAATTAAAATCACATGGAATAGGTGGGGAAGTTGCCAAATGGATTGAAAATTGGTTAACGGGAAGAAGGCAAAGGGTGGGTATAAATAAAGAGTACTCTGAGTGGTGTGAAGTGAAAAGTGGAGTGCCACAGGGCTCGGTTTTGGGACCAATTTTATTCTTGATATATATAAATGATTTGGACATAGGTATGGGATCCATTATTGCAAAATTTGCTGATGACACGAAACTATGCAGTAGTGTCTCATCTAAAGCAGAAGTAGATATATTGAGGTCGGATTTAGATAAAATTCGAGAATGGTCTGTAATCTGGCAAATGGAGTTTAATGTAGATAAATGTACAGTCATCCACATGGGTAGATCCAATATGGAACATAATTACAGAATGGGAGAGAACAATATTAGAAAGATAGATAAAGAAAGGGACTTAGGGGTTATAATAGATCATAGATGTAAGGTGAGGGAGCAAGTTCAGGTAGCAGTAAAAAAGGCAAATGCAATGTTAGGGATGATAAAAAGAAATATTAAACATAGGAGCAAGGAAGTGATAGTCAAACTGTATAAAGCATTAGTTAGACCTAGATTGGAGTACTGTGTACAGGTGTGGAGTCCTTATCAGAGAGGGGATATAGACATGCTGGAGAGAATACAAAAAAGAGCGACAAAGCTGATAGTGGGATTCCAGAATTACAGTTATAAAGAAAGATTAAAAAGAACTGGCCTTCAGTGTCTAGAAGAGAGAAGAATTCGTGGTGACTTAATACAGGTGTATAAGATGATCAGAGGAATGGATAAAGTGGACTATAACAAGTTTTTTAAAGTACAACCACCAACAAGGACAAGAGGGCACAGCTACAAGTTGACTAAGGAGAGGTCCAGATTAGATATTAGGAAGTATTTCTTTAGCCAGAGAGTAGTGAATGTTTGGAATGCATTGCCAAGTGAGGTGGTGGAGGCTGGGACGGTCAATGCATTTAAGAACAGATTGGACGCGTACAGCTTCTAGAGGAAGGTGTTGTAAATGGAACTGGTTGTATACAGACTCTGCGGAGTCTTCTAAACCAGTATAAAGACGTTAAGTTTAAGTTTTAAGTTAAGTCGTTCAGCTTCAACCGCATCAAAACAGTACTTTAACAGATGAACATCAACAAAGCGAGAGCTCACACCTTCAACAGCCTAGTCCTTCCAGTCATGGTATATGGCTGTGAGGTGTGGAACCTACGAAAAAGTGACATGGCAAGGCTGCAAGCTACTCAACGAGCGACCGTCCCAAAAGAGCTGGGAGGACAACATAAAAGAATGGACCAATCTCTGACCAGAAGAGGCACTAGGCAGCGTCCGCTGACAAAGAAAGGTGGCATGGGGTTGTGAGTATGTCTTTATGTGTGCCCCAACGACATTACTGGTTACGGGATTACCAGAATACTGTATTTTAATCTATTTAGGATTTCTTTGTATATGAGAAAAACCTTCTCAACAAACATCACACTTGTATGGTTTATTTCTATTATGTATTGTTTTGTGTGCATTAAGGTCACTAGTTTTAGTAAAATCTTTACCACAAATATCATAGGTTCATGATTTTTCTAAGTAATTAATTATTTTATGCGAAAAAAGATTACTTGTAATAATAAATCCTTTATCACAAATATCCCAATTATAAGGTCCTGTACCCGAGTGGTCTGCCGGGGTCTTTGTGTATGACAAGGACAAGAATAGCACCACTGCCTCACGAGAGAATGTTGTAAGAGGCGACCAACTGTGTGACATGGCATAACACCGGCCATGGTTAGGTGCTTTGTTTAGAGCAGCATAGATGGCGCCTAACAGACTGAGGGTCTACTTTGAGTGTTTGTGTCTATTAAGATGGATTTGCACATTGGTTAACCACAATGCGTTGCTCGAGCCTAACCCACTAAGCAGGAAACACTTCTCCCGGATACATTCATCTCATACCAGAGCTGCAGGGGACGGCGTGGGCTAGTGGTTAAGTGGCACGGCTCCCAACGCGAAGGTGCTTGGTTCGATCCCCATCACAGCACCGGCCGTTACCCCGGGGAAGCAAACCCTTAGAAAATGTGGGAGGAAGCAGACTCTTACATAAAATGGATGCTGAAGTCGGATGCACTGGGCCGACAGGCGCAAAATAAACACCACAGTGCAACGCACAACACCTTTGCGATTAGAGAAATATGGCGAGCGCAAAAAAAAATTAAACAAATAAAAATACCAGAGCTGAGACCTGTACAGGAGCATCTGTCCCTGTAGAAGTACAGGTCGACTAAGAAAGTGCACTTATTTGCGTGATAGTTCTTTAACTTAGGACTAAAGTCTTCGTAAAACTTCTAGTCAGAGAGAACAGATCACAAGCCTTGGCCAGATTATTAAATTAGGGACTGCGTGGTAGACTTACTGTGGGCCATATGGGCAGCGTCATCGGTGAAGAGAGGATCTTCGAGAAGGAGTTATATTGTTTTTGTCTTGGCTCTCAAGCGAGCTGCGTGAAAAAGTGACCCATCAGATCTAGTGCGAATGAAAAAATCGACAGTAGCACCACGGAGGGCATAGTCCAGCAGGACTGCAAAGAAGAAAGTGGGAGAAAGAACACATATCCCTGCTTGACTCCAATCTTAACCTCAAAGTTGTTAGTTGTACTGCCATCAAACTGTACCCTAGATCTCATGTCCACATGAAACAACACAATGAATTTGAGAAGTAATGGAGAGGAGGGGGGGGGGCACAGCAGCAGCCAATGTGCTCCAAAACCTTGTGTAATATATGTCAAGGGGCAATGAACGCGATAAGAGTGGACGTCCTTGTTCTCAGCATTTTTCGTGGAGTGCCGGAGAGTAAAAATCATACCCGTTGTTGACCGCTCAGTCCTGAAACGACAGTGGTATTATATAAAGACACGTCCTGCAAAGTTTATGTAGTCGCTTTAGTATGACACGTGCAAACGCCTTTTCCGTGGAGCTCAGAAGGGAGAGGTCACAGTAGTTGCAATCATCTTTGCCCCTTATATTGTTGAAGAGTGTCACAATCATAGCATTCTTCCTGTCACGGGGAACTTCGTCCCCTCTCCATCACTGAATAAGGAAACTGTGGAGGTGAGGTAAGAGAACATCTATATTTGTCTTGAGGACTTCCACAAGGATGTTCTCTTTCCCTGGCACCGTGCCACTTAGAAGTTTATTTATGGATTCGGAGAGATCAACACAGTAGGATAGTCCATTTTCGAATATTTAGGTAGGCTCTGGTTTGTCCACAAAAATTTGGATTAGAGCAATGTTCGACCTACCTTGCAAGTTTGTTCATTCTTATCTGTCAAGGTAAGCCCTTATCTGATTTTAGTGGATCATTTTTAATGATATTTGGACTCAGAGCCATATTGATCTGTTCATACATTTTCTTTGTTTTGTACATGTCAGCAGCATTTTGGATTGCCGAGCACAGGTTTGTTTAGTAGTCGTATGCACATCTCCTTGAACAACTGATCTCACGTGACTTATGTGGTCTTTGTAACCTTGCGAGGGGCTCTTTTTGAAATTTAGTACGGTACGGTCTTTTCCTACTGCAATGAGTGGATTGAGTGTAATTGCATATTCTTCAATCCAGTCGTTTGATAATTTTTTAGTGCTTTGTTATATAAGCTGGTCTGAAGCATGCTCAACAAAGTCATATATTTAAATATATGAGGGCGATTTGAAAAATGTTATCCTGTGCCATAACTATGACACCAGTGTTCAGTCACGTGACACCTATATGAAAATAATCTCTAATGAATTGACTTTAGGAGCATGTAGTGGCATGCGACTGGAACGTGACGCTTGTGCACAGCAGACAGCAAAACCACGGCCTACCTGTTTTTTTTCCACGATAGGATGCAACAACTTGTCCGACGTTCTTGTTTGTGTGTAGACCTGGATGGTGAGTACGTTGACAAATAATGCCACATCACTTAATGGACGTTCCAAGCTTTAAGGAAAAGTATTCTGGTAGCTCATGTGTAAATCTTGCATAGTAATGAAATGATCTCCTCAAAGATAAAATCTTTTCAAATCACCCTCGTAGATACAACAAGAATTGAATGGTTTGGACAAATGACAAGAATGTCTTCAAATCTGCACATCATACTAGACAGGAAGGTTTCAGAGCAAGAGGAAGACCCAAAAAAAGTTGGAGTGATGTGTCAAAATGCACTACAGAGGCACATATTGAAAAAAGTGACCACAGAGATGGTACATGCCCAGATATGGCACAAGCACAGAGATGGCACATGCCCAGAGATGGCACATGCACAGAGATGGTACATGCACAGAGATTGCACATGCATAGAGATGGGACATACACATGCACAGAGATTGTACATGCATATGAATGGTACATGCACAGAGATGGCACATGCACAGAGGTGGCACATGCACAGAGATGGTACATGCACAGAGATGGTACATGCACAGAGATGTACATGTACAGAGATAGTACATGTACAGAGATGGTACATGCACAGAGATGACACATGTACAGAGATGGTACATGCACAGAGATGGTACATGCACATGCACAGAGGTGGTACATGCACAGAGATTGCACATGCACAGAGATGGGAGATTGTACATACACATGCACAGAGATTGTACATACACATGGATTGTACATGCACAGAGATGGTACATGCACATATATAGTACATGCACAGAGATAGTAAATACACATGCACAGAGATGGTACATGCACAGAGATGGCACATACACATAGATGGCACATGCACATAGATGGCACATGAACGAAGATTGCACTTACCCACTGAGACAGATGATATGTGTTGACTCAATATAGTTTCTGAAACTACAGGACTCGTAAATTGTCTGAAGTGTTTATCACTGACTTAGTTCTAGAAAACCTTTAACAGAAACTTTATAAAGTCTGCAAAACTAAAATCATTTAAATATTCACAACATTTTAAAATTGGCGCCCAAAGACAATTACCAGCTGATGATAATTATTGATAAACCACCAGCTCTGACAGTGACAGGATCATTTCAGCAACTAATTAGCACTATATTTATATTATCTCTATGCTACCAGACTTGGTCCTTCTCCAGGGCACAGGAAAGACAAATTACAATGTATGAAATAAAATGTCTAAGAAAAGTCATTTATATCACCAGGAGAGATAACAGGAGAAATGATAACAGAAATATGGTGAGAACTGCTCCTTGCGCTGAATAGATATGAGAACAGAAAAAAAATGGTTTGGTCAACTCATAAACCTGTGCATTTACAACCCAATAAGATCTAGCTAAAAGGAAGATAGTGTGACAGATTTAAGCTCCCACGATGCTTAGCAGCACACATGGATGGAATCTAAAGCTGGCAGATATTATGCTTCTTCAAATTTGTATTTTAAAAAATTATAACAATTTTTATAATGGCATAGTCAACTCTCTTCTCAAATCGTTTGTTTAAATGGAATATCCAAGTTTCTAGGATGGTCAAATCTGTCTTTACCAAATTGAGCCATATACCGACACACGTCACTCACACAGATGACATTGTAAATGAGAATGATCAGGATCATGAAGAGCAGGGAAATGTAAATGAAACTGGTTGTATAGAGACTCTGCTGGGTCTTCTAAACCAGTATAAAGACGTTAAGTGAATACAAGAATAGCTAGGGCTGGTGCGGCATATGGCAGACTTTGTAGTAAGGTGTGGGATAGGCGAATGATCAGGACTCAAACACAAATGAAGGTCTACGCTGCAGTTGTTCTACCTACCTTTTTATATGCGTGTGTGACCTGGACCGTCTATAGGCGTCATGTCAGAAAATTAAACCACTTCAATATGTACTGCCTGCGGAAACTATTGAAGATTAGATGGCAGAACATGGTGCTAAATACAGATGTGTTGGCGTGATCGGGCATGTCTAGTCTACACACATGATATGTGCAGCACAGCTGAGATGGGCTGGCAATGTGGTACGCTTGTAGGATCAACGTCTACTAAAATAGCTGCTCTATGGTGAGCTTCAAAATGGCAAGACACCAAAAATGATCATTATCACTTTTTTTCTGCTGAGGCGAGGACCTTTAATTATTTTGGTGTAGGTGAGTTCTTATGCCTGTACTCCCTAGACTGGCGCTTATTTTCTGGGTCATAATGATGTGCATATGACTCGTCGACAATGTAAATTTGGCCGGTAAAGGCATTACCTTCCTGTTCTTACTGCGTTCAGAAGTTCCTGACACACCTGCTGTCGGCCCTGTTTCATATCCTGTGTCTGTATGCGAGAGACCCATCTCACACACACTTTCTTATACCCAAGCAGGACATAGATAATGCGATGAACTCGCTCAATCGAAATCATAAGCAATATGGCGATACCTTTCTGCTGTACACTGCAATTGGCACGAATCATTTTGTCCGTGCGAGCTTGTTCCTGTGCATCCACAGCCCTGATCGGTCATTTGCAAGGCCCATCGTCATGCAGGATTCTTTGTGGCTGGATTGTCGCCTTTTACAGTTTCAATGTTCCTCTATGGAAAGTCACCAAAGTGTCTGGATAACACAGCAACACATCATGCCAGATATGCTAAAGTTTAATTAATCGTGGCTCCTATTTCTGGCACGACAACTCATTTGTAATCATTTCTCGTAAGAGAACGAGACAGAAAAAAGACGCTTAAATTTCTCGTAGATCATTTATTCTTTCTGTAGATTGTTTTCCATGTAAAATATTTTTTAGCTTCTACCAACCCCATGCTCAAGCCACTTTAATAGTCTCTCACATCATGTCTCACAAGTTAATGTCATCTGTCTCTTACAAGACCAGATAACACTCTGACACGTTTCTGGTCTGTTCTAGATTACATCTTTGAATGCGAGGGTAATGTGAAGGAATATATAGACCAAGACCCAAATTCAGTACGAGTGACCTCTAAAACACAACACTATGATATCTTTTCATTGGTACATTTAATTACTTCTATCATACGCCATTACAATCTGTCTTTCCGTGTGCACAGCCATTAGTGGAGATCAAGAAGAAAAATGTAGGTCCTAGATAAGACACCTTTTGAAAAAAAATAAAACATGTCCAGATACGCACTGGGTTGGAACCCTCAAGGAAAGAGATGAATAAGTATGCATAAAATATATGGAGACAATCGATAGAAGTAGGTTAGACAACTATATCCCTATGAGTGGGCATCAAATTGAAAAAAAACGACCAAAAATTTACTCTGGTGGGGAGAGACCACAGCTGTCCTATTTGAATATGAATTTCTGAGATATTAATTGGGCATAGTTGAGCATAAATTTGGCAAGTAATTACAGCCTACCAGTGTGGGTTAACCAATTTAGAGTAAAAAATAGTGTAACTGAGCTGTTACTATACAGTCAAGGGGAGAGTGTGGTCGAGCAGATAGGATACAGTCAAGGGGAGAGTGTGGTCGAGCAGATAGGATACAGTCAAGGGGAGAGTGTGGTCGAGCAGATAGGATACAGTCAAGGGGAGAGAGTGGTTGAGCAGTTAGGATAGTCAAGGGATGAGAGTGGTTGAGCAGTTAGGATAGTCAAGGGGAGAGAGTGGTTGAGCAGTTAGGATAGTCAAGGGGAGAGTGTGGTCGAGCAGTTAGGATAGTCAAGGGGAGAGAGTGGTTGAGCAGTTAGGATAGTCAAGGGATGAGAGTGGTTGAGCAGTTAGGATAGTCAAGGGGAGAGAGTGGTTGAGCAGTTAGGATAGTCAAGGGATGAGAGTGGTTGAGCAGTTAGGATAGTCAAGGGATGAGAGTGGTTGAGCAGTTAGGATAGTCAAGGGGAGAGAGTGGTTGAGCAGTTAGGATAGTCAAGGGGAGAGAGTGGTTGAGCAGTTAGGATAGTCAAGGGGAGAGAGTGGTTGAGCAGTTACGTTAGTCAAGGGATGAGAGTGGTTGAACAGTTAGGATAGTCAAGAGGAGAGAGTGGTTGAGCAGTTAGGATAGTCAAGGGATGAGAGTGGTTGAGCAGTTAGGATAGTCAAGAAATGAGAGTTGGATGGGGACAGCCAAATACAAGGTAGAGCATACCCAAAACAAGTAGTCATATTGAAAGTGGATGGATGAAGCTGAAAGATATATCTTGGTTCAACTGTATAAAGACAATCAACATAATTTTCATTTTTAAGAAAGGTTAAACAACGATGAAGAAAGCATTACCAGACACTTTGTCAAATAGTATCAAATAAAACAAGACACATTATTTATTGTTCATATTCATACACCAGTCAAGGTACTACATTTTACTATAATACTCTCTTTCCACATCTATTGTAATTGTCACACTCCTTAATCCAACAACTTACAGACCATGAACAGACTTGACATTGAGGTTCCTGATTCTATGTTCAAGGCATGAGGAGTTTAAATGGTCCAAATCCAAACATGTGAGGCAGAGTAAAAAAATTATTCTAATGTGGCAATTAAAAGTGAAAATCATGTAGTGTATGATTGTACTATAGACATGTTACAGCAGGATAACACATGGCCTAACACAGCTTGTGTAACAATAACGATAATCACAAATATGTAGTTGGAGCATCTTCCACATTCTGCATATTCACTGGATCTCGCATAGAGTGATTATCATGTGTTTGGACCCCTCAAATAGACACTCTATGACAAGAAGTTCACTGTGAATGGTGAGATGACAGAGCTGGTGTTCCTCCGCATACAGAAAGTAATGGCAAATTACTGTACGGTACACATGACAAGTAATTTATAACAGCTAAATAAGTTGGCAGTTGTAAGAAACAACGTTCTGCAAAGGACATGCTAGTAACATATTTCTTTGAAGGTTACTTAAACCTCCACATATATTGTTCTTATTGTACATTATATGTCATCGGAAAACTCTCTAACATAAATTAAATGTTACATTTTCTCTCTCTGTAATATTATAAATATAAAGTGAGGCTACATTTTCATTCTATAATTGGTTATGGTAGAGAAATCTTGATAAATAAAACAATACTTTCTATAAGCCAGAATGTAACATATTAGCAGTAAAATATAACAAACCGCACTCAAATTAAAATAAACACAACATGGACATGAACTATTTTACTAAAGCTGTATTGTTATTGTTCATTCTTTTAATTCAAAACAAGTGTATGGACAACAATTTTAACAATGTGGCATGCAGAGGTTTTTTCTTCTGATCCCTGAGAAAACAAGATCATAATTTTGATATTCCTATACCAAGGGCAAGTCATGCATCAATGCAAGTAGAAGTCTGACTCTTTGCTGATCAGGAAATGTAACAATTCTTTTGAGGAAACTCAATATCCTGCATCATGGGACCACTGTTACAGAGACCTGGCAACATCCTTCAAATGTTATCCATAGCACTGCACTTGTTACATTTGGAAGATGAACTGTTGAATCAGATGACTTGTTTGAAGTGAAAGATATGACAACAGTCATTGAGGTCAAGCGCACTACTCTGATAAATACAAGCAGATTCCAAATACAGGTACTGTGCACACCTTCAAATCCGTCAGAAGCCAGTTACAACAAACAGCTTATCATTGTGCAAATGAGAATTGACTACAGTTCAGTGAAAACATTCAGACTGCGGCCCAAACAGGGAACATCCGACAAATGTACAATAGTATAAAGAAAGATATGTGTCCAGTAAGTAGGAAAATGGCATCACTCAAATCCATTACTGGTGAGAAAATAACAGATAAAGGAAAGCAGATGGTGCGATAGGTTGAGCATAATTTTTCCAATGGTAGAAAATATCTGAGGGACTGAAGTAAATCTCCATACCATTAAAAACTGAAAAGTCAGCATAGTTAAAATGCAGTGTGACATGAGAAGAGTAATTAACATGTACCCAATTATTGTCTGTTTGTTATTTCAAACTGTCTAACAGACACAAATAATTTGACACTGTCTAACAGACAAAAATTTAAAACCAACAGACAAAAGTAATTTCAGACTGTCTAACAGACAAAAGTAATTTCAGACTGTTTAACAGAGAAAGAATTTTTAATACTGTCCAACAGACAAAACTAATTTTTTCAGATCCAATCCACCAGCTACAAAGACACCAGCAAACTGCAAACTTCCACATGAGAACGGGCCACAGCAGACTACTGGGCCACCTATATCGGCTCAAAATCTCCCAAACAAATGAATGTCCATGTGGGACAGGAGTCCAGACCCCTGAACATGTACTTCAAAAATGTCCAGCCTACAAAGAACTAAGATGCCAGACTTGGCCAGATGGAGTAGAACTGAGGCAAAAAGCTATGGGGTCACCGCTCAGACCTGGAAAGGACTGTAGACTTCATCCTGGCAATAGGACTAAAGATTTAACATGATCAGAAAAATCTGAATGCAGAAGAAGAAGACTTATTTTAACCATGTCTTGTGATTAAAGAGTTGTATATGAATACTGGTGCCAGAATCCGTCTCGGGGAGGGGGCCACTCTCTGAAAGACTCCCTACATCCAAGGGGTTAAGACAGAGCTGCGTCCTTGCTCCTGAACTCTTCTGTTAGGCTGTCGACTGGCTCCTGGACTGCCTCAGCTCTCAGCACCATGGAATCGAAAACGTGCATCACTGACCTGTCTACACAGATGACATAGTCCTGCTACGCCCAGATAGCACAGTGTAGCAACAGTCTCTTGAGTATCTGGATAGTATGCCTCAAAATATGGGACTATCAATCTCATGGGCGAAGACCAAAATTCAGTATCAGTGGCCAGTAGTTCATGGTCACACAGCGGACAGTGTAGATGAACTTTCTTATCTCAGAAGCACAATGTCTTCTGACGGACGCAGTAGCTCAGATATGTCGAGACAGATTGGCCTTGCTGCTTCAGTGATGAACGATCTTCATCATGTGTGGAACAGAACGATCTTCATCATGTGTGGAACAATAGTAGATTATCCCTGACTTCGAAGCTGCGTATTTACCAGTCATGTGTGATTCTAGTGCAAATGTATGGAGCTGAAACCTGGACTCTGCTGAAAAAGGACATTTCAAGACTCGAGTCCTTTCATATGCGCAATCAGCGGCATATTCTTGGAATTCGTTGGTACGATCTCATACATAATGTCGAGGTCTCTACTAAGACTAATCTCCCAACTGTATCAGAAGTCCTGGACTGTCTACGCCTTTCCCTGTTTGACGTATTGTTCGTCTGGATCAGGAAGTTCCAGCTCACCAGATCCTTCTCAAGGCAGTTCAAAGTGCTAAAGGTGTCCAACCAGCCAGCTGGAAGCGCAAGAGAAGCCGTCCCCGAAACATGCGACTTCAACTGATAGCAACTCCCCCCTCTGTAGAAGAGGGTCTGGCAGAGTGCCGTTTTAACTGGTCATGCTTTCGACCGACGCAATAGGCCTCAGATGCCTAGGCGAACATTTAAAAACATTTTTTAAATTTCAGACATTTGTAGAAAAGAGCATTTCTTTGTCAAAGACTTGACTGAATAGCAATATGAACTGTATATGTTTTCTTAGATAAATGTTTTTTAATGTTATTTCACAATACAAACATAAGTAAATCGATTGCCCAAATATTACAATTGTGACCCTTTTCTGCATGTATTCTTAAGTGCATTATTATTTTAATTTATAAAATACTTTACCATAAACATGACAGTTGTTAGACTTTTTACATGTGTGTTCTTATGTGTACATGAAGGTGACCTTGTTGAATAAATTCTTTACCACAAACATAGCACATGTATGGTTTATCTCCTGTATGTATTCTTTTGTGTGCTTTAAGGTTACTTGTTTTAGTAAATGCTTTACCACAAACATCGCACTTATAATGTTTTTCTCCTGTATGGATTAGTTTGTGTGCATTTAGGTTACTAATTTGAGTAAAACCTTTACCACAAACACCACACTTGTAAGGTCTTTCTCCTGTATGGATTAGTTTGTGTACATTAAGGTTACTAGTTTTAGCAAATCCTTTAGCACATACATCACACTCAAATGGTTTCTCTCCTGTATGGATTATTTTATGTGCATTGAGGCTACAAGCTTGAGTAAATGCTTTACCACAAATATTGCACTGATAAGGTTTCTCTCCTGTATGGATTATTTTGTGTGCATTAAGGTTACTCGCATTAGTAAATCCTTTACCACAAACATCACACATATAACGTTTCTCTCCTGTATGTATTCTTTTGTGTGTGGTAAGGTTACTTGTATGAGCAAATCCTTTACCACAAACATCACACTTGTAAGGTTTATCTTCTGTATGCATTATTTTATGTACATTAAGGTTTCCAATTACAGTAAATCCTTTACCACAAATATCGCACTTGTAAGGGTTTTCTCCGCTGTGTATTCTTTTATGCGTATTAAGGTTACTAGTATTAGTAAATCCTTTACCACAAACATCACAGTTGTAAGGTTTCTCTCCTGTATGTATTATTTTGTGTATATTAAGATGACTAGTTTGAATAAATCTCTTCCTACATATATTGCACTGGTAAGGTTTTTCTCCTGTATGTATTATTTTGTGTGCATTATGGCTACTATTTTGAGTAAAACCTTGACCACAAACATACTTGTAAGGCTTCTGTGCCTTATGTTCCTTTTTCTGTGAACTCAAGCTACCACACGTGATGAACAATTTACCATAAACATCATATTTGTATTTCTTTTCTGTATGGATCATTTTATGTGCAATAAGGTTATTATTTTGAATAAAACCTTTACCACAAACATTACACTTGTATGGTTTCTCTCCTGTATGTTTCATTTTGTGCATGTTCAGGCTAACACATGTGACAAAAACTACCCCACAAACATCACATCTGTAAAGTTTATCAGAACCAGCATCTCTCACATTATGTTTTTTATCTTCCTTAGAAACACAGAATATATTTTCTGATAATTTTCTACAATCCCCATTTAAAGAAAGACTGTCGTCAATCTGTGTAATCTTGCCCATAATATCTTCAAGTGCTACTTTGCACTCTCTCACTTTCACTGACTCATTCAGTCTCTGCTCTTTAGATGTCAAACTTAGATAAGCTGTTTTGTTTTCTGTTTTCATTATAGTATTTTCTGTGTGCACGTGCATCATCTCAAAACTCCTTACCTCATCTTCTGTATTCTTCTTAACGTGTATGTGTTCTGGTAGCCCCATAAAATCATTGACTACATCTTCTACATTCATCAATAATTTTCTTACATGCGCTTGAAGTCTCTCTAAACCTTCTCTAACATCACTTGCGTTTCTCTCAGTGCTTCCAATGTCTTCTGGTAGCTTCACTGAGACAGCATCATGTCCTACAAGATGTGAGTGATGACCACAGCCTAGCCTTTTTATTTCCGTAATATCAGCATGGGCATCAGTGAAGTGGCTCCATGTGGAAACATACATCTCTGACATGTGGAAACAGAACATAATGTGACAGACAATATGTATATCTTCATTAATGATTGTGTAAGAGCAATACTTACAAGAACTCGAAGTAGTTGACCGTTTTAAATATCTTGGGTCGATTGTCAGTGATGAAGGATAAAAATTTGAAGTATTGGCCAGAATAGCACAGACAATAGCGGCGCTTGCAGGGCTTAACAAAATCTGGCAAGATAAACGGTTAGCACTACGCACGAAAATCAGACTAATGCGTACACTGGTCCTGTCAATATTTCTCTATGCGTGTGAGACATGGACAGTTACAGCTGACCTTCAACGAAGGATACAGGCCTTGGAGATGAGATGTTTCCGAAGACTTTTAAACAAAGATCGAGTTACAAACGAGGAAATCCGAAATAGAATTACGGCGGCAATAGGGCCTTTCGAAGATCTCTTGGCAACTGTCAAAAGAAGGAAACTCACTTGGTACGGTCACATATCGAGATCAAATGGTCTTGCAAACACAATCCTCCACGGGAAGGTGCATGGCAGACGACGAAGAGGCCGGCCCAAAAAGAGATGGGAAGACAACATAAAAGAATGGACCAGTCTCCGACCAGAAGAGTCACAGGCAGCGGCTTCTGACAGAGAGGGATGGCGTGGAGTTGTGAGGATGTCTTCATGTGTGCCCCAATGACCTTACCGGTTACGGGATGACCTGACCTGACCTGAAGAACAATAAAGTAAACTCTTGCAATAACCTATTATAGTTTAAGTTATCTGGAATAGTAGCCTATTATACAGCTAAAGTCATCTGCCATAGTAGCAATATACAGTCTAAATCACCTGCAACAGTATCACAACATACAGTCTAAATCACCTGCCATAGTAAAACTACATACAATCTAAATTACCAGCTGAGTTAGTTAATTATAAGAAAACCACTCACTAGCCCCCATAGAAATGAAATCTCATTATTTAGCATGACTTGAATTATAAACTGACTTCTGGTCGATGTGAAGCTCTAGTCCAAGTAAAGTATCTCAACAATTAAATATTTATTTACAATTTAAAGTGTTGGCTATGAAGGCAATTCAATCACTGTTTCAAGTCCTGAAAGATCATTTGCTATTTAATCAGGATGGTGATCACACCTCTGAATTAGATGTCAATACAGAATACAAGTAGGATGACAAAAGTGAAAGTAGTCCTGATATTGATGAAATAAGTCAGAATTGAACAGATAGCAAAAATTAATACATAACTAAGCGATAATATTTCCTCTCACATTCATCAAGTAATCAGGGATCAAGATGCTGAGCAGCGCATGAGCTGCAGTGGTCAGCAACCCATAGATGACTGCTAGTGTCAGGGCCAGCGAACCAGAGCTGCCAAGACCCTTCTACACCTCCACACGGTGATTCTGGATAACAGGCTGCAGCAGGGCAGACTGGATTAGGAGAAGGGATCGAAGAGGGAATGCTAGCCCGGTACTCAAAAAATGCTTGCTGAAGTCGGATGTGTTGGACCGAAAGGTGCAAATATCACAGTCAAGCTGTAAACTACGACACAACGCATTCCATTCTCTGGACTACATTCTGCTACTTAAGCCCTTTCAGGGTTTGGTAGTAGGAGATTAAGAACGAACGAAGCCAAGCCATCAAGTAATCATCAAAATCTTTCAGCTCCTTGTGGATCACATGACTTCAACAAATACAACCCCTGCTGTCCTGTCTGTCATCTTCTAGTACTATGAATGCTTTCCTGATCTCTTTTATATCTGTCTCAGAAATGCACACAAGCCTGTCACAGATTATGACAAAAATGATAGACTTACCATCTTCTATATGCCTTCCTAGATCCTCTCCACATAGATCAGTCTGTTCTACTTTCTCCAGTCTTGTCACTGTTTCATAATATCCGTCAACTTTTCTGATCTCCATATCTAAACTTTCAAAGCTGGAAATCTCTTCAGATTCCTGAAACAATTGCAAGTAAGCATCCTTTGTTGCTTTGGTTAACTTAAGGTACAGGTGTGCCCCCCCCCCTCCCCCAGCGATGGCAACCCCTACTACTATATATAACAAAATAATAACATTTGGTACCATAGTAGTATGTGCCGTTCCAATGCGCTCTGAGTGATTCGGACCTTCTCACGATAAAATGCATGCTGAAGTTGGATGCACTGGGCCGACAGACGCAAAATAAAAAGCATAGTGCAACGCGCATCGCCTTGGGGAATAGAAAAAATAAGGGGAACGCAAAAAAAACAACATTTAAATGTGTGCTCTTGCCATGGTGCCTTTCATCTCTTTAAGTTTTGGCTTTAAAGGAATTAAAGAAATATCAAGCTGCTTTTCATCTAGACATTTCATGGTCATTTTGTGGTTGGCATTTATCTCTTGGCCTGGGTAGATATAGGAGTTGACATCCTCAATTGTTTCCTTTCCTGCGTTGGGCAGTAGATGTTTCTAAGACATTGTGTTTTACTTTTATTATTTTCAGACCACCAGCTCTGCTAACTCCATTAAGGTCCACAATTGTATGTCTGATGCAAATCATAAATGGGTGAGCCAACAGACTGAGGTACCACCTATTCAACAAATTGAAGATAGGGTGTACCGACGAATGCCCGTGCGGTACTGGTAAAATGACCACTGAACATCTGCTGCAGAACTGCCCGACATACGAGGATCAGAGAGAGCAGATGTGGCCATTGCCAGTGGAACTGCAAGACAAGCTCTATGGTAGTGGCGAGAGTCTCAGGATGACCGCCGCTTTTTTCGAGAAAATAATGGTTACTGTCTGACTGTGTACGCAGAAGAAGAAGAAGATAAATGGGTGAGCCACTCGCCTTCTATATTTACACCTCTGTTGATGCAATGTAATTGTTTAAAAATATCTTTGAGAGTCACTGTAAATAACTTTGGGGAGATGGTGTCATCATGTCAAACTTCTCTTGCTTTTGGAACATATACAGGATGATGGTGTAGCATGATGGCTGTATTGCAGTCTTTGTTGATTTCCTCAATCAGTTTGATATAGCCTTCAGAGATGCCCTGCTTTCTGAGAGACTTTACCACACCATTGGTCTCAATACTGTCAAAGGCTTTCTCATAATCGATACATACAAGACATAAGGGCATGTGTAAGGTAGTAGATTAGCCAATGCAATTGTCAATTTCTGAGTCTACTAAGAGCTTGTCGTTGATGAGGGATCCCAGTCATGTGAATTGGTGCACAGCTGCAAATTCATAATTTCAAATGGTAGAGGTTGGTGTGACATCCTTTTCCTGTACCAGTACATCTGTTTTGTTGAGACTTATTATGAGGCTAAAATCTTTGCACGAATATATTGATTATCAGCTAATCCAAACTAATTAGCCCTTTACGGGCAAGAAAATACACATTGTACCTGATCTATGGTTATTTACTACACCACAATATGCCAGATTGAACTCCACACATGAGAAAACCACAGATGCGGATTTGTTCGTAACAATCATTGTAAAAGCACATCACTCTCCCCAACAAACTATTAATTAGTAGTAGTAGTAGTAGTCATTTCAGTCATGACTTTTATTATCATTCTTTGGTTGATCAGTCCTGAGACTGGTTGTAAGGTTGTCTGAGTATGTCTCCTCATTTGACCCTATCCTCTGCAACTCTCTTCATTTTAGCATAGGTTCATACTTTAATGTCTCTGTATGCTTGACATGTAAAGGTGAGTCTTGGTTGCCCCATTTCTCTCTTCCCCTGAATCTTGCCCTCTGGTATCTTCTGTAGAAGACTTTCATGTCTCATATTGTGAACCAGCCAATTCAATCATTGCTTTTATATCATTTTCAATATTTGTTTTTGTGCCCCTACTTCAGTGAGTACATTGTCAAAAGCATCAAATAAGTGCATCAATTCTCTTCTTAGTTATCTTCAATTAGATGTATATGTTATTAAAATTATCGTTTGGAATTGACCACATTCTATTGCATCTGATTTTTTTATCAAAGGAATTAATACTTGTGTGATCTTTTGACCTTATTACATTATTGTAAATGTCTTTAACATGCTGAAAAAGTAAATTTTGTAAAGTCTTTCCTGCTGTTTTGCGTAGCTCGATAGGTAACTCATCTATTCCTGGTGCTTTGTTGTTCGGGATTAAAGAAAGTGCCTTATTAAATTATTCTCTGGTTACAGGTAATCTCTCTTCTATCAATTTCATGTCATTTAATGGTGTATTATTCTGATATAGGCCACCATCATCATACAGTTCATTAACATATTCTTTCCATCTCACTTTTTTGCTCTCTGGTTCTGTTATTGGTTTCCCATTCTTATCACGAATCATCCATGATTGTATGCCTCTAATTTTAAGAAAACTTGTTTTACTTTCCTACTGCCTTAATCGAATTTCCCTGCTCTCTCCAGGTCTTCAATTTCCTCGCATTTTCCCACCATTTTTCTTGCGCCATCTTGCATTCTTGATATCATTCATTCTTGAAACACTTATACGAAGCAATGCCATGCTCTGTATTAATGGTTTTCCTCTTGCGTCTTTCCTCCATTTTGTTTAGCATTTCTGATGTTACCATGATTTCTTGTTTTCTGCTTTCTTGTTACCCAATTTTATCTTTGCTGCCTCTTTTATATTCTGCCACTATTGATTCAAATCGTCAGTAACATGTTTATTCCCTAAAGTATCATTCACTGTTTTGGAATTTAATTCTATTCTCCAACTTGTTCAAAGCACTTAAATTCCACTTTGTTAGCTTTTGTGATTGGCCTGGTTTCTTCTATCATAGTTGACATTTTATAATAAGCAAGTTATGATCAGTATCAGCATCCACACCAGGGTAAGCAATCCATTTTTTAAACTTAGTTTCTATACCTTGTTTTCATCATGATGAAATCTGATATCTTCCCAGGACTTTTCCATGTGTATTTCCTTCTATCAGGACTTGATTTCAGGTGTTTGTTATTATGTAGCTTTCATGGTGGTAGAAGTCTACTAGTCTTTGTCCTCTTTCATTCCTAGTATCCAGCCTATTCTTAACAACTATGTCCCCTCATAGCCTATGTCAGCAATTACATTTCAATCTACTATTATCATATCAATTATGTTCTTTGCTTTCCTCAATTTTTGCTATCTAGAGTAGTATACATCGCTTCTATCTCCTCTTCATTTTGTGCTGATGTGGGCATATACATTTGTATTATGACTATGTCCACCAGATGTGGAAGTCTTTTGTAATGTCATTAATCTTTGATTGTATATGGTCACCTCTCTCAGTGCAGCTGTGAACTGTTTATCTAATATGCAGGCTCCTAAGTGTATTATATTCATCCTTTTGATAATCACCCTCTTCTCTCCGACGTGTCTCACTCAATCCAAGTATATTAATTTTAGAATTCTAATCTCCATTTTGATGTTCTCCAACGTTCCAATGTTCATCATTGTACGAACGTTCCACGTACCTATAATGAAAAGAGGATTTCGTTTGATGATGACCTGAGAGGTCTTGTTATCTCTCTTACCAGACACAACACCCGAATCATCTGAGTTCCTGTTTTGCCGGTAGGGTGATTTATATGTTGTGATATATCGTAGACATTTCTGGGGAATTTGATATGGTGGTTTCCCCTTGCTCTCCACATTCACCTGGGTGGTTTATAACTGCCGCCTTTTGTCAGCCATTTCTGGCCAACATGACAAGCCAGTATCCTCCTCTGCAGTTGACCACTTATACCTGTGGATACTCGATCTACAAGGGTGTGTTAGCTGCACCCAATGAGCTGCCCTATTTCAACGCTTTGACTGACTATAGGATGATGCAACTTTGTAGTGGTAACTCTGCTGAGTTTTTGTTTTCTTTCTCCTTACGTGTTGCAAGAGCATCTTTTCCTCCAGCATCGAAGTAAATCTCCACTTGGAATGGTCTGCAGCACTGTCTTTACAGAATGTCAGACCTATGCCCAATGCCTTCATGTCACGTATACCCGTCTTCAACTCGGTAGGTACTTTTAACTGGACATCTGTGACACATGACGACACATTTTTCTGAAGACAGCATGTTATTCGGTTGAATATTCTATTTTCTGTTCATATTTTAAGAAGACTGAAATTTTACAAATGTGGCTTTCCAAATTATGGATTTTTTTGCTTAAGGCAATGAGAGATGGCTTCATAGATAGCAAAAATAACAACAAAACTGGCAAATCGGACATGGATATTGATGGATATATTTTACAATGAAACCAGTAGTAATGAAGCTGGGTGTAATGCTGTCAATAGATTGGTAGTAAAAGGCTGGTTGAACAACTTATACCCGTTTTTGACTTTGTAGGATGCCCTGAACAAAACATGGTTAGGATATTGGCTTGGTTCATTCTCAATATCCCGCTACCAGGCCCTGAAAGGGCTTAAGTAGCAGAATGTAGTCCAGAGAAAGGAATGCGTTGTGTCGTAGTTTACAGCTTGACTGCAATATTTGCACCTTTCGGTCCAACACATCCGACTCCAGCAAACATTTTTTGAGTACCGGGTTAGCATTCCCTCTTCGATCCCTTCTCCTTAGCCAGTCTGCCCTGCTGCAGCCTGTTATCCAGGATCACCGCATGGAGGTGTAGAAGGGTCTTGGCAGCTTTGGTTCGCTGACCCTGACGCTAGCAGTCAGCTATGGGTCGCTGACCACTGCAGCTCATGTGCTGCTCAGCATCTTGATCCTTCGGTTAGGATATTGATGTTATTCCGAATGATTACTTCACTTTATTTATAAATTAAGAATTTTACCGCACGTGTTCAGTACAAATTTGTATGCCGAGCAAAGACAAAGAAGGAAGGGACAAGTCTACCAATATTGAAAACTGTGCATACCTGAAGAGATAAAAACTTTCCTCTACATGAATTGTATTTTTGGCCTACACATACTGCCTGAAATATACCTTTATTGGTTATCCTATAATCAACATGGCAGATCAACAGACTTACACAAGTCATACTACCCACTTGCTAGAAAATCTTGGAAATAGTGGCATTATTATTTGCAGTTTCTGATGCAGCTAGCAACAATAAATTCCTTTATCCTTATTAAGTCATCTACAATGACACAAGCCAGAAATAAGACACCCAGTTATCTGCAGTTCTGTCTTGGTGTTTCAGAAGGCTTGAAAGGAGAGTCACCGAAAGAAACTGCAAACGAGATATCCAAATCAGGAAAAAGCAGCAGACACGAATTGATGAGAATGCAAGGACCCCGTAAAGTCTGTATTGTTTGTTCAATGAACAAATTAAAAACTTCACACAAGCTTGACATAGAGACTGTTTGCCCAGTATGCAAAATTCGTCTGTGCAAAGGATTATGTTATTCATCTTTTCATGAACAATTATGATATATTGCATTAATGTGATATATATGCATGCTTGTAAAATTGGTGGTTGATAGACAACCAAAATTTGTTTTTTCATAACAATACCAATGTTCTTATTGCATTCCCCAATTTTAATGTCACAAATTAATGCTGTACCTATACATCATTCATTTATGTGTGTTTAATATCAAACATCATAATTATAACAGTGGCAGTATTTTTTATTAATTTTTACATTTTTAAATTTTAAGTCAGTATGTCAGACTGAGTTACTTCTTATGTCTTATTTGTCCGATGTTCATACAATCGCCAGACAAAATGTCAGTCCTCTGAATGGAAATCATCCTCATATCACTGGATTGGACACAGAAATTGATTTGAACAAGGCAAAGGAAAAGTTATGTTGGGAGTTTTGTTAGATTATCAGGGTATTGTCAACAATGAAATCATTCCTGAAAGTTGAACAATTAACAAGGAAATGTAAGTTTTTATCCTCTATCATGTAAGAGATACGATCAAAAGAAAATGCACAGAAAAATACAGAATCCAACACACAGTTGGATTCTACTGCATGATAATGCACCAGCACATCGATCTCAGCTAGTAAAGCAGAACCTCGTAGTGCACGATGTGACTGCCTCAGAACATGCTCCTGACCTGGCATTGCCTTGTTTTTTGTCTTGTTTCCTCATCTGAAATTTAAGGTTGTTCAGGATATCATCACCAATGCAACAAAGCAGCTGAGAGCAGTGTCAAAGAATTTCATATACAATACACATATTCTAGGAACTTTTTGAAGCTCCCTTGTATATTAAAAATAAACCTTACTATATACATTTCTTCCTGTTTTACTTTTTCTGCCAGGAATGGAAGCTGTAATTGAATGTTATGTTTAATCTGAAAATAAACAATAAACAAAAGATAGTAGAATAATCACAATGCAAGTAAAAGCAACAACTTTACAACTGTTTAAAAAATGCTCGAGTAAATATGTAGGTGAACAAATACCAGTATGACATATTGGTTTCCAGTCATGAGTCGTGTACAACAGGAGTGTTTTCTTTTTCCTCTTTTATTCATAGTGTATGTAGATAAAATCACATAGTTGGCTAACCCCCAGTAGGAGTCCCTAAATGAACTGTTGTTTGCTGATGATCAGGTCATCTTTTACCAAAATGGAGAAGACTTACGTCACTACTCTAAGGCAGATGTTAAGAAGATGAAAGAGGCAGCGAGCCACATAATCTGGATAGCTATTGTCAGAGAAACAAATGTTGAACAAGAGTGGGAGAGTTTTAAAACAGTTCTAGAAAAGCTAAAAGAGGAATGTGTTCCATGTAAGGAGGTAAACCTCAAGCGTAAAAAGTGGATAACTAGATTTGTAGTTATGGATATGAACTTCTCTGGTAGCCCATAGTGTCTCAAGAGTTGCCAAAGAGTAATTCGATCCACACTGTCAAATACCTTTTCATAGTTTATAAAATTTGAGCATAGGGATGATTTTCATTCAATATTTTCTTTGTTCTACTATGATGCACAGCGTAGCTACATGATCTGTGCATGAACTTCCCTGGCAAAATCCTGCCTGTTTCTTTCTGAGCTTTTTGTCTATTCCTCTTTTAATCTGACCAAGATTATTCTGTTGAATATCTTGCCTGTCACTGACAGAAACTGCTAGGTATCTCTTCATGGTCAGTTTAATGAGATCTCCTTCTTTCCATTCTGTGGTCACTGTCTCCTCTTCCCATATCTTCTTAAATAATTCTTGCAATGTATTTGTGGCCTTATCTATATGTCATTATAGCTTCTACTGCTATTCCATTTGGTCCTGTGGCCTTCTCTTTCTTGAGTTTAGATATGGTCTTTTAGATTTATGTCTTAACTTGCTACATTGCAGTACAAGATCAGGGGCTCCTTTGCTGGTAGGATGTTTGGTGTTTCTTGTGGTGAAGGTCTATTTAGACTTTCTTTGAAATACTTAACCCCTCATTTCTGTTGTGCATCCGATGATGTCTATATCTCGTCTTCTCTATCTTTGATTGGTCTGTATATCTATTTGCCATTTTCATTGCTAATGAGCAGATATCTCTCATATTTCCTCTCTCTGCTACATTTTCTGCTGTTTTCTTGAATTATAATATTTCTCCACATATTTTATTTCACATTTCCTTAGCCTGTTCCCACATACTATTAATGTCCATCTTCTCATCCTCATACAGCTCTAGTAGCCCTTGGTATCTGCTATTAAGTTGTATGCTATATTCTGTCTTCCTTTCCTGGTCTTATATAAGGTGTACATAATGTCATCTAGTTCTCCTTGAACTGGTTACTTTTTTAGTTTGAGCTGCAAGATTCCCAGCAACATGTGGTGGTCTGAGGCTACATCTGCACCTCACCTTACTCTTACATCTTGAAGGGTACTTCTGAACACTTGACTAACACAGATGTGATCAATCTGGTTTTCCCTCAAGTGGTCTGGAGATCGCTATGTGGCCTTATGTGCCTTCTTATGTGGAAATATGTTCCCTCTAATTATCATTTTATAAAGCCCACAAAGCTCTAGAAACATTTCTCCATTTTTGTTCATCTATTCCATTCCGTGTGTTCCTATAATCTGTTCATAACCAAGGTTGTTGCCTCCCACTTCAGCATTGAAGTCTTCCGTTATTAAAGAGATCTTTCTTTGTCTGTGTCAAAGACCTCTTCCAGCTCATTGTAAAACTTCCACTGACCTGGAAATTGTCTTGTATGAAGGCAGAGGTGGAAAGTATGGCCTTACTACTGAAAGAGCAATGGCATGAAGAGTCCTAAATATCTCCATAAGAAACCACATTCGAAATACTGACATCCATCATCAAATAAGACTTCTAGGATATTGCAGTGTCTTCAATAATGCAAAAAGTACCGGTGGTCCAGCCATATGGATCGCATGACTGACGATAGATGAAAAAGCAGGGTGTTTTCTAGTGACAATAAAAAAATATTTCCTATACAACCTTAAATGCCTGCGCAGTAACCCATCAACGAGATGGAGAGATGATCTGCACCACGCCTTTTGACCATCATGGTACTCCAGGGTGAAGGACAGACACAGATTCAAGTAGCTTTTGACTACCTGGCAATGGGCAACCTTGCCTGATTGAATACCAGAATGTAAGTATTCAAGTACCTCCTAATGACCAACAATGCAGTGTTTTCAATATCTGTAAATTATTTTACATTTAAATTAGATCCTATTTATATTTCATGTCAGCTGATCAGATATCAATCAATTGAAGGCTTTCAGCTTTCCGTGGAGCAGAGGTCTCCAAAATAAACATCTAGTCCTCCTGTCCTGAGTCCTCTAATCTAGCTCTGTCCAAATCTTCAGTTTCTTGTATGTTTACCTCAAGCTCTATTCTCAATGATTGTTATTTTCTGTAAAGAATTGAGATCACTGGACTATGAGCAGACTCATTGGTGTTCAGTCCCTCTCAGTAAATGGCGAAGAGAATAGTGTAGATACTGATAGTTCCCACAGCTCATTGGTTGTACACAGTCCTTCTCCATTATCTCATGTGTCAACCTCACATTGGAGATCCTTGAAGATCCTTAGTATTTAGTGCATTATTATCATGTTAGAGAACCATTTGGTTTCCAGTATAACAAAGGCCATCTTATTTTTTGTATCCTGTTTTTTACATCCACATCTACTTCATTAAAAACTACACTGAATAAACTGTATGACATCAAAAATAAATGTCTATTTTACATAAATGTTATTTTATAATGTAATTAAGTATTACATCAACATGTAACATCACAAACTTATATAAGTAACTGATTTACCTGTGCTTTTTCCACTTTTTGATTCATCTTGTCTGCTTGAATGTTTTCCATGAGAATATGAATCACTGCTCCCAAGTCAATCAATCTGTTGTATTAATAAAGTCCACCATGAGGCTATAGTGACATCTTTTAACATGTAAAATACTTTAGTTAGCAAATCTTGCATATTGATATTTCCATATATCTTTTCAATGAACATGATTATAGTAACAAACATGATCAAATATTGTTTCATTGAAGGAAAGGATACAGGAGATAGAGCCTAAGTAAAGGTATGAAATATATTGATACCCTGTGTCTGTAATCAGCCCAAAAGGGAGAATAATCTACTCTCCAACTTCAATCAATGTTGATCATCCAAGGTATGAAAGATGATACATGTGACCCTAATGTCAGCTTTCACTGGAGCTCAGAAATGGTGTAGTGGTTAGTGACCCGTGAACAAAATTCCTTGAAAATATCACTGAGATGTCAGAAGTATGCACAGAGTTTCAAGTCTGTCTCATCAATGTATGTCATGTTACATTGATCCCAAATTATAGTATATATTAAATTACAAGGCTTGCAGGTGAATTCTTCTGTGGTATCAATATTGCTCTGGGGAAAGTCACCAAAAGCGTATTGATAACAGTGACACAATTCAGCCAAACTCATTACAAATACACAACCCTCCTATCAGAAGTAGAGATAGCAATAACAATAATGAAACAAAGCAATGCTGCTGGTCCAGACCAATAGAAATCATAAAAACCTTAGAGGATTTTGGCATTGGCACATTCACAGAGATGTGCAATGACATGTATAATACAAGATATTTACTTAAAGACCTGTTTACTTCAGTCTTTATCACATTGCCTAAACAAAACCTAGGATTGTAAATTGCTCAGATTATAGAACAATCAGCCTAATATGAAGAAGATACTCCTCAAAATTATACAAGAGAGAATTAAAAGTAAAATAGACAGTGAAGTAGGTGAAGAGCAGTTTGGTTTTAAAAGAACAATGGATATTACTAAATAGCACGCACAGGCACCAGAAACAAAAAGACACATTATGTACGATTAACATCTCCACACCTCCCACAACACCTCCAACCCTCTCTCTCTCTATTATACGAATTGAGCTCTACTAGATAGTGTTGACTAAACGGAAATGATAACGACAAATCTCTGATCGTCCACGTGGACAGACGAAGACAGTGTATAGGAATTGTACACCACATTTATTGATTTGACAAAGGCATTTGATACAGTAAACAGAGGAAGCTGTGGATGATAATGTCTAAGTTTGGCTGCCCCAACAAGTTCATAACAATGGTGAAACAGCTACACGAAGGCATGTGTGCTCGTGTACTGGACAGCGGTGCAATCTCTAAAACGTTTCTAGTATCAAACGGAGTAAAACAAGGATGTGTACTCGCCCCGACTTTGTTCAGCATGATGTTCGCGGCCACGATGACAGACGCCTTCAGATCATTGGAGCTTGGAATACCCATAAAGTACCGCACAGATGGCAAGTTACTCAATTCCAGAAGAATGAAGGCCAAAACCAAAGTGGCTGGCGACATAATCAGGGAACTTGTATTTGCTGACGACTGCGCTCTAATGAGCAACTCAGAACTGAACATGCAGGTTGGAATGGACCAGTTCTCTGCCGCATGCAAAAATTTTGGCCTGACCATAAATGCCAAAAAAACAGAGGTCATGTACCAACCAGCACCAGGCATGCCGTACACAAAACCAGAGACTACAGTCAGCGGGCAGACGCTGAATGCCGTAGATAAATTCACATATCTGGGCAGCACGCTGTCGAGATCTGTCAGCCTAGACGATGAGGTGGCAAGCAGAATAGCAAAGGCCAGCACAGCCTTTGGTAGAATGCGCTCGATGGTCTGGGCACGTCGTGGCATCAGCGTCAAGACCAAACTCAAAGTCTACCGTGCAACCATCATTCCAATCCTACTATACGCTTGCGAAAGCTGGACTGTATACTCTGGACATGCAAGGAGGTTAAACCACTTCCACACAGGTTGCCTGAGGCGAATATTCCACATCCGATGGCAAGATCGTGTCACTGACATCGAGGTTCTCTCGAGGGCTAACATGCCCAGCATCCATGCACTGCTAGAAAAAGCACGACTAGGATGGGCCGGACACCTCATCCGTATGTCAGACGAGCGGCTCCCAAAGAAGCTTCTCTACGGCGAGCTGAGAGAAGGATGGCGCGAGAGAGGGCGCCCAAAGAAACGTTTTAAAGACGGTCTGAAGGACTCACTAAAAAGTTGCCAGATAAACATCGACACCTGGGAATGTCTTGCGCAAAACAGATCTGACTGGAGAAGCGCAGTCAAATCGGGTGTAGCTGCCGGTGAAGATGACCGTGTTGTGAAAGCCCAGAACAGACGAGAGACGCGGAAATCCCGAGCAGCGGGAACACCATCCCCTTCTACAAACCTCGTGTGCCCGATATGTAGCAGATATTTTCGTGCTCGCATTGGCCTGTTCAGCCACATGCGCACCCACACCCAACAGGGAAATCTGTGACAAGGATGATGTCGGCGGTCCTCATCGACAACGATGGACAGCTATTAATTAATGGCAAAAAAACTAATTTAACATGAAAAATACATTTGCATCCAGACAATTAGCAAATGCACACACTGAAAATGAGAGGTGTCAGGTGTTATTTATATATTCGTCTTTGCTCTATAGTCTGGAAACATGGACGATGAACAATCAGTTTCTGAATAAAGTAGAGGCCTTTGTGCCTTTGGAATGTAGGTATACAGAAGGATGAAGGAAATGCAAACAAGTAGGGAGGTCATGAAGACATTGAGAAGAATGTGAAGAGAATCAAGTAGAGAAATATAAATTAGGAAAATAAAATATTTTGAATATATAAAGACAACATAATGTTGATGGGAATGGTGGACGGTAGACAAGCAAGAGTAAGGTGAGAACAAATTTAGAATGATAGAAAAGGAAAGGAACTGAAGGGTTATAATAGATCATACAGGTAAAGTGAGTGAGCAAGTCCAGGTAGCAGTGAAAAGGGCAAATGTAATGTTAGGTATGATAAAAAGAAATATTAAACATAGGAGCCAGGATGTGATTGTCAAACTGTATAAAGCACTAGTTAGACCTAGATTAGAGTACTGTGTACAGGTGTGGAGTAGACATCGTAGAGGAGATATAAACATGCTTGAAAGGATAGAAAAACGAGCGACAAAACTGATAGTGGGATTCCAGAATTACAGATAAGGAAAGACTAAAAAAACCGGCCAACAGTGTCTAGAAAAAAGAAGAATTTGAGGTAACAATACAGGTTTATAAGATAATCAACGGAACATATAAATTAGACTATAACAATTTTTTCAAAATACAACCACCTGCAAGAACAATAGGGCATAGCTATAAATTAACTACAGAAAGGTCCAGATTAGATATAAGGAAATATTTTTTTAGTCCGAATGCTTGAAATGCATTGCGCCAGGAGGTAGAGAAGACAGAGACAGTTGATGTATTTAAGAATAGATTGGAAGCGCATAGCTTTTAGTTTTAGAGCAGGGTAATGTTAATGTAACTGGTTGTCTACAGACTGAGACTCTGATGAGTCTTCTAAACCAGTATAAAGACGTAAAGTTAAGTGACAGAGCATGTTGGAGATCCATATGATCATTGCTAATTAAATTAGTAATTTGCTTGCAGTATTAAGTCAACCGTCAATGTACTCTTTGTATTGACAGTATGAGTATTAATTATTGTAATTCACTACTAATACTAATAATATTAAATACTAATACTACTAAAGTACTAACTAGACAGTAATATTATATAGTAATTGTCATTGACTTATTTAGTAATTCAAATGTTGAAATTGTGACAATTGTAGAGACGGCAGTTGACATCATCCGAATAAAGTGAACGCATGAAATGATTGCAAATGGTGTGATGAGAGAAGTAAAGATGCAAATTTAGTTGTAAAAAGCTAGTGTTGGCCATACAAACTAAGTAATGTCTTATTTAGAAAAAACACGACTTTCCATTCGCAGTGGTGTCCATCCCCTTAACAACAAAGCCGCCATGTTTGGATAGCGCCGACTATTGAAATGGTCTCCTAGTCGCATCAAGCTATTTAACAGCGAAACTATCTTTCTTTTTTTCTAATATAACAAAAACAAACAAAACGAAGATGATGTGATACCGAAGGTCAAGTCGATAAAAACACAAGTACATAATTATGGCTCAGTTGCCACATCATGATAGAAACAAGGCCGTTGCCAGTCACAAAGAATGAACTAAAACAGTGAACACCTAACGGAATCACAACAAAAACCATTAGAGACATTTGTCATTAGCGAGTGAGTGAAGTGGAATGTGTGAGCAGAGATATGGCTTTGAAGTTCAACCAAGTCACGGTTTACTCTGCCGCATTTGGGGCACATATCGTTTGAAGTCGACTGTGGTCAGGTCGACAAAAACTGTGTATTATAAAACTGCAGCCAGTTAGGCGTCATCTATAGCTGCTCTTAACAAACCACCTGGGCAAAGGTACAAATAACTTGGGTAGATTTTTAATTTGAATTTTGTCAGCGCAGCGGTTGTTAAATTTACTCTGTTCAATTTATAACTGCCACGGTATTTTTAGCGTGCTTGACACTGACCACTGGAGTCCGATCTCACTACCCAGAGATCAGGGGAATTTTTACCAGAAGATCCACGTGAAAAAAATCCTGGTCTCCACCGTGATTCGAATACGCGATCTCCGGGACCCGAGGCGTACACCTTACCTCAAGACCACTGAGACCCTCTTAATTATTGTGCACTGTGAGTGTCCCTTGATTGGACTCATCGTTACGTATTACAAAAATATCCTACAAACTGCATGGACAAGCAGGCTTTATTTATAAGCTTTGTTGGATGTGGAATAAATGCTGTAATAATAGCGTGATTAAAAAAACAAACTATTTTGCAAATTGTGTTTAGCTCGTTGGCTTTGTTGTCATGAGTGTTTTCTTTATTTGTATGTTGTTAATTAATTCTTTTCTCTTTAACTTCTCTTCTTGCCCTTTTGGTGTGGATGTCTCAGTATATAGTTGCAATTTAATGTGCAGACAAACAGGTGATTGATTGGCATGTTGTGATGTTATAAATTGACAGAACACACTTATTAAACAATGTGATCTCAATGTCGAGATATTTTATACAGCAATTTCATCACTGCATTCTGGGCACACCCACAGACACTTTTCCTATTTTGGCAAATGATTTTTGTTTTTGGGTTGTTTTGTTGTTGTTGTTCGTGCTATTTTTGAGCGTGACGAATTAAGAAGGAGTTATTGAAGACTGCAGAGTCCGAATACAGCCAGTTTCTTTTACATTTCGTTGATCTAAAAACTATGCGCATCAAATCTATTCTTGAATGCATTCTGAGCCAGTAGTCTTGCATCTCTCTAAGCCTGGTCTGGACAGCTTTGCGAGCAGTATTGAAGGCAGCTTTTGCTGCCGGAGATGGTGTGTCCCTCTGGTATTCCCTGTGCGCTTCATGTTTTGCTGCTAGATGTGTGTTGGGCTGCCGACCAAGATCTGGCCGGTTTATCAGCATACAACTAAAGGAAATGCCATTTAGCTTCACTGTGATACAGTGTCACGCATTCACTTCAGACTATGATGAGTGTGAAATAGAATAATTCTATGAGGAACTTCAAGAACTGGTAAATGAAACACAAAAGAAAGACATACTGGTAGTACAAGGGGACTTGAATGCCAACATTGGAGGAGAGGCAGTGAGAGATTGGCGAGAAACCTGCGGACCATCTGGAAACGCAGAGACAAATGACCGAGACTCCTGAAATTTGCACGCTACAACAAGCTAATGATGGCAAACACATTAGGGCCAAATAAACCGTCTAGACGTTGGACATGGCACAGAATGGAGAGGTACATAGTCAAATAGACTACATATTGGTCCAGAAACGATTCAGATACAACATTAACATCGCTCGGACAAGAAGCTTCCCCGGGACATATACAGGAAGCGACCATTACTTCCTAATGACGACACCACGTCCTCGCGAAGTAAAGTCATGAGCAAGGAGACGCCTAGAAAAAGATTCGACCTTGACAAATTAAAACACCCGGATATTATAGAGGGGAACTTTGCTATGCCATGAGTAAGATTTGCACCGCTTACTGTCCTACGGGAAAATCCAGAAATTGATACGATTACAGACGCTTTCAGTGCAACAATAATAGACACAGCAACATAGATACCAGGGAAGCAACATACAAAAGAAACCACAGATTGCAAAGTAAATACTTGATCTGTGCGATAAAAGAAGGAAATAGAAGAGATCAAAGAACACCCTAGAATGGTCCAGTAGGTATATGTTGATAAATGGATAAATAAGGTTCACGATGAGAGATGAAAAGGAGGCGTGGATTGCTGAGCATTGTAAAGATATGGAGCACAAATTGCGCAGAAACGATGCCAAAGGGGCATAAACGATTGTCAAAGATCTAGTAAGGATTATACAAGGTCGAAGTATGACAATACAGGATAAGAATGAAAAATGTCTCCAAAATGTATATTCCTAGAAAGAATTATGAGTGATGCCCTTCAAGATCATGTTGGCACCGTAAGGAAAGGGGATAGAACGATTACCAACTTATGGTTTGCGGATGTCATTGACGGGCTGGCGGGGATGCATGCGAGGGCGGAGCAGGAGAGTGTACAGCCAGCTACAGGGACCATCAGCATCCAGACCCTACCACATTTGCTGAGATAGACTGAGCACTTATGGTATGTCCGGAATGCAGTGACGTTCGTTTGTTTCATAGAAAAAGTTATAAGGAAAGACTAAGAAAAGCTGGTCTAGTGTTTAAAACAGAGAAGAATTCGAGGTGACGTACACGTTGATAAATAAATCAATGGAAAGGATAAATTAGACTTTTCAAAGTACGATGGAGACGCGTGGGCTAGTGACACGGCTCACAACCAGAAGGTGCTGGGTTCGATACCATTACAGCACCGGCCGTTATTCCCTGGGAAGCAAACCCTTAGAAAATGCAGGAGGAAGCAGACCCTTATATAAAATGCATGCTGAATTCGAATGCACTGGGCCGACAGGCGCAAAATAAAAACCCCCATTGCAACGAACATCGCTTTGGGGATTAGAGAGTAAGGTTTAACAAAAAAAAAAAGGACGACCGGCTACAAGAACAAGAGGCACATCTTCAAATTGTTAAAAGCCAGGTTCAGATTAGATATTATAAATATATTTGTTGTAGTCAATGAGTGGTGAATGATTGGAATAGAGTGCAACAAGATGTCATAGAGGCAAAGTCAGTTAAAGCATTCAAAAATAGATTGGATGCTCAAAGCTATTTTTAGTTTCGATGGAGTGGAATACATTGGTTGTATACACTCTCTAGAGCCTTGTACATCAGTAAAGTTAAGTTAAAAATGGACTAACTCGGTAGTTCCCAAACTGTCTGCCGTGGGATACCGGTGTGCCGCGAAACAGTCCAATATTTTCACCGAAAGCTTAGTCTTAGAATCGGACCATCCATATGTTGATACGATGATAGGAAGGACATTTAGTCGAGTGCGGACAAAAGGGAAATGATTCCTTGGAGATACGATCCGACGAACATGACGAAGCCATCATTGTTGGAGGGTGTACATGCTTGAAAGACCGGTGCGAGAATGCACCTCCGCATTGTCTCTCCATGAGACTCCGAGCATGGATTTCAGACACTGTAGGTGAAAGGTGTTGAGCATTTGCTCTTGTTTGTCCACGTTTCGCTACCATACAGAGGTGCACTGAAGACACTGGCTGTAAGTTTTCGTAAACACGCGAAAATAAGGCATCAACTTTGAAAATGCAATTGCCTATTTCGAAGTCTAGAGAGAGCTTAGTGGTGGAGGGGCCAGATAAGTGAACTGGTCCACAGTTGCCAGTTCGTAGTTATTGATTGTGATGGTTGGGGTGACTTCTACGTCTTGTCCCAGCACATTTGTTTTATTCTGGCTTATTGTGAAGCCGACATCTTTGCACGGTTAAGAAAAACGATTTATCAAGCTTTGGGGTTCCTGCTGACTGTCAATGACAAATACAGCGTCATCAGCAAATAACAAGTCCCCGACAGCAACTTCCCTGAACTTGGTTTTAGCTTTGGGTCTCGCAAGATTAAACAGACGACCGTCTGATCTAGTGTGAAAGCAAATCTTTTCTGTTTGCATTACCAAATGCGTGCTTCAGAAGTGTCTTGCTTTGTCCGACATAATGTCGTCAACAGAAATATAACCAGCTGATAGATGAACAAATGTCTGTACAGATGACTCAGCTTTAACAAAACGGAAGAAGAGTTGTAATCAGACAAATGCATGGGAAAAGGTAACCCAAGCCACAGGCAAGATCTCAACTGCAGAGCTGAGATTGAAGCTCTTAAGACTGCAGTAGAAATTTTTCTACAACTGAACAACCACATGCACCACAACATTGTGAAAGCAAGACAGCCAGCCGTAACAGTACTCAAATCCCATATAAACACTGAACTGAACGAATTGAGGGCAGCTATGACAAAAATGTCTTACGGGTTCCAGAAAGCAGCGATTCAGTAGATACCTTCACACTGTAACAACAAACGAAACAAGCCAGACAGTCTAACCATACAGGGATCCAACCTGATACAAGAAGAGTACCTGGTCAACTATGAGAAGTAAAAGCCATATTAAAAGGGCAATATAATGGGAGAACACACTAAAAAAAAACCCACGCAGATGACAGATATTACCAACTGTCCCAAAAATACCAGGTTATATAATGACCCCAAACTGATCCCATTAAGGGAATGAGACAGCACATGCACACTAACATTCAAGATAATTACCACCAGTTTATATTACTGCGGCCTGGCAAACATGTACTTCAGGGATGTCCCCAGCACAAAAGATCTGAGGAAAAAGATGTGGCCGATGCCAACTCCCCTGGAGGAGAAACTGTACGGTGGTTTTGAGACTCTGACAAGGACAGCATAATTTACCAAAGAATCCCAGTCTAAATGAGCAAAGATCGTCAACAAGAAATTAGAATTGATGGAATAGACAGTCTACACTCTGTATATATTACCGATGAAACAGACGAACAAATAGTCTGTACTATTTATGAAGAAGCAATAAAAGAAACAAATAAACAGTTTACATTCTATATAGAAGTAATAAAACAATCTACACTCTTTATGTAGATGTAATAGAACAGTGTACTCTTTATATAGATGTAATAGAAGAAACGAAACTGTTTACATTCTCTATATAGAAGTCATAGAACAATCTACTCTTTATATAGATGTAATAGAACAATCTACTCTTTATATAGAAGTCATAGAATAATCTACTCTTTATGTAGAAGAAATGAGACACAGTTAACATTCTTTATAAAAGTAATAGAACAAACAGTCTACACTCTATATGTAAGTATAGAACAGTCAGTCTACACTCATTACATAGAAGTGATTGAAAAGATAAAGCAACAATCTACATTTTTTATTTAAAAGTGATTGAACAAAACCAACAAGTTTAGACTCTTTATTTTATTTAGAAGCAATAAAACAAACTTTTCTCTTACTCTCTTCTATCTCCTCTGCCTTCCTCTCTCTCGACCTGCCTCCTTCTCTTACATTCTATCTCTTCATTATTATTTTATTGTCTTACTCTCTGATCCCTCTCTTCCTTTTCTCTCACATCTATCTCCTCTGCCTCCCTTTCTCGCTCTCGTTCTCTCACATATTCATTCTCTTTTTCCCTGCCTCTACTTGATATTTCTTGTTTATCTGTTCTCCCAACATTATGTCACATTTACAAATGAATTCCAGTAGAACTTGAAATATTGGGGACATCATCAAAATACATACGTTCAATTCAGTTGCTAACTTCACAACAAAGATTGGTCATATAATGGATCCCCAAAATCCACTGTTGTGTGCCTTGATGTTACAATCTGCCAGGTCACTTCATGTCTATCTTTTGATGTTATTCCAACTTACAGTGGCTATTTTAAAAAAACGACATTTAGCATGTTTGCCCTCCCCTTTTCCTTCCAGTAAGTTATTTTTATGGCAGATTCTGAATTTATTCATTAATTCTCATTGTACCAGTACTTTTTCATTTCTCCAAGACTTCCTTATTTGGTTTCTGTACTTTCCAGAAAATGTCTCATCCATCTATATATTCACATTCAAAGGGGTTCAATTATCGTCTCCAATCACTTGTATGTTGTCCATATTTGTACACCATGCAGTAAAGACAACAACTGATCACTCTTGTGTTTAGTTTGTGAGTGACTTATTTGGATGTCAATTTGGGTGTGTAGGCTGGTGGTTTCATCTTCCGGACACAAACGACCCAGTCCTCTTTTCTATAGCACTGTACGACTATTGGGCCCCACACATATGCTGTCAATCCTGTGCAATGAATCTGTGTTGCTGGTTGAACCAAAAAGGTTGATCAATGGTGGAGAGTGAGTCAACAAATCATCTTAATCATTGTTACTCGTGCATGATTGCTCCAATTGGACATGGTATTTCTAGGACAAAAAGCGGCACGTGATCTATCCAAATATTCCCCCTGCTTTGTGGCCAGTGCCTCATGGGCAAAAAAACAAAACTGCTTCTGACCCACCGTATTAATCTTATGCCCTGGATGATGAAAAAGATAATAATGTCAGTGGACAGCCATACCCTACGAAAGCATCTACATTGAGAGATTCTGATTTTTGAAGAGCTTGCACATCCACATAAAACTACCCAGAGTGAATTGTATGATCTAATGAAAGATCTGGAATTGCCAAAAAATAAAGCAAAGCTGTTGTGTTCAGACTGCAGCCATAGAATCTTCTAGAAGGAAATGTGCATGTTTCTGTGTTTCGTAATTGGCAAAAAGATCTGCTACCATATTTTTAAATGACAGTTAACCTTCTTGTTTGCGTTGATATAGAGTGTCTGATGGCAGCACTACACATCAACTACACAGGTGACATTTGGAGGCTGTTCATTGTTTTGTCCAAGTTGAGCTGCTCCATAATGGTAACAGTTTACCATCTGTTCCAATTGGCTATGCAGTCCACATGAATAAAACATACAACAACATGAAACTATTGTTGCACACCATCAACGAACATTTATAAGTGACAAGATTTGTGGTGACCTGAAGGTCATTGCCATCTTGATGATGCTACAGCATGGTTAAACAATGTTTTGCTGTTTCCTCTATCTCAGCCGTGCCACTACAAGACAAAGAATTGGTCCCAATGATAACAACTTGAACTGGGGAAAAAATAATGTACTTAACAAACCACTTGTAGAATGCATAAGATCTCGCTCTCTCCTCTCCCCATTGGACTTGGACTAAAGAAGAATTTTGTAAAGGCCATAGATCAAAATGGTGCAGGATTTTTATACCTTTGTGATAAATTTCAAAGAAATCAAGGAAGGTGTATTTTACAGATATGTGGGCTTTTCTGAGATCAGTGATTTGATGACGTCCTCACAGGTGATGACAAGTTAGCTTGGAATGTTTACTGAAATGGCCACAAACTTTCTAGAAAACAATAAGATTGATAATTACCAGGAGCTTGTAGAAACCCTGTTGTAATGCTATGAAGGACTTGGGTGCAACATGTTCTAAAAAATCACACTTATTACACTCACATGTGGATTTCTTCAGTGCAGTGATGTCAGTGACAAGCAAGGGGGAAGATTTCATAAGGGCATTACTAGCCTTAAAAAAAAAAGAAAGGCACAAAGGGAAATGGAATGCAGTAATGCTAGCAGACTATTATTGGACTCTTGTAAGAGATGCTCCTAAAGCGCATTGCAAGCGACAAGCAAAAAAGTGACACTGTGAATAATTTTCATTATGAGCAATAGTTGTTTTATAGATACTTTAATAAAAGCTAAAGCTAATCTGGTGTTTTAGTAGCCATATTTATTGTCAGCAGCCCAAACAACGTATAGGTAACTTGATTTAATGTCTGTCCTGTTTTTTCATAGTTTTCTAAAAGAATACAATGATAACAATGAGCATTTAGAAGAAGTGATCTTGTGTTGACCATAATACAAAACAACTTAGTTGATTAGGGAGGTCTATTAATGTAGAACAATTATATAAGCAGCACATTAGTGAAAGAGTGCCATTTTTAAGTTGGGAGGGGCATAAATGGTGAATGTCCTTAGCGTAAGGAAAGAAAAGTTTAAAGACAAAAAGATAACATCTACAACTAATATCAGGTAAAGAACAGCAAGGAAGACAATTCTGGACAGAATTGGTAGAACAAGAGACATAAAACATCCTTGGAGAATATGCCAGTTTTGTATATTAGAATCAACTGATTATCTTGGACACTAATGACTACAGCCTCGGACGAAGTGATTTTAAAATATTTTTTAGAATCACATGGACACACAAATGTGTTGAGTGAAGTAGTTTTACAAATTATGCTTCGAAACACTGAAGTACACAACACAAATTTAGTCAAATGTCATATATACCAATGAAATTTGCCATCACATTCTGAAGCGTCCCTATCTTCTCAATAACAATATCATGTTTTGATAACACCTAATCTTCTGCTCTGTTCTAAAAATCGACTTTACTGTACAAAGGGTATGCCCATAGGTGCTAGTCTCTCAGTTAATAGTAAAAGATGTGGATACTGATGGCTCATGCAGCTTGCTGGTTGACATACTTCTGCTTCGTTCTCTCTAGCATCACTGACCATTCAATTTCAAAGTTCTGCAGCCTGTAAGAAGCTGATTCATATATTGCTGTGCCATTAACCAAAAGACAGTCATTGATAGACTTAAAAATGTCACTTCCACCCATATCCTGTTTTCCCATGAGTGGTGCATGAGAAGCTCGGATGTCACTTCCATCCATATATTGTTTACCCATTATTGGTGCCTGTTAAGCCTGGATGTCACTTCCAACCATATCTTGTTTTCCTATGATTGTGCCTGAGAAGCCCAGATGTCACTTCCATCTATATCTTGTTTACCCATGATTGGTGCCTGTGAAGCCCGGATGTCACTTCCATCCTTATCTTGTCTACCCATGATTGATGCCTGTGAAGCCTGTATGTCCACTATTTTGTTGCCTGGAACCTCGGCATGACTAGGATGGTATATTCACACCAGCCCCAGCAGATTTGAGGTTTTTACCACTGTCATCCACTCATGCCTTAACCTTCTCTTTTGAAGTAATGATTGACATGATCACTACATCTGTTAAAGAGGTCTCAGTTAAAAAGTTTAACATGACAAAAAGTTTTTTTTCAAACTAACAAAAGTAATTTCCAGATATAAATTTCATATTGTTATTTTCTTTTGTAAAATTGCATTTTAAGCTTGTCTTCTATTTCAGATTTGAGCGGTAGAAAGGAGCATGTCTCTGTCAAAAAGAATATATCAACTTTACTGAACAACAACAGGAAGTAGATGTACAGATTTTTTCAAACAAATGTTTCTTTAAGGTACAAAAGTCAGTAAATTGACTGAACAAATATCACAATTGTAAACCTTCTTTATTACATGTATTCTGGTATGTACTATTGTTATTTTAACCTGAACAATACTTTACCTGACAATTATATTTGACAGCTGTAAGATGTTTCACATGTGTGTTCTTATGTGTACACAAAGGTGACATTGCTGAATAAATTCTTTACCACAAACATTACACATTTATGGTTAATCTCTTGTATGTATTCTTTTGTGTGCTTTAAGGTTACTTGATTTAGTAAATGTTTTACCACAAACATCGCACTTATAATGTTTTTCTCCTGTGTGCATTAGTTTGTGTGCATTAAGGTTAGAAGTTTGAATAAATCCTTTACCGCAAAGATTGCACTTGTAAGGTCTTTCTCCTGTGTGGATTAGTTTGTGTACATTGAGGTGACTAGTTTGAGTAAATCCTTTACCACAAGTATTACACTTGTAAGGTTTTTCTCCTGTATGTATTGTCTTGTGTGCATTAAGGTGACTAACATTAATAAATCCTTTACCACAAACATAGCACATGTGAAGTTTCTCTCCTGTATGCATTCTTTTGTGAGCATTAAGGTCACTTGTACGAGTAAATCCTTTACCACAAACATCACACTTGAAAGGTTTCTCTCCCGTATGTATTATTTTGTGTAAATTAAAGTGTCCAATTACAGTAAATCCTTTACCACAAACATCGCACTTGTAAGGGTACTCTCCTGTATGTATTCTATTATGGGCATTGAGGCTACTATTTTTGGTAAATCCTTTACCGCAAATATGACACTTAAAAGGCGTCGTTCCTGTATGTATTATTTTGTGTACATTAAGCTGTCCTAATACAGCAAATCTTTTACCACAAACATCACACTTGTAAGGGTTCTCTCCTGTATGTATTCTTTTATGTGTATTAAGATTACTAGTCTTAGTAAATCCTTTAGCACAAACATCACACTTGAATGGTTTCTGTCCTGTATGCATAAGTTTATGTGTATTAAGGTTACTAGTTCGAGAAAATCCTTTACCACAAGCATCACATTTGAAAGGTTTTTCTCCTGTATGGATTAGTTTGTGTGCATTAAGGTGACTAGCTTGAATAAATCCCTTACCACAAGTATCACACTTGTATGGTTTCTCTCCTGTATGTATTGCTTTGTGTGCATTAACGTTACAAGCATTAGTAAATCCTTTACCACAAAAATTGCACTTGTAAGGTTTCTCTCCTGTATGTATTATTTTGTGTACATTAAGGTGTCCAATTACAGTAAATCCCTTACCGCAAACATCACATTTGTAAAGGTTCTCTCCTGTATGTATTCTTTTATGTGCAGTAAGGTTACTAGTCTTAGTAAATCCTTTGGCACAAACATCACACTTAAAAGGCTTCTCTCCTGTATGCACTATTTTGTGTATATTAAGATGATTTATTTTAGTAAATCCCTTACCACAAATATCACACTTGTGAGGTTTCTCTCCTGTATGTACTGTTTTGTGTGCATTAAGGCTACTAATTTGAGTAAATGCCTCACTGCAAACATCACATTTGTAAAGTTTTTCTACCTGATGTTCTCTTTTATGTGAGCTCAAGCTACTAAATGTGTCAGAACCATCCCCTATATCATTTTCTGTTTTGATTACAGGTTTTTTTGTGTGAATCTGCATCATCTCATAACTCGTGGCTTCATCTCCTGTATTCTTATCAGTATTTATGTCTTCTGGTAGCTTCTCTGAAACAGTATCATGTCCAACAAGTTGTGAGTGTTGACCACTACATGAACTTTCCATTTTCTCAACATCAGTATAGGCATCAGTGAAGTAACTCCATGTGGAAGCACATATTTCTGACACGTTGAAACAAACAACAGACATGTTATGATATGTCTATTAAATCAAAAATATATACGATAATTACTAATAACACATTAACAATAACGTTTTACAGTCTAAATCTCCCACCAGCTATAGTAGCGCTATATACAGTCAGTTTAAATCATCTGCCATTGTAGCACTACATACAGACTAAATTACCTGTCATATTAGCACTACATACAGACTAAATTACCCGTCATATTAGCACTACATACAGACTAAATTACATGTCATATTAGCGCTACATACAGACTAAATTACCTGTTATATTAGCACTATATATAGACTAAATTACCTGTCATATTAGCACTACATACAGACTAAATTACCTGTCTTAATAGTACTACATACAATCTAAATTACCAGCCGAAGTTAACTTAGTCTAAATCATGAGAACACTGCCACCCACTAACCTCCATCAAATGAAATCTCATTATTTAGAAAGTTCTGTTGAGTTCAAGTGCCTTCTCCGCATTAAAGGTCGGCTGCAATGGATCTCCAGTGTCGTAATGCTGCAGTCTGACAGGCTTTTCCCAGTCCATCTCCTGATGTTACCCACCCACTTAAACTATTCTCTACTTCTTGAACGACTGTCTTCCACCCTACCCTCTATTATGGTCTTCAACAAGAAGGTATGTTCTGTTATATGACCAAAATAACGTAACTGTCTAACCCTGATTTCGGTCATTAATTCTCTTTTCAATCCCAACTTTTTCAATGCCTCCACATTTGTTTTCTTGTTTCTAAGAAATGCAACACAATCTTCTATATGCCTATATTTTGAAGGCTTCAATACTCTTTTTCAATTTGTTATTCAGTGTCCATATTTCTGCACCATAAAGTAGTGACAAGCTTTCAGAACACCTGACAATTCTCATTTTCAAATTATGATTTATCTGTTTGGATGTCAGAATGCGCTGCATGTTGTTGAATACCATCTTGGCCATACCTATTCTCTTTCTAATTTGTTTTTCACAGCTGCTTTCTTCCATTATTACATGACCTAGATAGGTGAAACTATGAACATGTACCAGTATTGAATCTTTTATTTTTATCTGCATACAAGGTTTCTTGTTACTTTTCCCAATTATCATAGTCTTTGTTTTCTTTATGTTTATGTCTGATCCAAACTCTTGACTTATGGTGTATATTATTGTCACAAGCTCCTGTAATGTCTGCTCACTTTTTGCCATCAAAACTATATCATCCACACATCTTCTTCTTCTTTTGCGTTCAGGTTTTCTGATCTTGCTAAATCTTCAGTCCTATCGTCAGAATGAAGCCCAGTCATTTCCAGGTCTGAGCGGTGACCCCATAATTTTAGCCTCAGTTCTGCTACATCTGGCCAGGTCTGGCATCTTAGTTCTTCGTGGATCGGGCATTCTTGAAGTACATGTTCAGGTGTCTGGACTTCTGTCCCACATGGACATTCATTTGTTTGGGAAATTTTGAACCAATATAGGTGGCCCAGTAGTCTGCAGTGACCCGTTCTCATGTGGAAGATTGCAGTTTGCTGGTGTCTTTGTAGCTGGTGGATTGGGTCTGGACTGTTACTCTCTCCAATTTCATTTTATACTGGCTGCAAATGATAGTTTTGGCCTCCTTATATGACAATTTATGAGTGTATTGTTCCATTTTTCCACCTTCTTTGGGTAGTGCATCGGCTCTCTCGTTTCCCTAATTCCACAATGAGAGGGGAGCCACTGGAGTGTGATCTTTGAGATTTGTTTGTCTGGCATTTAGTTCTGTTCTGATTTTATAGGTTATGTCCTCATTTGTTGTGTTTTTTACCGAATCGAGTAGTGCTTTGCAGTCTGTGAAGATCACTATCTTGGTATGTGTGTGAGCTTCCAATTTGGTGACAATTTTCAGTGCTTGGAGAAGTGCTAGTGATTCTACACTTAGGCTAGAGAAAGTTTCCCCTGCTGGAAAGGACTTATGGGTTATCTTTCCGTTACTTAGTCTTATAAAGATGCCTCTACCGTCATTTTTTGCCGCCCCTTCTGCAGATCCACCTATGCCCATATGTGTCCATTGTTTGGAGCTGTATTTGCCTTCAATTATCTTCTGAGTCGTGTGTATGTCTCCCCCCCCCCTCCAATCTTCAAACTGCTTGTCTTTTCATGTCAACTTCCCTGTATTTCAACCTTTTCCTGTTCATTAAATGCATGTTTTGTCTTATTGTGCCTCTGAATGTTTTCTTCTGAAGGACTCTCCTCTATGGTTTCTCTTGCTTCATTTAGGTCACCATGTTGTTTTCTACATGTGGCTCCAGTATGATTTATAGTCTCGCCGTTTACCACTTGAGATTGTTGTTTTTCTGCTTGGATTATTGCTTCATTGAGTATTGAGATGTTTTTGTTGATATTGTTGGATTGGGTGATGTTCTGGCACAGCTCCTTGAAGTGAGCACAATTTGCTTTTTTGTAATTCCAGCTCGGTGTCATGTTGTGTGTTTCCTTACTGCATGATCCTGAGATTCATATGGTAATTGGTGGCACACAGTCAGTTCCTCCCAATTGGCTATTTACTTTTCTTTTTGTATGTTTATGTATGTCGTCCGTTGCTATGGCAAGGTCTGGTGCACTCACTTTTTTAAATGCTCTTGAGTAGTCTTTTGGCTGGTTTATGAGGATGAGTTTATATAATATCTAAGGTTATTCATTACCACTCTTCCAATGACAAGCCTTGGCATCCTCACTATCTGTTTGAATATTTGTTCTGTGTAGATATTAAAAAGACAAGCGGATAATACACATTTCTGCCTCACTCCTCTTTTCACATCTTTACTTGGAAAGCATAACTTACCTGATTTTACTGTGGCAGTTTGTGCCCAGTACAGATTACTGAGCAGTCTTATGTCTTTTTATCAAATGATTTTATATGATATTTTATGATATATCAGATTTATAAACTGATTTCTGGACCATGTGAAGCTCTAGTCCAAGTAAAGTATCTAAACAATAAAATATTTGGTAACAATTTAAAGTGTTGGCTATGAAGGCAATTCAATCACTGTTTCAAGTCCTGAAAGATCATTTGCTATTTAATCAGGATGGTGATCACACCTCTGAATTAGATGTGAATACAGAATACAAGTCAGATGACAAAAGTGAAAGTAGTCCTGATATTGGTGAAATAAGCACGATATGAAGATATTAGAAAAATTAATACAAAATTAAGTGATAATTTTTTCTCTCACATTCATCAAGTAATCATCAAAACCTTTCAGCTACTTCTGGATCACATGACTTCAACAAATACACCCACTGCTGTCCTGTCTAAGACATTTCATCTAGCACTATGGATGCTTTCTTGATCTCTTTTATATTTGTCTCAGAAATGCACACAAACCTGTCACAAATGATAGACTTACCCTTTTTTATTTGCCTCTCAACATCCTCTTCACATAGATCAGGCTGTTCTACTTTCTCCAATCTTGTCACTGTTTCATAATATCTGTCAACTTTTCTAATCTTCATGTCCAAATCTGCAAAGCTGGAAATCTCTTCAGATTCCTGAAACAATTACAAGCACCCTGTTGCTTTGGTTAACTTAGGGCACAGGCATACCCTGATCTATGGTGCTGGTTTTCTAAGCTTAGAAAATCAACTTACTGATAAATGTAAATACAATGCTAAACTATGTATAATAAAATAAAGAGAAGTAAAATGTAGTCATTATAGCTGTTAAACTAATGTTCACTACCGAGCTGTAAAAATTCACTTTCATGTATACTAACAAAACAATCTCCACGTAGATAAGGCATATGCTAGTATACTTACTTGCGTTATATAATGCATCCATCGACCTAGGGTTCACAAAAACCAATAATTTTTATATGAATTGTACTCAATGCTATCGTGTAGTATTAAATATACTTAACTTAGTAAATCCTCTTCTATCCTTTCAAGGTAACAGGTATTTTTATATAAACTCGCAATCAAGTGTGCTGACAAACAGGTGGTTGGTCAGTTGTGTCTTTGCAAACCACTATTGGGAAGAAATTTCGCCACCTTTAGAATTTTTGCCCAGGTAGCAACTAACAGCCTGGTATCCTTTTTAACTGACAAGGGTTCTTTTACATGCATTACATGTTGTACATGGGTTCTCCGACTTTATATTCATCAAAGATAAGACTAGGTGTCGGTCTCACCTCCCTTGGGACCAGTGGATGCTATAAACTTACAAAATAAAAAAATCCATCATTTCACGGTTCCATTTCTTGAGATTTAAATACCTCACTTCTCAGCTATAGTGATACCTACTACTATATATAACAAAATAATAACATTGGGTACCATTGTAATGGCCTCTTTAAGACGTGAATGACTATAGGATGACGAGATCTTGAAGTGATAACTCTCTAATAAGTTTTTGGTTTTCATTTTTCTTGAGTCTTTTGACTTCTCCATGTTGCAGGAGCTTCTTTTCACCAGTTCTGAGGTAGCTCTTAAGGGTACATCGCCATTTGGACCAGTTTGCTGCTTTGTCATCCTAGGATGTTAGGTCCATGTCTCGCTTGAATACACCTTTGAACCACAGTTGTAGTCGGCCGACTGTTCTGATGTCATCCATTTACTGTCCATAGAGAATATCTTTGGGAATGCAACATCTTCCATGCAGTGAACATGACCAAGCTATCATAGTCTTTGTGGCCTTAGCAGAGTGTACATATTTGGGAGACCAGTGTGAAAATGCAACTCCCTGTCCTTCCATGAAATGCAAAGGATGGATCACAGACAAAGTTGATGCAATGCTATATGTCCTTGCTGTTGTCTGGTTGCTCAAGCTTCCCTATCATATACGACTGTATTGACGACACATGCAATGTGAGATGAACATATTTGTAGGCAGCTTTGCCAATTTAACTGTCAATATCTGGGTCTGCAGAGAGCTTGTCGCTGATGAGAGACCCCATGTATATGATTTGGTGTGTAACAGTTCCAGCTGGAGCACGAGGGTTTAGGGTAAGAGAGATTAGGCAGGCAACTTTGGGAACAAAGGTTGCCTGAATGCGTGCAACGGTCAAGCACCGTCTTGACACTAGGTCGACAAAGGAAATGAGAGGTTCAAGAGAAAGAATTTGTCTGGTATAAGGAGTACAAGTGAGTATGTGATCCGACTATAAGTGACGTGATCTAATTGCATATGAATGCACAGATCGCCTGAGCATACGTGAACTGATTGTATGTGGATGTAAAGATCACCTGACTGAAGGTGACCTGATTTGGTGTGAATACACAGAACGACTGAGTATGTAATACAATGGTGAGGATGAGTTTGTGAGTGTGTGCAGATAAGGAGAGTGCAGCGGCGAGAACCTGGATTATGTAATTGGGGGAAATATCAAAAGCCAGTGCTTAAAACCTCCAATATATATATATATATATATATATATATATATTATGACTATTTCGTTTAGATGTATTTTGTTAATATTGTTTTTGTTTAAATTCATGTTAAGTCATATTTAGTGTTTACTGTGGTATTTATTGTGTGAAGTCATGTCGTAGATACATGTTGTACTCTTTAGATAAGAAACTACTCAGCTAAACCTAAACTCTGCCGCAGGTGCACAGCTGCCAGTTCACAATTGTTGATGATAATGGTTGGTGTGAGATCTACTTCTTGTACTAGAACATTTCTTTCATTGAGACCTATTGTGAGACCAAAATCTATGCACAACTGAGAGACAGTGATCTATCAAGCTCTGTAGTTCCTGCTGACAATGAGTGACAATTACAGTATCATCAGTGAATAGCAAGTCCTTGACAGTGACCATCCTGATCTTCAATTTGACCTTGAATCTCGTAATATTAAACAGCTAACAATCGGACATATTTCTCAATTTTTGTTACCAAATCCATGCTTCAATAGCAGAGCAAAAGAGATTTCAAATAGTGTCTGGGTCAAAATATAGTCATTGCAAGGGTGCATCACCCTCCACAATAAGCTATTCATTAATAAAAATGCTTTTAATACAGAAAAGCATAAAACATATCCATGTTTAGCACCAGCTTCTTCAAACTCTCCATCATTAAAACGAATGACTCGTTGAATGTTCAAGTGATGAATCTCCACTATGTCAATCAGCTTTCTTTCAATAATGAACTTCATTTTCAAATACACATTCATCAGTCACCATAATTTAAAGACAAAAACATCTGAAGATAAGCAAGCAACAGGAAATACATTTTACTTTTTACTTTCTTTAAGTCTAGTGTTATTGTGGACTTAATAAATTATAATCTAAGCATGTTTTTAGGTCTTTATACGCATACCAGTGGAAAAATAGTCTGTGATTAGATCTACTATGATTTTCAATAGACTTTGATGGTCTATCACTGAACCCACAATTATAGCTGTTTGTCCATGCACATTAAAAAAATATTTATATTTTCATTGTCTGTGAAAAATATAACACTTGTAATGACCACATTTTATCATTTCTAAGCATGCTAAATTTTCATATCTTAAAGTTCATGGAAACATAATAATTCTTATCAATGACAGACTAATTTCATGATGACATTTCAAAGAACTACTGAATGTCTATACTGATGGGTTTACATATAAAGCTTCCATTAAAACACGTTATCTCCCTCGATTCCATTAACTTGAAATTGTGAAGTGTGCATGTCGCAATGATCCCAGGAGCTGTGAAAGGGTCACCCAAGCTGGATAGGTCATTGGGGAAGGAATAGACTAAACATGGACAGCTCACCTAGAGCATTATAGATAAGGTCAGGGCTGACCACCCAAATCTATAAAAACAAAGTCGGTTGTGAAAACGTTGACAATAGAACAAAAGCAAACGGCCTTGGAAAAGAGAAGAATGACACAGTGTAGTGAAAGCGACAGGGAAGCTTCATGACTGATTTCCCTTCTCAAATAACGAAAAGAAAACAAATATAGTCACGTGGAATGTTAAAATAATGTACCAGGCAGGTTAAGCTTCACATATAGCTAAAGAGATAAGAAATTACAACTTGGCGCTGCTAGGATTGTGTGAAATAAAATGGAAACAATCAGGAAAGGTGAGACTGGCAATTAGGGAAATGAGAATTTACTCCGGAAATGAGGGAACTAATGCCTAACACACAGAAGGAGTGGCATTTCTAGAGGAGCACAGAGGGTATTGATAAAGTGGGAGACAATTAGCCAATAAAACCACGTGCACATGCTTTAGAACTAGGAACAAAAACATTGATATCAATATCGTTCAGTGCTATGTCTCAACTAATGAGGTCAAAGATGATAAAAAAAACAAATGTTTTACAAGCTACAAGAGGTCATTGACACAAAAAAAGAAAGATGATGACATTCAGTAAAGTTGAACCTTACTATCCACATTTTTTCCTGCTTTACTCTTTCTGCCAGAAATGGAAGCTGTGATTGGATGTTGTGTTTAGTCTGAAAATAAACAGTAAGGGAAAATGTCAACAAACAATAGATGGTAAAATAATATTTTTTCTTGCTAAGAATCGACGTCTCTGCATGCTGGGCAGATTCATAAGCAAATGGCAAAGAGTGTAGATATTGATGGTTCATGTCCAACACAAAAGTACAAATCTTCAAATCCAAGTCCATCTTATTGCATGATGTGGGGAACAACAAAAAACTTCAACAGAAACGATAAAAACTTTCATCAATTGACGACTGTATCGAATAGAAGGATTAAAATGGTATGTCACTAATATGGAACTGTTGGAAATAACTAGAAATATATCAGTGGCATTTGACGTAAGGCGATGAAGCCGACATTGGATAAGACACACATTACAGAAAACAGATGATAACATTACAAGACAGTCCCTATTCTGGAATCCCCAGGGTAAGTGAAGCAGAGGCATACCTAAACATTGACGGAGAAGAAAGCTACATAAAGGCCACAGAAATGTTCTTCAACATAGTTTTATCAAGTTTCAAAAGGTTGTACCTACTGGTTGTACTGAGATATTCTGATTTCTATGTCCAGCAGATTTTGGACCAAATACATATATTTTTTGAAAAAACTTGTTGGGAGATCAATTATATTCAGTGATTGTCTGACTTAACATTGCCACCACTAAAATCGATATATTGTGAAATTCACTGCAGCTAATTAAGTGAAGCTGTGAGAAACTTGTATAACGTGGATTATATTAATTGAAAAGTCACAGTAACATATATTATTTAAATCTTAAGTGAAATAAATGACTGTTGAGTTTTGATTATTTTCTGTGCATATGATTTGAAACAAAATATAAATTGCTACCCTAATCCTTTTGCTCATTAACACTCCTGTAGTCAAATGTCATTGTCTTGAATTCTGCTCTAAATTCTGATCAGTTTTGGTATATTTGAGAGAGACAGTCATTAAGTAACAACAATTTTATTAACAATGTTTTTTAAAAAAAACGATACAATTTTTGTATCTTATTTTTCAACATAGTCCCCATCCCATGCCTGACAACATACTTTGTCCACCTGTCCACTAGCTTGTGTATGTCCTCTGGGGAAAAGTCTTTTGGTGTGACCTTTAACCAAATTTGCACTGTCTTCATTACCTCATTGTCAGCTGCCCTGAGACTCATCTGCTACACACTTTCTTGTAGCCATGTCATCACAGACAATTAATTTTGTGCACAGCGCAGTGACTAATATTAAAATCTATGGCTATTTCATCAATAGTGACTCACCCGTTACCACATATCTGTCTGTCTGCTGTTCAACTGTGTCATTGTCACGCCTCTGATCTCCCATGCTGCAGTTCATCAATGAAATTTTGTTTTCCAATTTGAAATCTTTCTACCTATTCATGTACTCTCCTCCAACTCAAAACAACTGTCTCCATACTGAACCTTCATTCTTCTGGATATTTCAGAAGGTTACACACCCTCTGACCAAAAAACAAAACAAATAACACCTATTTGTTCTACCACTGCTCAAGTTGACAGTGGGTTTAGCATATTGTACACCATACTGAGGATGTGCATAATGCTAGATCGTCACAATCCATACATGGAGTATTGCTAAGAAGCCATTTTGTGTCCTGAAATAATATTTTCCGCTGTACATACTCTTCCATACACTTTATAATACAATGACTGTTAATTGTCCCTCATACTCTATGACAATTCTGTAAAACTTTACTAAACATAAACAGGTTTCAAGGACTTAACATTCTGTTCAGATCTGTTACAAAGAACCAAATTCACGGTACTCTGGGCATAACCATAGGCGGTCAGTCTCTCTTGGTAAATGCCGAAGGGTGTGGATACTATTGGTTCCTACAGCTAGTTGGTTGTACACACTTATGCTCAATCCTCTTTTGTGTCAATTGCTGATTCATCTATTGCGGTGTCATCAAAATGTCACTTCTATTCATAATTGGTGCATGTGAAGCCAGGATATCAGCGTTTTCATTGTCCTGAACCCCAGAATGACCAAGACAGTAGATCCACATCAGCCCCTGCATGTTTGAGGTCTCTACAGCTGTCATCCAATCATACCTTAAGCACAGTTTCAAATATTTTTTAGTCCAAGAGGGTGAATGCTGGAATGCATTGCCACAGGATATGGCAGAGTCAGTTAATGCATTAAAGAATAGATTGGATGCTCACAGTTATTTTTAGTATTAGTGGAGTGGAATAAACTGGTTTTCAGAACTGCAGTCACTGCTTCCATCTCCATTCCCGAACAGAGGCTATTATTCTGTATGCCCCACTCTTCTCAGCAACAACCTGCTCTCTCACTCTAGCAGAGAAGCCTGCACCAAATATCTCACTGCATAGCACCGACCAATGGATTATATACCATGGCATCACTATCCTGAATGTTATCAGCTGGTTAACCTCAAGCTCTGCCCTCCCATTGCATCACTCTCTGTATTCCATGCCTAGAGCTATGATGACTGTGTGGTAAACTGTCATTCTATTGCCAGTGTGGACCCATTATTCTCCTCAAACCATCATCTCAACTGTGGTCACATGTTCAATTGTTTTCTCAACCTATGATAGCCATGACATTGCTTTCTTGCTGCTTGAACCCTTGATGTCTGTAGTTTTATTGTTTCGTAGGTTCTGATTGTCTGTAGTATGACACATACATTACAAAGAGAGTTCAAAATTGCCATAAAAAAATCATCCATAGACCTCTGAATTGTGAAGTTAATTAGTTCTGCAGGTTGGTACAGCTAATAGGTAAAGGTGCTTGTTTCTCAAGAAACAAAATTGCAAAATGGTTGGGTTTTGAAACCCGCATGTTTCAAGTATCCCCTGGTCTCAAGGAAAGTAGGACTGTAGGACTGCAAATAACGTATTACAGATAGTCTTTAGTTACCTGGCAGCAAGCATTGACCTGCCTGTTTTAATACCAAGATTCCAAGTAGTTAGTTCTTATTACTTCTGAGTACAACTGAAACTATTACTATCATTGAGAATATTGACTTGATAAACACTTACCTCATCTTCTAGCTCCTGCTTTATTCCAATAACTAAATGTGGGACATTAGTATTCCTTGCAGACTAGTCAAAAAAAAGAGTGACAAAAACGCATCAAAACATAGATGACACTGACATAAAATAAAGTATAGTAAACCCAGCAAAACATTTTAGAACATAGATGACACTAAAATAAAAAAACCTATGCCTGGCTGTAATCTATACAAGTCTACATTTAGTTATCCCCTTTGAGTCCCATAATTCCATGATAATCATAGGCTTGGAAAATGGCTGATAGAATTGACTTCACTGCACCTAGTCACCCCCATATGTACTTAGTCCCTTTCATTGCTGAAAGTGCCGAAGACAGAGCATGAGCTCCATAGCTCCCGCAGAAGTCCACAAATGTTTCCCTGTCTTCATCAGCTACTCATTTTTAGATGGGTTGACTGAGAGAAGTAGTCAAACCAAGAAAAACCTATGACATGCTCTGCCTGTCAAACTGAGCATTACATAATCTGAACCCAGTATGTTCTGATTGTAAACCAAGCTCACAAACACCTAGTCGCCTGCTAGGTTTGCAAAGTAATAATAATCTGGCCTGTTATTTCTAAAGTTTAATCCTGGACACTATTAGAATCATATTATTGGTAAACTATTATTTCAAGTGAATCTTAATAATTCTTTCGTCTCGTCTTTCCCGTAACCCTAAGATGTCGTAGGGGCATCACATCTCATACAGTGTGTGTGATATGTCTTGAGCAGGTTTCTAACCAGTATTGGTCCAGCATTTGTGTTTAATCTATTTTGTTCTCGTCTTCCTCCCCTTGGGTTGCTTTCATCAAATCTGCAAAGTGCTGATTTTGTAGAGGAATCTGAGACCCAAGTTTGTTTGAAACTTCCAGTGAAAGGGAGTGCACAAGGATGTGTAGCGTCCTGAAGGCAGTGTGTCCCTTAGATATTCAGTTGTGTTAGGATAATCTATATGGTGTTCAACATAGTCACTGAGTGGAGTGTTGGCTGGCAGTTTTAGCCTTGTTTTTTGCCTTATTGCACTATTTCGACGTTGCTGTAATACGCAGTGATGTGACAAGTGTTCATTGGTCAATTTTCGATTCACCTATTCTAGTCTTCATCAAAACACTTCATAATTGTTGACTTACTGCATCCAAATGTACCATTTCTTCCAGTGAATATTCCACTGATTGTGGGCCATAATTGATATAAGTTTTAACCTGCTTACTGGGATGATGATGCTAACATCTTGTCGAGCAAAACACACTGATCAGAGAATGTTACCCAAGACCCTCACCTGACCTCCTCGTTGGTAGTTCTGGAAACGGGCTGTTGTCGAGGACAACAGTCTGGCTAACAAGGTGAGGTTCGATGTGATCTCTGTAGTAGTGAGCGACAAACAGATGAAGCCAAGCATAGTACAACTGCCTGGAGGACCCTGGTCCACCTTCATCAGCACGCTCGAGATGTGAGGAAAGCTACTGCAACCTGTCACTTAACGCCCTTTTCAGGGCGCACATAAGAGTAATTGTGGGCATTCGAAACAACATAATCTGCTTACTCTTGTTTTATCTCTTGCTTGTGCTGTCTCATTGAAAACAGGCTGCACTACTGTAGTCTGGCTAAGGGATATGGATTGCAGTGGGAAGGCAAACTTGGTACCCAAAAAAGCCAGCCTAAAGAGAATGTGTAGGGCCGAAAGGGGCAGATATCGCAGCCTTGCCGTAAACTATGACACAATGCCCTTTTCCATACGAATGCCAAAGAAGAAGAATATCGCAAACTTATAGAAGTAAATGACTTACCTGTGTTGTTTCCACTTTTAGATTCATCTTCTGTCTGCTTGAATGTCTTCAACAGTAATCTGAATCCTCATTTCCATGTCAATCAATCTGTTGTTTTAATAAAGTCTCCAATGAGGCCATAGACTTCTTTTAATATGTAAAATATTTTAGCTAGCAGGTCTTGTATATTGATATTTATATCTTTCCAATGGACCACCAGTTTTAGGAGTGAAAAAGATGTAGTTATTTGAGGACAGATAGTGAAGAGGAATATCTATAAAGTATTATTAGTATGATTAACTACTAAAATTATATGAAACGAGATCAAAATCAGAAAGACATAAAAATAACAAATAGATTCTTCTTCATTGCACTTTGAATATAAAAACATGGACAAGTATGATTCATATATTGCTTTAGAACAAAACAAGAAAGAAACCTACAGTTTGACCAAAAAAGTATTCATCAGAGACAACGGACATAATGAACAACTAACAAATCATAGAAATAATGATAAACACATAAGAAAGAAACTTAGCACTGGGTCATTTGTGAGGACCTTCAGCCATGTTAGGTGGAAGTGACCAAGCTGGCCAGGAATGTGGGAGAAGTAGAAAGTAAAGAAAAAAGTGAACTGATGATTCGCATAAGCTGTTGCAGACCAAACAGTAAATAACCAGATGGTGATACATATACATACAACCCCAATAGTACAAACAAATACAGGTGAAGGCAGCAATTTCTTTTATTTTCAGAAATTGTTATTCAATACATTATCATAATCATCAATGGCATGCAAGAAGTCTGTTGCTGATTTGAAAGCACATTTGGCATGCTATGATCTCATGTATCCATTCAAGAATGGATGCATTGCACGGCTGTTGGTGGAAACAGGAGATCCCAAAATAACTGCTTTGATGAGGAAAGTCAAGATTCTTTTTCCGACTACATGTATAGAACAGGATAAATGTGTGGATGAGTTGACGCTCGTAAATGCTATGAGTACCTTGCAGAAAGAGCTGAAGATGAAGAAAAATGTTTTGAGTGTATACTGCTTGTATTGCTTTTTCAGCAACCATTTCCAATACATTTTAAAGATACTTCTAATACTGTTGTTTCGTTGCAGCCTGAACAGATGTTTTCACCCTCCGAAGTGTCAACTGTTTCATTTACACCAGTTGGGCCCCATTCCCTACCTTCCATAGCAAGCAAGAAATGTGTTGCTGAACTGAAAGCACAAATGGCGTGCTTTTGGCCAGTGTATCCACTCAAGAAAGGATACATTGTACAACTTTTTGTGGAAACAAAAGCTCCCACAATAATTGCTTTGCTGCGGAAAGTCAAGACTCTTTTTCCGACTACCTCTGCAGAACAGGATAAGTGTGTAGATGAGATAAAACTCAGCACTGATCTGCAGGCCTTGCAGCGAAATCTGAAGCTGAAGAAAAGCAATTTAAGTACCAACTGGTACTCCCTTGTACTACTTTGTCAGCAGCCATTTCCTCTATATTTTAAAGATGTTTCTAATTCTGTTGGTTTGTTGCAGCCACAAGAGATTTCCTCACCTACTGATGTGTCAACTGTTTCAGTTGCAGCAATTGGGCCCCCATCCCCAAAAAAGAAACTTCGTTATGATTGTCATAACTGTGTTTCCAAGCAGCGCATCCTCAATAATTTGAGAAAGACTATTGTCACATTATGCAGGCATTTGTTTGATCAGAAAGACATCATGCGCAAGAACTGGCAAGTTTAGCTCTGAAGGTGGTCAATCAAACCATTCGCAGGAAGGTAAAAAGTATTAAGCATTTAGAAAGCCAAATGCAATAGTGCTACTATGAGAAGCAGTCGTTTCAGAAAGGTGAAGAATTCTTTAAAGATATTGAAGGTGAAAAGTAATACCATGAACGAGAAACTGCCAGATTATGAGTTGAGACATGATAGCACCCAGAAAGAGCTTGAAAAGAAAGATCAAGTTTTTGAAGTTCTGCGGCATAAGCTTACTCGTGTCCAGCATCAGGTGGACCAGAGGGAAGACAAAATACAACGTGAGCTCCAGATTGATCAAGCTGGAAAGGACCTACGCAACCAGGCAGCATTACATGAGAATTAGAATGTTGCAAGAACAGATAAATTGCATCAGCAATGAAGTTGTACATGTCAAAATAGACAGTAAGACCTATAACACTAAGTTGAGAAAATGTGCATTTAATGTTTGCTGTCAAATGCCAGTGTTGTAAATTGCAGTGAAGTCATTAAATATGTGGCTTCCCATCTGTGTGGTAAAACAATTTCAGAGACACCTGTTCCCGCTACAATAGCATAAATGGCTTATGAAATAAGCATTCTGACATTCTGGCAGGATACATATTACATAAGTCATCTGCCACTACTCTGGCATGGGATGCCACAAGTTTAAAAGGCTCGCATATCAATAAAGTCCATGTCACTACAAATTTGCTAAACTCCTTTTTTCAGTCATTTGTTTTGAGCATTGCAGTGCTTCCTGGAGGATCAACTGATGACTACTTTGAGCACATCAGCCAAGCACTACTTGATGTCATTTAGACGTTTTGTGTGTTCTCCAATCTGTGAAAAATTGGTGTCATGCAAACAGTTTTTAATGCCATTAAAAGCACAATGACTGACAGAGCAAAGGTTAATCACTGTGTTGTCAATAAAGAAACTCAAAGAAGTGTTTGGCTTAGATGTGCTAGAGTTAAACTGCAATGTTCATCCTCTGGATGGACTTGCAAATGCTGCAAGAGCAACACTAGCTAAACTGGACAAAGATTGTGAACCCCGGGACACCTACAGCTAGCACTGGACTTACTCTTTACTAACTTTACTTCAGTTTTCTTATAACTTAAAATACTAAACTAATTAATACTAGTTAGGTACTTTAGCGCTGACCGAATATTGATTTTTTAGAATCGGGATAGTCCGTGACCTATGGCGTCGTGAGAGTGTTCCCGATAGCCCGCCAACCCTGAGACAGGTGTTAAGAATGTTGGTCCAAACGAAAAACCCCGTGATTTTTGAGAGTATATAAAGCCATGTATGCACAGGAGACAAACTGACCCAAGTATAAAAAGAAAAAATTTGATTGAAAATTTGCGCTTTCATCGGAATTTCAAGCAATTGTAAAAGGTAAGTTTTCATTACTATAAATTAGCTACTAGGCCAAGGTATTGAGTACACCAATGGTATTTATAAACTTCTTCATCCACTTATCTGTATGTTTTGTAAATTTGGGGGGAAGCCCGTTTAATTTTACTTGTGGAATTTGAAATTCAAGCCAGTCACTTTATCATGCTGGTCCAGGGTTACAATTTCCGCCATTGTTTTTCCTCCTTGACCAGTCCATCCTGATTACAATTAATCAGTTTTAGAAATAGGTACTTCACTAATTTGAAACATGGTCATGGTTAAGTTATTTGATCGATCTTTATCACTTCAATCATGTTCTGCAATTACATTTGATACACATTGATCAAACTTATATAATATTTAGTTAAAAACTGGCATACAATTTTTACTCATCAGGTCATCAGTATCAGACTTCTTAATCTTATCATTTAATGTTCATTCTATAGGTAAGTTTGTATGGTTGCACCTACTGCAGTGAAGGTTTACAGTGCACCAATGATATTTTGTACACTTCTACATCCACTGATCTGAATGTTTTGTAAATTTGAGGGCTGCTCGTTTAATTGAACTTGTGGAATTTGAAATTCAAGCTAGCCACTTACCATGGTGGTCCAGGGTTACGATGTCCTCCATTTTTTTTTCAATGTTCATTCTATAGATAAGTTTGTATGGTTGCACCTACTGCAGTGAAGGTTTTCAGTGCACCAATGGTATTTTACACACTTCTGCATCCACTTATCTATGTTTTGTAAATTTGAGGGCTGCTCGTTTAATTGGAATTGTAGAATTTGAAATTCAAGCTAGTCACTTTACCATTTTATTGTTATTGTAAATTAACTTTATTTTCAGAAATTGTTACTCCTCATCCATGGCAACCAAGAAGTGTGTTGCTGATCTGAAAGCACATTTGGCGTGCTTTGATCCAGTGTATCCACTCATGAAAGGATACATTGCGCGGCTGATGGAGGAAACAAGAGATCCCTCAAAGATTGCTCTGATACGGAAAGTCAAAACTCTTATTCCGACTACATTTATAGACCAGGATAAGTGTGTGGATGAGATGAAGCTGAGCACGGCTCTGCGGGCCTTGCAGAGAGAACTGAAGCTGAAGAAATCCCATTTGAGTACACACTGGGACTCACTTATACTGCTTTTTCAGCAGCCCTTTCCTGTACATTTTAAAGATGTTTAAAGAAATACTGTTTTGTTGCAGCACATGCAGATTTCTGCACCTACCGAAGTGCCATCTATTTCAGCTGCAATGGCTGAACTACCATCATCCATAGTGACCATACCAAGCCAGAAGTGTGTTGGTGACCTGAAAGCATATTTGGCATGCTTTGGACCAGTGTATCCATTTAAAAAGGGATACATTGCACAGCTCCTAGTGGGGACAAGAGCTCCCTCAATCACTGTTTTGATGCGGAAAGTTAAGACTTTTGTTCCGATTACATCTGCAGAACAGGATAAGTATGTAGATGAGATAAAGCTTGGCAATGATCTGAGGGCCTTCCAGAAAGAATTTAAGCAGAAGAAATGTTGCTTGAGTACATATTGGGACTCGCTCGTACTGCTTTGTCCGCAGCCCTTTCCTGTTTTTTTTAAAGAATTGTCTAATACTGTTTTGTTGCAGCCACAAGAGATTTCCTCACCTACTGAGGTGCCAACTGTTTCAGTTGCAACAGCTGGGCTCCCATCCCCAAAGAAACTTCGTAATGATTGTCATAACTGTGTTTCCAAGCAGCGCACACTCAATAATTTGAGAGAGACTATTGTTACATTGCGCAGGCGTTTGTTTGATCAGAAAAGACACCATGCACAAGAACTGGCAAGTTTTGCTCCAAAGGTGGTCAATCAAACAATCCGGAGGAAGGTAAATAGCATAAAGACTTGGAAAGCCAAGTACAATATTGCTACTGTGAGAAGCAGTGATTTCACAAAGGTGAAGAATTCTTTAGCGATGTTGAAGAAGAAAAGCAAAGTGATGAACGAGAAGATGCGAAATTATGAGTTGAGACATGAGAGCACCCAGAAGGAGCTTGAAAAGAAAGATCAGGCTTTTGAAGTTCTGCGGAACATTTACATATGTTTAAAAAGTTGGACACAACTGTGAAAAATAAGTTACAGTTATTCATTAACAATTTTTCTTCTATTATAGGAAGTGAACTCCAACATGTATGGCATGATAAAGGCACAGATGTTGTGTATCAAGAAAAACTCAAGTCGATCAAGAACAGGAAAAAACGAGGCCAGAGCATTGTCTGCTTGACCTGTACAGGTCCACGTCATTCAGCAGAGGATGATTTCAACATGACAGTGGCGCAGTTCCTTGTTGACTTTGCCAAAGGAGACCTCACATTTGCATGATTTCTTAAATTAAATTTGTTCCTTGGAAAAACTGTAGATAGATTCTTATTTAAAACAACTGTTTTTATAGATACAATTTTCCAAATTATTTGACAATAGATGAACTTCCTCCAGATGATGGTGATGTAATCTTAGCTGATTTCGCTCTCATGGTACATCAAGTACGAATAATCAACTTTAATTAATTTGCAAGTATGTTCCAGGAACCTTCTGTAAGTATATTCTATTTGTGTGTTACATAGCAATTTTAAAACTTTTTTTGGTTAGCTCTTTGAGGACGTGCATTTTCTGTCGCTGTTTTATATTTATCATATTACGTGGAAAATATAAACATATCACTTTTTATCAAATAGTCAAAAACATGCAAAAACAAAACTACACAACAATTAACATATCAGACTTACCAAATAACGACTGTTAATCCAAATGTTTTGTTATCTGTGACACACTTGTTTGTAAACTACATCCATTTATGAATTTAACTGCATATCATACATGCCTCCTGTTAAATTTGTGTGATAATATTTTCTATGTTAAATTTATCAGTTGTGTCCAGATTACAACATGCCAGTTACTCATTCTTTCAGACAAGGATTACAACATGCTAGTTACTCATTCGGAAAAAGATTACGACATGCCGGTAACTCATTCAGAAAAAGGATTACGACATGCAGGTGACACAGTTCCTTACTATTTTGTTTTTGACGATGCCCCATTTGAATATCCAACTGTAACATGTAAGTATATTCCATGGACCTTCTGTAAGTATATTTCTAATATTCTTTTCATTTCTAACAATCAATATTCCAAAATCCTCTTAAAACTTGGGGGGTGGGGGTGTGTGTGGGTTAAATTTGTGTAATAATTTGTTCTGTATACTTATTCTACAAGCATTTGATTGAAATAACAGCATACAATGAATGTATTAGTGCTCCTCTCAAAAAGACGGTAAAAACGATATATCACATGTGGTGTAACATGAAGAAACAAACTAATGCAACATTATTTTAGTTGCGAATTATGCAAATGAGGTCGCCATTTTGAATATTAATTAGTTCCTGCCTTTTTGAAAAGTCATGCAATTACCGCCATCGGTTGTATATTGTTCTCCCGAATATAAAAATGTATGGTTTTACAGGTGTTCTGTCATGAATAGCTGAGATAATCGGCATATTATCCACTCCACTCTGCTTTTCGGATACAAGTTTTCATAGACCTTATTTTTAATGTTTCTCTATAAAAACCCTTTGCGGACTTTTAAGCTAAATTAAATATATAAAAAATCATAACTTTCGTGGCAGTCGACATAGAGACTTGGTTGATATATCATTGGATTGCATTTTTTTGGGGCTTTCTAACAGTTGTATTTATAATGCTGTAGTCAATTTGAAAATTCCACTAAAGTACCTATACTAGTTATTAAGTCTTAAACTTAAGGTTTTACTTTATAATCAAGGAACAATACAATGATTACACGTACTCAGTGCTGTGAGAAGCAAATATGCAAATTAAGTTCAGAAAAGTAAAACTACGTCACACAAACTTAGTGACATGTATGGCATAGAAGAAACATCACTTGCCATTTCAATTTATGTTCATCTCAATAACAACAAAGCCGCCATGTTGGAATAGCGCCGACTACTTATTATAGTCTACTATTTCTAGCTCTTTCAGTTAGAGAAGCCGCTGTCAGGAGACTACTGTGACTTTGAGATTATACATTTTATGATACATATATATTTTGTCTGTCTGGCATACTTTTCAGATACTTCAGAAACGTTAGTTGATTATTTTGTTTCATTCTATATAAAAATGGTAAAGATTTATTAGTTTTTGTAGACAAATTATTAGACACATGTATTAGATTTGTCGATACCAGGGTTGCCAGATGATCCTAAAAATAAAAACCGCACGAAAACTTGCCAAAAGTAGCCCAATAATAAATTACTTGAAATGATGGAAACTTTATTAAAAAATGGTTAAAGATGATCATAATATTGCTAATATTTATATTTTGTTAAACGAAACTTATTCTTGCCACACAAAAACTGATCAGCTGTGCAGTTTAGAGGTCCAGTGTAAGGTGAAAATAGATATAAACAATAAATTTCAGTTAAGATGTTATAAATGGAATATATATTAATATACATACATATCGGATGTAAACAGGTACATCATTGTGGAGGTTGGCTGAAAATGAATTCAACAAATCTGATTTGCCATATATCCACGAATATGCAGGCGATTTTCAAGCAGACTTTGTTGCAGCTTGTTCCTAAGTTTCGTTTTAATTACACTCCTTTGCGAAAATGCTGTCTCAAGAGATGCATTGCTGAATGGTAAGGCCAAAAGAGACAAAGCACAATTTCCTTGATCATGAAAATTGCGTTCGCCAGATGCATCTGTATGGTTAGCAATGTTCACCAAAAACCTTTCAATATCAGCATAATCAGTATTTGGCCAAGAAATTAAGCTGAGCCGACTCCTCTGTTGTTCCAGTTGTCCAAGATTTCCTTGAAATAAAGTTATAAACGATAATGTTGCTAGATGTGGCTTCTGTTTGTCAAAAACTACTAATGGACTAAGGTAAGATAACGATTCAAGACACCCCACGTATGTTGGCAATATATGTCTCATTTCTTTTAAAACTTTCATCAAATAATTTAGTCAACGAATCTTTCTGTCTTCTGCCATCATACTAGATTCCACAAGAATAATTTAAAATTGTATTCCAAAATTAACAGCTGCAAGGAGAAGATGATTTGAAATGTCGTCAACGTCATACTTCAAAGTCGAAGCCCTTGTACATTGTACCGAACGTTGTTGGTTTCATGGCGCATTTCTAAATGACGTCATTAATTCACTCAACAGTTTGACAAGACTTGCTCTATCTAACTCGAAGAGTTTGTTAACCCTGCTGAGTTCTTGCAGGACGGGTTGCAAGAAAACAAGATGCAATTTATTTTCAACTGCATTGCATAAATTGTACAAAAGCTCAGCAGTGTAATTCCACTTCACGTCTTTAGCCACTTGAAAATGAAGTTCATCATACTGATCCAGTACACGCGTGACAAAAGGTACTATTGACAGCCAGCGTGTATAAGACAGCTTAAGAATATTTAGAGGATCTTCTCTAACCTATATGCATGAATACAATGGTCTTATTTTTGCTGACCAGCAGTACTATGACAGAACCAATTGCATGTCTCTGAAACCATGAATTCGACATTTTTTGGCATTACCTTTAGAAGCCATTTAGTTCAGTCACAAGTTCTACTTCAGCGCCAGGGAGGACACATATTTACATGGAGTGGGGATACTGGTACATAAAGACATTTCCAGATGCATATTGGGTTGCCGTCCAATATCTAGCCGTTTTATCATCTTACGGCAAAAGACAGAAACGTTTAATATTACCATAATACAGTGCTACGCATCGAATGCAGGCTATGAAGACTGAAATAAAGGCATTCTATGATCAACTTCAGTCTGATAACCGAAACGCCAAAAAGGACATATTGACAGACCAGGGGGATTGGAACGCAAAAATTGGAGACGATACAGTCCATGACTGGAGGGGAACATGTAGCCATACGGGAAAAAAACAACAAAAAAAACAAACAAATGACCAGGGCTTCAGACTTCTAGAATTTACACATAAGCTGTTGGTAGCAAACATGTTCGGGTTTAACAAGCCGTCTAAACGCTGGACATGGCATAACTCAAACAATGAAATGCACAGCGAAATTTATTATATACTGGTCCAGAGGAGGTTTAGATCTAGCATCAACGCCGACAAAACGATAAGTTTTCCCGGAGCGTATTTAGTAAGCGACCACGATCTTGTTATGAAACTATGCGTCTATGATTGAACAAAGTAGCAAAGATAGAAGTGACTGAGTCAAGTTTGACCTTGACAAACTAAAAGACCCAACAATCATCGAAGTGTTCCAATCGAGGGTAGGAGGGAGATTTGCTCCACTGTTGGCTCTCAGAGAAGGACTGGATACCGATACAGTAACAGTCTCTTAACTCAACACTCATATATACAGCAACAGAGGTTCTTGGGTACCACCAAACAAACAAACAAAAATCCTTGGGTCACCAAAGACATTCTAGACCTTTGTGATACATTGCACTTCAGTACTTTGGCACAGTCTACCCAAAAAGAGGACTGCTTCAAGATCCCAGAGCATATAGATACTTTTCAAAGAAACATGGATACAGCGGGATTGAGATCAATCTGCATTACAGAGGAAATAGTTTTATAAAAATTGGAGGGGTTGAAAGTGGATAAATGTCCAGGTCAAGATGGTATTCATCAACAATTGCTATTTGAAATTAGAGACCAATTAGCAAAACCATTGGCTATATTATGTTCTCAATCACTTGCAAAAGGGATTGTTCCACGGGATTGGAAAAATGCAGGAGTGATCCCCTTATTCAAAAAAGCAGATCCAGCGAACTACAGACCTGTGAGTTTAGCGAGCATGGTCTGTAAGTTGTTAGAGTCAATGATCAAAGATGACATTGTAATGCATTTATATAAGTTTGATCTAATTAGAAATGGTCAGCATGGGTTTAGTAGAGGGAGATCGTTCTTAACAAGTCTGTTGGAATTCATGGAGGAGGTTACCAAAATGATAGATAAAGGGGAGCCAGTGGATGTTATTTATCTAGATTATGCAGGGGCCTTTGATAGAGTACCTCATCAAAAATTATTTCGAAAGTTAAAATCACATCGAATAGATGGAGAAGTTGCCAAATGGATTGAAAATTGGTTAACGGGAAGAAGGCAGAGAGTAGGCATAAATAAGGAGTACTCTGAGTGGTGTGAAGTGAAAAGTAGAGTGCACAGGGCTCGGTTTTGGGACCAATTTTGTTCTTGGTAGATTTAAATGATTTGGACATTGAAATGGGATCGATGATTGCAAAATTTGCTGATGACACAAAACTATGCAGTAGTGTCTCATCTAAGGCAGAAGTGGATATATTGGGGTCGGATCTAGATAAAATTCGAGAATGGTCTGTAATCTGGCAAATGGAGTTTGGTGTATATAAATGTACAGTCATCCACATGGGTAGATCCAATGTGGAACATAATTACAGAATGGGAGAGAACAATATTAGAAAGATAGATAAAGAAAGGGATCTAGGGGTTATAATAGATCATACGGGTAAGGTGAGTGAGCAAGTTCAGGTATCAGTGAAAAAGGCAAATGCAATGTTAGGGATGATAAAAAGAAATATTAAACATAGGAGCAAGGAAGTGATAGTCAAACTATATGGATCACTAGTTAGACCTAGATACTGTGTACAGGTGTAGAGTCATTATCTGGAGTCCGGGCTAAGGGTGTACCAGAGACCATAGTTGGTAAGCGACCAGAACAACGTCCAGAAAGCAATGGCAAACTACTGGATGTAAAATGCCAAGAAACTTATGACAGTCGAGAGAAACGAAACTCAAAGATCTGATGGTAAGGGCCTCAGGCCAGGCAGATCATCGACGCCAACTGGGGAAGAGGCCAACTTCAGAGTCAGTACAAATAATAGAGATGACGGCCTAAAGCCTGACTGCATTACAGTGGACAACTCTGAAATGAGACTAAAAATAAAACTAAGAATAGGCACATGGAACGTCAGGAGCCTATACCAGGGCAAGTTATTCATGATCGGAAGAGAAATGAAGAGAACCAAGATAGAGATTCTTGGAGTCTCTGGGCATAGATGGGCCGGTCAAGGGCACTGTACCAGCTCCTTATGAGAAATATTTATATACTCTGGGACGGACAAGGGTGGAAAAAGCGGGGTCGGCTTTATTCTGTCAAAGAAGACAGCACCTTCACTACTCGGTTACAATCCAGTCAAAGACCGCATAATTGTAATCAGACTAAAGAAAAAGACTAGAAATTTAACAATAATTCAAGTGTATGCACCAACATCAGCAGCAGACGATTGTGAAATGGATGATTTCTATAACACCTTGCAAGAAGCGATGGAAAAAGTTTGAAAAAAGAGACATCTTGGTCATCATTGGAGATTTCAATGCGAAAGTCGGAGAGGAAAGAACCGAAGAGGAGAGAAGTGTTCGAGGACCTTTTGGTTTGGGACATAGAAATGAGCGAGGAGAAAGACTGGTTGAATTCTGCACGGAAAACAACCTCTCCATTGCCAACACCTTCTTCAAACAACATCCATGAAGACTGTACACGTGGACCTCCCCTGATGTCAACAGCAGAAACCAAATAGACTACATCCTAGTGCAACAAAGATGGAGATAAAATGTGCTGGCGACAAAAACGCTGTCAGGAGCAGACTGCGATACGGACCACGAATTACTGTTTGCAGTTTTCCAAACAAGACTACGTAGGATCAACAAAGGTTGCTAGCCAATACGCTTCGGTGTATCAGCAATACCTACTGAATACAACATCAAAGTAGAAAACAAATTTGAGGCGTTGCTTGCTATACAGGAAGAGATGACATCTGAGAGTTGACATCGTACGCAAGGGATATTTTGATCTCGACAGCAAAAGAAATGATTCCAAAGATATTGCACAAGACACAGAGCTATATAACAGAGGAAACACAGAAACTCATTGCAGAAAGGCAACAATTAAAACAAATGGGAAGTAAGGGGACCAACACAGCATATAAAAACTGCGCAAGAAAAGTTAGAAGAGAAATAAGAAAATATAAAAGAAGATACATAGTAGAAACATGTAAGGATATAGAACACCTACAACAAGAAGGCAGAGAAAGAGATGCATTCAAAGCAATAAGAACACTGACAAGGGAATTCCGTCCGGTTCCACAAGTCATAAATGACAAAGAGGATAACACATTTACAGAAACCAAAGACATACTGAATAGATGGAGAGAGTACTGCAGAACCATGTATGGAGATAGCACAAAGCGCTCAGTTACAATTCTACCAAAGGATGAGAAAGAACCTGAACCAACATTGGAAGAAGTACGCTCTGCAATTAAAAGCCTGAAAAATGGAAAGTCCCCAGGATGCGATGATATCCCAGCAGAGCTAATACAAGCAGGAGGAGAGGCATGTGCTCGAGTCTATCACAAGCTGTGTAAACAGATATGGCACAGTGCAGAGTGGCCAGAAGCATGAAAGAAATCCATTTATATTCCCCTTCCCAAAAAAGGCAAGTTGAAGCTGTGCACGAACTACCGAACTATTGCGCTGATCAGCCACGCTAGCAAGATACTATTGCGAATCCTATTAAGAAGGATAGAGAAAAGGTTTGAATCTGAAATTCACGTAGTCCATGCAGGTTTTAGGAAAGACAGAGGGACCCGGGACCACATATTCAATTTAAGGAATATCTATAAAATATGTAGAGAGTTTAATGTAGACCTGTACACATGTTTCATTGATTACACTAATGCCTTCGACACGGTAAAACATCAAAATATGTGGAGAATCATGAAGGAAATGGGGTTTCCTTTGCATATAGTCCATCTCATTGAAACATTATACCAAGATCAACAAGCCGCTGTCCGAGTATCTGGGCAAACATCAGATTGGTTTGCAGTACAAAAGGGAGTCTGACAGGGATGTATCCTCTCACCTTATCTGTACAACATATATGCGGAATGTATAATGAGAAATGTACGAGAAGATGAGAACATTGAAAGTTTCGACCCATTTACGATTAGGGGGTACGAGATTCCAGAGTTACGATACGCAGATGACACAGTGATACTATCAAGAAGTGCAGAAGGGCTAGAGCAGCTACTTTCAGCCGTTAATGGTCATAGTAAAGATCAAAATCTGTTCATAAACATTAAAAAAAACAAAGATAATGACCACCGATAAAACACAATGTCAGCATACATTTACAGTGGGTGGTGAGGAAATAGATCAGGTTACACATTTTGAATATCTGGGCTCCAGAATCGACAAAAATGGTGACTGCTCGAAAGAAATCAGAAGAAGACTAGCTATGGCAATGCAGAGACTGAACAGCCTGAAGAAAGTGTGGCAGGGCACCAACAAAACGATAGAAGTAAAAGTGTTCAGAGCCTGTGTTTTTCCTGTGGCAGCTTATGGCTGTGAAGCATGGACGATTACCAAAACTTCTAGACAAAGAATCGAATCCTTCGAGTCAAAATGTTACAGAAAGATCCTCAGAATACCCTGGACAGAGAAAAGAACAAATGTAGACATTCGGCAAGAGTTGAGCATAGAGGAGAACTGGTTTATCAATTCCATTTTAGCTAGAAAATGCAAATACTTTGGTCACATCAAGAGACACAACGGTCTTGGGAGAACGGTGAAAAAGGTATGGTGCCAGGCAAAAGAGCAAGGGGTAGACCAAGAAGACGATGGCACCAAGATATCCAGGAGTGCCTGAGTATGACAGTGGTGGAAGCTGGTGTTTTGGCAAGGGAACGAGTTTCTTTCAGAAAGACTGATGGGAGCGACGTTCTACAAAGGACATACTACACGATGAGGAGCAAGGAAGTGATAGTCAAACTATATGGAGCATTAGTTAGACCTAGATTGGAGTACTGTGTACAGGTGTGGAGTCCTTATCAGAGGCGGGATATAAACATGCTGGAAAGAATACCAAAAAAAAAAAGCGACAAAGCTGACAGTGGGATTTCATAATTACAGTTATGAGGAAAGACTCTGAAAAACCGGCCTACAGTGTCTAGAAGAGAGAAGAATTCGTGGTGACTTAGTACATGTCTGTAAGATGATCAGAGGAGTGGATAAATTAGACTATAACAAGTTTTTTGAGATACAGCTACCCGCAATAACAAGAGGGCACAGCTATAAGTTGACTAAGGAGAGGTCCAGATTAGATATTAGGAAGTATTTTTTTAGTCAGAGAGTGGTGAATGCTTGGAATGCATTGCCACGGGAGGTGGTGGAGGCAGTTAATGCATTTAGGAATGGATTGGATGCGCATAGCTTTTAGAGCAAGGTGATGTAAATGAAACTGGTTGTATACAGACTCTGCAGAGTCTTCTAAACCAGTATAAAGACGTTAAGTTAAGATAGAAGAAGATCACTGAAAAACCAAAAAACATCCACCTGATAAGGTCGGCAGGTATAAAGAGGTCAAGAAAGCGATACAACAAAAGATGAAAGCGAAAGAAGTGGGGATATGGGAGCAATGTACAAACATCGAAGAGAGATTAGACAGAAATGACGCTAAAGGAGCATGCAAGGTGGTCAAAGAACTGGTAACACCAAGACAATGCAGCAACTTTATGATCCGGTATAAAAACGGCAAGTGCCTTATTGATGACAATGGCGTACTGGCGCGATGGACAGAGTAGGAATGAAAAGCGTATTGATCAACCTCCTCTTTGTTGAAAGTTGCACCCCAGGATGTTTTTAAATCGGTGCAAGCTGGTAGTGGATATCGCTTGCTTTCTGAATACGATGTGCTATCTCTATGTCCACTCTGCTATCATTAGTGAAAACACTTCCCAGGTACTTGAACTCTCGAACCTGCTGGAGATTTTTTATTGTCAATGGTTTCAAAATACAACCTCCAGCAAAGCTATCTCCCGCTCTCAATGCGGGCTCTTTTAGTCTTGTATTTTGTGTCATCGTTGTAAACGTACCAGAGGTAAACAACGCTATAAGTTGGAGGATAACATCAACAAATGAACAGGAAAACTTCTAAAGATTGTACCATCAAGGCAAGAGCGGCATGAAGAGACATAGGACGTCGGAGATCCATTGCAGGCGACCTTGGATGTGGAGATGAAACCTGAACTGAACCTTGAAGATAGACATTTGGATTTTCATGCCATAGTAAAAATAAATACTGTTGTCCGACGCACTCGCACTGAGTACTTCATTACTGACTGCTTTTCCTTGGTAGTAAATGCAGTTTATTTTTTTATCCTGATGGTGCGTACCGTACTCTTGGCTATAGTATAAAGCTTGGCTTCTCAGCAAGCTCACCACTACCGGACCATGGAATAGACAGAGAAGATAGATTAACGGACTAATAGCTGGTGACACTCGAAGACCTTTTCAACATTCGGTGTTATCCACGACGATGGGCGAATTTATAATCTACATACGGCAGTTTTGTTGTTGAGGAGGTAGGCACAGTTCCCAAGTGTATTGTGTGTTTCTTCTATATGTGGCAAAGTGTATATTGTGTACTTTAGCTTATCTTATCTAAGCTTAATTTGTAACCATTACTTTCATTTTAGACGCCGATGTAATTATACACATTATTACATTATTTTAAGACATTTTTTAATTTTAGTTTTAGAGTTCCCAGTTAGACACCATACTGACCATACATACAGTAAGTTGAGTAACAGTACCTGAGTACCAAAACACTAAAAAACACAGTCAGTTGAGTCACCAATCTAACAATGACTTTGAATTACTGTCCAAGATGATCAGTTAAAGTTCTGATCTACAAAACAGTCACACACATTCTCCAAGAATGTTGTTTGCTTGCAGTCGCCATTTATGCACCTCCCAGCTTAAAAAACGACCTCACTCAACTCACTCTCACTGGTTACACTTAGTTACACGATGACCGGACAACTTAAAAATGACACTCAGTACTGAGTACTTATTTGTACTACACATTAATAATAATATCAATAGACCTCCTCTTTAGTCAACTGAATTGTTGTTTTATTATTTTTAACTTTCTGTCATTCAATCATTGTGTGATTGTCCGCATTGGTTCTATGACTAAATGTTGCCAGCACAATAATCAATATCATCATTAGATCTCTATATGATCATCAATTATGTTATTAATATATTCTTTACGATTATAATTAGCAAACTAGACTCACAATATATTTTTGAGGATAAAAATAGATGGCCATATACTATAACATGACAAGAGCTTCAACTATATTGGAAATAAAATAACGGAAAATGTAAGATGTGTATTGGAAGTTAGGAAGAGAATAAGGATGGCCAAATCTGCTTCCACCAACATGGTCATATACTGATATCCAAACGTTACTCATAAATTAAAAATGGGAGTGATCAGGTGTTATGTATAGTCTACTATTACTTACATTAACATACTACTTTTTGTTTGACATGATGTAGAAACCATTTACAAATGATTGGAAAAGAGAATTGAGGCTTATAAAATGTGGATATATTATATAGATACCATTAGAACGCATCTTCTAGAAAGAAATGAAAACAAATAAGGAAGTTAATAAACAATTATGGATGCAAAGAGAATTGTTGAATAAAATATGACAATTAAGGTAATAGGATCAATTACAATAATGAAACATCTTGCTGAAAACAATACCCGAAGGAAAGGGGAGGGCAAACATGCCAGAGGTGAAAACTGACAAGGAAATGGCTGACAGATTATATAATATATCAAGGCAGAGGACATAGGAGATTATTGCAGCTAAATTTGCTGTAGAGATGGCACCTGAATTGTATTTCTTGATATTATTCAGTTCAGATACATAATTATACATTCATTGATCATCTTGTTTGTGTTTCTACTTTCAAAGTGACATAACATGGTTATTGCAGATCAGAAAAATTTTACAAATCGGCATGGCCTGCTACATGAACTTGGCACACTGTGTTACATAACTTGCAATAAAGATTTCACATTTCTGACTGTCCTGATTAGCATAGACTTGTTACATAGTTTGTCTTTCATTGTATGTGGTGCTAATGTGTGTCCTGATTAGCATAGACTTGTTACATAGTTTGTCTTTCATTGTATGTGGTGCTAATGTGTGTCCTGATTAGCATAGACTTGTTACATAGTTTGTCTTTCATTGTATGTGGTGCTAATGTGTGTCCTGATTAGCATAGACTTGTTACATAGTTTGTCTTTCATTGTATGTGGTGCTAATGTGTGTCCTGATTAGCATAGACTTGTTATATAGTTTGTCTTTCATTGTATGTGGTGCTAATGTGTGTCCTGATTAGCATAGACTTGTTACATAGTTTATCTTTCATTGTATGTGGTGCTAATGTGTGTCCTGATTAGCATAGACTTGTTACATAGTTTGTCTTTCATTGTTTGTGGTGCTAATGTTTGTGCTGTAGACCTAATGTTTGAACTTTATCTCCCATCAGATGTTATTCATCATTATCAGGTTAGTCCAGATATGGAAGTTGAAATCATCTGACCATGTCACACCACTATCCTTTGTTCTCATCAGATCTTTTTGGCTGAGCAGAAGTTTGCACCCCATTGTTCTTGCACGTCTGTGTGATGTAATTTTCATTTTTGGTCGCCATCTTCTTCTTTTCCTCTTTAATTTTGCCTTTCAGTATTTTCAATTGTAAACGTCTATGTCATATATAATGGCTGAGTCAAGACAATCTACTTTGTGTATATTTTACTAGTTGTCTATGTGCCACTTTATCATTAAACACGTGCTTGTTTGACCTTTTTTCTGTCTAGCTCACTTGCCTCTAAGGTCTTTTCACCTTTTTTAATTAGATTCCTTTTTTCAGAGTCCTATAGTGTTGCTGTTCAGATATGTGCGGTGAATATTATTTTACACAGCTCAACATTGATGTTTCTTGATGTTAGAAGCTTTTGTTTTTCTAGAATGCCTTTTTGTTACTACAATTTTAGTTGTAATTTCAACATCTCAGAAGGCATCTTCTGTAATTATTTGTTCAAAATATGAAAACCTCTGCACTTGTTCTATGGTTTTGTACCTCTATGCTAATATTGATACTTTGAACTTGTTTGGCCATTGACATAGTTTCGTTTTGCTGTATACATCTTCCATACAAAATACCTTGGCTGTATCAATGTTTTTAGTGTACTTAAATTATTAGCAAATAAAAAGTCCCTGATAGTAATTTCCCTGATCTTGGTTTTAGTATTGAGTCTCACAAGATTAAACATGACCTATCCAATCTAAGTGTTAACGCAAATCCCTTCTGTTGCACTACTAAATGCGTAGTTCAGTGCAGTGTAGAGAAGATTTAGAATAGTTTTTGGAGCCAGGATGCAGCATTGTTTATCACAAACTGTGAATAGTTAACTGCTGTGATGCATTCCCATCAAATTGAACTGTTCCTATCATATCATTATGAAGTGACACTGTTAGATGTAGCTTGTTATTTGCTGATGCTGCAATTGTCACTCACAGTCAGAGAGCTCCAGAACTTGATAGATCACATCTCCTAGGCATACAAAGATTTTGGCCTCACAATAAGCTTGAATAAAACAAATGTGCTGGGACAAGATGTAGATGCCACTCCAGCCATCACTATTGACAACTGCGAACTGGCAACTGTAGACCAGTTCACTTACCTGGGTCCCTTACCAATGATAAGCTCTCCCTAGACCCAGAAATATGTGATTGCGTTGGCAAAAGCTGCTGTCATATTTTCACATCTCACAACATGTGTCTGGGAAAACCCCGAACTTACAGCCAAAACTAAGGTCATGGTCTACAATACCTGTGTCGCCAGTACAGCTCTATATGGTAGCTAAATGTGAACAACCTATGCTAAACAAGAGTAAAGGCTCAATACCTTTCACCTACGGTGCATGAGACCCATCTTTGACGTCTCACGAAGAAACAGATTGACACATTCAGAGGAGCATTCAAGCACTGGTCTTCCAGCTATGTACACCCTCCTTTGACAGCAAAGACTGTGAAGGCTTGGTCTCATGGAAGATGGTTGCATCTCCCAAAGATTTTCTCTATGTACAGCTGGCAAGTAGTAAAAGAACAGCTGACTGACCACAGCTGAAGTTCAAAGATGCATGCAAGCGGGATATGAAGGCACTGGATACGCATCTGACAACTTGGGAAGATATAACTGTAGACTGATCTAAATAGAGATTCAGCCTGAAAAGGCACCTCAGGCTGGATGAAAATAACCTCATGCAACACAGAGAAGTGGAAATACTATGTCGCAAGGGAAAGTCATAGGTGGGACTGGAGTGGGGGACAAATTCTCCAACTCCAGTCAAATCCTCAGTTCATGCGCCTCATAAGCCTGACAGTAATATCCAACTCCTTGCTTTCCTGTGGCAAATCTGCTTATACTAACAAAAGAAGTGATTGGCGAGCATCTGGTGGCCTAAAACCAGATAGATGCTTTAGGTAGATGAGACTTGTTAGCTGAGGAAGTCAGCTCATCTAGAAGGAAAACTGATATCAAAACCACCTGGTGCCTTGCAGATCAGATAAAGTCATTCTGTTCTGTACATAAGAATCTACTTCAATGCACTCTGGACATACTCATAAGTGTTCAGTCTCTGTCAGTAAATGGCAAAAGATATAAATACTAAAGGTTCATGTAACTCATTGGTTGTACACACTCCTGCTCTGTCCTCTCTTGCATCCCACTCCGCTTGAATGTCATTTGATTTCATAGCTCTGCAGTCTTTGAATTGCTGATTTCTCTATTGTTGCATCATCACCTAATAGACAGTTGTTAATAGACTTCAAAATGTCACTCCTATCCATATCTAGTTTTCTCGTAATTGGTGTTTGTGAAGTGAGTAGATTGTCAGCTGCCCACCATGCATGCCTTATCCAGTCCTTCTATATCTTTTAAAGTGAGGATTGGGAGTCTCATAGCTGTAGTCACTGCTTCATTCTCCATTCTTGTACTAGTGGTTATTGTCATATATGGCTCGCTCTGCTCAGCAAAAGTATGACCTCTGACTACAGCAGATAAACCACAACCAGATATCTTACTGCACAGATACATCAGTATATTTAATAGCATCAATTTACTCATTGTTATCATTTATCAGCTGGTTAATCATGAGCTCTGTTTTTCAGTTATACCAATCTCTGATTTCCCTTCCTATGATTATGATGACTATGTTATAATCTGTCTTTTTATGACCAGTGTTGACTCAAACATATCCTTTAACCATCATCTCCTCGACTGCAGTCACCTGCCGAATTGTTATCTCTGCCTGTGTCATCCATGATATCCTTTTCCTGATTTGTGTTCCCTTAATGTTTGATGTGTTAATGTACAGTAGGTGGCTCTTGTCTGTGGCAACTCACATATAGGCTCTTCTTAGTTCGACCTATTCTTCGTCAAGAGGTGGTCACTATTGAGCGGGTCCCAACTCATGTTTCAGTCGTTTCTGTCACAGGCACGTGTCGTCCAGTGTGATAGTAGTCTGTCTGTTTGGTCGTGAATGTTGTATTTTTCTAGTGAATCTCGCCAGCAAGTTGGGAACCATCCCCGAGGTATCTTTTTGTCACGTGGTGGTTATGGTAATCCATCTTTCTTCTTGTCTTCTGGATATATGACCAGCCCAGTGGTGTTTCGAATGGTTGATGTACTGTAGGATGTCCTTGATGTGTGACATTCTACGGATGTCGCTGTTGTCTGAGAGTTATGCCTACGAGGCATCTTTCAAGAGATGCGTGTGCTGTTCTCAGTTGGTTCTCTGCTGCTTTTGTTAGAGACCAGGTTTCGCTACCATAGCAGAGTGCTGGCAGGACTACCGAGTCGAAGATGTCTGCACATGCTGCAATCTGATCGAAAGGGCACAAGAGCACCAAACACCGCTATTACTCAATTCATCGACTACAAAAAGACATTTGACTCAGTTGAAACAGAATTCGTATGGAAAACGCTGGGCGAGCAAGGAGTAGATCTCTACTACATCGAAAATATTCAAGAAATGCTACAAAGGATGCACCACCATCATCTGCACATTCACTCAACCCATCACACAGAGAAGAGAAGGGAGTATGGCAAGGAGACCCCATCTCGCCGAAACTATTCTCTGCATGCCTATAGTTGACAATGAGGCCCTGTGACTAGGACAACTATGGTATCAAAATCGACGGAAGACATTTAAACCACCTCAGATTTGCAGACAACATCGTCCTCATCACAGAGGCATACTTGGAAGCAACAGAGATGCTGCGGTCACTAGACACGGAAGACAGGTCTAGCTATGAACCTAGGCAAAATCAGAGCTATCCGCAACCATTTCGCAGAGCTCAACCCAATACTCTTGAGTGGAATGCCCATAGAGGACGTTGATGAATATGTCTTTCTGGGAAGGCTCCTCAACATGGAGAACAACATAAAACCTGAGGTCGCCAGATGGAAATGGGCGGGCTGGGCAGCCTTCAACTCCATCATAACAGCAACGGATGTCACAAAGGACAACAGACTACGTGCAGACGTCTTCGACTTTTTAGTTCTGCCAGACTCTTACCTGTGTCAATTCATATCCGGAGGTCACAGACATAAGTTCTAGAGTGCACCTAATCTTTATAATCGGGGTATGTCTAGAGCAAACCAGAACCAGTCGCATTTCTTTATTCTGGATTGCTTTCCAGCCTTTCATTTTGTGATCTTAGTTGATATATATGCATGATTGTTTTGTTTGTGATTGATGGATAACACAACACATTTTCTTTCATTCATAATAGTGATGTTTTTATTTCAATCCTATTTTTACAAACGAATGCTGCACATTTGACAAAACTGACTTCTGTGTGTTTAATATCAAACATCATAATTTTAGAAGTAGCAGTTATTTCTTTTTCTGGATGTTACCTGAAGTCAATATGTAAAAAAAATGGAACATGTGGGTGATGACCTCTGATGAGTCATGCAAACTAAGACAATGGCTGACCTAGATTTTTTACAAAGGGCACTGAAGCTGATGATGCATGAAGCCATGTGCCTAAAACTTGACCTGGTCACGGGGTACCACCCAATGGTTTGTTAAATTGACTAGATGGTCAGTCAGTAGAAGGAGCATTCAAGGAGTGGACAGCAAGCAGTTGAATGTTTTAGCCGGACAGACGAATGACAGAGGATCGACATATCCCAACAACTTAGACAAAGAGAGAGAGCCAGCGAATGACAGAGGATCGACATATCCCAACAACTTAGACAAAGAGAGAGAGCCAGAGCCAGCCAGACCTCACCACTTGTATATTGAATTAGCAGCTAAGCTAATGTAGTTATCAATCTAATTACCAGCATGAAAGATCTTGTCTTCAAGTTGGACAAATTTCAAAACAGTGTTAAAGAACGTCTAGTGGTGTCTCTTTCACTAAAAAGACCCACTCGCAAGCTATTGATTTGTCAGAGAGAACCTTATTCATGAGACATATAGATTCATTTCATCACGGAAACACGAGAAGTGGAGAAAGTTTCTCCAAAACTCACTAAAATTTAAAACGAAAGAGGTTTTTTTTTCTTTCCAAGCTTAGCCTGTCATCATCGTGTTGGACAAAAGAAGTGTTAACCACACATGTCAGATTGAGGAACGCCAATTGATAAACAAATAGTAATTGAATTAGCAGAAGATATAAATAGTAGTTTATGTGATTGCAGAAGAATAGGACAAATAGGTAGAATCTTGGATGGATAGCAAAGAGATTATTCAAGACTACCATCTGTGTTAGTGCACCAAATGTTTTGAAGCCATGCTATAGATTTAGAGAGAATTACTGCCAAAGGCGGATGTGTCTGACCGAACAGTGCAAATATCACAGCCAAGCTGTAAACTAGCAACACAATGCACAATCCTTTCTCTGGACAACATCCTGCTACTTGCAAAGCCATATTCAGGACTTGATAGTGGGAGATTGAGAACGACGCAGAAGAAGAAGAAGAAGAAGAGAGAATTAAGATTAGATAATAGGTTCAGAGGTAAAGTAGGGTCACTAAATAGAGGAGTGATTTAACTTGTGTATCAAAAGAGATTTGTATACTGAAATCAATCACGTTCTCATTGTGTTTGTTCATGGTCATGATAACATGCAAATGTGACCTTCAGTCTTTCTGTTTGTTTTGTACAGCATATCAGAATTTTCCAGAACAGGTTAGGAAAAAAGATAATTCAAGGTCTACTGCAATAATTGATGATTTGATCTCAGTGACCAGTATAACAAAAGTGAGGACAGAAGGTCTTCAGCACGTATTTCCAATTTGGTTTCCATGACTAAAGGACTGAATACTGTTATAAATAATAATAATAATAGCTGTCCATCGTTGTCGATGAGGACCGCTGACATCATCTTTGTCACAGATTTCCCTGTTGGGTGTGGGTGCGCATGTGGCTGAACATCTGCTACATATTGGGCACACGAGGTTTGTAGAGGGTGATGGTGCTCCCGCTGTTCGGGATTTCCAGGTCTCGCGTCTGCTCTGGGCTTTCACAACAAGGTCGCCTTCGCCAGTAGCTACACCCGATTTGACTGCGCTTCTCCGGTCAGATCTGTTTTGCGCAAGACATTCCCAGGTGTCGATGTCTATCTGACAACTTTTCAGTGAGTCCTTCAGACCGTCTTTAAAACGTTTCTTTGGGCGCCATCTCTCGCGCCATCCCTCTCTCAGCTCACCGTAGAGAAGCTTCTTTGGGAGCCGCTCGTCTGACATACGGACGAGGTGTTCGGCCCATCCTAGCCGTGCTTTTTCTAGCAGTGCATGGATGCTGGGCATGTTAGCCCTCGAGAGAACCTTGATGTCAGTGACACAATCTTGCCATCGGATGTGGAATATTCGCCTCAGGCAACCTGTGTGGAAGTGGTTTAACCTCCTTGCATGTCCAGAGTATACAGTCCAGCTTTCGCAAGCGTATAGTAGGGTTGGAATGATGGTTGCACGGTAGACTTTGAGTTTGGTCTTGACGCTGATGCCACGACATGCCCAGACCATCGAGCGCATTCTACCAAAGGCTGTGTTATAAATAGTTATTGAAAATTTGACATTGTGTTCAATGCATCTACCATCCTTTCTTATAATTATAAAGTAATCAACAAAAACATGACATTTCAAAGTGTTACAGTGTCACAAGGGAGTCCTCTTTTGGCATGCGGCCCCAGATAGAACTTTAACAGCGTTGGCAGCCTGGTTATGTGGACCATTAGTTCTTCTGTTGCAATGCCACACAATCAGTCTTACTGGAGTTCTCTGGGCAGTGCAGCATTAATTATTCTCTATACCAGTGCTCCCTGTTAACATCCTAGCTGTGAGGTTCAGTTCTTCCTTATAGAGATCCACACTGTCACAGATTTTTAGGATGCCACGACCCTTGAATGATTTTGTGGTAGATCTATCATCGTATTTCTAATTTCAGAATAGACTGATGCTTCTAAGCAATAAATCGTATAGGCTTCTGATAACTGACTACTGGCATGATGAACACATCTAATAATTGAACACGTAACTCGCTTGATAGCGCGATCACAAAACTACCAATCAAAACTTTTTCACACAAAACACAATATTGAGGCAACACATTTAAATGTAATACTTCCTCCTTGGAAGTTGTCTGATGCCCTTGACAGTTACAGACCAACAAAGTAGGCTGGGATAATGCAGACATTTGAATATTTTTTTGTTTGTTTTTTGTTTTTATTTTGTGCGTTCGCCTTATTTCTCTTATCCCCAAGGCGGTGTGCGTTGCACTGTGGTTTTTATTTTGCGCTTGTCGGCCCAGTACATCCGACTTCAGCATGCATTTTAAGTAAGGGTCTGCTTCCTCCTGCATTTTCTAAGGGTTTGCTTCCCCAGGGTAACGGTCGGTGCTGTGATGGGGATCGAACCCAACACCTTCGGGTTGTGAGCCGTGCCACTTAACCACTAGGCCACGCCGTCCCCTCAGACATTTGAATATGATGTATATGAGGGCTACCAGTCCAGGCTGAAAATGGTAGCAATGGCTTTAGACCTAAAGGATATATTTCCAGAGGTGGTAGAAAATATACCAGGTATTGCAAACAAAAACTGCCAGAGTGAAAAAGAAAGGAGAGACACTACCCTAAGCTTCATAACGAAAAGCTACCCAAGCATGGACTGGACCCATGCATACACCGATGGTTCTGTATCAAACACTACACAGAACGGAGGGGCAGGAGCATTCCTGAACCTACCAAATGGCAGAAAAATAACACTGTCATTCGCTACTGGTAAGTACACAAGCAATTTCAGAGCAGAGGCAGAGGCACTGAGGGCGGCAGTGGAAGAAATGGTAACACACAGTGAAAATGAGAGCCATATAGTCCTGCTGACAGATGCTCTCGAAGTAGTCACAGCGCTAAAAAGCCAGAAAAACACTGAGCTTAATGACTTAAGAGCAGCACTCTGCAAACTGTGCCAGCAGTCCGCACCAAAAAGGGTAGTGGTACAGTGGGTTCCGTCACACTGCAACATCCAAGGCAACGAGGAGGCAGACAGACTGGCAAAAGAAGGTGCAAGACTACCACAAACAGATACCAGTATGACGTACGAAGAGTCAAAACGGCTTATCAAAGCCAGATACATGTCCAAATGGGAAACCGAACATACTGGTTACACCAAAAACGATGCCTATTACCAGTTGAACCGAAGAGAGCAGGTCGTCGTCTTCAGACTTCGCACTGGCCACAACAGACTGAGGTACCACCTATTCAACAAATTGAAGATAGGGTGTACCGACGAATGCCCGTGCGGTACTGGTAAAATGACCACTGAACATCTGCTGCAGAACTGCCCGACATACGAGGATCAGAGAGAGCAGATGTGGCCATTGCCAGTGGAACTGCAAGACAAGCTCTATGGTAGTGGCGAGAGTCTCAGGATGACCGCCGCTTTTTTCGAGAAAATAATGGTTACTGTCTGACTGTGTACGCAGAAGAAGAAGAAGAAGGATATCAACTGCCCTGATGGAGAGAGCTCCTACAAGTGGGAGGTGAGGCGACAATTAATACCCTGACTTACATCTGCAATAGAATTTGGCAGACAGGAGTGTTGCCAACCTGCTGGACAAAATCAGTCATTATACCACTGCCTAAATCAGGAAACCTAAATATGTGGTAGAACTATCGAACAATCAGTCTGATAAGTCATCCAAGTAAAGTTCTCTTGAGGATATTACTTAACAGACTGAATCCTCAGGCGGAGAGTATCATTGCCGAAGAACAAGTGGGCTTTCGAGCGGGAAGGAGTACCATCGAGCAGATATTTAATCTTCGTCTACTGAATGAGAAGTACTCAGAGTATCATCAACCACTCTACCATGCCTTCATTGACTTTCGATTTGCTGATGATATTGATGTATTGGCGGGCACGGAAAGGGAACTCCAGGAGTTGATTGGTAGATTGGATAGAACGGCCCTGATTTTTGGTATGGAAATAAATGCTGATAAAACGAAGCTCATGACCAATAACGTAGCAGGGTTTCAATCTGTCATAGAGGCAAATGGACAGGTACTTGAGGTGGTGAAACGTTTCAAATATCTTGGATTCATTGATCAGCGAAGAGGGTTCGAAGCCAGAGGTAATTGCAAGAATAGCACAAACAACAGCAGCGCTGACTAGGCTGCAACCTATATGGCGAGACAAGCGCCTCACCCTCGGCATAAAAGTCAGACTACTGCGCTCTTTGGTGCTGTCAATATTTCTGTATGCCTGCGAGACCTGGACCATTACAGCAGATATCCAGGGCAGGATACGTGCAATGGAAATGCGGTGCTATAGAAAACTCCTAAATGTTACATATAAAGATCGTGTCAGGAACATAGACATCCGTCAGAGAGTTGAAGATGCTATTGGTCCTTTTGAAGATCTGTTCACAGCTATCAAAAGACGAAAGATGGCCTGGTGCGGGCACGTTGCGAGGTCCAACGGAATTCCCAACTCGATACTCTTTGTATCCGTATTGGGACAGAGAGGGCGTGGACGTCCAAGGAAGAGATGGGTGGACAACATCACTGAGTGGTCAGGCCTTCGTCCTGGTGAGATACGTCAGGCGGCGACAGACAGAGAGGGTTGGCGTGAGATTTTCATGTCTTCATGTGTGCCCCAACGACCTGAAGGGTTACGGGATGAACTGAACTGAACTGATGGAGAGAACAATTCCATTTCGCTTTGAATCTTGGATATCAGATTCGAGGCAAATATGCCAGGGACTGCCGCAAGGCTCTCCACTCTCACTGGTGCTGTTCAGCTCCCAGGGCTAAGTCAAACTCTTAACATTTGCAAATGATATCTTGACATACAGAACTGGTTCAGATATGCATGGAATGGTCAAATACACACAAGAGACCCTGCAGACAATCTCACAATGGTGTGCTAATTCCAGCTCTCAATGATGTAGCGTTCCTCCTTGAACAGCTCTATAGTCAAGGATCCGGTCCATACAGAGATGCAAGCAAGGTTTGGGAGCACTTAAGACCATGTCAGCGACAAACTTGTAATAATGACTGCTTTTCACACTATACCATCAGTTGGTACTGTCAATTGTAGATTACAGACTGACGATCCTCACACTATCAAGATTACAGTGTGAACGACTGGAACTGAATCCAAATTGAAGGGATGCAATTGGTTCTGGTATCCACTAGATACCTTGATCTTTAAGATGTGATACATGCTGGGACTTCTGTCTGTGACATTTAGAAATAAATAGACACATGTCAAAGTATCTCAGCAGGTAGCCACAAACAGGCGGCACCCATATCAACAGAGGAATCAACAAAGGAGTGACATGGATGACACAGGCAGAGAGAACAATTGGACAGGTGACCACAGTTGAGACGATAGTCGAGTGAGAAGAATGTTAGTGTAAATGTCAGCCTTTCAAGCTCTAGTAGATGTTAGACATTGTAGATCTAACTTAACCAAATAGCCAAATACCAGAACGCTGGTGATAGAATGACAGATTACTACAGAGTCATCATAACACCTAGGCAGAGAATGCATATAGTAGTGCAACAGGAGAGCAGAGCTTAGGGCAAGCTGATAAATGATAACATGCAGTACAGTGATCTCATCATACATACTTATGAATCAGTACTACGAAGTGAGAAATCTAGTTGTGATTTTTAGCTAGAGTCAGAGAGCTGATCGTCACTGAACAGCAACCTCCAGTATGAGAAGGGTGATGGAAGCAGTGACAGCAGATATGCGATTGCTTTCTGGGACCTCTTTAACAGGGATACTCATCATTTCAGACTCCCAGTTTTTGCTTCAGAAAGTACAGTAGGGCTGGCTAAGGCATGAATGGATGACAGTTTAGAGACATCAAACCTGGAGTGACTGGTGTGGATCTACTGCCCTGATCATTCTGGGGTTCAGTGTAATGAAAGAGCTGACATTCTGGCTTTACAGGTACACTAGATATGAACAGGAGTGACATTTTGAAGTCTATAAATGACAACACTGCAATAGATAAATCAGCAAACCATAGACTCCAGATCTTTGATATCGAACAATGTTCTAAAATACTGAGGCACAAGAGACAATGAAGCAAAAGTGTGTACAGCCAATTAGCTGCAGGAATCATCAGTATCCACACACTTGGCCATATACTGAGAAAGTTTGAGCACTAATGTGTGTATCCTTGGAGTACAGGTAAGTTGATTCTTAGGAACAGACTAGAAAGATGTACTTCTGCAGATACAGCAAGATAGCTTGAGTGGCTAACTCCATTGACAAGCATGCATTTGCACTGTTGATCTCACATGGGAATTTATTCAAAAGTCTTCGGTATTGTCACAGCAAGAATTTGAACTGAAAATATTTCAACTTTTTGGGTCTACAATTGTTATGCCGCTCTTTGATCCATTTGGTTAGAGGGTACTACTTGACCAGTTACAAATAGTCTTATAAAATGTACTATTCTGCACTGGACCAAATACAAATTGGTTATTCAGTGCATTCCTTTTATAAACTATGTTCTAACATGTTTTATCACTCTTTTATCTCACCAGTCTGCAATGAATCCAGACGCTGATGTTCCACATTCAGTTGTTGCAATAAAGCAAGAACAAGAAAATGAGGTAAGAGTGTATAAAGACAACACTAACCTTAGGTACCGGTAATAAATCATTTTGGATTAATTCAATTGTGTGTGTGTTGAATATGATAGATTTGGTGCAGGCTGGTTACAATATATTACTGGTAATATTTCAATATCCTCTATGTATTCATGTGATCACTGATGATATAACATACAAAGTATTAACAGTTGTTGTCAGTGTCAGACATGTTAGTTAGTTGCCCATCGGAAATGATGATGATGATGTCATCAGATGTTTTCTTTAATTGATGATGCAACTTGTGCTGTATTTGGATTATAGTGAGGAAGAAACTACGTTAGCTATCAACCTCACTCAATGGTTCCAAGCTGAATCCTAACCATGGCACCTGAACAAAAGAATGTTACAGATGCTTGCAAAAAGCATTCAGGATATCCAGAAGTGACAGAAAGTGGAAACAAAGTCATGTATGGTATATATTGACATCACATTTGATCGGCGCATGACATGGAAAAATCAGATCGAGAGAAACCGAATGAGAGCCAGACAAAGAATGGCAATCATGAGGAAACTTGCTGGCACAAGCTGGGGAGCAGACGAAAGAATACTCAAGAAACTGTACACTGGAAGAGTGAGACCAGTTCTCGAGTATGGCATTGCGGCATGGGCAACAGCAGCAAAGGCGAACTTTGATAAAATTAGCAAACTTCAAAACCAAGCCATGAGAGTTATAACAGGAGGCATGAAGTCAATGCCAATTATAGAACTTGAAAAGATTACAAATCTGCAATCCATGATCGACAGAAGAGACTGCAGAGTCCAGCAGCAAGCAGAGAAACTAAGAAGACTGACAGACCATCCAATGCATCAGAGACTAAATAGACTTGGAAAAGGGAAACTAAAGTGGAGAAACTTTGCAGAAATAGCCAAAGCAAAGATGAGCGAAGACCCAATGAACACCATAACAACACCAAAGCCTATCCCTACTGTATGCAAACCCACATAGGTGGTAGAAAATATACCAGGTATTGGAAACAAGAACAGCCAGACTGAAAAAGGAAAAAGAGACATAACCCTGAGGTACATAGCGGGAAAACTACCCAAGCATGAACTGGTTCTGTAACAAACACAACACAGAATGGAGGGGGAGGGGTATTCCTGAGCCTAACAAATGGTAGAAAAATAACACTGTCAGTGGCAACTGGAAAATTCTCAAGTAATTTCAGAGCTGAGGCAGAGGCACTGAAGACTGCAGTAAAAGCAATGCTGACAGCCGAAAGCAATGAAAGCCAGATAGTCCTGTTTACAGATGCTCTGGCCGTGGTTACAGCACTAAAAAGCCAGAAAAATATAGAACTTAATGATTTAAGAACAGTACTCTGTCAACTATGCCAGCAGTCCCCACCAAAAATAGTAGTGGTACAGTGGGTTCCATCCCACTGTAACATCCAAGGCAACGAGGAGGCAGACAGACTGGCAAAGGAAGGTGCAAGACTACCACAACCAGATTCTAGTGTGACCTACGAAGAGTCCAAAAGGTTTATTAGGGCCAAATACATGGCCAAATGGGAAACAGAACATACTGGCTACACAAAAAATGACGCCTACTACCAGCTGAACAGAAGAGAGCATGTCGTGGTCTTCAGACTCCCCACAGGCCACAACAGAGTGAGGTACCATCTATTCAATAAACTGGAGTTAGGTGGCACTGACGAATGCACCTGTGGTACAGAGAAAATTGCCCGAAATACGAGGACCAGAGAAAGCACATGTGGCCATCACCAGTGGCAGCACTAGACAAGCTCTATGGCAGTGTCGACAGCCTCAGGATGACAACTGCTTTCTTCGAACAAATTCAAGTTGACGTCTGACAGCGTACGATGAAGAAGAAGAGGAAGTATATATTGACAGAAAAGTAATTACATATAATTCAGGACGAGAGGAAAATCAAGATACCTATAGATCAATAGCGTTAGTGAAACAAAACACAATAGAATTATATTTAAAAAATGGAAACTGCCACAGAGACATGGCTTGAAAGAAAATGTCATTTCCCCATGTTGTCTAATTACATAAGTGAACAAATGAGATGAGATGATTCATGTGTTCAATTGTGCATTTTTATTATGTCACCAGGTTGGTTGAAACTAAAGTGGTAAATTTCAAGTAAAATTTCAGAATGAAATAGGTCAATTGTTTGTATAATTCTTCCGTAGTTGAAAGAAAAATATAAAAAGAATATTTACAAAAAATGATTTCGGACAAAGTATATTGCTGATGTAATCATGTGTCTTTAACTTCTCATTCAGATTATTCTATCATCTTTTGTTTATTGACATGTTCTTTTACTATTTATCTTCAGACTGAATACAACATTCAATCACAGCTTCCATTCAAGGCACACAAAAAAAACGAAGATCAAATGTGTATAGTAAGGTTTATTTCTAGTGTTCAAACAGTTTATGGAGTTAACTGATATAATTGCCCATATCAGTCATTGAGTTGTTTTTTACAGTTGTTAGCCGTTCTTGCAGGTTTTTTTGATGCTTATACTTGTGTGTGCTTGGTTATTGTTGTGTGTGGTTATTCTTGTTTTGGACCCTTCAATGTACATTTGTTTGTCCTGTTATTAAGGGCTCAATTAATCACTACTGATGAAGGAAGTGAAGAGATGGTTGACATCAATGGTTATTTGGTTAAGTTAGATCTACAATGAGCATCTATTACATACTTGTTCTGCTTATATTCTTTATTTACAATCACTTTGATCACAGAAAGTTTACTTGAGCTAATCATTTGACATTTAAAAACATAATAAAACCTTTTTTGCCAGAACAAAGCAAAAAATGTAATTCCCTTCAAATTTAAATGTTTGTCCACCACAGAACTCAGAAATTATTATTTTAACTTCTCTTATAAATGACTTACCATGTCAAGACACACCAAGTGGCTTGCGGTAAAACAAGGACCGCCACAGCACCATCCCAGGTGGTGTGTTGGAATATAATAGTTAATGTACCCCAAGTTAATCACAGTAACAGAGAATGCTTGCTTGTTATTATTTCAGAAATCTGAAGAGATTACCAGCTATGAAGATTCTGACATGAAGTTCAAACATGTTGACAGGTTCAATGAGACAATGTCAGGATTTGAGAAAGTAGAACAGTCTGATATTTGTAGAGATGATGCAGGAAGGCAAATAAAAGATGGTAAGTCTGTCATTTATGACATCGTCTTTTACAGATATAAAAAAGGTAAGAAAAATATGCAAAGTGCTAGAATGATTGATTCAGGACATGACAAGATGGAGTGCATTTGTTATCCACGAGCTGAAAGATTTTGATGATTACTTGATGAATTTGTAGGGGGAAGTTATCCCTTAATTGTGTGTTTATTTTTTTCACATCTGTTCATATTGTTATAATCTCATCAATATCGCAATTGCTTTAACTTTAGTCAGTTTTAACCTGGCGTGTATTCTGTATCCACATTTGATTCAGAGGTGCCATCACTATCCTGATTAACCCTTTATAGTCCAGGCTAATTTTACCGATTTGTGTCTTTCCGTCCTGGGTAAGATGCCAAAATCTCATACACCAAAATTTTATTCAAAATAAATATCATACATATTGAACAAATTGAGCTAAAATTATGATTTAAACATCGTTAGACATATAATTCAACTTTATATGACATGAAGTGTTCATAATAAAAATTAGATATCAGTATGAGGCGTTAAATGATATTAATACGCAGGTGGAAATTGGAGAGAACAATAGATTTAACATTAACCTGAAATGCAGCTATTCTTCCTTTCATTGTTGCTGCATCTTTTTTGTTCTTGAAAAATGTATTCATTTAAAAACCAAATTTTTTTTATTGCGTCACCCGTTGTGCAGCTAGCTAACGACTGACAAAATAGTAAATCTTTGCTCGTCCAGAACAACCATACACTGAAAATGCTTTAAGAACACTGAACAACTTAACAGATGAGCACTGTACAACCAACACTGAATAACTTGCAAGAGCTTCAATCACAAACTACTACTAAGGCTGTCTGCACATTGTGCAATTATTTAGTAAGGAGATTTGGTCAGCTGTCAAACTCAGCAGGTTAACAACTAGTTGACACAGTGTTTTACACATGCAGAAACTGAAGTCTGCCTCCACCTGGTGGAAATGCATATCTTTCACACTGAGTCGAGTTCCACTAACATCTAACTTCTTAGCTCCGTTCCAACTTGCGCTATGGCACAGGCTTATAAGACTCAACCTGCGCAGGTGCGCCCTAAATTGTGAAAACACTTGCTTTTGCAAAAGTGTGATTGTTTGAACTTGATGACAGTGGCTCATGTTCCAGCAGTTCTAAAATGTTCAGGGAAGTGTTGAAACGACAGTGTGTTTAAAAGCTACAACTAGCAATGTTGCCACTGCTGTCAAAGATGAAGGATAGCCTTAGTTAGCTAATTATTTATGAAGATTTTGTTCAAATGTTACCACAACCTCAAAAAATAAATATTTACACGACCCCTACACCCTTCCTCGCAGAGGGGTTGTGACCCTTAGTTTGAGAAGCCCTGATTTAGACTATGTAGTGCTACTGTGGCAGATGGTGCAGAATCTGTAGTACTACTGTGGCAGATGATGCAGACTGTGTAGTACTACTGTGGCGGATGATGCAGACTGTGTAGTGGTACTGTGGCAGATGGTCCAGAATGTGTAGTGGTACTGTGGCAGATGGTGCAGAATGTGTAGTGGTACTGTGGCAGATGGTCCAGAATGTGTAGTGGTACTGTGGCAGATGGTGCAGAATGTGCAGTGGTACTGTGGCAGATGATGCAGACTATGTAGTGGTACTGTGGCAGATGGTGCAGAATGTGTAGTGATACTGTGGCAGATGGTGCAGAATGTGTAGTGGTACTGTGGCAGATGGTGCAGACTTATGTAGTGATACTGTGGCAGATGGTGCAGAATGTGTAGTACTACTGTGGCAGATGATGCAGACTTATGTAGTGATACTGTGGCAGATGATGCAGACTTATGTAGTGATACTATGACAGGTTGCTTTACTTACTATCCGTGTCCGGCAACCTCACAAAGCATGGACCAGAAAACAGCTTCCATGGAAGCACCTTTATTCGCCACCACGAGATCCACCAAAGTACAAGGTTCTTGTATTCATGAGCAGTTATACAGGTCTTGGATGGCTCTGCATTTGCAGACATCGTCATCCATTATTTTTCCAAAATCGATCTACACCTGGGCACTCCCATTCGTAATCTGTTTAGGGCTCTCCACACAGGACATGGCATTTTTTGCCCTGTTCAAATTTTTTTTGATTTCCATCCATCTCTCACCATATCATTGATGCTATTTTTCAGTGCAGTTTGGCTCAGGTGTTTGCTCTATTAATTGTACAGTTTTAATTAAACTTTTCCTTGATTTCAGTTGTCCCTCTGGATTATATCCAAAAAGGGGGTGGTTCTGATCACATGACTGCTTTTTCCGTTAGATTTCTGATGCAACACATCTCCTGATTTCTGGTGGTGCGATGCCAGTGATTGCATAAATATTTCCCTTTGGTGTTAGCCTAAGGCACCCTGTTACAATGTAAAATGCTTCATTTACAGCCACATTGACATGTAACATGTGTACTGACTCATTCCATACTGATGTGACATATTGTGCTGCAGAAATTCATAGTGAAAGGGCCAATGTTCACAACACCATTGGTGATGCTCCTCATGCTGTGTTTGTTAACTTACGTGGTATGTTAGTTCTTGCGTTTACTTTTTTGTTTCATTGCTGTACAGTGTTCATTGTAGGACAAGGTGCGATCAATTGTAATTCCTATGTTCATATATATATATCGTTATGTTCAAGTACATACCCCTGCCAACTAATCTAGGTTTTCCTTCTCATTTCTTCCGATGAAATGCACATACGTGAGTTTTGCTGGTGTTAATTTTGAGATGACTTGATTCTTGATTCTAGGAACCAACATCATCACACAGGGGACTTTCCCATAAGTGCTCCATTCTCCGTCCAAACAGTGAGCCAAGTGTATATATACTCAAAGTCCCAGTCAGGTGTTGATTTCATATTCTTCAGATCTTTCCAGACAGAACAGACATTCTCCTTTCTCCCTTAGTCACTCCCAATTCTATCATCTTCTGCGCATATGCATTTTCGCGACCTTCTGTCTCTTCATCATTCCGTGGACTGTCCATATCAACTCAACCCTGTCTCTCGTTATCACCGAGTCATTCACCACAGCGCATCCTGCCACTGCATCAGCTCTTTTGCTGCCCCAGACGCCTGCATGTCCCGGGCAGTAGATCCATGTGACATCGTGTATACCAGAGTTGTTCAAAAGAAAGGCCCACTTACTTCTTAGCATGCACCGTTCTATCTTACATAGCATGCCCTGCAAGTCTGATAGCATCACTGCGTGTGTAACTGGTTGCGTCACCAACCAAGTCAGGACCGCTGTTACCGCCTCAATCTCTATCCTCATACTTGATGTGACAGTGGAGTAGGCAGCTGATGTCTCCACCACCTCCTTGCCATTTTGGTAGCCGACGAAACCCCAACCACACTTGTTTGCATCTCTGCCGGTGAAGCCATCTATGTATAGAATTGGGTCTTGTGGTCCCGAGTGTTGCTGGATCAGCTCCTGTATTGAAACTTCTGTCCTAGTGCTGCCACACTTGTGACACTCTATGCTCAGTTGTACCACAACCCTTGTCAAGTCTTGGTGCAAAGGGTGGTGTTCGTTGTTGGCAACGTTGAAGTACGCATTTACCTGCGCTACTTGATGTCGCACCTTGATGCTTGGCAAATCAAGATGGAATCTCATGCAGCAATGGGAGTATCTCTAGTGCATCCCAGAACTGCTCTCTTGGCCTCGTTCTGGATTCTCTCCAATCTATCTACCTGTGTCTGCGATAGCGTGAGTAATCTAAGACAGAAGTCCAGGACAGACAAAACCAGTGCTTACATCAACCAGAAGAGAGTCCGTTGTTGCATGTCTGTGGCCGCCATGACTTTGATTGCATTGATACCCCTCTTTGCTTTCAGAATCACATTGTCAACATGTTTATTGAAAGAGAGACTTCTTTCACATGTGATACCCAGGTATTTCATGTCATGTCCTCTCTCAATGATGGTGCCCGTGCAGGTAGCCCCTGGTAGTGTATCTGAGACCAACCTATTGTTTAGGGAGAACCAGACAATCTTGGCTTTAGATGGATTGATTTCACGTTGTAGTCGGTGCACCATTCAGATAGTTTCCTCAGCTTGCCCCGCACACCCGCGACAATTTCAGTCCTGTCTTTGCCCTGATTGTATAGCAGGACGTCGTCCACATATGTGAGGATCTTACCAGGCCCAGTCACCTCCATCTGCACAATTTTGTAAGTGTACACATGAAAAAGTACAGAAGACAGAGGAGAGGCAGAGGCAGTCTGGGCGCTATGGTTCTGATCTCTGAAGTTCAGGAACCGTACTTTAGAGCAATGCTTCTTGACATAAGGACCGTTGCAATCCAACAAACGATTCGCAGGTCTAAATTGAGGTCTACTAATCGGTCGATTAGTTTGCCGTAGTTGACACTATTGTAGATATCTTTGAGGTCAATTGTTGCGACAACAGTTTCCTCTGTTGTCTGGAAGCCCTCACATATGTCGTATGCCAAGACAGCTGCAGTGGCGGCCGTGTCTCTGCTAGGTCTGTATGCGCCTAGAGTGTCTGGAAATTAACCTGTTTTTTTTCACCTCACTGGCAACTCATATAGCAATGATTCTCTCCAACACCTTACCGTACACATTCTGTAGTGAGTGTGATGATGATGCGGTAACCATTTATATCAGTAGCATCTTTGCCTGGTTTTGCTAAGGGGATAAGATAGCTGTGTAGCTACTCCTCTGGTACATGGCCTCTCTTGAGAAGACTCCTGTTAAAACCATTTGTAATCTTTGTGAACTCATCATCCCCACAGTCCTTCAGCAGGTTGTATCGTATTACCCTATTAGCCCAAGAGCAGTGTTCGAGACTCTCTTTATGGAGTGTCTGACCTCCTCAACACTAATCAGGTCGTGTTCCTCCTCAATTGTTCCTAGATTCGTCACCAGTGCTTTGTGTTGAACAATGTCGTCTTTGTGAGTCTGCTGAAGGTACCTGTCAAAAAAGGCTCTTCCCTTCTGTTTGTTCAGCACTTGTCCCAACTCATCTCTCATGCACACACTGGATCTTGTGTCCATCTTCCAGTTCATAGCCCTATGTAATTTCCAGAATTTAAGCAGGGCTCTATCTGCCACCACCTCTTTCGTAAATGTCTCCCACCATTGCAGTTTTTCTGCTCTGGCCATTTGCTTGAAATCACCTCCATTCTTTTCTCCAAGGTGACGTTTGTGAGTCTTCTCTTTTGCTGCCATTTCTATATCCTCATAGTACTCAGTCAGTCTGTCAATGGCTTCAGTGAGTTTGAGCTCCACTTCATTGAACCACTATCCCTGCGCACCATCCACTGTGTCATCTGCAAAAATGAACTGTCTAGTTAGTGCCTGTAGTTATCAGTTGATCATTTATGTAAACATTGTATAAACTGGGGACCAGAATGTTACTTTGTGCTAGACCATTTTTTTCCCCTCTAGCGACTACTTTTATTTTGCAATGTCACGTCAAATCATCTGCAGTAGACATTTAACTATCTGGGTCAGACGCTAATCATTTGTGACCTTGTATACCTTTGATGGGTATAGGCGGTGAATTACCATCTCCTATGCCACTGTGAGGTCAATGAAAGCTACCCCGGTCATCTGCTTAAAACCTCCAACGCTCTGCGGGAGTCAATTTAAGGCCTATGCCCAAATTATGTAATAATCTGGGAGCCTAAAATTTTCCAATCGATCGCTATCAATATTGAACCTAGTATAGTGTATAAACGTCCGGGTCAATTCCATGGAAATGGATGGTAAATACTTGACGCGTGCGTATTTGAGCTGGAAAAAGGATAATCTTCCTTTCAGTCTGTTCACTTTGTCTGGGAAGTTCGTTTTTGGATTTTGAAGAGGATTTCTAAGTCGATTTTTCACATTTCCAGCGACATGGAATATTTTTGAAGAATTGCATGTGGGTAGTGACTGCTTGGACCTTTCTGAGGCAGTTCTGTTTAGTTTATTTATTACTGCAGATATGATAATAAGTGATAATGATGTGTGATATGATAATGACATTGACGATAGGTTGAGTCTATATGTTTGTGATGTTTTTCTCAGTCTATATTTTTGTGTGATTTGTGATGTTTTTCAATATGTTTATCTCTACAACTAACAGACATACAACAAAAAGAACAACACATACACAATCACAATTCATTTATTTCTCTACACACAAAAATTATATCTATAGACCATCAAATAAAAAGGTTACGTGCTTTCAAATTCTGCAACCCCAGAAAACCCCCAGAAAAAACTTACGCTAAAAAAAACCTCAGCAGCATGCAGATGCAATGGAATTGCGTAATTTTTGTAATGCAGTGTCATGAAAGTTAAGCTCGTATTCATCCTCAATATGTTAAGTTAGGTTAAGGACTTGCCCTTAAACTATGTAGATGCTACTATCACCAGTGATTTAGACTATATAGATGCTACTATCACCAGTGATTTAGACTAAGTAAATGCTATTATGTGATTTAGACTGTATATAGATATTATAACAAGTGATTTAGACTATGTAGATGCTATTATAACAAGTGATTTAGTCTGTATGTAAATGCTACAATGACATGTGATTTAGACTGCCTATAGTGCAACTATGGCAAGTGACTTAAACCATAAGTAGATGCTACTTGGTCAGGCGGAAAATTTAAAATGTATGTAGTTTGACTATGACAGGTGATTTTGACACTCTAATGGGTTATTGCTGTTTACTTTATTTTTCTTTTACAATCATTAGTAAAAGCATAGTTCTTCTTTGCTATAATTTTATTTGATTATATACTTCCTCACAAAGTCTGTTTTTTTATGTCAGAAATGTGCGTCTCGACATGGAGCTACTTCACTAACTTTCATACTGATGTTCAGGAAATGGAAAGTTCTAACAATGATTTACATTCACAACTTGTAGTACATGGTACTATCCCAGAGAAGCTACCAGAAGACATTAAAAACACAGGAGGTATGGAAGAAGGTTTGAAGAGACTGCTAGTACATGTGAGAAAAATAGTGAAAAATACAGGAGATATAACAGATATAGGAGGGCTACCAGAACAAATACACTTTGAGAAAAATACAAGAGATGAGGCCGGAAGTTTTGAGATGTACACAGATATACACAAAGAAAACACCATAATAGAAGCAGAAAACAAGACAAAAGATCTGTATTTGACATCTAGAGATCAGAGACTGAATGACTCAGTCAAAGTCAGGAAGTGTCAGTTAGTACTTGAAGACATAATGACTAAGATCATTCAGAATAATGACTGTCCGTCTTTGAATAATGGAGAATGTAGACAACTGTCAGATAATGCATTCTCTGTTTTTAAGGGAGGTAATAAACACAATGTGAGAGGTGCTGGTTCTGATAAGCTTTTCAGATGTGATGTTTGTGGAGATTTTTTTATCACATTTAGTAGTTTGAGCTCACACATAAGGAAGCATAAGGTCGAGAAACTTTACAGATGCAATGTTTGTGGTAAAGGATTTGTTCAAACTAATCACCTTAATGCACACAAAATAGCACATATTGGTAAGAAACCTTACAAGTGTGATGTTTGTGGTAAAGGATTTGCTCTTAATGGAAACCTTAATGCACACAAACAAATGCATACAGGAGAAAAACAGTACAGGTGTAATGTTCGTGATAAAGAATTTATTCATGCTAAAGATCTTAATACACACAAAATAGTACATACAAAAGCCAAACCTTACATGTGTGATGTTTGTGGTAAAGAATTTACTCAAACTAGTCACCTTAATGCACACAAAATATTACATACTGGAGAAAAACCTTACAAGTGCAATGTTTGTGGTAAAGGATTTGCTTTTAATGGTAACCTTAATGCACACAAAAGAATACATACAGGAGAGAAACCATACAAGTGTAATATTTGTGGTAAAGAATTTACTCTTACAAGTAATCTTAATACACACAAAAGAATACATACAGAAGAAAAACCATACAGTTGTGATGTTTGTGGTAAAGGATTTAATCTTACAAGTAATCTTAATACACACAAAAGAATACATACAGGAGAGAAACCTTACAGTTGTGATATTTGTGGTAAGCAATTTACTCGTACAGGTAACCGTAATGCACACAAACGAATGCATATAGGAGAAAACCAGTACAGGTGTAGTGTTTGTGGTAAAGAATTTACTCATTCTGCAAGCCTTTATGCACATAAAAGAATTCATAAATTGTGATGTTTTTGGTAAAATATGTTTTGAACAAGGTCACCTTCATGCACACAAAACACATATGTAAAATCTTAGAAATATGATTATATGGTAAAGTATTTACTAATTATAACAAAAGTAACAATAAAATACACACACATAACAATAGTAACAATAAAATACACACACACACACACTGTTTTATGTAGTGATAGAGCACTTGCTTTTATAGCAAAGGCACAGGTTTCAACTCCCACATCCGTCATGCTCCAATTAATTCATTTGTAAATGAGTACCTGACTTGTGGTTAGGGAAGGAAAAGACAACGAGAATGGAAACTGGTCACCACCTACCTCACACAAGCTGTGGCTGCTGAAGGGCATCCTTGACCTTATATACACATACAAGAATACATATAACACATCTTCTCAATATTTCTTTAGCTGATCAGCATCGCCCATGATACCTGCTTGGGGACACAGGGTTGAACACTGGCTCAGTGTTAATGTGGACTTGTCTTATAAAATGTATTCTTATATTTGTATGATTGTTAGCACATATAAACTAGTCTGTCACCATTCGTACAGATATGCTCATTGAACAGATGAACCATATTCTGGTAAAGGTTCCAGGTTTGCAGCCATTTTAGTTTTCTTTGAAATGTTGCTGAAAAAGTGAAAATATTTCCATGTCAACTGTCCAGTTTCAAACATATAAAAGTCACAATAACCTTCCACATACCTTTCCTGTGCTTGACATACACACACAACACTAGCAACTCACAAGATTTGATGATTTTATCTCATGAAACAGTTGAAATGCAGTTGTATGACAGCATGCTGCCTAACAACTACACAGTAAATAAATCTAGTCTGTTGCAAATGAACTGAAAATGTCTTATACATCCACTTGAATGTAAACAATAGCTGGTCTTCCTTGATAATGTATTCAGTAAATGTTTTCAAGTTTCCTCAAATATAAAGTAACTTATGTAATAAGAACAACAAAGCTCACTGCTTAATTGTGTTCTTTGCTCTGGTCTTTGAGCATATTATCTTCTAATCTAAGACTTTAAAAATAATTTAATTTTCCTTTTCTGATACAAGAAGAAGATATCTGAATAGCTCCTGAAACTTGTATAAATTGTGTTTCCATGTTGCATCTGAATCTCACCATATCATATCGTATTTCTGAAAATCGTGTTTCTATTTCTACATTAGCTGAATATAAAAGCTCTCCCACCTGTCTCCTTTGAAACCTAGACCAAATCGATACCAAAATGAATATGTCTATGTAGTAGAGGACTGTGAATGCTACTGTCGTAAACTGGTGTCTGCTCCTTCCTTTCACCTTCATATTATAGAAATTGATGATTGTCTCTCAGTAGCATATGCAATGCTCGTTTATGAAATGTTTTACTTTGAAATGTGTGCATGTTTTTATTTGTCTGCAATAAATTATAATGACCAAATGAAAAGATCAGAATTTGTTTTCCTTCCCATTCTATCACTTCTAATTGTTTTATTCTGTCTCTGACATCAGCCATCATAATTGTTACATTGTCAAGGTCATCTTTCACCAAACCATAACAAAAACTTAGATGTAATAGCTCTGTGACCAAACCATTACAAAAACTTAGATGTAATAGCTCTATGACCAAACCATGACAAAATCTTAGATGTAATTCCACTGTGACCGAACCATGACAAAAACTTAGATGTAATAGCTCTGTGACCAAACCATTACAAAAACTTAGATGTAATAGCTCTATGACCAAACCATGACAAAATCTTAGATGTAATTCCACTGTGACCGAACCATGACAAAAACTTAGATGTAATAGCTCTGTGACCAAACCATTACAAAAACTTAGATGTAATAGCTCTGTGACCAAACCATTACAAAAACTTAGATGTAATAGCTCTGTGACCAAACCATTACAAAAACTTAGATGTAATAGCTCTATGACCAAACCATGACAAAATCTTATATGTAATTCCACTGTGACCGAATCATGACAAAAGCTTAGATGTAATAGTTCTGTGACCAAACCATTACAAAAACTTAGATGTAATAGCTCTGTAACCGAAACATGACAAAAACAAATTGAAACTCACATTAGGGTTTCATTTTATGTGTCATATGTTGTTGTCCTGGTGCGGCCACCGAGCCATTACCTATGTTTATGTCCTGGTGTGCTCACTGAGCCATTACCTATATGTTGTTGTCCTGGTGTGCTCACTGAGCCATTCTATATGTTGTTGTCCTGGTGTGCTCACTGAGCCATTACCTATATGTTGTTGTCCTGGTGTGCTCACTGAGCCATTACCTATATGTTTTTGTCCTGGTGTGCTCACTGAGCCATTACCTATGTTTTTGTCTTGGTGTGCTCACTGAGCCATTATCTATATGTTTTTGACCTGGTGTGCTCACTGAGCCATTACCTATATGTTTTTGACCTGGTGTGCTCACTGAGCCATTACCTATATGTTTTTGTCCTGGTGTGCTCACTGGGCCATTACCTATATGTTTTTGTTCTGGTGCGGCCACTGAGCCATTACCTATATGTTGTTGTCCTGATGCGGCTACTGAGCCATTACCTATATGTTTTTGTTCTGGTGTGCTCACTGACCCATTACCTATATCTTTTTGTTCTGACGTGGCCACTGAGCCATTACCTAAATGTTCTTGTCCTGGCGGGGCGGGAGTGCCTCCGTTATCATTCGGGTTTAGGAGTTCTAGGAAATACTCTCTCCATCGTGCTTTCCTTTAAGAAGTAACTGCTCATTTTGTGGAAAGAATGTGTGAAGATGTACAAGCACATAATATATAGAACATAGAAAATACATACTCCAGATAGATTGGTCTAGTTTTATAAATAGATGCTGGAGCAAACAATAAATGGTTATAATTCAGTTCTGAGATCCTTCTAGCTAATTGGGTGGTCCTGAAAAAGAGCATTTTGCCAAGGTGATGGAACTTCTATTTCTCAGAAAACAAACATGTAAGTTAATTTCTTACTTAATCCGAGTCGGACGATTCCAACAGATTGATGGCTGCTTTCAGGAAGAATGAACAACAGTCCATCTTTTTTCCAATTGCCTTCTTCCTCTTTCAAGACATAGTCTTCACATTTAGTCCAATAATCTTTGTCTATATTTGAGAGGGCTGCATATGTTAGTTCTTTTGAATGTTTTATTTTCAGCTGCTACTTGTCCTTTAACTTTTGCCCAAACGAGTTCAATTGGGTTTAAGTGTGAATGGTAAGGTGGCAGTCTCAAACACATATGATTATGTTCTTGGATCAAACTGTCTGTATAAAATATCTTTTCCTTTCAAGTTTGCTTGACAATGGAAATCAATTCAAGTTTTAGATACATTTCATTAAATGGTATGTGTTCTTTTGTGAGCCACATCTTTTGTACTAGATGATGTCAGGATTCTGTCTTCTTGTATCTTTGCATTGTGGCATGTTGCATTGTCCATTATCAGACAGGAGGGTCTATCCAAGGACGGAAGAACAGTTTTTTTCAATCCACTCTCTTAAATATGTTCCCATTCATTTCGGTATGATTATCCCAAATGTCCATACAATTTGAAAGAAATACATGTTCTGCATTCTTCACCAGCCCATTATGTCTGCTACCTGCCTGTGCTATTATCAAGCGCTGTTATTTGCCACTTGGTACTAATCTTTTAATTGTTCAATCTGCTGACTACCATTCCTTTTCACTTTGTGGGGAGCATTTGTCCAAGTTTCATCCACATACACAATATGATAACATTGTTTACACATATCGAGTACTTAATGTAAATACTTGCTTCTCACAGATGACGTTTCTTTTGCTAGCATACATTCTGAAGGTAAAGCCTATGCTATTACAGTTTTTCACAACATAGATTTCGATACATCAATGTCATTGTGTGTTCTCAGATGAGACTTCAGTTTCCTTAATATTTCTTTGCAATCAAACATTCTACAAATCTCTCTTCTAATCATATCCCTGTCAAAACTATCTACCATTTTCTTTCTTCTTGGTACTAGTCTTGATGGAACACAAACTTCCATAGTCTTGGAGCAATTGATAAAATGACTGTTTACTTTAACCCAAAGTGTGAATAGTTCTCTTTTCAGGGTTTTGGTACAGTTTACAATGCTTAGCCTCTGTACAAAAACATTTATACATCTTCAGTGCAATTGTATGGAGTGTAAGAAACTTGACTTTCAGACTCAATGTATTTGTGAACATCAAACACCAATTGGTTCTACTACGCCTATGAATTTGCGACATAATTTGTAATGACATATTGAACGCACAAAAGGCTGACAGAACTGTTCAAAATCAGTGCACTTTGGGCTGAGGCTGGACAGATTTCGTAAAACACATGGAAAATGTTATTTCCAAAAATACAGTTATGAAGGAGTAATCATTTCAAAAGACTGATTTCATTAGAAGCGCTGATTTTTGTACTCCGTAAATTAAAAAAAGAAGATGGATATGCAGTTTGTTTCAGGGCAGGATTCTGCGAAAGGATCATTCTCAACAGTTATTTCTTGTGTTTTGTACAGTGAATTTGTTGTATTTCTCGGTGTGAAATGATGGATTGGCTTGGCTTGTCTTCGTTCGTTCTCGATCTCCCGTTGCCAAACCCTGAAAGGGCTTAAGTAGCAGAATGTAGTCCAGAGAATGGAATGTGTTGTGTCGTAGTTTACAGCTTGACTGCGATATTTGCACCTTTCGGTCCAACACATCCAACTTCAGCAAAGCATTTGTTGAGGACTGGGTTAGCATTCCTTCTCCGATCCCTTCTTCTTAGCCAGTTTGCACTGGTGCAGCCTGTTATCCAGGATCACCGCGGGGAGGTGTAGAAGGGTCTTGACAGCTCTGGTTCACTGGCCCTGACGCTAGCAGTCAGCTATGGGTTGCTGACCACTGCAGTTCATGCGCTGCTCAGCATCTTGATCCCCAAATGATGGATTGATTAGAAACCTTGGCACAATATGTTCTGTAATTTAGTGGGCCTAATAATGTGACGTTTCATTGGGATTTTCCCAGTGAGTCCGATGGCCTATCTAAAGTAGACAATGGCAGGGACTTATATATGTCTTTAATTTCATGTTCTTTGTGTGCACGGATGTCTTCCTCCTCTAATTTTGTCGTACTGGTGACATATATCTGTCTTTGAATCTTCTGTTTGCTTTGGTATGTGGTCATTTAGGTTAGTACTACAGTACGATGATTGTCTATAATGATGTTGGAAACACTCTTTATATCTTGTAAAGACATAAAGCTGAATATTTGATCTCACTAGTTGTATGTTTAGTTATGTCTATGTCATGTCAATTGATCTCACTTATTGAAAATAGTGAATCTATAATCAGCTATTAAAACAAATCAGCGAAAGCTGACATCATTAGACAGATACAAAGAAAAATCTATAGGTCTTAACAGAAATCACAAAACAAACAACAAATGACAATGAAACATAAGGTTAACAATGGATTATTTATTCATTGTTATTTGTTGATAGTTTGTCTCACAGTCCATGTGTTTCTTTTCCTTTTTTCATTGTTTTCATTCACAAAAACGTTAATGCCTGATTCTGTTTCACTTTCTTTATTAGTATTGTGATTTGTATGACTATTCCATCTGTCTTATTCAACAATAATATCCAGTGAGTATAACAACAGCTATGACTTTTGTCATACAAGTGTTATCTTCAAACAATTATATATATGTATACATACATATATATATATAAATATATATATATATATATATATATATATATATATATATATATATATATATATATATATATATATATATTAAAATATCACAATTTCTTTGCTGGATATAAGGCTAAAAAGAAGGATAAACCAATATATATATATATATATATATATATATATATATATATATATATATATATATATATATATATATATATATAAACATTCATAGAAATTGTTTGTGACATTTTACAATATAAATGAACTTCGTTTGTGCCCCAATTTCAATGGAAAACTTCATAGGCTTATTTTTGAAAACACTATTAGGTATATTAGGGTGTAAGCGCATGGACTTTTAGTATGCACATTAAGCTGCGTATATAGTGTAAAGATTTTGTCTGTGAGTACCACATAATACCACACTTGAAATGTTTCTCTGCTGTATGCATTCTTTTGTGGTCATGTACACTTCCAATTTGAGGACACATAAGAACACAGACATCACACTTGAAAGGCTTCTCTCCTGCATGCTTTCTTTATGTTTCTCAAGATTTCCACTGTGAGAAAACCCAACACCACAAATATCACACTTCTAAGGCTTCTATTCTGTTATGTGTTCTTTTATGTGCCATAAGGGTTCCTCTATAAGTAAATCCTGTACCACATGCACCACACTTGAAAGGTTTCTCTCCTGAATGTTGTCTCTTATGGGTCTTAAGGCTTCCACTTTGAGAAAACTCTTTACAACATATATCACACTTGTAGGGCTTCTCTCCTGTATGCTGTCTCTTATGGATCTTTAGGCTTCCATTTTGAGAAAACCCAATACCACATACATTACATGTGAAAGGCTTCTCCCCTGTGTGTATGCGTTTGTGTCTTTTAAGAGCTCCACTTTCAGAAAATCCAACACCACAAACAGCACACTTGTAAGGTTTCTCTCCTGTATGTATTTTATTATGTATCTTCAGGTTTCCACTTCGACAAAACCCAGTACCACAAACATTACATTTGTACGGTTTCTCTCCTGTATGTGTTCTTTTATGTGTTTTAAGGTGCCCACTGTTAGAAAACCCAACACCACATGCTTCACATCTGTAAGGCCTTTCTCCTGTATGTGTTCTTTTATGCCTAGTAAGATGGCCATTCTCAGAAAATCCAATGCCACAAATATCACACTTGTAAGGCTTCTCTCCAGAATGTGTTCTTTTGTGTCTATTAAGATGTCCAATTCTAGTAAATCCAATACCACAAACATCACATTTGTAAGGCTTCTCTCCCATATGTGTTCTTTCGTGTGTCTTCATATATGTAATGTGAGAAAACTCAGCACCACAAATATCACACTTATAAGGCTTTTCACCTGTATGTACTCCTTTGTGACGTGTAACATTATATAATCTAGTAAATCCTTTACCGCAAACATCACACTTGTGATATTTTTTACCTATATGTCCTTGTTTGTGTACAGTAAATGAACTACTCTGAGTGACCTGCACACCACTACTATCACACCTGTAATGTTTCCCTACTACCTCATCTCTGGTATGTGATATTAGATTGCTGCACATTTCTGAGCTTATATCAGTTATAGCACACTGACCACTGTTCTCGTAAACATCAAGTTCACTCTCCAAAAGTTTTCTATCATCTCCATTTCTTAAAGCCAGAATCTCATCATTCTGAGTCATCTTAAAACCTGCAGTCATCATGTGACAGTCCAGGGCTTTACCTGACTCTCTCATCTCATTTGGTCCCCAACATGAACTACTTGTGTCAGGCCACATTTTAACTGCTGAACACAAATCTCCTGTCTCCTCCACAGTGTCTCTAACGTGTTCTGTTAGTCTCACAGTGAAAACTCTGTTTCTCACAGGTTCTGTGGGTTGATCACTGTAAAAACTGTCCTTATCATATTGGTTAATACCAAATCTGGAGCTTATGAAGCAGCCCTGTGTACAATGGCAGATATCTGAAATGTGTAAATGCAGTACCAATTATTTTTGTATATATATGGGCGGAATATTTAAAATATACTTTGAACAGGAATCCACCAATATTTCAGACAAACAGAACACCAGCAATAATATCTAAATCTCAATCTAAATACTTTAACCTTTTTCCAGTTTTGACAAATTGTGCCAATTTGTGTCTTTCTGACTGGGCCAAGTGCGCCAATTCCGCATGTCAAAATTGTATTCAAAATAAATGAATTAATACTGCTGAACATATTGAGCTACAATGAAGATCTTAACATTGCAAGACACATAATGAAACTATTTATGACATGAAGTATTCAAAATAAAGATGTTATATTAGTATGATGTGCTAAATGGCATTAATGCAGAGGTGGTGGAAATTGGAGAGGAAAACTATTTCTTTTACTCATCACACTATGTGCAGTTTGCCATCAATTCGTTAATTCTACTACCCCATACCTTTCTACATTATCCCAGTCAAAGTCTGAATCAGGTGTATTTTGAATATCAATGATTAATTCAGATGCATGATCATTAATCTGGTAAAAAAATTAATAATTCCTCAGATTTTCAAGCCAAACCTTCCTTGTAACAAATGTGTCGACTTTGAAATGTAATGACTTTCTCAAATATGTACCTATCGGAAATAAATCTAGTTTGATGTCAAATGTACATGCGTGAAAGTCAACATGTTGTAACGTATGAATATAAAAAGAAATTCCATAATCTAAATGACAAAACGTAACCTAATGTTACGGAAGTCTGAATTGGTCATAGTGCGCAGCAATTTATGCCTTAATGGCACTTGTGATACATGTTGGAAAAGGTTAACATATCCGGAAATTATCCAGAAAAAATGAATAACGAACGGGAATGTTGCAGTACAAAACATGTAAGAAGACATTCCATCCACCTGAGAGATGCTACACCAATGGGAAATAATACAAATTAGTCAGAGCCAATAAAACTAGTTTCCAATGAATGACTTACCATCTTGTACATTCAACCTTTTATCTTCTCCATGTACAACAGGCCCTTGCACTTTCTCCTCTTTGACCAATATCTCCCCATTGCTTTCAATTTTACTGTCTATAATGTTAAAATATCCATTGTTGGTCATCTCTTCAGATTTCTGAAACAATAACACACAAAGTTGATATGTTACTCAGTCTACTTTAGGTGAAGGTAGTTCCATAGTAGTCACTGCTGTCGGTGATGAAGTGTTAGACACTTCATTGTATGAGGCGACAGCATGTTTATGAGATGGGGCGGACAGCTCCCTTCCTTGTTGCTTTTCCTTATCTACCAGCAAGCCAGGTACATATATACAGCTGAGTCAACTGGAGCATTCTGGCGACGTGAGTTGACACCTTCCCTTTTCCATGAAAAGTGACTACTTGACCACTGCATTATTCAGGTGTGCCTATATGAATCTACATTATAGTACCATAATTATCTGTTAAATCTTCAAGCCATTCAATACAAAAACTTAAATATCTCAATGTATTCATTACAATTCCCCCTAAGATGTCTTCACCTTGTCGAGGTGGAGAGGGGCCAGACTAAGAATGACAACAGCTGGGCAGATGGAGCTCAAGAACCCAGGAGAGCATGGCATCTAAGAGCAGTATCTCCCTCAAGAACCCAGGAGAGCATGGCATCTAAGGGCAGTATCTCCTAACAGAAATGCAACCTGCTGCTTTGCAGGAAAGTTGGGGACAACCAAAGGTTAGGGAAGACTAACCCGAAAAAAGCCAGCAGAAAAGAGATGCACTTGGCCAGAGAGCACATAACAAGGTGCAACATATGGTATCATGCAGATTGGAACAAAGAATGAAAGATATGCTGTTCTGCATGTGAAGATCCAATTTGCAGAAAGAGTGCTGGACCCACCTTAACTTACTTATGGTCACCTTGACCTAGTTTAGAGAGCCAGAAAACGTAAAAACAATGAGAAAACATTATTAGTCAGAACTCATTGAAACCAAGATGACTCAACATAATGCACTGGAATGCAGAAGACATATACCACAACAAGACTTGTGGAAGAGGAGATAGATGCTGCGTGCATACAGGAAATGCACCTATATACCCAACATAAATTCTGTCAGGGGATACCAGACAACACAGCGAGTGTCACAAGGGAGGAGTACTCACATTAATACACAACTCTGCTCCACTTAAGCAACTAGAAGTACCCACAAATGAGGAAGCAGAGACCATTTATTAAGATATTTACATTGAAAACCAGCCAATCCGAGTATTTAACATACACAGCTCAGTGGATAGCGCCCTCATGCTAGAGGTGATAGAGATAACAGAAACACATTACATTGTGGCAGGTGACTTCAATAGCCACTCAGAAAGATGGGGATACAAGGAAACCAGTGCAAGAGGGAGGAAGTGGAAGAATTAGAAATAGACAAAAACCTTCACCTCATGAATAGCCAAGACAACCCCCCCCCTCCCCCCCCCCCCCCCAACTCTCTACTCAGTAAGGTAGAAAACCATATCCACCCTGGACTTGACAATTACCACAGGAGACCTGTCCTACAAGATGGAGAGAATGACAATGAACAATTTAGGAGACAGTGACTACAAACCAATCAAATCCCACAAGAACACTAAACAGAAACCTTAGATGAAGATCCATGGTGAAAATGTCTTACAGGCTCCAGAAAGCAGTGAAATAGTAGATACCATTGCATTGTAACATCAAAAGAAACAAGTCGACAGTCTAGCCAAAGAGGGAGCAAAACTGATACAGGAAGATCACCTGGTCAACTATGAAGAAGCAAATGCTATAATAAAAGCACTATACAATGTAAAGTGGCAAAAAGAACACCCAAAATATTGCGAAGGTGACGGATACTACCAATTGTTCAAAGTTATTGTACTAGGTCTCTGAATGAGACACCACCTGCACACTAAATTCAAGACAGGTACTACTAGCCTAATAAACATGACAACAGCACATGTGCTTCAGGACTGCACCCAGCACACAGATCTGAGGAGAAGGATAATGCCAACTCCCCTTGAGGAGAGACTGTACGGCGGTATTGAGACCCTGAACAATATAGCAGAATTTATTGAAGAATCCAGTTCCAGTCTAAATGATCAATGATCGCAGAAGAAGAAAAATAATTAAAATGTCAAGTTGTTTCACCCAATTTAAAAGCTCTGAAATTGGCATGTTTCATTTGCAAAATTTAAAATACTTTAAATTAATACTTTATTTAAAATACTAAAATACAACCAAAAGACCTTCTTCAGGAACAATGAACAAAACACATATGAGCAACATATTATGGACAATGAGATGAATGCATAAAAAAGGATACAAAAAGATATCTAGCAAATGCACCATGTGTGGACTAGAACTAGTCAACATAATAAGCAGAAATGAAAAAACTGGCCATGAGAGTGTACAAAGTGAGAAAAGGTCAGATAAGCCGATAGCGATCATATGGGAAATGAACAGATGGTAATAAGTGTAGACGTAAATCACAAGAATGTGAAAGTAGAGAGAAGATAGGCAAATGGAGGGGGTTGGCTGGGCAAAAAGTGATCATTTTAATATTTTATTATGATTTAAAAAAAACGTTACATCAGCCATTTACATTTACTGCATATAATAAAACTACATTGTACAACAAAAGAAATTGCGCTTGTTTTGTATCTTCAGCATTCTCTATTGTTAAATTATCAAAGTAAATAGATGTCAACTGAGATTCTTGTAAATTAACTAAATATTATTACAGACATATTTGCATAATGACAAATAACATAATTGTATTGGTTAATAAATATTGTACATGATATTGTAGAATATTTTAGACACACTGTATCATTCTTGCTTTCGGTTTCTCCCACATTGTTCTTCTGCATTACCATACAAGAGAGGTTTATAACAAATGAGTCTTCATTATCCATTTTAATTGTGGCAAGCTGTCCCTAATGCCACTTGCTATTTTTCAACCCTGGCTAATGTTGAATGTACAAGTTCTCAAAACCTATATATTCTAATCCATTCGGAACAATGTACCTCAGAGAAAGTTTCATAAATAGTCATGTACACCTGTATTGATTTTTGTATAGGTGTGATAGAACTTTCAGAAATTGGTTTGCTGTGAGAAATATTCATGTGAATTTTTTCATATACTTAACTTAGTGTGCTGAAACATTCCCTGGTGATAAATGTCTTTGACTTCTTGGTTTTGTGTAAGTCTGTATATTTGTATAATGACTTCTCTTGTCAGGGCTTCATAAACTTTAGATGTCAGATATTTATGGCAGTGATTCCCTACAATTGGTCCGCTATCATATGTTTGTGGTGTGATTTGATGTTTGTCTAGTACTTTACTCATGGAGAAGCAAATTCGACCAGAACTAGCACCCAATCCTTCAAACCAAATTGTGCCAGTGTATATTGTGCTTTCATAAGTGTGACTTTCTCTCCTTATCTTCACAAAGTTCAATGCAAGTTTGACAAAAATCAATTTTTGCCTCTAACTGCTCAGTCTATTTTCAATTATTCTCAAAATGATTAACTTTGTTCTTGTTAATTTGTATGTGTTATGAAGATTGCAATGCCTATTTCATCTACTGCATTCTCTAGAAGTTTATGGTGTTTTTTATCAATACCTAATAAAATATGAAGATGAGGAGGAGCCACATTTTCAATTTCCATCTCTAGTACTGGCTTATACAAAGAGTTGTGGCAATGTGTCTTTTATTTCCTTTGTCAAAATTTATTAATCTCCTATTGTCTGTTTTTAACATGGTCAGTTTTCTTGGTTTGAAAGTCTTGGACAGGCTGGAAGTCTTTATTTCACTTTGGAGACACCAAAGTCATGGGAATGTTACTTGAGCTCCTGACAGGCCATACATTTTTATCAAAAAATCATAATCCCCAAGGAAAAATAGAACCATTTTCTTCTCTTCCCACTAAATCTTTCAACAACTACATTGAGCTTTGATGCTATTGACAAATATTTCTAGATTTTCATGGGTGTCTTCTTCTACTAGTCATTGCTACAAGGATGGTGTTTGTTTCAGAATTGGGCTTTGCTAAATTTGCATTTTAACTTTTAAACTATCATTTCCATGATCCTTCCAAACTTTAATCCATACTTTATTTTCAGAAATACAGTTGCTATGCCATGTTAATAATCGTTCCCTCATGTAGTTACTAAAGAGCTAAAAAACAAACCTTTTTACATCCAGGATATATGCAAATGATATCTCTAGACTTTGTCCATAATCCCCATCAACTCTTTCATTCAAACATGTTAGACAGACTAAAGAGAAAAGGTTGGAGGATAAATGTACAAGTATAGAAGCTTATGAGCGCAAAACACAACACGAGGAAATACAAAATATGACAGGACGACAAAAGGCCCAAAAAGGTGGGTGTAGTATCAGGGACAAAGCAGGAAATTTGTTGTTGGAGACAACAGAAACAACAAAAAGATGGGCGGAATATGTTGTTACTCTCTTTCATGATGAAAGATGCAGTAAACCTGAAGTAAAAGGTACAGCAGGACCGTCAATTCTTAAATCAGAAGTTGAAAGAGCTATAAGAATATTGAAAAAAAGGAAAGCAGCTGGACCAGATAGCATTACTATAGAAATAATATAGCCACTGAAAGAATTTGGTGTTGATCGAGTAACAGATCTTTGCAACGACATATATGCAGTAGGTCACATACTACAGGACCTAACAATTTTTGAGTTCATAATGTTGCCTAAGAAGACCAAATCGGTAGTTTACACAGATTTTCAGACTATAAGTTTGATAAGCCATGTCACCAAAATACTTCCGAAAATCATACAGAAAAAATTGAAGGGAAGATTAACCAAGAAGACAGTTCAGGGTAGTTTGGTTTCAAGTAGTACAGTTGAACAAAAGAAGGGATTTTCTGTATGAGAATGACTGTGGAAAAATACATGGAGATGCAAAAGAACATGCATGCTTGCTTCATTGATTACACTAAAGCGTTTGATAACGTGAAGAATGAACAGTTGATAAGATGTCTGGAGGATATCAATCTGGACGGTAGGGATATCAAACTTATCACAAACTTGTATTGGGAACAATCAGTATGTTTGAAAACAAGAGAGGAGGCGTCACCTAGTATAACTATTAAAAAAGGAGTGTATGTGATTTCCTCTTGCTTGTTTAATGTTTACACAGAGCAGATTTTAAAAGACATAGATCAAAAGCCTGGATCGAATATAGGAGGATAAAGTATCAATATCAGATATGCTGATGATACAGTGTTAATGGCAGAGGATCCAGTACATCAGCAGAACTTAATTGCTAATAATTTGCTTAAAAAGATAACCAGCAGAAGTCAGCATTAGGGGTTGGAAATCAACATCAAAAAGACTAAAAGTTATGGTGTTCACTAAAAATGAAGAAACTCCAAAAGTTTAAATCCACATAAATGTAGCAATTCTGGATCAAGTGTCAAGCTATGTATACCTTGGCCAACTCATTTCGGCTGATGGCAAATGCAAAAGGGAGATCATTAACAGAATTGCAATGGCCAAGAATATATTTAAAAGCATGAGAAATACGCTTCTGCCAAAGTAGATATCTCAGATCTTAAAAATGAGAATCATAAAATGCTATGTGCATTCAGTTTGATTGTATGGAGTAGAAACCTGGACCCTGGCTAAGAAAATGGAGAAGTGTATTGAAGCCTTTGAAATGTGGGCATTCAGAAGATTTGAACAAGTTTTCACATTTGATCGGTGCATGACATGGAAAAGTCAGATCAAAAGAAACCGAATGAGAGCCAGACAAAGAATGGCAATCATGAGGAAACTTGCTGGCACAAGCTGGGGAGCAGACGAAAGAATACTCAAGAAACTGTACACTGGAAGAGTGAGACCAGTTCTCGAGTATGGCATTGCGGCATGGACAACAGCAGCAGAGGCGAACTTTGATAAATTTAACAAACTTCAAAACCAAGCAATGAGAGTTATAACAGGAGGCATGAAGTCAACGCCAATTGTAGAACTTGAAAAGATTACAAATCTGCAATCCATGACCGACAGAAGAGACTGCAGAGCCCAGCAGCAAGCAGGGAAACTCAGAAGACTGACAGACCATCCAATGCATCAGAGACTAAATAGATTTGGAAATGGGAAGCTAAAGTGGAGAAACTTTGTAGAAATAGCCAAAGCAAAGTTGAGCGAAGACCCTATGAACACCGTAACAATACCAAAACCCATCCCTACTGTACGCAAACCCACCTGGAAGCAGCATATCATTCCAGAGGTGGTAGAAAATATACCCGGTATTGGAAACAAGAACAGCCAGACTGAAAAGAAAGAAGAGACATAACCCTGAGGTACATAACGGAAAACTACCCAAGCATGGACTGGACCCATGCATACATCGATGGTTCTGTAACAAATACAACACAGAACGGAGGGGCAGGGGTATTCCTGAGCCTACCAAATGGTAGAAAAATAACACTGTCAGTGGCAACTGGAAAATTCTCAAGCAATTTCAGAGCGGAGGCAGAGGCACTGAGGGCTGCAGTAGAAGCAATGCTCACAGGCGAAAGAAATGAAAGCCAGATAGTCCTGTTCACAGATTCCCTGGCCGTAGTCACAGCATTAAAAAGCCAGAAAAATACTGAACTTAATGATTTAAGAGCAGTACTCCGTCAACTATGCCAGCAGTCCGCACCAAAAACTGTAGTGGTACAGTGGGTTCCATCCCACTGTAACATCCAAGGCAACGAGGAGGAAGACAGACTGGCAAAAGAAGGTGCAAGATTACCACAACCAGATTCTAGTGTGACCTACGAAGAGTCCAAAAGGCTTATCAGGGCCAGATACATGGCCAATATTTCCACTATTGTGTCTTATGAATGTGCCTCCTCCCCCGTTTTTGACCTGCCCCTTCTGCTGAACCATCTGTGTACACCTGTGTCCATTCCTTGGTATTATATTTTTCCTCAATCATTGCTTGTGCTAAAGTGTTCAGCTCGTGGACACTGTATTGGTCTTTTCTTCTGGTTCCTGGGATCTCTGTACTTTAGCTTTCCTTGCTTGTCTTGTTCTTTCTTGGTTTTCTGATGGGGATAATGATAGCTTCCTGTTACTGGTCTGGGTTCTTACCCGTGCTGCATGATTGGTTGAAGATTTTCAGGAGTTTTCTTCATGCCCCTTGATCTAGGTTTGTAATCATTTCATTTATGATGCCATCTTTTCCTAGAGCTTTCTTGTTTTTCAGTTTCTGAATAGCAGTGTTTAACTCTACCATTTTGAATGATGCCTTCGTGCAGGGATCCGCATTCTGTGTCTTCAGGTTCTCTTTTATCTCCTTTTTAATTTCTAGTTTGCGTTCTCGTGTCAATGTTGTCGTACTCTCCTCTCTGAAAAATTAAGACAGGATGTTTGCTACCATTTTCCCTGTATGATGTTTCTCATTTTCCTTAATGACTGTCTTCCCATGGCTCCCTCTGGTTTCTTCATTTAAGGCTCTTGTCAGGTTCCAGAGTTTACTTGTATCCCTGTCCATGTTGAGGCTTTCAGTCTTTTCATGCCAACTTCTTTGGATCTCATCCTTCTTTTGCTCTACGAATGTGTTTTTAATTTTGCTGTTTCCCTATGTTTTCTGGTGAAGGATTTTCTTCCATGGTATTTCTTGCCTCTCTTAGTTCTTTGTGGGCTTTCCCTAGTCTATCGCTTCAGTAAGGTTTATAGTTTTTCCGTTTTCCACGGATTGATTTCTTTGCTGCCTGGATGATAGCCTCCGTCATGATGGTGACATTATTGTAAACATTTTGGGCATGGGATACATTTTGACAGTTTATTTACATTTTCTCTAAATAAAGTCCAGTTTGCACTTTTGAAATTCCAGCTTGGGTGCATATCTGTTATCTCTGTTTGTCCCATGTTACACATTTCTAAAGTTATTGGGACATGGTCACTACCACCCAGTTGGCTGTTGACTGTTCTTGCTATTAGCCGTTGAAGGTCGTACATTGCCATTGCAAGGTCCAGAGTACTCATTTTTTGTCCATATTCTAGAGTAATATGAATGCCTATCATCTAGCCTATTTATCAGGATGAGTTTGTTTTCTATCATCCAATCTTCTACCTCCTCGCCTCTCTGGTCCATTGTTTCGTAGCCCCGGCTTGGGGAGTGACTGTTTAAATCTCCCACTATGAGATATCTCGATTCTTCTATTTTGACTTTGTGTATTGCCAGAGCTGTGGCTGGTGGACTATAGCAGTTTGTTATCATTGAGTCTCTACTGGGTAGGATTATCTTTACTGTATTCTAATTCATCATGTCCAGATCTATTGGTTTCTACTGATGGTATAGAGTTTTTGATTAGTGTTATTATTCCTCCTTCGGCTCTTTTTTCCCTATCTTGACGGAAGGATTCATATCCTCTGATGGAAAATGTTTGAGTTTCTTTTAGGTGTGTTTCCTGGATACAAATAATGTCTATATCGTTTTCCTTGAGAAATTCTTGCAGTTCGGGTTTCCTGTTTCTCACACCCTCTGCATTCCACGGTACCACTTTTAGGTTCTTTGTTTGTTGATCAGTCGCACTACTCTGCCTCCCCCTGACCACTAGGTTAGCAGAGGCACCGGTTGCTTGGGCGAGTCCCCTCGAGGCTGGGGGCCCGGCACTGCTCCTCCCTGGTTGTAACGTGTAGAAGCGACACCACGACAATAGGGTAGATTGTCGCATGACCATATCCTATTGATGCATGTGTGCCCTGATTTTTCCCGGTTCTTGCGCTGTAGCTGATATACACCGTTTTCAGCAGGTCGGGTTGAGTTTTGTTTTGGATTGTCTCCCATAGCATTTCCACTTTCCGATGGTACCTGCAAGGCAGTAGGTTGGTTTGTCTACCGTGGTTTCCTTCCCGTGGCTAGAGCATATAGCGGCTCTTACCGGCTTGGTGTACCTGTCATAGGACACATAAGGTATTTCAGTGGGGGAAGCAGAGCCACCTGTTGTCCCACCCCATCCTGCTGGAATACACCGCCGGTTGGTCCACGACTGCTTATTCGTCCAGTTATTATACCTGGCTTAGAAACTCCGAAGACTGACGGACCATCCAATGTACCAGAGACTAAACAATTTGGGAAATGGGAAACTAAAGCGGAGAAACTTTGCAGAAATAGCCAAAGCAAAGATGCACAAAGATCCCATAAACGCACTAACAACACCAAAACCCATCACTACTGTACGAAAACCTACCTGGAGGCAGGATATATTTCCAGAGGTGGTAGAAAATATACCAGGTATTGCAAACAAAAACTGCCAGACTGAAAAAGAAAGGAGAGACACTACCCTAAGCTTCATAACGAAAAGCTACCCAAGCATGGACTGGACCCATGCATACACCGACGGTTCTGTAACAAACACTACACAGAACGGAGGGGCAGGAGCATTCCTGAACCTACCAAATGGCAGACAAATAACACTGTCATTCGCTACTGGTAAGTACACAAGCAATTTCAGAGCGGAGGCAGAGGCACTGAGGGCGGCAGTGGAAGAAATGGTGACACACAGTGAAAATGAGAGCCATATAGTCCTGCTGACAGATGCTCTCGCCGTAGTCACAGCGCTAAAAAGCCAGAAAAACACTGAGCTTAATGACCTAAGAGCAGCACTCTGCCAGCAGTCCGCACCAAAAAGGGTAGTGGTACAGTGGGTTCCGTCACACTGCAACATCCAAGGCAACGAGGAGGCAGACAGACTGGCAAAAGAAGGTGCAAGACTACCACAAACAGATACTAGTATGACGTACGAAGAGTCAAAACGGCTTATCAAAGCCAGATACATGACCAAATGGGAAACCGAACATACTGGTTACACCAAAAACGATGCCTATTACCAGTTGAACCGAAGAGAGCAGGTCGTTGTCTTCAGACTTCGCACTGGCCACAACAGACTGAGGTACCACCTATTCAATAAATTGAAGATAGGGTGTACCGACGAATGCCCGTGCGGTACTGGTAAAATGACCACTGAACATCTGCTGCAGAACTGCCCGACATACGAGGATCAGAGAGAGCAGATGTCGCCATTACCAGTGGAACTGCAAGACAAGCTCTATGGCAGTGGCGAGAGCCTGAGGATGACCGCCGCTTTTTTCGAAAAAATAATGGTTACTGTCTGACTGTGTACGCAGAAGAAGAAGAAGATACCTGGCTTATATTGCATCTGACGCTCCATATCTGGAGGTCGTTCCACTATCCCCTACATGTGGACGTGCCTGGTTGGGGTCGGCCGCCAATGTCCTCCATAGGAAAATACGATAATGTTGGTCATTAGGAGGTAGTTTATTACAATTCTTTATTTGCTTATGCATTATTTTCAAGTTGTATTTGAAATAATATCTTTTAAAATGTCTATGAACAAACTAGCAATCTGGGGTCACAGTAACCTAGGCCTAGTTGAACAAATTTTCGCTGAAAAAATGTCAACAGATCTATTCATAATTAAAACACAGTGTCAAATAAACATCCTATTTCTTTCATCTTCCTTATTAATGAAAATTTGAGTTAAAAGAGGTGCCACTGTTTATTTTGAAATAAAATTGATATTTGCATGCTTTGTCTGTGAAAAATGTTGAAGGTGTCAAAAACTTGGGTAATCACATTTTAAAATGTCTTGGGGAAAAGCTAATTATCAATTCATGAACAACATTAAATGTAATTTCAGCAGTGGGATGCATGAAAGTTTCAATAAAAATAATACAGTTATTATATTAAGAACCATTTTAAATAACAGCTTACCAATTATTTTCTTTCAATAGATTCTACAATTGAACATGAGAAAAAAAATGGCAAATTATATCTTTGCCAAGTCTAGGTTTGTCATGAAATTATAGGATTCAAAGGGGCACAGTTAAATAAAGACTAGTATAGACTTCAGACCGACATCAGTGACATCTAATTAACTATGTCATTACCAAAAGGAGCAACAGACATGATGACTTTGTGACAAAGGCTGTGTGTGGTGCTGAATGCTGGACACATCACAGGCTGATTGTGTTTCAATTTAACCTACAATTAGATTCCAGGATATGTTATCAAAGTTTGAGATCTGTGAAGAGGTTGAACAATTGCCAACTGCAGAACTGAACAGTGACAGAAAATTGTTCAACTATTCTTAGAATTTAGTTAAAGGACAAACAGTTCTGCGAGTCTGCAATGGTGGACAAATGGACCACTTTGAAGGTGACAGTATACTCTGTCACTTTAGAGATTCTGGGTTATACCACACGCAAGAACCCCTGACTGGGTTGACGAAAACAATAAAGGTATCAAGATTCTGCTGCCTAAAAACAATACTTGTACAGTTCCCACCAAAATGATCTCTCCTCAATATCCAAAACAGCAGCCTATGTCATTGTGTTAAGAATAGTCCAGAATCAACATAGAAAGATGCAGACGTATGGCTCAGAATTACAGCAGATAAGATTTTTAAATGTGCAAACACAATTTACTCAAATTAGTTCTACAATGCACTGAAGGCTGTCTATGGTCCTCAAATCAATCACTCAATTTCTGTCCTTGGTACTGAAGTCAGACCACGACTGATGGAGAAGGGTCAGATTCTTGAGCACAAGGCAGCGCACTTCAGTGCAAACCATAGCACGAATGCCACAACTTGCAATAAATGATAGTCTTGACACAAGGCTCTCTCAGCTTTTCCTGCTGAAGTTAACAAAACAGGAGGTTCCATCCTACTTAAACAGCTAACAGATCTATTTTGCTCAATTTGCGATGACAGCCAGATACCTTAGGATCTGAAATATGACTCCTCTGTTTACTTGTACAAACAAAAGGGCAATCATCATTCCTGTGATAATACTGGAAATCTCCCTCCTGTCTAGTGAGGGCAACAAATTCTGCTAGACTGCTTAACTAGTTGTTTTGCTCAGAGAGTCAGTGGGATTTTCAAGTGGGTCATGGGACGGTAAACATGATTAATGCAGCACGTCAACTCCAGGAGAAATGCTCAAAACAGCATTTCTGTTCACCTGCCAAGGCCTTTGAAGAAAGAAGCCACCATCTAGTATCTACTTTTCACTGATCACCATGCCCATAATACCTGTTTAGAACAATATATGCAGTCCATAATGAAGTATTAGATGGTAACGAGATGCCATAGCTCAGATATGCAGTTTACACAGTTCTCTCAAAGAGCACTGCGGGAATGGGACAGATGATCCTATCGGTAAAACAACACAGCGAAGACTAAAATAAATACTTGAATATAAGTAAAACTAAAATAATGAGCACAGACAAGACAAAGACCTAACCTAAAGTTATTCTAGAACTACAGGAAATTGAGAAAGTCACAAGTTTACCTCAGCTCAATTATAAGCAACAATGGATATTGCCTAAAAGAAGTCAGATGAAGAATGGCTATGCAATGCAGAGGTTGAATAAAATGAGAAACTTATGGCAGAATTTGATGTGGAAATTGAATGCAATTTAGTAGACACTTAGACAGCGAGTTGAGCGAGGCTGTGATTGTGAACAATGAAATCGACAAATGTGTAACCAGAATTAATAGCAACTTTACTGGGGCTGGGCCTAGTAGTATTGATGACACATTGATGGATGAAGTCTGGTCAAAACAGCATACTGCTGTAGACATTTTAAACTCTGTATAATGCTCTGGACCTAAACACAATTTAAATGCTGATGCTGTCCCATGTGACTACTTCAGTTTATTTACAAATGAACAGGTTTACAAATGCTCAACAGAAGAAATAAAAAATTTCTTCTACATAAATTTATGTTTGACATAGTTACACTGCGTGAAACAAATCTATATACTGATCATCTGATATCAGACAAACAATCTGTAGTTGCTAATGTGATGTCAAAGAATAGATTTAAAAAAATTAATGACTCGGAGAAGGCTGTTTCTCGAGGTCAGTCAGGTTGCGACCCACTCCATAAAGTTCGACTGATAATAATAATGAAAATAATCAGAAAAATGTTAATCCCGGGAGAGAGCTCAGCATTGACGGGGCAATGATTGGCTTCAGTGAAAGAATGTTTTTCAGACAGTATGACAAGTGCCAAGTAGACTCTGTTTTGTCAACCAATTGTTGTCCAGAAATGTCATCTGTTTTGCGTTGAGTAAAGGAAGGCAGAAGAGACCACAGCAGACCCCCGCCAACCTATTCTTATAACCAACATATGGGTGGTGTTGACAAAGCAGATCAACACAGATTATACAACCCATTTGGTAGGACATATAGGAAATGTCAACTCCTCCATCCGGATGAATTCGTTTCGCAAGTCAAAATGCATAAGCAAGATAACCAGCCATTTGCAGTTCAGTCCTGGAGTTCTCGATGGCGGCTTGAATGCAGTGCCTCATAGAAAGAGGGCTGCTAGAGATGCCCCAATTGTCCAAACACAATCTAGTCTGAATGCCAGGAAGCAAGAAAACATGTTTTGTTGGTTTCAAGAACAAGGCAAAGACTGCTTGTGGACATTGTATAGACTTATTTGGCTGCTCAATTTATAAAACTCACCTATGAACAATTATAATTTATTATACATTTATGATATTTATGTGTGATTGTATAATTTGTGATTGATGAATAGCAAAATACATTTTGTTTCCTTCATAATAATAATGTTTTTATTTTATTTTTCACACATGAATGCTGTACCTTACACATAATTCAATTATTTATGTTTAATATCAAGCACCATCATTTTAGCAGTAGCAGCATTTTTATATGAATTTTTGACTGTTGTCAGTATGTAAAAATATGAAGTTACTTTCAATGATCTGGACCGTCAGGTATAAATTATGTAAATGAGGCTGGGCTGTAAAGGGTTAAGGTAAGATTTTACCATGCAAATTTGCTCCTGTTTTATTTTTTCTTCAAGGAATGGAAGCTGCGATCGAATTTTGTATTCAGTCTGAAAATAAACAATAATGAAACATGTCAATAAACATACAATGGTAGAACGATAACTAATACAATTTAAATAGAACTGAATGCAACACAGAAATCATCTTTAATCATTTCCACACAATCAACTTTACAATACATAACTTTATTTACACATTCCGATAAACCGATTTTCAATCCAATTTCTGAAGAGGAAACAATAACATGTACCTAATAATATATTTTATGCATAATTTTCACTGGTTGATTCCTAATAATTGATTGTAATGTATTAAACAAGTATAATTGAACACAAGTATGCATATATGATATTTTAACACAACCAGTAACATTGAGTTTTCAGTTAGCATAATATCTCACATTGTTAATAAACTTAATCCATTTGTCATTACAACTGAAACTACTTATTTACTATTAAAATAGAGTTCCTTACTAGCAAAATGAACCTCACTAGGCAGATTCATAGTCTTTCTCATAGAATAGCAAAGGATGTATATGTCAATGGTTTCGAAAGCTCACCGGAAAACCTTTACACTATTCCACACTCTCTGTAATAACTTTCTACACATCAGATAACCAAGATAGAACAAGAATTACCATTAGTTAACTCAAGAAGAAATTGTCTAAATTGTCACTAATAAAAGTGTCTCTAACATGGGAGAAATAGCAAAGAACAAACTGCTACACATCTTTAATGCAAGTTGGAAACAAGAAACTGTCCCCCCAGTGTAGAAAGAAGCAAGGACTATCCCCATTCTTAAATATAGGAAGGACAACATGAAGCCAGGCATCTACATACCTAATAGTCTGCTCAGCTGTGTGGGAAAACTAATGGAACACATTATTAACACTAGAATAACATCGCATATGACTTTTTTTTAAAACACATATCCCACAGCAAGCAGGCTTCCTTAGAAACAGATAGACCAAAGATAAGATGAAATATTTCTCACAGAAGATAGAAGGTGCATCTTAAGAAAACGCAGTCTGGACAGATCAGGAAAAGGCCTTTGATAGAATACGAAAGAGCAGTCTGAAACTAAATCTACTGCAAATGGGTGTAACCAACAGCATGTACAAATGGATCAGTCATTTCTTGGATAACAGGACAGCAACAGAACAAATTAGCAGAAAGATGAAAGTGGAACTAGGAGATCTGCAAGGCGTAATACTCTCACCCATACTGTTCCTCATATATATCAATGATATATTAACAGAAATCTTTATAAGAGTACACAGTGCACTATATGCAGATGACTTGGCACTATGGACATCTGAAGAGTCTACACCTGTAGCTATAAACCAAATGCAAGAAGCTCTAAATAAAATGGAGACACAGACAAAGAAATGGCAAATTGCCATCAAGGAAGCGAAAACCAGACAATCTTCTCTCTATCTCTAAAACCCAGACTTTCCCCCAAAACATAAGTTCAACTTATATAAGAATGATAATGGGCCCAATGCTGACATAGAAAAACCAGATCCAAAAAGTATCCAACAAAGCTAAGAACAGAATGACTATAATGAGAAAGGAATCTGACTCAACACGGTGAGCTGATACAAGTACCCTAAAGAAACTGAATACAGGTTATGAGAGACTAGTGCTAGAATACGGGATAGCAGCAAGGTAAAGAGCAACAAAAAATAACTTCCAAAAATTTAATACCACCCAAAATCAAGGTATACATATCATCACTGGAGCTATGAGAATAACACCAATAAATTCTCCCCTGGAGAACATCACAAGAATCAAAAGTATGGAGACACATAGAGAGAAGAAAAACCTCCAGCAGGGGAAGAAGTTCAAACAAATGCCAGATCACCCAATATTTGACAGGATAAATCACATGGGAAGAGGGAGATTAAAGAGAAACCACTTCATATCAAAAACAAAAGATCTTGCAAAAGCAAACTCAATCATAAGTCAGGCAGTAGCTAGAAATCTAATACAGACATTCCAAATTTCACCATGGATAAAATTAAAATACCCTGGGATGATAGAAACCAGAGAAGGAATAGAAAAGAAGAAGAAATGAACTCATTTAGAATGGAAACAAATCACAGAAGAATATCTTAGGAGAGTAAACCCACCAGGAACATGGATACACATACTTACAGATGGCTCATTTAACAAAGTCACATCTAATACAGGCAGAGGGATCTATTACAGACTAAGGAACAGAGAAGAAGAAAATCTAGCACTAACAAAAAGAAACATACTTCAATAACTTCTGTATGGAAATAGATGCACTGAATGCCACTGCTAAGTTTGTAATCCAAGATCAAGATATACACCAAGTAAACATTATTCCTGACTGATGCCTTTTCAGTATAGCAGCTGTAAAACATCACAAAGATGGAGATCTTGAGCAATGTAAGTACTCCCTGACACAGCTCTCAGCAGAACATCTGAGATTGGTTATTCAGTGCAATATCAAAGCCAATGAAGTTGCAGAAAAACTAGCAAAATTTGAACGAGCTTCACCACAAACAGACCTGAGCGTCACATATACGGAAGCAAAGACCATAATTAAAGTCAACATTGGGGGAAAATGGGCTGATCAACACCCCCACTTCCGAAAGAAGACAACTACTGGTACTTTCATTTAACTAGACAAGAGCAAGTCATCATCTTCAGACTGGAAACTAGGCATAATAGACTCAAAGGTCATCTTTACAACAAAAAGAGGATTTGGACAGATAAAAGGTTTCCATGTGGGGAGCATACCATGACCGTGGAACACATACTACAAAGCTGCATGCTCACACAGGAAGAACAATACTGGCATCACGAGACAGATATGAGACAAAAGCTGTATGGAGATAAACAGTCTTATAAAAAAATGGTGTCCTTTATAAGAAAAGCCAGAACCTTGATCTGACAATGAACAAAGAAGTATCTATTTTCCTTCTTGACATTTGTCTTTCCATCCCTTCTTTCTCTCCTTTAGCTCATCCCTAAATGGCAACAGTTTATGAAAACACACTTACATCATTATCTAGTTCCTGCTTTATCTCTGTCACTAAATGTGGGACATTAGTATCTTCAATCTTTGCAGTCTAGTAAAAAAAACAGTGTGTGAAAGATCACATTAGAAGGTATATGATACAGAAATGATAATAACATGTAACAAATGTTCAGTAATAATTCAACCATAATCAGTATATTGGACTGCTAATAAATGTTATATTATATTACCCGAACTGACATCACTGCATTCCAAGCTCACAAAAAGGTGCCCAGTCTTTTTTAAAAAGTGGCAAAGGGTATGTCTGCTGATGATTAATGTACATCTTCCTCATCAGTCCTTTCAGTCATATGTGCCTTTCCTGACCGACATATGGGGTTCTAAACTTCTGTAGTTTGAGGATTGTTGAGTCATCTATTGCAGTCTCACTATCTAACAGACAACAGTTTTCAGTGCACTAAAGATGTTTTCAAATGTAAGCTTATCAGCTTCAACATAAACAGAACAGTGTATCCACACACATTCTTTAACATATATGTCTTTTATTTTCTCCATAAAACTGGAGAAGTGCAGCAATACTCCCCATATAAAAAAAAAATGGCAGAAAAAAAGGATGTACAAAATATAGAGGAATATCACTACTTAGTCATACTGAAAATATATTTTGTAAAAAAATGTAAAAAAAAAAAAGACTACGTCCAATCATAGAACCGCAGCTTAGTCAAGCACAAATAGGATTTAGGAAAAAAAAGAGCTGTACAGATGCAATCTTCGCACTCAGGCAATTAGCGGAGAAAATAATTAAGTATGATCAGACACTACTTGTTACTTTTGTAAACCAAGAATAGGCATTCGATCGAGTGAATAGATACCAACTGTGGACAACATTTGAACGGTATGGAGCAAATAAATATTTGACAGCCTATGTAAAAGTCTTTATGTGAATGTGAATAGCCAAAGTACAGTAAGAACAAACAAACAAAGAATGTTCCGATAAATGTCATATTAGATCTGGTGTACGACAAGGTTGTGTACTATCCCCTTTATTGTTTATCACATATAAAGACGCAATATGTAAAAACGCCAACATTAGTGAGGGAAACACAACCTCAGTGATCACTTAAATGAACTTTTATTTGCTGATGACCAAGCAATAATAACAATGTGAAAAACAACTGCAGGAACATATCAACAATTTTAATGAGATCTGTACGGATTATAGTATGAAAATCAACATAGAGAAAACTGAAGGTATGACAATTGTAAGAAAAGAAATAGAAACAACGATATTCATACAAAACCAAGTAAAACATTGAAAAAATTTAACGTACTTGGGTAACATAATCTCAGCAGATGGCAAAGGTGACACCAAAATCCAAAACAGATGTTATAAAGCAAGTAAAATCATTGGGCAAATGTCCCATTATATTGCAATGTAAACACGTGACAATGGATACAAAAAGAACACACGCTATAAACACAATATTCCCACATTGTGCAATCAATGCCAGAATTGGACATTAACAAACAAAGATAAAAGACACATCGTAACAAAAGAGATGAAATGCCTACGCAGAATGCTTAGAATAACAAAAATGAATATAATCAGAAACTAAGATATTAAGAGACAACAAACCAAATGGTTTGGCCATGTGACACGTCAAACACCAGATAGTATCCCTCAGAAAGTTTGCTATATAAATACAATGGATACAAAGCCAAAGGCCGCCCATGCAAAAGATGGATAGCAGAAATAATAGCAGTGAAACTCCCCAAGAAAGCTCTTCGTAATCTGATGCTGAAAGACACAAACAGGACAAAAAAAAGTGAAATTAAGAGATCCTCTCATGTCATAGTTATTACTTCTTCACCTTGTGAAGCATATTAAATATGTGAATAAATGAGGTCTCAGATTGCCACTACAAAGATACAGTAACTGTCTCAATCTCCAATCTCAAGTTCTATATATAGATGACACTGACTAATCTCAAAATGAATTTGTATTTTTTCTGTCTGTGAAACCATAAAATGAAGCAAGATTCCTACCTGATTTATCTGTGTTGTTTCTACTTCTTCCTTCATCTTGTTTAACTTTCTACCATTTCGACGTATATGGCAATGACAATGATCTTTTCTCTGATGTTCAATTTAAAAATAAAAATGATTAGATCAATCAATTTGAAACATTTCTAAATTCCATAATCAAACTACAACTTAATAACTCCTGGTTAGCACATCACATTCAGAAATTGAGATTACAATAATGTTGGACATGTTGTCGGTTGTGAGAAATGAACAACTTTACTAGAAACATGTAGCATCGTTTTTAGAATATAGATTGCAAGCAGAAGAATAGTAAATTGTTTGAATTACTCAGCTTTAAGACATGGAAAAGTAAGCAAGAAAAGTTGACAAGCAGAATGAGACTGGCGATACTTTCTTTTGTCAGATTCTCACTCTTTATGTTGACTTACCATGGCACATGCAATGATTATGGTGAATCATAAATGTGATATTGATATATTTCTAAAAAAAGGGATACTGACAGATAAGTCACAAGGCTGACAAGACAAAGGCAAGCCATGTTACCCATTAAATCTGATCTACTTTAATTTAAAGATAACTTCTTCAGCTCCCCTAGACTCTTTGCAGCACACATTGACAGCACAGAAAAAGTTGAGTAGAGAAGCAAAAACATTGTTGTTTACCTACAAACATCTTTTGGTTTTGCTAAAGATTTACCTTTCTGGATTATTCCATTGACGAAGGCACGCCCCTTTTAAGTTTTCAACTTCAGGCAGAAGACCATACCACAACACTACTTGAATACTTAGTCTGGACGTGGACTTTTGTTCGGTTTTTATTAATTTATACTATTTTGAGTATTAGTATTAACTATTATTATACTATATTATATAAATTAATAATTATTTTATATTTATTATAATTATTAATTATCCCGACGCACTGATAGGTGTATGGATAGTGTGTATCTATTTGTAATGTGTTGTTGTGCGTGTTCCACTATGGTCGTTTTTGGAGTACAGTAGTTTTTTCAATCTCTTCTGTGCGCGAAGAAGTGGTCATACCGAGAACTTTGGTTTTTAGTTTGCTTATTTACATCGATCCTCAAGCAACAGCTACCATATTGGATTGTACCAAAACACTCTCCCCTGATAAGAGAGCTAATCTTCTACATGAACTGTAAATATTACTGGATGACCTGTCCTTCAGCGGCGGTTATACTGTTGCGGCAATGCCTGCCCTAGTAAAGATGCCCGTGGTTGCGGGCACCAACGTCTCTTCCAACGGTCTCTGTCTTTGGCAGATCAGTGGGATAGCAACGGTCTACGGTGCCCGCGGCGAATTCGGTAGGCTGCCCTCCCCTGCCTCCCCTTCTAGGTCTTCCATTCCCTCTCATTTCCTGCATAATGTCATCCAAGACCTTTTTGACCTACTAATGTTATTTAATGTAATGATTCTTTGTTCCTCTCTAAACACTTTCTTTGCCATTGCAATTCTAAACCGTATTTTTCTATAGCATCGGGTATCTTCTGTTATGGTTTGACCAAGATATGGGAATTGGAATACCTGCTCGACTTCTTTCCCTTTTATGATTACTCTTACACTGGTTGGTTCTTTGGCTTTGGTCATTGTCGTGATCTTCTCTATGTTCACTTTCATGTCATAACTATCTGCAGTGTTGCTAATTTCATTTAGCATTTTTTGGAGATTCTCCTTCATCTATGTTATAATGGCTTGGTCTTCAGCGTATTTTATTGCCTCAAGTTGTTCGCCCTTTACCTTTAACCCTAGATTGCATTTCTTCATTGCTTCAGCCATCATCACCTCTGAGTGTGCATTGAACAGGTCAGGTGAAAGTGGACATTCCTTCTTACTCCTTTTCTTATAGGTACCGTGTCTGTGTGCCATTCTCTTAATGATATGAAGGCCTTTTGGTTTGTGTATAGGTTCTGCATCAGCCGGAGGATTGGTTCTTCAATTTTGGCATGTTTGACGATCTCAAAAAGCCTCTTCCAGGACACTCTATCAAACACCTTCTCATGATCTATGTAGCAGATGTACTGGCGTCTTTCCCCGTCGATCATTTTCTCCGCAAAATAACTTCAAAGTGTCAATTGCCGCTCTGGTGCCTGATCCTCTTTTGAACCCAAATTTATTATCTTTTAACATCTCCTCTATGGGGCTTGTTATTCTTTCTGATTATTGCCAGGAGGATTTTGGCAGCAAGTGGCATCAGGCTTATTGTTCTGATATTGTTGCATTCAGTCGCATTGGATTTCTTTGGGAGTGTGATTATTACTGTTGTGGTGTAATCCACCGGCCAATTTCCTGCGCAATAGATAGCCTGTACCTGTTGAAAATGTCCACCCTGCATAAGTTCACCTGCGGCCATTAGAGGCTCTTTTGGTGTGTCTTCTATACCTACTGCTTTGGCATTTGGAATAGTGCAAAGGGCCTAATCAAATTCTTCTCGACCTATCTGTGTGTACTCCTCTCCTACTTCATTCTCACTTATTGTATTTGATATTTGAGCTGTATATTTATCTTCTTCTTCATATAGTTCTGCCACGTATTCTCCCCATCTCTCTTTCTTTTGATCTGGGGCTGTAATGATGTTACCCAGTTTACCTTGCACGGCACATGGCTGAACTCCCTTATTTTATGAGCTGGTTTGTTTTATTTTCCTATAAATCAGGTCCGATTTCCCTTCTCTTTCCTTTTGTTCGATTTCTCTAGAGCTTTCCTCACACCATCCATCTCTTGCTTTCTTGCACTACCTACCTATTTCATTTTTTAGTTTCTTGTGAGTCTTTCTGCCTGCTTTGGTTTTCAGGTTTTTCCATTTGCGGCGCTCTGCCATTTTGTGTATTATTTCCGAATTGATCTTCTTTACTGCAACTTCCATTTTCCCAATTATTTTTTACTGCGGTCTCTGTCACACTATTCTTCAGACTTTGCCATTACTTCTTTGTCTCTTCTTGTGTGGTTGTTTGAGATTCCTGTCAGCATTTCGACCTTGTTTTGGAATTTTGCTCTCTCTTCATCCTCCCCTAGGACTTCTACATTCCACTTGCACCTCTTTAGTTGCTTTGCTTGCGTCTTCCATCGTAGCTGGCATTTCATCATTACTAGGCTGTGGTCTGAATCTGAAACTGCACCGGGGTATGCTACCAATTCCTTTACTTGGTTCCTAAACCTCGATCTCACTAAGATATAATCAATCTGGCTCCTCCACCTGTCTCCTGGGGATGTTCATGTATGTCTCCTCCTATAGGGTGTTTCATTCCACGTGTTGGATACTGTGTACGTCTGCTGTTCACAATAATCAACTAGTTTTTGTCCACTTTCGTTTCTTATCCACAATCCATATCTCCCGATTATGTTCTCTTCTCTGCCCTCTCCCATTAACACGTTCCAGTCTCCCATCAGTATAACATTATCCGTTGCCTTTGTTTTGCTATCAACTCTTCCATATATCTCCTCCACATCACCATCTCCATGTTCTGATGTTGACATATATAATTGAACTATGACTGTGTCTGATCTGGGCGTATTAATTATGGTCACGATGAGACGGTGGTTGATCACCTTAATATCCACCAGAGCTGTTGCAGCCTATTTATATAGAAAAATGGCCACCACTACCATTACCATTGCTCGAGTGTACTACATGTTATTCTTCGCTCTGACATTCGCCCTCCTCCTTCCATCTTGTTTCACTCAGACCGAGAATGTTAATGTTCAGTCTTCTGTATATTTTTTACTTTCCATATCTTCATCGTTCTCACATTCCATGTTGCTATATTTTTACAAGGATTTCGGTGGATGACGACCTGGGAAGCCTTGTTTCTTCCCCTGACGGCCTCGACACCTGGATGACGACATGTGAAGCCTTGTTTCTTCCTTTGACGGCCTCGACACCTGGATGACGACATGTGAAGCCTTGTTTCTTCCTCTGACGGCCTTGACACCTGGATGACGACGTGTGAAGCCTTGTTTCTTCCTCTGACGGCCTCGACACCTGGATGACAACATGGAAGCCTTGTTTCTTCCCCTGACGGCCTCGACACCTGGATGGTGACATGTGAAGCCTTGTTTCTTCCTCTGACTGCCTCGACACCTGGATGACGACATGTGAAGCCTTGTTTCTTCCTCTGACGGCCTCGACGACGACATGTGAAGCCTTGTTTCTTCCTCTGACGGCCTCGACACCTGGATGACAACATGGAAGCCTTGTTTCTTCCCCTGACGGCCTCGACACCTGGATGGCGACATGTGAAGCCTTGTTTCTTCCCCTGACGGCCTCGACACCTGGATGACGACATGTGAAGCCTTGTTTCTTCCCCTGACGGCCTCGACACCTGGATGACGACATGTGAAGCCTTGTTTCTTCCTCTGCTGGGCTCAACACCTGGATGACGACCTGGGATGCCTTGTTTCTTCCCCTGACGGCCTCGACACCTGGATGACGACGTGTGAAGCCTTGTTTCTTCCTCTGCTGGGCTCAACACCTGGATGACGACCTGGGAAGCCTTGTTTCTTCCCCTGCCGGGCTCAACACCTCAATGATGACATGGAAGCCTTGTTTCTTCCTCTGCGGGGCTAGACACCAGCAATGTTAGGGCCTGCTGCATCCGATTGTTTGCTATGGTGAGATTTTCTTTAGAAGTCCACAAAGCCAGATCGTCTGCAAACATGGAGCTGTGTACTCTTGTTGGTACATTCTCTATTTTGTTGTTTTAATCAAATGTGAGGATAAAACACCATAAAGGTGAAAGGAGAAAATCATAGGCAGAAGCTAACATCAAGCTCCTAAATTATTGAATATGGATTGGACCTAGAACATTAGAAAGGAAGAGATGCTAGTTTTCTGCACCATAAAACCAGCATGTTTTGTGTAGATGAAGTTTGTAAGCCATGCATGGTAATTTATCTAAGATAGAGAAAAACTTATTTCAAACTTCGAGGTCGATTTGAAAAGTTTTACCTGCAGCGTCATAACTATGACAACAGTGCTCAGAGTCGTGTGACACCTATGTGAAAATAATTTGTAATCAAGTGACTATTGGAGTATATAGTGGCATGCGCCTGGAACATTACACATGCGCACACCAGATAGTAAAATGGCAGTCTACACGGAAATATAGTTGAAGCAACGTGCTGTGATCGAATTCCTGATGTTGGAAAGTTGTGTGCCCATCTACATGCATTGAAAAATGACTGCAGTATATGGTGATGTCTGTGTGTATATCAGTATTGTCAGATGATGGGCACAAAATGTAAAAGGCAACGATCCAGCCACAACTAACCTGCATGACAAGGCTTGCAGCGGACGACCGATCACAGCTGTGGATGCACAATAGGAAACTCACATGGACGAACTGATTTGTGACAATCGATGTGCCAAGCTGAAATATATTGCTGCAATACTCATAATTTTGATTGAGTGAGTTGAACATATTATCTATGCCCTGCTTGGGTATAGGAACATGTGTGTAAAATGTGTCTTTCGCATGCTGACACCAGATATGAAACAGCACAGACAAACCAGGTGTGTCAGGAACTTCTGATGCTATTTGAACAAGAAGGTGATGCCTTTATACACAGAATTATCATTGGCGACGAGTCATGGGCTCATCATTATGATCCAGAAAACAATTGCCAGTCTATGAAGTTCAGGCACAAGAACACACATTCCCCTAAAAAAATTCACGCCCGTTGCCTCAGTGGGAAAAGTGATGATGACCATCTTTTGGGACTGCGAGGGCATAGTCTACACCAAATTTATGAAGCACAGCAACTCCGAGCATATCGTCAACTCCGATTGAAATGTGAAGACTGCAGAAACTTCGAGCACGATTACTGCATGTTCGTGTGGGCAAGCACGCAATTCTTCAGCACGACGATACTTGCTCACACAAAAGTCGATAAACAGTTTCTGCATTTAAGCGTTTAAAGTTTGACATTTTACCGCACCATCGTACAGCACTGATCTGGTACCTTATGACTTCTTCCTCTTCCGGAAGCTGAAGGGACACTGTTATGCTTCTGACGAGGAGGTGCAAGCAGCTGTATCTACCTCATTTTGGGGAAAAGCAGTAGATTTTTTCATCAACTGGATGTAACAGCTTGTCTGACATTGGTGTATGGGCACATTAATGAAATGATCTCCTCAAAGACAGAACTTTTAAAATTGCCCTCGTTACTTTACAAGTAGGATGATGGAAGTCAAAGGCTAGGGAGAGTTAATCAAAATAAGTACCGATAGGCTTGTTGAAATTGGATGTGCCAGGCTGCAAGCTAGCTCTGTTAAACTGTATAATGGTGCTAATTAATAAATAAAGTACAAGCGATGATGAAGAAGATATCGCCATATAGTCAAAGCAGCATTCTGTCAAATAGTATCAAACAAAACAAGTAACATATGATTGTATCATTTCTTTATTTATTGTTAATTTGTGCATATTTATACTCCAGTACAGGTACTACAATTTACTCTCTTACACATCCTTTGTTGCAACTATCACACTCCTTAATACAACATCTCACAGACCATGGCTAGATAACAAACTTTCATTGAATGTTCTACAGTTAAATATCTGTGGCTTGAGAACTAAGAAGCTTGAGCTTGCCAAGGTTTTGGACATCCACAAGGTTCATGTGGCTCTCCTGCAAGAAACTCTACACAAGGACATTGACCTGAGCTTGACAGGATACACTAGCTATGCCTGTGAGTACACTAACTGCCATGCGTAGTTACCTACATTCGAAATGACATTCACAGATATGTCACACATATAACAGCCCATACCATAGACATACAGGAAGTCGCTATACAGCAAATTGGATCAAAATACACTATATACAACTTATATAATACTCTCCCAGATGATGTACAATCTGCCTGATCTGCATGAAACACAACAATTTTATAAAACACTCTTTGTAGGTGACTTCAACGGGCACTCGCCTCATTGAGATTACACTGACTACAACAGTATAGGAAAATTCATAGAGGAGCTCTGCAATACAACCAACCTCTCTGTATTTCAGGATGCAAACTCTACCCCAAAATTGCTGCACAGGTCTCACTTCTCTCTCACTCGACCTGACTTGACAATGTTCACCTTGATACCGCAAGTTCTTGACGACATTGGAAGTGATCACATACCACTCCTTACAACCATAAGAACGCCCTCAACAGCTTATTTTAAACAGAAAACGCGCTGGAACTATCAAAAAGCGGACTGACATCTATTTAATCAAATATCAGACCGTTTCCTTATAAGCACAACCGACAGTGTTGAAATGCTCAACGAAGAGGTTACAAAAGTAATCTAGAAATAGCATCACAATGTATCCCATGGGGCTGTCAAAAGTTATATAAACTGTTCTGAATAGAGAAATACAGAGTGTTATATATGATAGAAAGAATGCGAGAACAACTCTAGAAACAATGCCATCACAAGAAGCAAAGATGCAGTACAACAAAGCGTGCACTGAAGTAAAACTGACAGTCTAGATGGCCAAAAGTGATAAATGGGCTGAGACATGCTCCAAATTAGGTCTAAGGCATTATGGAAACTGAGCCCATCATTTGTCAACAGTCTGTCCAGGAAAAACAGGAAAGTAAATTTTAAACCAGGGATAGGTGGAGGTGGAGAAAGAACAATCAATGAAGACCAAAATTTAAAAAAAGCACAGCACTTTAATCGTTACTTTGCATCAGTGAATAGAGCAGAAAAACCTACAGAGCCGGACAGTCAAGGTGTAAACCACGACACAACGCATTCCATTCTCCAGTCTGCATCCTGCTACTTGCAAAGACTTTTTAGGGGGTTGGTAGTGGAAGTTTGAGAATGAACGACAAAGAAGAAGATAAATGTTTCTTTGTGTTTCTTCAGAGTGCACAAGTGAGGAAATTGAATGCATAAATATCACAACTGTAAAAATTATTTCATACATTTATTCTTTTATGTATATTATTGTTATTTTACTTTAGCAAATTCTTTCCCATAAACATCACACTTGTAAGGTGTTTCACAAATGTATTCTTTTGAGTACACGAAGGCGACCTGGCTGAATAAATTAGATACCTAAATATTGTATGTGTAAGATTCTCATCTGTATATAATCCTTTGTGTCTAATAAGGTCATCAATACCATTATTTATTTATCACAAACATTGCACTTTTAAGGTCAATCTCCTGCATGTGTTTTTTTGTGTGCATAAAGGCTACTAGCATGAGTAAATCCTTTACTACAAACATCACACTTGTAAGGTTTCTCTCCTGTATGTATTCTCATGTGTGCATTAAGGTTACAAAATTGACTAAAACCATTACCACAAACATCACACTTGTAAGGTTTTTCTCCAGTATGTATTCTTTTATGTGCATTAAGACTACTAGTTTGAGGAAAACCTTTACCACACACATCACATTTGCATGGTTTCTCTCCCTTATGTAATCTTTTGTGTGCATTAAGGTTACTATTTTGAGTAAAATCTTTACCACAAATATCACACTTGTAAGGTTTCTCTCCTGTATGTATTCTTTGGTGTTTAATAAGGTCACCACTAGCATACAATTCTTTACCACAAATATCACACTTGTAAGGTTTCTCTCCAGTATGTATTATTGTGTGTGCGTTAAGGTGACTAGTTCGCATAAAATCTTTACCACATATATAGCAATTGTATGGTTTTTCTCCGTTATGTATTCTTTTGTGTGCATTAAGGTTACTAGTTTGAGCAAAACCTTTACCACACACATCACACTGAAAAGGTTTCTCTCCAGTATGTATTGTTTTGTGTGCATTAAGTTTGCTTCTAAAAGTAAATCCTTTACCACAAACATCGCACTCGTAAGGCTTCTCTCCTGTATGACTTCTTGTGGGTGGAAAAGGGTTAATAGCATGAGTAATTACTTTACCATAAACATCTCTCTTGTAATGTTTCTCTTCTGTATGAATTTTTTCATGTTCGTTAAGGTTACTTGTAATAGTAGATCCACAAATAATACACTTGTAAAGTTTTTTTTCATCATCTATTGTTTTGTGTGTAATAAAACTACTATTTTGAGCAAAATTTTTACAACAATTACCACACTTGTAAGGATTTTCTCCTGTATGTTTCATTTTGTGTATGTTCAGGCTATCAAATGTAATGAAAACTACCCCACAAACATTGCATCTGAAAAGTCTGTCAGAACCATCACTACTCACATTATGTTTAGTACCTTCCTTAGAAACACAGAATACATTATCTGACAGTTTTCTACAATTTCCATTTAAAGACAGAATATCATCATTCTCAGTTATCTTAACCATAATGTCTTCAAGCATTACTTGACATTCCCTGACTTTCATTAACTCATTCAGTCTCTGCTCTCTAGATATCAAATACAGACTTCCTGTCTTGTTTTTTGATTTCATTAAGGAGTTTTTTGTGCGTACCTGCATCATCTTGAAACTCCCTGCCTCATCTCCTGTAGTTTTTTCAAAGTGTATGTGTTCTGGTAGCCATCCTATATCATCTACTACACCTTCTGTATTGTTCACTACTGGTAGTTTCTCTGAGACAGCATCATGTCCTACCAGTTGTGAATGCTGATCAATGTCTGAACTTTCCATTTTCTCAACATCAGTACACACCTCTGCCATGTGGAGATAAAGAATAGACATGTTATGAAATATCTATTAATCCTCTCCAGTTCGGATTAATTTACACAATTTGTGCCTTTCAGTGCAATGCATGGAAAGTAATTCCATCTTTTTACATAACCGATGCTGCTAAAATTAGGTTTGATCACACAGAATTGAATTATGTATAATGTACAATATTCAACAGTGAAATTACAATTTTGAAATGAAAGACAAATATTATGAATGAAAAGAATGTGTTAACCATCAATCACAAACTATATAACCATGCTCATATATCAAATTATGATGGTTCATGAACCACACAAAAAAAGTCCCTTGCAGAAGTGAGTCTTGCACACTGGGCAGCCAAAAACAGTCTCAATAGTATATCCATAAGTAGTTTTTAACTCTTGTGCCATTACATGCAGACCAGGTCATGATTGGTGTCATATTTTGCTGGTGTCTTCTTCTTCTGCTTCTTCTTCGTACGCAGTCAGACAGTAACCATTATTTTTTCGAAAAAAGCGGCGGTCATACTGAGGCTGTCGACACTGCCATAGAGCTTGTCTTGCAGTTCCACTGGTGATAGCCACATCTGCTCTCTCTGATCCTCGTATGTCGGGCAGTTCTGCAGCAGATGTTCAGCGGTCATTTTACCGGTACCGCACGGGCATTCGTCGGTACCACCTATCTTTAATTTGTTGAATAGGTGGTACCTCAGTCTATTGTGGCCAGTGCGAAGTCTGAAGACAACGACCTGCTCTCTTCTGTTCAACTGGTAATAGGCATCGTTTTTGGTGTAACCAGTATGTTCGGTTTCCCATTTGGTCATGTATCTGGCTTTGATAAGCCGTTTTGACTCTTCGTACGTCATACTAGTATCTGTTTGTGGTAGTCTTGCACCTTCTTTTGCCAGTCTGTCTGCCTCCTCGTTGCCTTGGATGTTGCAGTGTGATGGGACCCACTGTACCACTACCCTTTTTGGTGCGGACTGCTGGCACAGTTTGCAGAGTGCTGCTCTTAAGTCATTAAGCTCAGTGTTTTTCTGGCTTTTTAACGATGTGACTACGGCGAGAGCATCTGTAAGCAGGACTGTATGGCTTTCATTTTCTTTGTGTGTCACCATTTCTTCCACAGCCGCCCTCAGTGCCTCTGCCTCCGCTCTGAAATTGCTTGTGTATTTAAACAAGTAGCGAATGACAGTGTTATTTGTCTGCCATTTGGTAGGTTCAGGAATGCTCCTGCCCCTCCGTTCTGTGTTGTATTTGTTACAGAACCGTCGGTGTATGCATGGGTCCAGTCCATGCTTGGGTAGTTTTTCGATATAAAGCTTAGGGTAGTATCTCTTTCTTTTTCAGTCTGGCAGTTTTTGTTTCCAATACCTGGTATATTTTCTACCACCTCTGGAAATATATCCTGCCTCCAGAGGTAGGTTTTCGTACAGTAGTGATGGGTTTTGGTGTTGTTAGTGCGTTTATGGGATCTTCGTGCATCTTTGCTTTGGCTATTTCTGCAAAGTTTCTCCGCTTTAGTTTCCCATTTCCCAAATTGTTTAGTCTCTGGTGCATTGGATGGTCAGTCAGTCTTCGGAGTTTCTCTGACTGCAGCTGGGCTCTGCAGTCTCTTCTATCGGTCATGGATTGCAGTTTTGTAATCTTTTCAAGTTCTACAATTGGCGTTGACTTCATGCCTCTTGTTATAACTCTCATGGCTTGGTTTTGAAGTTTGCTAACTTTATCGAAGTTCGCCTTTGCTGCTGTTGTCCATGCCGCAATGCCATACTCGAGAACTGGTCTCACTCTTCCAGTGTACAGTTTCTTTAGTATGCTTTCGTCTGCTCCCCAGCTTGTGCCAGCAAGTTTCCTCATGATTGCCATTCTTTCTCTGGCTCTCATTCGGTTTCTCTCGATCTGACTTTTCCATGTCATGCGCCGATCAAATGTGACTCCCAGATAGTTTGGGTTGTCGTTTAGCTGCAGGAATTTGCCATTTAAACTTAATTTGGTATTTTGGGGTTGGATTGAAAGCAAGAATATTATGCATGTGGTTTTCTCCTCGTTTATTTTGACCAGCCATGAGTTCGCCCACTCTTCCAGCGATGTTAGGGCCTGCTGCATCCGATTTCTTGCTATGGTGAGATTCTTTTCAGAGGTCCACATAGCCAGATAGTCTGCAAACATTGAGCTATGGACTCTTCTTGGTATATTCTCTGTAATGTCGTTTATATACACCAGGAAGAGTGTGGGTGACAGTACTCCCCCTTGGGGTACTCCCTGCTCAAGTGTCACCTTTTTGCTCATCTGCCCTTGTACTTGGACTCTGGCCGTTCTGTTTTTGAGGTAGTGGTTGATCCACTTGTACATTTTCCCACAAACATCACTTCTTCTTAGCTTGACTCTAAGTCCATCTTTCCAGACTTTGTCAAATGCCTTTTCCAGGTCCACCCACACCGCTACTGTGTGTTTCTGTGCCTGGTAGGCATCTTCTATTTCCTGGGCTATGAGGATGACCTGGTCCTCAGTGGATCTGTGCTGTCTAAAGCCGGCTTGCTGTGGAATTAGTATTCGTTTTTCTTCCAGATGCCACATCAGTCTGGTGTTTATCATACGTTCCATCAGCTTGCTGACACAGCTCAGTAGGCTGATAGGCCTGTATCCATTTGGATCTGTTTTGTCCTTTCCTGTTTTTGGTACTGGTACCAGTACTGCGTCTTTCCATGCCTGGGGTACAATTCCCCTTTTCCAGCTTTGGTTCAGGACCGATAGCAGTTTCCTCTTCGCTGTTTGGCCCAGCCCCATCAGCATTTCGTTTGGTATCCCGTCTTTTCCTGGAGATTTCCTTTTCTTTAATGTTCTCATGGCCTCTTCCATTTCACTCATTGTTAATTTGGCCATCATATGCTCTTCAGGTGCCATATTGATGTTGTCGTGCCCCTTTAGCTCTTCGCTAATGTCTGTATGCCTATCTGCAGGGACCTCGATGTGGTTTACATGGCATAGTGATCGACAAAAGCGTTTGCGGCTTTCTTACCAGTGAGCAAGTTTTCGCCCTGCTTGATGGTAATTTGTTTGTTTGACGGGGTTTCGTCGTTCATGGCTCTGACTAGCTTCCATAGCTTGTTCCCTTCTTTGTCCAGGTTGAGGCTTTCCGTTTTGTTTTTCCAGCTCTCTATTGCTGTTTGGTTAAGAGTGTATTTGTATTTCGCCGTGGCGGCTTTGATGGCGATGTTTGCCTCCATAGATTGTTGTCGCTCTGCCATGTTCCTAGCATTTGTTACTGCATCTTCAGCTTTCTGCAACTCATCGTTCCAATAGGGCTTATAGTTTTTCCTAGCTCCTCTTGGGATGGTTTCAGTGGCGGCTTGCATTATTGACTTGCTTAGGCTTTCCACCATGGGCTTCATTTTGTTGTTTCGTGTGTTGATGGTTTCACACAGCCCATCTGTCAGGATTGCAAATCTGTCCCAGTCGGCTCGTTTGTAATTCCAACGTGGGAGCGGTTTTGTTTCCTGTGGGCCTACTTCCATATCAATGTCTAGCCTGATCGGCCTGTGGTCGCTACCTGCCAGTTAGTTTAGCACCTGGCGGTCTATTTTATGGTGTATGTCCTGTGTGGAGAAGGCCAAATCTGGAGTCGAGGTGGTACGCCATGTTCTAGAATAGAAACTAGGGCTATCCTCCTATGAACCACATAAAAAAAGTCCCTTGCAGAAGTGAGTCTTGCACACTGGGCAGCCAAAAACAGTCTCAATAGTATATCCATAAGTAGTTTTTAACTCTTGTGCCATTACATGCAGACCAGGTCATGATTGGTGTCATATTTTGCTGGTGTCTGATTTGCAGACTTCTTTCGGTGACACACTCCAATCAAATCTTTGAGAGAGGGGACGGCGTGGCCTAGTGGTTATGTGACACGGCTCACAACCATAAGGTGCTGGGTTCGATCCCCATCTCAGCAACGGCCGTTACCCCGGGGAAGCAAACCCTTAGAAAACCTTTACATAAAATGCATGCTGAAGTCAGATGCACTGGGCCGACAGGCACAAAATAAAAACGCAGTGCAATGCACACCGCCTTGGGGATTAGAGAAATAAGGCGAACGCAAAAAAAAAAAAAATAAAAAAAAAATAAATCTTTGAGAACCTCAATGTGAAACTGCAGATGATTCTCATTTTTGCTGTTTCGTGGTTGATGATTTCACCTGCATCAGAAACCACAAAGAATAATACCACTATTTCCTTGATTTCCTACCTAGTTGGTAGTATGACTTGTATTGATCTGCTAGGTCAACACCATCCATCTGTTGGTTATTGGAATGGATTAGCATGAGTATGTTGTGGTCTCTTGTCTTCTTTAGCGTGATGCAAAATTGTATCAGAATAGATACTTGACACATATCATGCCATGTAGTGGCAACCACATTTCCTCTCTAAAGCATCTTTGCTTCTCTCTTCTTGACTTTGGCTTGTTCTTTGAAATGATACCTTTATTAGTTTGTCCATATAGTTTATATATGGGTCTCAACTTGACACTTGAAAAGTTGTCAAAATAAAAATGATGACATTTTTCAAGATATGTGATAGCAACACCTAGCACCACATGATGAATCTATCCTATAAGACACAGGAGCATCACATTTACCAAATTAAAAGTGGAAAGTGTACACATAGCTATTTTGTAAATCTGCTGAACATCAAACTTGTATGCCCCATGTAGAACTTTATGTAGTGCAGCAAGACCTGATTGACCTCGAGGAATAGCCTTTTCAAGCCACAGATATGAAAGTAATGACTCATTAAAAAAAAAAAATTTTTTTTAATATGAGATTTACCACTGCAGATACTCTCAGTATCTCATCAAACGACCAATTAAGTCTAGTGAGATGATGACTTTAGGGAAGAACTTCTTTGTTACCTTGACTTACCAAGATGGACCACTAGTTCAGAGATATTTACTGCTCTTGAGTATTTTCAAGCGCAGGGCAAATGTATTGGAGTATGTATTGAATGCTGTTGTTGCAAAAATAAATAATGCTGCTCATCCAGAAATTTAGTCCATACACTGCATGATCCACAGGGAGCACCTAACTGCAAAGACTCTTTCTAATAAACTAAACACTGTAATGAATGACAATCATTAATGAAATTTGTAGTCAAATTGTGACTTCCGGCAATTCATGATACTGTGTGAGTATAGACTCACCACACTCCAGGCTGTTGACGATATTGTATGAGAGTATGGACTCACCACACTTCAGGCTGTTCATGACATTGTGTGATAGTATGGACTCACCACACTTCAGGCTGTTCATGACATTGTGTGAGAGTATGGACTCACCACACTTCAGGCTGTTCATGACAATGTGTGAGAGTATGGACTCACCACACTTCAGGCTGTTCATGACACTGTGTGAGAGTATGAACTCACCACACTTCAGGCTGTTCATGACATTGTGTGAGAGTATGGACTCACCACTCCAGGCTGTTCATGACATTGTGTGAGAGTATGGACTCACCACTCCAGGCTGTTCATGACATTGTGTGACAGTATGGACTCACCACACTCCAGGCTGTTCATGACACTGTGTGATAGTATGGGCTCACCACACTCCAGGCTGTTCATGACACTGTGTGATAGTATGGGCTCACCACACTCCAGGCTGTTCATGACAATGTGTGAGAGTATGGACTCGCCACACTCCAGGCTGTTCATGACAATGTGTGAGAGTATGGACTCGAAACATCAATATCTCCTTCTCCATGCAGAAGTGAGGTGGATATCGAGAGGAACTGTTTTTTTTCTTTTCATGTCCAACTGAGTGAAGAAGTAAAGCAGTTTCTGCAAGAGCAAAGCTCTACCCTAGTAAATTCTTTGTGGATAAGGAATGGATGGCTAAGCTTGCATATATGGCGATATTTTTAGCGTTTTAAACAAACTTAATATTTTGCTTTAGGAGTTTTGCACAAATATTCTTACACTGAGAAATAAAATAGATGAATTCAAGGAGAAGCTAGGACAGTTGCGTACAAGAGGAAGATATAGAAATATTTCCGCTTCTGCGACAATTTATTATTTATGTTGCCTACCTGGAAAGTCATTTTCAATTTAATAAGTCAACATTTAAGGGTTTTTAGCTCAAAACTGTAACCATTATTACCCTGATAATGAGGATTCTCAAAAAGGTAACCTGTGGATTAATAATCTCTTCTTGCAAGATGTCAACTCGCACACGCCTAATTGTCTTGAAAAACAAAAAAACCTAATCAAGTTCTTTTCTGGTGTCACTCTGGTGTCCAAACATTAAATGCAATCATTATCTAAATTTTGGACCTCACTGTCTCATCTTTTCTATCTCACAAGCTAGGTGATCATAGGGACATCACATCTCAGGGCATCATGATCTGTCCGCAACCATCGTATTCTATACAGTGCGTGCATTGCACTTTTAATTAATATAATGCCTGTCTGCTTGCAAATATCATCTGTCCAGCGCATCTTAGGGCGATCTGTCCTCCTCTGCCTGGAACTGTGACCCAGGATATAACATTAGGCACACCATGTGAACGTATTACATGGCTGTACCAACAGAGCTTTCGTGATTTGACAATTGAAAGGAGATTGGTATACAGTTCGATAGACTGACTGTATTGTGTACATTGATAGTGATGATAACGGTTATCACTGTGAAACAAATATCCATCTCTCAGTTATAGATGTATTCAATTGTTGGTCGTATTTTCAACTATCTATTTGTGTGCAAAGACTTTTTCAGCTCTGTCAGTAATCAAAACTAAACAGAGAAACCTATTGGATGTCAATGCAGTACTTTGTGTCTCAGAAACAATGCTGCAACCAGTTATCAAATATTCTAGAAAAAAAGCAGCAACAAATTTTGCACTACCAGTTAACTTTATTTGAGTGAACTATTGTTTTTTTCAAAAGTTTAAGATGCTCTATTATTAGCATTTTTATTTATTACTCGGTTTCTGGTTATTTAACTAAAAAATTGTCATTTTATAATATAATATTTTTTAAACGAATACACAACAAACTTTATAAATAATGGTTTTTATATCTGTCTTGAATGGTCAGCGAAAAGTTTTACTCATAGTCACCCGTCATTGAAAATATATTTTCCTATTTTCACTGGACCACAGGTGTAAAAAGGTTGGAAAACATTGGTCAAAAACCCAAGTTAATTAGACTAAGTCTTGAGAGAACTGTCCACTAACCTCCATAGCAATTAAACTTCATTATTTAGCAAGCCCTGATTTATAAACTGACATTCAGCCCATGCACAGATCTGGTCCATGTAAAATATTTAAACAATTAAATTTTAGGTACAATTTTAAAGCGATGACTGAAGCTAATTCAATCAATATTTCGAGTCCTTAGTGATGATTTAAGAAATCAGGATGGTGGTGATCAGTTCAGTTCATCGCGTAACCCATCAGGTTGTTGGAACACACTTGAAGACACTGCCATGCCATCCTTCTCTGTCTGCTGCCGACAGTCGTGCCTCACCTAGACGAAGGTTTGACCACTCAGTAGTGTTGTCTGTCCATCTCTTCCTTGGACGACCCCGCCCTCTCTTTCCTGGTACGGAACCACGCAGTATCGAATTTGTAATTCCGCTGGACCTCGTGACATGCCAATAGCAAGCCATCTTTCGCTTTTTGATAACTGAACAGATCATCAAAAGGCCCAATTACATTTTCCATTCTTCATTATATTTCTACGTTCGTGACACGATCATTTTATGAGTCTTCTAAAGCACCTCATTTCCATTGCATGTATTCTGCACTGGATAACCGCAGTAATGGTCCAAGTCTCATGGGCATATACAAATATTGAGAGCACCAATGAGCGCTTTAATCTAACTTTTATGCTGAGGGCGAGCCTCCTATCCTGCCATATGGGTTTCAAACACGTAAAGTGCCGCTGTTGTCTGTGCTATTCTGGCAATTATCTCAGACTGCAAGCCCTCGTCACTGATCAGTGATCCCAGATACTTGAACCGGTGCACAACTTCAAGTTCCTGACCATATGCTTTTATCACAGATGTAAACCCTTCTGTGTTATTAGTCATCAGCTTTGTTTTCTTTGCATTTATCTCCATGCCATAGCTCTGTCCAATCTACTAATCAGCTCCTGGAGTTCTGTTTCCGTGTCTGCCAGACCATCTATGTCATCTGCAAATCGTAGGTTTGTAATTGTCTTGTCTCTCCAGGGCCGCCTCCATTATTCTTTCCAAGAATACACTGAAGTGTGTTGGAGAAAGTATACAACCCTGTCTCACCCCAACAGACGTGTGGAACCATGCACCTAGTATTCCGTCTACAGAAACTGCACTTGACACCTTATAATAAAGGTTCTCAATTACCTTCACAATATTACTATTGATCTTGAAATGCTTCATTGTTGTCCATAGCGCCGCATGCCATACTCTGTTGAACGCCTTTTTGAAATCGATGAAGACATGATATATGTGTTGTTGATACTCTAATTATTTCTCATTCAATATCCGCAGATTAAATATCTGTTCAGTGGTACTTCTTCTCGCTCTGAATCCTGCTTGCTCTTCGGCAATGATACTCTCTGCCTGTAGTTTTAATCTGTTGAGGATTATTTTTAAGAAAACTTTGCTAAGATGATGAATGAGGCTAATTGTTCTATAGTTGTGACACATCTTTAGGTTCCCCAATTTAGGCAGCGGTGAAAACCACTGATTTCGTCCAAATGGTTGGCCACTCTTCTGTCTGCCTAATTCTGTTACAGATGTATGTCAGAGCCTCAATTAATACCTAACTTCCCACTTGTACAAGCTCTGCTGGAATATTATCCACACCCACAGCTTTCCCCTTTTTTATCATCTTCACAGCTTCTGTTACTTGGTGAAGATACATCTGAATTATATGTAGATACAGAACACAAGCCAGATTTAAGCTGATAAAAGTCAGTGATCCTGAAATTCATGAGACAATAATAACTTAACTTAATGTCTTTATACTGGTTTAGAAGACTCTGCAGAGTCTGTATACAACCAGTTTAATTTACTTCACCTTGCTCTAAAAGCTATGCGCATCCAATTTATTCATAAATGCATTAATTATCCCTGCCTCCACTACTTCCCGTGGCAATGCATTCCAAGCATTCACCGCTCTATGACTAAAAAAATATTTCCTTTTATCTCATCTAGACCTTTCTTTAGTTAATTTGTACCTTAACTTAACTTAACGTCTTTATACTGGTTTAGAAGACCCTGCAGAGTCTGTATACAATCAGTTACATTTACATCACCTTGCTCTAAAAGCTATGCGCATCCAGTTTATTCTTAAATGCATTAACTGTCCCTGCCTCCACTACCTCCCCTGGCAATGCATTCCAAGCAGACACCACTCTCTGACTAAAAAAATATTTCCTAATATCTAACCTGGACCTATGCCCTCTTGTTCTTGTAGGTGGTTGTATTTTGAAAAAAACTTGTTATAGTCTAATTTATCCGTTCCTTTGATTATCTTATAAACCTGTATTAAGTCACCTCAAATTATTCTCTTTTCTAGACACTGGCCGGTTTTTCTGAGTCTTTCCTAATAACTGTAATTCTGGAATCCCACTATCAGCTTTGTCGCTCTTTTTTGTATCCTTTCCAGCATGTTTATATCACCTCAATGATAACGACTCCCCACCTGTACACAGTACTCCAATCTAGGTCTAACTAATGCCTTATACAGTTTTACTAACACTTCCTTGCTCCTATGGTTAATATTGCTTTTTATCATACCTAACATTGCATTTGCCTTTTTCACTGCTACCTCGATTTGCTCACTCACCTTACCTGTATGATCTCTTATAACCCATAGGTCCCTTTCCTTTCCTATCTTTCTAATACTGTTCTCGTCCATTCTGTAATTATGTTCCATATTGGATCTACCCAAGTGGATACATTTATCCACATTAAGCTCCATTTGCCAGCTTACAGAACATTTTTGAATTTTATCTAAATCAGACTTCAATATATCCACTTCTGCTTTAGATGAGACACTACTGCATAGTTTTGTGTCATCAGCGAATTTTGCAATCATGATCCCATATCAATGTCCAAATCGTTTATATATATCAAGAACAAAATTGGTCCCAAAACCGAGCTGTGACACTCCACTTTTTATTTCACACCACTCTGAGTACTCCTTATTTATGACCACTCTCTGCCTTCTTCCCGTTTACCAATTTTCTATCCATTTGGCAACTTCCCCACTTATTCCCTGTGATTTTAACTTTTGAAATAATCTTCGATGAGGTACTCTATCAAAAGCCTTTGCAAAATCTAGATAAATAACGTCCACTGGCTCCCATTTATTTATCAATTTAGCAACCTCCTCCATGAATTCTAATATATTTGTTAAGCACGACCTCCTACTAGTAAACCCATGCTGACTATTTCTGATTAAATTAAACTTGTCTAAATGCATTACAATGTTTTCTTTGATTATTGACATTAATAATTTACAGGCTATGCTCGTTAAACTCACAGGCTGCTTTTTTCGAAAAAATAATGGTTACTGTCTGACTGCGTACGATGAAGAAGAAACTCACAGGTCTATAATTTGCTGGATCTGATTTTTTGCTTTTTGTATTTTGGATGAATATCATCTTGACCTGCACATTTATCCACTTTCAACCCCTCCAATTTTTTTCATGTCTCTTTGAAAAATATCTATATGCTTAGGGATCTTGGAGCAGTCCTCTTTTGTGTAGACTGCCAAAGTTCTGTGCTTTTCCTGTGCTGTCTATGAGAGGGTCTACTTTGTCTTTTGTTTATTTCTAACATAAGTAAAGAAGCTTTTCCTATCAGTCTTGATCCTGTGAGGAAGTTTTTTTTTCCAAGTAATTTTTGCTGTTTTATTCACTTTCTGAGCTATGCTCTGCTTGTCCAAATATTTTAAATATGTTTCTTTTGATTTACCTGCCTCTATTTATTTTTTCCAATGCTTTAGTTTGAGCTCTTCTACTACAAATCTAGTTATCCACTTTTTACGCTTGGAGTTTACCTCCCTACATGGAACACATTCCTCTTTTAGCGTTTCTAGAACTGTTTTAAAACTCTCCCACTCTTGTTCAACATCTTTTTCTCTGACAATATCTTTCCAGATTATGTGGCTCGCTGCCTTTTTCATCTTAACATCTGCCTTAGAGTAGTCGTATGTTCGTGTGTTTATGTATACTTCTTTCCCTGCTATAAGATCCCAACAGATGATTTGATGGTCACTTGAGCCAAACAGTTCCCCAATGGTAACGTTTTCAATAATATTTTCCTCTGTAGTAAAAACTAAGACAAGTGTGTTTTTGCCTCTGGTTGGTGCTTCTGCATGTTGAATTAAAAAATTGTCAGTTATGCACTTAAAAAAAAGTTTTGACTCTACAAGTGCTTCTGCCATATCACATTTTATTTCTGTAAAGTTGAAATCCCCCATTAATAATAATTTCCCTTCACTTGCCTTTGTTATGCTACTAATCAGCTCCTCATCTTCCTCTTTTTGACTTGATGGACATCTATAGAATACTCCAATCACTGTTTTTTCACCCCCACTTTCTATTTCTCCCGATACACTTTCATTTTTGTTACCAAATGATAAATCATCTTTGATCATTATATTAACTGAATTTGTACAGCATAATAAAACGCCACCTCCCTTAGCCTTGTCTGCAACTACCCTATCTTTCCTTAACATTGTATATCCCTCTATTTCAAGTTCACTATCTGCAATGTCTTCATTTGTCCATGATTCTGTTAACCCTATTATATCTGGTTTTTCTTCTTCTACATACAGTTCCAATTCTTCTCTTTTATTAATGATATGAACAGATGTGAGAAGCATTAACACTAAATTGACAATTTTTCCTCCCACATTCATCAAGTAATTATAAAAACCCTTCAGCTCTATGTGGATTAGAGTTCTTCTACATAATACACTCCATATTTTCCTGTCCTGAGTCAACCATTCCAGTTCTTTGCATATTTTCATGAACTTTTATATCTGTCTCAGAAATGCTCACAAACATGTCATAGATTATGTCACAAATGGCTGACTTACCATCTTTGATATACCTCTCCCCATCCTCTTCATATAGTTCAGGCTGTTCTACCTTCTCCAGTTCTGTCATTGTCTCATCAAGCCTGTCAACTTTTCTGACCATTATGTACATATCTTCAAAGTTTGTAGTCTCATCAGATTTCTGAAATAATTACAAGCAAACATTCTCTGATACTTTGATTAACTTAACTTAGTGTACATGTATACACTGATCTACAGCGCTCTGATCTTGATGTTCATCCATCACATGTGACGAAGACCACTCTCTTTGTCCAGCCTTGTGGATAGTCCTTTCTCTTGCTGTGTCCATGCTGAAATGGGTGACTTGCGCGATGATTTGGATTAAAGTGAGAAATAAACTGAAACTTTTTTCTACCTCACTCTCTGGTCCTGAGCTACCTTTGGCCAGTGGCAAGATATTTATCGAGACGATCGGAGATAGCACAGGATGCAGATTTTTCCTCAGAGTTAACTCTCGAAGCCTTTCCCTTAAACAGGTATTCCGCAAGGCAGTGGAGGGGGGGATAACATCTAATGTTGCGTGTTGTGCCTTTCCCATAACTGCAAGAGGTCGTAGGGACCTCACTCAGCGTGTGAGTGAGTTGGGCATCTCTCCCCAGCAGTGTTCTGTCCATTATCGTCATGTACAAATTTCCAAAATCAAAACTGACGTTTCCAGCTAAGGCAAAGGGCGTCAATATAGTAAAGTTCAGCCATGTGAACTAGACCGTGAAATATGACACAGGTTTAAGCGTAGTGCTATTCAGATAGCCGATGTCCATTCCAGGATAATCGGGTGAAACATATCACAAAAAATGAGTGAATTAACCAGTCTAAATGGAAAACAACAACACATTTCCTTGAACACAAGAGTAAGTCGTCGACTAGTCTGAATTCCAGGCAAATCCTTGGTCTGGCGGCATCCATAATGAGCTAAAACAGCAGAGCAATGTAGACCAGCAGCCATTTACATCTCCATCTTTGCTGCTGGTCCAATCTCCTCCAATCTAGAGTGCTTCACTATACCTGCGAATTCAACTTTATGCGGGCAGAAACAACTCAAAATGCTTCTAAGACTTTATGACCCCCAGCCCTTGTATTCAACTCCAATTCTGAATGTAGATGGTTCAGAAATGCTGACAGACAAACCAAGAAAACTGGAACACTTCTGCACAGTTCTCAACCAACCGTCCTCCATCTGCGATGAGGCCATAGAACTACTGCCTCAGACATGCCTGAACAATGAACTGGACGTTCCTCCAAATATTGAGGAGCTCAACAGCAATCAACCAACTATCAAATGGGAATGCTCCAGGTGCAAACCTGATACCAGCTGAGATCTACAAAGTAGGCAGTTGTGTCCTAACACATAGACTTACTGAGTTGTACAACACAATATGGACCACTGAGACTGGCCCACAACACAATATGGACCACTGAGACTGTCCCACAACACAATATGGACCACTGAGACTGTCCCACAAGAACTGAAGGATGCTACCAACATCCAATTATACAAGCAAAAGAAAAATTGTCAATACTGCGACAACCAGAGGAATCTCCCTCTTATTGACTGCTGGAAAGATACTGGCTCGAGTTCTCCTCAACCAACTAATCGTTCACCTAGAACACGGACTTCTTCCAGAGTGAATGTTGCTTCAGATCGGGTTGAGGAACTGTGGATATGATATTCACGGCTCGGCAACTACAGGAGAAATGCCAAGAGCATCAACGTGGGCTATAGATGACTTTCATGGACCTGACAAAGGTTTTTGATACCATCAACAGAGATGGACTTTGGAAGGCCATGGCGAAATTCGGCTGCAAGCATATTAACCAATATCGGCAAAAAATTCCACGACGGTATGAATGCTCATGTGCTGAGTGGTGGGGAAATGTCAAATGCCTTTCCTGTGTCAAATGGCGTCAAGCAGGGCTGTGTACTAGCTCCACATTCTTCAGCATAATGTTTGCTGCCATGATCAGCGTTAGCTTTCAGAGTTGTATTCAAAATGGAGTTTAAAATTAAATACAGAACTGATGGAAAACTCTTCAATCACAGGCGACTGCAAGTTCAGATCAAGGTAAAGGACACAACCATCTCAAAATTGCTTATTTGCTGATGACTGTGCCCTTGCTGCCAGCACAGAAGAGACATACAGACATATGTGGACAAGTTCTCTACAGCCTTTGACATATTCTGTTTTACAATTAATAAAAAAACTAGCTGAGTCTTGTTTCAGCCTGCTTCGAGTGACACATATAGTGACCTAGATATCAGAGTCAAGAACGAGCACCTCCAACCAGTAGACAGCTTCACATACCTTGGCAGCAGTCTTTCCAGGGAAACTACTATTGACTCCGAGGTCAGTGGCAGTGTCTCCAAGGCCGGTGCTGCCTTTTGAGATGCTGCACAACAGTATCTGAAATCAGAGGGGTCTTAGACTTGATACGAAACTCAGTCTAACAAGCCATAGTGCTCCCTACTATTCTGTATGCCAGTGAGACGTGGACTGTGTACAGTAGGCATGCTAGGAAAATAAATCACTTCCATACAAGCTGCCTCTGCAGATTGTTCAAAATACAGTGGCAAGATAGGATACCAGACACCGAGATCCTCATAATGGCAAAAATACAGAGCATCCACACACTGATGCAGATGACCCAGATTAGGTGGGCCGGCCACATAGTGCGCATGCCAGACAACCACATCCTCAAACAACTAATGTATGGTCAGCTGAAAGAGGCCCTGCGACTGATCGGTGACAAAAAGAAGCGCTTCAAAGACACCCTCAAAGTATCTCTGACACGCTTCAACATCGATGCCAGCTCATGGGAACACCTTGCCCAGGACCGCAACGCACGGCATGGAACCACCATCAGAGACACCTCCATTGCTGAGGAATGCCAGACCTCCGAAGCACCAAAAAAAATGCACTCTGTAAAAAGACAAAACAACGGACACATGTCCAATTCTGACCATAAATACTACATATGTGGAAGGGGTTTCTATGCCAGAATTGGACTATACAGTCATCCCCGGACCAACCAGTGAGGTGCAACACAACATGTCTGACTGCTGTTGTCAACAAAGCTTGTGATAGATGGCTATTATTATTATACCTGCACTCTTTTTGTGAAAAAAATCTGGCAAAGATGGCGCCATAACTGGCTGCGAGTCTACATTTCTTTACTATTTTGGAGCATTATGGATGCCGCCAGACCACTGATTTGCCTGGAATTCACACTAGTCGACGACTTATACTTGTGTTCACGGAAACGTGGTGTTGTTTTCCGTCTGGACTTGTTATTTCATTCTTTTTTTGTGATTTTTTCCATCCGTTTATCCTGGTCTGGACGCGGGCTGAATGGCACTACGCTTATACCTGTGTCGTATTTCACGGGTTAGTTCTGCCGGGTCACCTTCACGAATTTGGTGTGTGGGAATTTTAGATGCTACTATGATGAGCTGAATACAACTGGGAAGAGATGCCAGACCCACCCACACGCTGAGTGTTGTCCATACGACCTCTTGTGGTTATCGAAAAGGCACGACAAACTGCGTTAGATGCCATCCCACCTTTCTACCCTGCGGGTTACATGCTTACAGAAAGGCTTCGGTGGTAAACCTGAGGCAAAATCTGCATCCTATGCTATCTCCAGTCATCTCGATGAATGTCTTGCCACTGGCAAAAGGTAGCTTAGGCTCTGTGAGTGAGGTTGACAAAAGGCGCAGTTTCTTCCTCACTTTAATCCAAATCACTGCGCAAGTCACCTATTTCAGCGGACACAGCAAGAGATACGACTGTCCACACGGCTGAACAAAGACTATTTTGTGAGCCTAGTGAAACTCAGCTTATCAATGGTATGAATGTAAAACTAACTTATGAATGTAAATACAATGCTGAACTATGTATAACATAATGGAAACAAGTACAATGCAAACTATATAGCTAACTTATGCTTACTACTGTAATAATTCATATAGAATTACAAAACAATCTCCACCTAGGTTAAGCATAGGCTAGTTTTCTTACTAGTTACGTAATGCATTCAGTTGCCATCAAAACAAATAAGATTCACTGAAGACTCAGATGGCAAATCTCCACTGTCTCCCTTTAGTTCCCCTCTAATAATAAACTTCATTTTCAAATGTATATTTGTCAGTTATGAAGAAAATACACAAGTATGTTACGGTAAGTAAGCAATGTGAAACTCATTTTATCATGTTACTTTCATATCGTTGTTTCTTTAGGTCTAGTACTATTATGCACTGAATACACTATAGTGTAAACATGCTTTTATGCTTCTAAATGTACTGATAAGCAAACAAAGTAAAAGGCAGTAATTCAATCTACTGCAAATTAAAAACGGGTCTGGAGATGAATGTGGAGAAGACCAAAGTGTTCGCAATCGCTTTGCCATTTGTGAACCAATCTTCCTTAGCGAGGTACGATTAGAGGATGTCAACAAGTACATTTATCTTGGATGTCTTCTCAATATGGAGAATAACCTGGAAGCTGAACTGGCAAGATGTCGCCGCGTGGGTTGGGCAGCCTTCTCATCTATTAACACAGTCGTGGACTGTTGTCATGACCAAGACCTACGAGCCTCCCTCTTCAATTCCACTGTACTCCCTGCAATGTGCTATGGTGCAGAGATGTGGACATTAACAAAATCACTAGAGGACAAATTGAGAGTTACCCAGGCCTCTCTTGAGAGACACTTGGTCGGAATCAATCTCTGGAACCAATGTATGCAAGGTCTCCACAATTCTGACATAAGACGATTATCCCTGGTGAAGGATGCGATAATCCATGCAGACAAGGCAAAATATAGACGGGCAGCTCCACATGTTGCGATGAAACGATGGTCAATCGAGCACAGCAACAGCAGTCTGGTACCCCTAGGGTAAGAGACCGCGTGGAAGACCACCAATGCGTTGGTCAGACTCCCTTGCTGTATGCTGCAACATCGGAGATGCCTCTAGAGGAGCACGTACCACGCACTGGACTTCTGTGGCCCAAGACAGGGTCAGCTGGAGACAAAGTTGGGACCTGCAGCTACGCTGAGGAACGGGTCATCAAGATCATGATGTTTATGTGGTGTTGTCTGAGTTTTGCTGGTTGTCAACTTCACTCTCACGTACTGAGCTATTGGAGTTCAGCGGCAAGACGTAGTCAAGACAGTTAAAGATATGACAGGATGCAGTGAATAACCATGGTGTGTTAGTGTCTAGCTCTTTGCATTTCACACTGTGTTACTGTGTCACTCTCCTATCCGTTGAACCAGTTAATGAGTTCATCTGTATAGTTCACAGAGTCCAATCTACAATAGCTTAGGTAGACAATCTATTTCCTATCAAGGGTTAGTGCCTCCCAGCTACCCTCCATCTCGTAAAGTCTGATAGTCGAAACAATGTTCTGGATGTGTGGTTTTTGCACATGATACAGCTACTTGAAGCCACAGGTTTGAGCATGTTACGTTCTTCCCACCAGAGGTACCACCTTTCCCTACAATCTCATACATCACATTTACAAATGAAAGTATTCTCTTGACACAAACTTACCTCAGTATCTAGCTCCTGCTTTATTCCAACAACTAAATGTGGGACATCAGTATTGTTTACAGACTGATGACAAGAAACAGCGATAAAACATTTCAGACCATAGATGACACTGGCATAAAAATAAGAATCCCTCTAAGGCATTTCAGAACATAAATGATGAAAGATTTAAATGACATTGTAACAAACACTCCATACGACTGTCCGTAGTCTGTACAACAGTTTGAATTTAGTTGCCCCACTCATGTCTCATAATTCCATGACAAACCTAGCTCAACAAAGTAATAATCTGCTTGTTGTTTCCAAACTTTCATCATGGGCACTATGGAAAGAATTTGTAAACTATAATTTAAAATTGATTATTATTAATGAGTTGATTTTTATTAAAACTTACATATATTTGACAGTAAAAATGATGTTATATTTTTATTCATGAAGTGGGAAATAGTTTTGTCTAAGATACTTTAAATTGTGCATACGATATATATCTGACACCTTCAATACTTTACACAAATACAACATGCAAAAGCCAATTTTATAACAAAATAAACACTGATGTCTATTCAAATTCACACTCTCAACGATAAAAATAATAAATCACTCACTCACTCACACTCTTTCACTCTCACAAACACATCATTAAACACACATACTTACACATTTACAAACACATGTGGTAGATTCAACAAGTTCCTGCAATACTCTACTTATTTTTTAATCAATGTTTATGTCATGGAGATTATAGTTTTATAAGTTGGTAGTGACCTTGACAAAACGATTTGACTTATGCTACCTTCACAAGCGTGAGTCAGCTCTGATGGTCTCTCCTATGACCTAAAAAGAACTAACACTATGCTACAGTATAACTTAGTAGATGATGAACTATATAATGAGAATTTTATTCTTAAACCCTTGCCAGTAACCCATCTCTACAAATGTATCTCCTATTGGACAATACGCATGCACCCTGTGTGGTTAGGAAGGAACCAGCACCGTCCTGAACAGACCTGGGAAAAGAGAACCTGCATTCGCCACACCATGACAATCGAGGCCAATCATAAAAGAACATTGGCCTAGGACATGACGATCCAGTTGTCTGGAACTTTTGGTTATAGGTCTAGAGTCTAGGAGAACTCGGCCTAACAAGTAGACAATTGGTGGTGGGGAATGGGCACAGTGAACCCTACCGTGGCTTCTGTAACTTGGAGCGTTGCTAATGCACCCCCTCAATTACTTAATGTCAGGACAGTACATTTCTGGCTTCTGCCCGGGGTGGAAAAAAAATCTACAGACTCACCAGCCCGATAATGTAAAATATGGGAAGTACAAAATTTAAAAGTTTTACAAACAAGCTTGGACGACAAATAGATCATCAAGGTCTGCGCCTGACAGTGGGTGACCAGGCTCCTGCAATGGGTGAAAAATGGACTACTGGAAACAAACATAAACATACTAACATGAGAAAACCTAGGAGGAAGCACGTCCAAACACAAGATAACAAGCTTTCATTTAATGTTCTACAGTTAAATATTTGTGGCCTGAGAAAAAAGACACTTGAGCTTGCCATGGTTTTGGACAACCACAAAGTTCATATAGCTCTCCTAAAAGAAACTCTACACAAGGACATTGACCTGAGCTTGACAGGATACACTAGTTATGCCTGTGAGTGCATTAACTGCTGTGGCATAGTTATCTATATCCGAAATTACATTCAGGGATATGTCACACATATAACAGCCCATTCCACAGACATACAGAAAATCAATATCTGGCACACTGGATTAAAGTACACTATAAACAACATTTACAGGCCCACACAAACGACCGACAACCTGCCAGATCCGCATGAAACACAATATTACAAAACACTCCTTGCAGGTGACTTCAATGGACACTCGCCTTGTTGAGGTTACACTGACCATAACAGTACAGAAAAATTCATTGAGGAGCTCTGCGATGCAACCAATTTTGTCTGTATTGCAGAATGCAGACCTAACGCCAATGCTGCTGCGCAGGGCCTACCTTACTCTCAGTCGATCTGACTTGACGATCTGTTCCTCTGATTTGATAGACTCTTGTAACCTGCAAGTTCTTGATGACATTGGAAGTGATCACGGGCCAATCCGCACCACCAAAACCATTCCCAGTAAAGCATGCTACAAACAGAAAACTCACTTGAACTTTGGTAAAGCTGACTGGAGACTATTCCAAAAATCATCTGACTGCCCGCTGGATAATATTGACAGCAGCAGTGTAGAAAGACTCATTAATGGGGTGACAAGAGCTATTCTATTCTGAATGCACCATTACAAAGCATCCCAAGGGACAGTAGGAAGTCGTACAAACCATTCTATACCAAAGAAATGCAAGCTGTCATATTTGAAAGAAATGAAGCAAGAACAGAAATTGACTATGAATTGGGAATGCCATGTCCATCTTTTCTGGAAAGATACTTTTAAAAGGTGTTCATCCTGAACAATTTGTTGGTTTCTGTGAATATGACTAGTCATATCTCTGGTCATCAAAGAGATTTTCCAGATAGTACTCGCTTATTTGTTTGGGTAAAATTTTGATTGGTTATAAGATCCGGAACGAAGAAATTCTACATCAAACTTTGTTTCAGGATGTTGTGGAAGCAGCGATATCGTGCAAACATTGTTAGGCTGGACATGTGGCACGCATGCCTAACACCACATGGAACAATATTTTGGTGGCCATATGTATGTACATATTCCCGGGGTCACCCACCTATGTGATGGCAAGATGGACTAACCAAAGATCTAGGCCCGCATTGGTACAGCTCTGCAAAAGATCGGAACACATACAGAATGTTGTTGGCTTCCTCACATACTGCCGGACATACGCCGAGGATCATGTATAATGTGTTACAAAAGTACATAAGAGACTAACATGTGGTCAGGCAAAATACTGACTGGACATGTTAGTCAGGGTCAGGTACAATATACTGGCCAAGACCTCCACCTCACTTCCACATAGGTCTCCCTGGAAAGAGGCTGTTTTCATGGCAGCCAGGCTACACCAAGGGTGGAGGATCATCATGATCCTTATAGTAGTCAGCAACATGCAGATAGAACCAAGCATAGGATAACCGCCTGGAGAACCTTGGTGCACCTTCATCAGCATGCTCTGGATGTGAGGAAAGCTACCGCAACCAGCAACTAAACGCCCTTTTTGGGACATGTACAAAAGTAATCTTACTCATTGTGGGCATTCAACAACAACAACACACACATACACATATATATAAGCCCTCATGTCATGAGTCATCCCTTTCATCTCTGTCCATGTCTTCCCTGTTTCCTTTATGTTTGCTGCTCCTCCATGTATATTAGTCTGCCACTACCTCTCTTGCCCTGGGCATTCCAGTACAAAGACCACCTTGTAATGCTATCAACATGTTTCCTTAATGTGTGTTCTAACCAATGCCAGCAATCCTCACCTCATATTCCACTGATATATGTAAGACTCTTTCTAACAGTTCAATATTAGGGATCACATCATACTATTTCAATCCCTCTATGTTGTGCAAGTATCCATTTATGAAAGTCTACACCATTCACGTTGTTGCATTTGTTGTGCAGGCGATATAATAGTATTCTTTCCGATAATGGTTCGATTGTCAGTGATAAAGGATCATAATGTGAGGTGTTGGCCAGAATAGCACAGACAGTAGCGGCCCTTGCACTGCTTAACAAAATCTGGCAAGATAAACGGTTAGCCATATGCACGAAGATCAGGTTAATGCGCACATTGGTCCTGTCAATATTTCTCTATGCTTGTGAGACATTGACAATTACAGCTGACCTGCAGCAGATACAGGCTTTGGAGATGAGATGTTACCGAAGACTTCTAAACGTCACATACAAAGATAAGAGTTATAAATGAGGAAATACGAGAAAGAATTACAACAGCAGTAGGGCCTTTTGAAAACCTTTTGGCAACTGTCAAAAGAAGGAAACTATCTTGGTACAGGCACATATTGAGATCAAACGGTCTTACAAATATGATCCTGCACGAAAAGGGCAAGGCAGACAACGAAAAAGTTGTACCAAAAATAGGTGGGAGGACAACATAAAAGAATGGACCAATCTCCAACCAGATGTGGCACAGGAAGTGGCCGCTGACAGAGAAGGATGGCATGGGATTGTGGGGATGTCTTCATGTGTGCCCCAATGACCTCACTGGGGGATAGTTAAACTTTAGTGGTGAACAACTGTTAAACCTTTGTGTGGAACATAGGTTATTTATTATGAACACTTTTTTTAACCATCATTACAGACATTGTTTAAATGGGGTAATCTGTAGACATCATCTCAAATAGATTTCCTACTATTCTGGGTACATAGTCGTCAGTGTGTTACAGATTCCAAGGTGATTCCCAGTGTGAGTACAGATACTGACCATTGACTAGTTGTACTTTACTTTCGTAAGAGTGTACAACATATTAAATGCTGTACTTTCCTAAATGAGATAATTAACACAAGAAGGCTTTAATACAGGAAAATGTCAAACAGCAGTTGGCAATGGAATATGAAAGTAAGCACATAAAGCTAAGGTGGAGGAACAATGTCAGAATTTCAAGTCTGCTATATTGAGTGTTTTGACTAAGGAGTGTGGTAAAACTAAAAAAGTTAAAATTAGAAAGTAGCGAAAGATATGATGGAATGAAAGTATGAAGGCATCAGGTATGAAGAAAGTATGAAGGCATCAGGTATGAAGAAAGTATGAAGGCAGCAGGTATGAAGAAAGTATGAAGGCAGCAGGTATGAAGAAAGTATGAAGGCAGCAGGTATAAAGACAGCAGGTATGAAGAAAGTATGAAAGCAACAGGTATGAAGAAAGTATGAAGGCAGCAGGTATGAAGACAGCAGGTATGAAGAAAGTATGAAGGCAGCAGGTATGAAGAAAGTATGAAGGCAGCAGGTATGAAGAAAGTATGAAGGCAGCAGGTATGAAGACAGCAGGTATGAAGAAAGTATGAAGACAGCAGGTATGAAGAAAGTATGAAGGCAGCAGGTATGAAGAAAGTATGAAGGCATCAGGTATGAAGAAAGTATGAAGGCAGCAGGTATAAAGAAAGTATGAAGGCAGCAGGTATAAAGACAGCAGGTATGAAGAAAGTATGAAAGCAACAGGTATGAAGAAAGTATGAAGGCAGCAGGTATGAAGACAGCAGGTATGAAGAAAGTATGAAGGCAGCAGGTATGAAGAAAGTATGAAGGCAGCAGGTATGAAGAAAGTATGAAGGCAGCAGGTATGAAGACAGCAGGTATGAAGAAAGTATGAAGACAGCAGGTATGAAGAAAGTATGAAGGCAGCAGGTATGAAGAAAGTATGAAGGCAGCAGGTATGAAGAAAGTATGAAGGCAGCAGGTATGAAGAAAGTATGAAGGAAGCAGGTATGAAGAAAGTATGAAGGCAGCAGGTATGAAGACAGCAGGTATGAAGAAAGTATGAAGGCAGCAGGTATGAAGAAAGTATGAAGGCAGCAGGTATGAAGAAAGTATGAAGGCAGCAGGTATGAAGAAAGTATGAATACAGCAGCAGGTATGAAGAAAGTATGACGGCAGCAGGTATGAAGAAAGTATGAAGGCAGCAGGTATGAAGGCAGCAAGTATGAAGAAAGTATGAAGGCGGCAGGTATGAAGGCAGCCGGTATGAAGAAAGTATGAAGGCAGCAGGTATGAAGAAAGTATGAAGGCAGCAGGTATGAAGAAAGTATGAAGGCAGCAGGTATGAAGAAAGTATGAAGACAAGAAAATGTCTTTCAAGAAATGGTGATGATCTCAAATAGAATAAAACTATACCACTTATAAGAAGGCTAGACGTAAAGTCAGTGTGATTGTACACCAGGGTAGAAAAAGCTTGGCATGAAAAATTGGGTAGGTGATGAGTGAGCAACAATATGCACAATTAAGTTTGGATTAGACATAAGCATAAAAAACCAAAAGACTATGATACTTGGGAAAAGTAACAAGAAACCTTGTATGCAGTTAAAAATAAAAGATCAACTAGTGGAACAGGTACAGAGTTTCTCCTATCTTGTTATGGCCTTTTTCGTCTTGACAGACGGTCAGTAAGCTAGTCTGTTGTAGAGATGACGGTGGCAGCGTCTGTCTTGGAGGGACATTGACTTTTGTGGCTGATTTTGCAGATTCTCGATTGACAGGGACGACAGCAGTGTAAACAGAAAAAGTTTGATTGGTGTGGTGTAGGCTCCTTTCTATTGCGTCGCTTGTCTTCTATCTTTGTCATCAGAACTAGCTCTGATGTCGCTCTCCATGTAGCTCTATCCTCCGCAATCTCCTTCCAGGTATTTGACATTCGTTTCACATGACCTAACCATCTCAGTCTCTTAATGCTCAGAGTTGAGAAGTGGGAAGGTATTGTTGGCGCGTTTCAGTATTTCCGAGTTGGTCATCTTCTCCTGCCACTTTATGTTCATTATACTGCAAAGACATCGCATATTAAAACTGTTTAACCTCTTCTCGTGTCTTGAATGTGTTGTCCATGTTTCTGCTCCGTGTAACAGCATACCAAGCACGCATGCTTGATATATCATGATCTTTGTATTTAGTGTCAGCTTTCTGTAATTCCATGCTATTTCTTTCAGTCTGCCGAAAGTTGTTGATGCTTCCCCTATGCGTATATTGATCTCTTCATTGAGTGATAGTGTTACTGTGGAGCCCAAATATTTGAACACTTGAACTTCATCGAACGGATCTTCATTTAGCGCAATTGTTTTTAATTGGTGCGATTCCAACTTGTTTTAGGACAACCGTTTTTTTTCCTTCACATTTACAGTGAGTGATAACATACTGCAGGCATCAGACAGACAATTAACTAATGATTGTAGAGTGTCCTCGTCGTGCGAAACCAGGGAGCATCATCAGCAAATAGCTCTCTGATGATATTTTCCTTTGCTTTGAATTTAGCCCTGAGCCTTGCCAGATTAAACATCGAGCCATCAAACCTACTGCGGACAAAGACGCCACCAATCTATTATTTGAAAACACAGTGCAGCAAGGCTGCGAAGGAAATTCCGAATTGGGTTGAAGCAAGAACGCAGCCCTGCTTCACCCGGCTTTTGACTTCAAAACTGTTGGATGTATTTTCATCAAACTATCTAGGTCATATAATATCGGAAAATGGCAGCTGTGAAAAATAAATCAGAACTTGAATAGGTTTGGCCAAGATGGTATTCAGTAACATGTGACGCATATGACATCCAAACAGATAAATCATAATTTGAAAATGAGAATTGTCAGGTGTTACATATACTCGTCACTACTTTATAGCGCAGAAACATGGACACTGAATTACACGATGCAAAATATTATTGAAGCCTTCGAAATGTGGGTACATAGAAGATTGGGTCACATTTCATGATTTCTTGGAAAGAGAAGAAAACAAATTTGGAGGAAGGCCTTAGTATTATAAAAGTTGGCTTTGGTCATACAAGACATACCTCCTTGCTGAAGACCACCATACTAGAGAGTAGGGTGGAAGGCAGTCGTTCAAGAGGCAGACAACATTATAAGTAAGTGGGTAGATAACATCAGGACATGGACTGGTAAAAGTCTGTCAGATTGCACCATTGCGGCAAGAGATAGATTACAGATCCATAATTCAATTCGATGCGGAGATGGAACTTTGAACTGAACTGGTGAACTGTGTCGTCAGTGTAATAAATAACTGATTTACCTGTGTTGTTTCTACTTTTTGGTTCATCTTATCTATGTCTGATTTAATGCCTTTCATCTGAATCTGAACCACCGTCTCCGTGTTAATCAATCTGTTGCATCAATAAAGTCCACCATAAAGAACGCTTGGCTTACGACACGTACGGTCATTGTCCTGCCTCGTCGAAAATCCGACGGGAACTACACACAATCTGCTTCCGTAGAACGTTGTTTATGTGTCCCACTTAAACAGGCAAGACGCGTGATATGTTTCTTGTGGAGCGCATCCTTTTGTACGTATTCTGACACATCAATGACACACGGGGGAATCCTCAATTTGGAAAAACAATGAAAATAAGCTCAGGATACATCAGCAAAAGACAAATGATTACAATCATCGGTCGGTCGAATAATTTGACCTTTGCTCTTTCACTTTGTGGCTGTGACGTGGTACACAATGTCTCTGTTTCGGTAGAATTATTATATTTGACGAGAGTGTTCTTGAAACGGTTAGGAAGGAGTTAGGCCAGTGTAAAAACCTATTGACTATAGTAACAACACGAAAATTGACATGGTTTGGACATATATCACGATCGGTGGGGCTGACCAAGACCGTCCTAAAAGGCACTGTGCCTGGGAAACGTAAGAGAGAGAGAGGAAAAAAAAAAGAGATTGGAGGACAATATAAAAGAGTGGAAGGGAAGGTCAATAGCTGAGACTTCGGAGTAGGAGGCTCACCCTGGGGGCCACTCTTCCCCTTCTCTCTCTTCTCACCTCACTCTGTTTCATTTGACTCTATCCCACAGTCACACCCTTGCACAACTTTCACACGCGCCCTCGTGGTAAAGCCCTTCCATTGCACTTTGGTTGGGCTAGCTTCTGAGGGCGAACAAACCTAGCATAGGTACATACAGATGCACACATGCATCCAAGCACTGGTTTATGCGTCCTGATATCGCCCAATTGACTACGGTCTGGGGTGGAAAATGGCGCGCCTCCGCCAGTAGAAACTAGTGAGGCAAACATCTAAGCAAAAAAAAAAAAGTCAATAGCTGAAACTAATACCCTGGTGAAAAATCGAGACGTATGGCGTGAACTGGTTCCACAAACTGCAATAACGGTGCCTCAACGATCTTCTAGGTTACGGGATTGAAGATGAGGGTGATGATTACATTATAATAATATTTAAATTACTGCCATAGATAAGTCAGCCGGTGACGGTAATCATGCCTTCATGGTAATAAACTAAAATAAGTTAACAAATTAAGTGAAGCGTCTAGGCGTAAATTGGCGAAAGAAGCCAGTCTCAAGGCAAATGCGAGTAAATGTCTTAAATTAGAGTCCGTCTTTTAATTCCTAAACAAGATCCGAAGCAAAGACCGAGTGAATTGGACATAATGTTAACATTTTTAGGGTACACATACGTGCTGTTTTAAAAATAGATGTTCTGACCTTCCAATACGCTCAGTAAATACAAATCCTGATTTTCCCGTGCCCCAATTAGACACTTTGTGGAATGCGGAAAACAACAAACGTCATTCATGCGAAACTGTTTAATAGTTATAGGCGTATACGCCAGTGTTGGGATGAGGAGTCGTATAACATGACATGAGCGATGCCATGTTTACGCACAGAAAAGTCCACCGTTGATATGGTCTTTTCACTGAGGCAGTTGCAAGAGAAATGTAGAGAACAACACAGCCCACTATTTCTTGCCTTCATCGACCTCACCAAGGCATTCGACCTAGTAAACAGAGAGGGTATTTTTTTAAGTATTGTCTAAAGTTGGCTGCCCACCTAAACTTCTGAACATGATTAGGTCTTTTATGTGGGGTGAAAGGTACAGTGCTGCATGACGGTCAAGAATCTGAGGCCTTCGACATTAACAGCGGAGTTAAACAAGGTTGTGTCCTGGCTCTGACTCTAGTCAGCATGGGTTTACTAAAGGAAGATCGTGTTTAACCATCTTTTAGAATTCATAGAGTTCACCAAAATGTTAGATGATGGAGAGCCAGTGGATGTTTTCTATCTGGACTTTGCAAAGGCCTTTGATAGAGTTCCTCATCAACGATTGTTTCGAAAGTTGAAAGCACATAGAATAGGGGGTGAAGATGCCAATTGCAAAGATAATTGGTTGACGGGCAGAAGGCAGAGAGAGGCCATAAATAGAAAGTACTCTGGCTGGTGTGATGTAATAAGTGGTATGCCACAGGGATCGGTATTGGGACCAATTTTGTTCTTAATATATATCAATGATTTTGACATTGATATCAGATCCATGATTGCAAAGTTCGCGGATGACACAAAATTATGCGGCAGGGTTTCTTCTCCGGAAGAGGTGGATCCATTGAGATCGGATTTAGATACGATTCTAAAATGGTATGAGAGCTGGCAGATTGAGTTTAATGTAGAAAATGTACAGTCCTCCACATGGGAAGATCCAACAATGAATATAATTACATGATGGGAGAAAACAATAATAGGACAATAAAAAATTGACTGTCTCCAAACAGCTCGATCATGAGAAGGTGTTTCCCTCAATGAGATGTCACATGACTTTTTGTCCCTTGCTACGTCCTTGAATCGCAGAGTGGGACGACCTATTCTTTTAACTCCAATAACCAGTTGTCCATAGAGGAAATCCTTTGGCAGTCTCTCATTTCCCATTCGGTTAACATGCCCTAACCATCGAAGACGTGGGGATGGGAATGGTGGTAAAACCCTGCGGGCATACTTTCATCTTTTTCAGGCTTTTGGTGAGCATAAATCAAACTGCTTGCACCATTCGGCGAATCTGTTTCCCAGTCTCTATATGGCCTCCTACCTATTGGTCATTAGAACTCCATCATCCACAAATATCATTTCCGTAATGAGCACTGTCCTCACCTTGGTCCTCGCACGCAGTCGGGAAAGTTTAAACAGCTGCCTATCTGACCTGGTGTGCGGATAAACACGGTCCACAGATGTGTCATAAGTGTACGATAGGAGCATGGAGAAGAAGATCCAAAAGAGGGTCGGAGCGAGCACACATCCCTGCTTTACATCACTCTTGATGGGAAAAGAGTTTTAAACTGATCCATCGAATAAGACTGAGCCCTTTGTATCAGTGTGAAAATAAATTATCATGCTACGCAGTCGATCTTCTCAAGGAATGGACCCTTTCTACTAACTAAGGTGAAGGTCTGTGGGTTCTAGAAACATCATATAGAGCGGCTTGTCCCGTTCTCTGCACCTGTCCTGGATATGGCGAAGAGATAAAATCATGTCCGTTGTTGATCTACCTACTCTAAAGCCACGCTAAGATTCTGGGTACGCCCAGTTTGCGAGCAGTCTCAAGCTGTTGAGTAGAATGCGGGCGTAAACTTTGCATTCAACGCCCAGGAGCGAGATCCCTCTATAATTATTGCGGTCACCGGGGTTACTTTTGTTTTTGTAAATCGTCACAATGAGAGCGTCAAGAACATCTTGGGGGATTGCACATTTCTCCCAATAGAGGCATAGGGGGTCAAACATCGGCTGAGCTAGTGCTGATTTCCTGCATTTGATGGCTTCAGGTGGGATACCATCTCCCAATAGTGTTTTGCCGTTTTGAGAGATAGTTGATAACCTTGGCAAGCTCATCCAGAGTAGGTGGTCTGTAAAGTTCCTCCATAATGGACAGGACTTGTAGCCTTCACAAGACCTCGTCAGTGAACACCGTTTCCAGTGAGTAGAGCACGCATCTGGTCATCTGCTGGTCACGGTCCATGGTTCTCACACCTGTCAGAGATTTCAGGAGGAAGTAAAAGTGGGCCGCAGCACCTTTCAATGTAGTACCCAGGGCCATCTTTATGCCTCTATACAAGTCCTGGATATTTTTCTTCACACAGTTTTTGCCAGTACTCGTTCGCTTATTGTCTATCGGCTCGTTGACTAGTGACTCAGGCCCTCCTGAGGGCAGCAATCGTCCTCTCATTTGAGCATTTTCTTAAAGTGATCTCTCGATTGACCTCAATTAATGGTTCCATCCTTGCGAGATGTGCACTGAACCAGCCGTGAATGGCACGGCACGTTTCTTCAGGCCAAACGTAGCTAATGCTGTATTATAAATGACACCTTCCATAACGTTCCACTTAGCTGTGGCGTCACACTCTGATCCTTTTTGAAGAGCAAGATTTCAGATCAGACACAAACCTCTCCGCATTGGAAGTAATCTGCTCAGTGTTGATGTCCCTTTTGTTTGGAACGGCATATTGTTCGATGCTGCAAGCATACCGAGCATGGTCGCAGTCTTCACTGTGGTAGCTTCTATTGGAGAGGACCATGTTTAGAGCTAAGCATCTGGGGACAATCAAGTCGTTCTGATACCATCGATGCGACCTGACGTGTCTCCGTGATACTTTCTGTTGCGACTTGTTCTTGAAGAAAGTATCTGTAATACATTATAATGGGTCTTGTTGAGTGCACAACTCCAGCAACTCTGACTTGTCATTTTTCCTGTCAATATCATGATGTCCGATGCAGGTGGGCCGCGCTATGTGGTCCCGATCTACTCTTACTTCTCATGAAGTCGCCGAGAAGAAAGAGTGCTCCTTCCCTGGTGCTGTTATTTATCATTTCCTCCAGCTGTTTCCTCCAGAATTGATTCTTCACTTTCCCCGGAGATGCCGGGAGTTGGGGCATAGACGCCAAGGACATTATCAGGACCTGTAGCCATGACGAGATGAATGGCTAGTAACCTCTCAGAGTCCTCCAAGGGAGGATCTACCAAGATCATAAGGGTGTTTCTAATGGCAAAGCCAACACGACCCTTCCAGATGAACGTGTCGTTTTTCTTCTTAAGTGAGCCACTAGAGGCAAGTCTGGTTTCATGTTGGGCAGCTATGTCGACATTCAATCGAGAGAGCTCCATATCAATGACGGCTGTCTTCCTGGCATCCCCGATATCTCGAAGATCATTGGAGATGCTTGTACACATAGTACGTACTATAGGAGATGCTTGTGCGCATAGTACGCACGTTCCAGCTTGCACATCGAAGAGCTGGAGTCTTCTTTTTATGTTTGGCCTTGTCTGGTGCACATTTTACATCCACTTGGCATGTATGCACTAAGCTCCAGCCACCCACTGGAGCAGGCAAATGTTGACGAGTCAACACTACTGACCGGGGGCTGCCCGCCTGAGGCGTGTGGTAGTTGAGCAATGGTACGCCATGATCCCTCCCACCGTCAAAGCTGACCAATGGCCATCCTTCCCTACGCCAATGGGATATGACACGTAGACTGCCAGCTTCCGTGTTGTCTCCACACACACGAACGAGGCTGGAGTTGTCTCTCCAGGAAGCAAGCCTGGACACTGAATATGGAGACCCTGGGTTGCCCAAACTGCAAGATCCTCCTCTCGGCTTCACTGGTGCAATCCAAAGGAATGCAAAGCATGACAATTTAGCATTAGCTCAGCTGCAGGGGCTGACGGAATGAGTAAATCGCAATGGGCAGATGAGCTTGTAAGGAGGGGAGGAGAATGTGATCAAGAAGACAGCAAAATCACATACTTTGAGAAAAAGAGAGTTGTCCAGACTGTCAGAAGAGAACAGAACCAACCCAACGATAACTACCACACCCTTGACCGGCAAGGGCAGACTATCATTCTTCGCTTCAGGACTGGGCACAATAGACTGAATAAACACACGGACAGGCTTCGTCCCAAGTGGTCCGCCGGGGTCTTTGTGTATGACACAGACAAGAATAGCACAACTGCCCCACAGAGAACATGTCATAAGAGGCGACTGTGTGACATGCATAACACCGGCCATGGTTAGGTGGTTTGTTTAGAGCAGCATAGATGGCACATAACAGGCTGCGGGTCTACTTTTCTCTAGTGCTTGAGTCTATTAAGATGGACTCAAACATCAGTTAACCACCCTCTGTAAGTACTTGTCCCAACGCAGCGGAGTATTAAGTTGCTCGAGCCTAGCCCGCTAAGCAGGAAACCCTTCTCCAGGCTACGTTCAGCTCAGATCAGAGTTGGGACCTGCACATGGGCATCTGCCCTGACGTGGATATTAGCTACTCGATGCATCATATGCTTCTCTCATAGTCCCAGGGCTAGCCAGCGCTCCCTGACACTTGTGGGTTTAAAATCAGAGTTCACCATCTCCTAGACGAACTGCCTGGACAGTATAAAGAGCGTCATCTACCCAGGTTTGGAGTCAGAGTTAAATTTCTTTCACTGCCAACCAAAGTTAATGAGCCCAATCTGTCCGCCCAGTTATACCGCCCCACAATAGCATCTTACAATAACATTGATTATAAAACATGAAGCCATCGTTTTGGTTGGGAAACATCCGTTCCTGAGAATGACAGAACAGTGAAGAGCTCTCTTCATCTGCTTTATTGACTACCCGTAAAAAAAATGCTTTTGACATGGTGCCGTGAAACAAACGTTTTCCTCCTTTAGAACATACTGAACTTGTATGAAAACAAAACAGCGAATATTTCACGCAGGGAGGGGATACCAAACACAGTCGATATCAAGAAAAGGGTGATCAGGGATGCCCATTAATTATCTATAAGCCTATGTAATATGTATTCGGAGGTGATGATAGCAGAATCCACCATAAATTGCAACATAGAGGTCAAGGTAAACGGAGAACGAATAAGTGCCATCAAATTTGCGGATGATCAAGCCATCATACTAGGAACAAAGACATCATACAAAAACTACTCACCTGGACCAATGACACAGCAATAACACAGTACTCAGTAAATGAGTAACCTGTTTTGGAAACAGGTATTGACAGTAAGATCTGGAAAGAATTACTTACATATTCTATTTTAATATAGAAAACGATACGAAACAGGCATGTGTTGTTAAATTGACTAGTTAGCATATACACAAAGTTAATTTTCAAACAGACGACATGGCTAAACAAGAATGTAAGAATAAGCTAAGCAAGAAAATGAGCAAGGGTTGCAGGAACTGGCGGACAGTCAACAATTGAAGTGAAGACTATGGATTGGTCTTTAACATTAGGTAAACAAAAACTGACAATTAGCAAAACAGGCATAAAGTCCACATTGACCATCATAGTAAACGGGGAGATACTGAAGCAAGTAAGCAATTGGCTTGTACCTACGACAGATAATAACAAGCGATGTTAGATGCGAAAGTGAAGTGAAGAAGAAAATAGGAATGGTCAAAAACACATTTTTTAACAACTTACAACAGAACAACTATATTTGACATCCAGCCAAATAAACTAAAAACAAGTCGTCAAGTGTTTTATATTCATTATTACTATATTGTGCGGAAACATACACGATAAGCAAACACTTTGAGAACAAAAAAGAGGCTCTTGAAATGTGGACATGCATAAGAACGAATCGCATTTCGTAGTAAGAAAAGTAAAGTAAAACAAAGAAAGAAGTAATGACAAAATTAGGAATGGCCCAATTAATGGGAATGGAAATACCCGAAATCAGAAGACGGCGCAATTTGTGGGAAGCAACACCAAATGACGAACTAAAAATTGTAGGTTGGCGTGTACGATAAAGGCAACAGACAGAGAATGTTGGAGGTTCATTGCAAACTTTCGACGCTCTTGACAACAAAGTTTTTAAAAAAAATCTTCAATACGGATAACCATCGATGTAGAGGACTAGCTCTCTTGTCAGGAAGAGTGCTTTGGTACCATCCAATATGGCGACTGTTGCTCATCTGATAGAAAGAAAAGCGACCATTTAAGCTAATTAGATCCTTAAGGACCCGACGTTTGTAAGTAAATAATGATGCTTTTTCGGTGCACTCATGCTGCTAAGAGTCTAGGTGTTCTGATTTTCGTTAAGAGGTCAAATATCATGTCTGTCCAGTTCCACACCATCTAAGAAAAATTGAAAAGTCAACAAAAAAAAGTAACAACCAGAACGAGACAAAAGAAACTGTCTCGTTCTGGTTCTCATTTTGCTTGCAGATTTGTCCAAGTCCTATGGCATTAAAGCTGAGATTGAACAAAACACTTTGATCTCCTTGTGATTTAAAAAAAAAATCTATATTCTATAGAAAGTGCCCTTTACCACAAAGTTTTGTACACCTTGTACTTTTCTGATAAAATTATTTATTGTCAACAGAGTTATCATTTTAATTCTTATTTTTAACTTGAACAGTAGTAGTAGTGTAGAACTTAGAAGTATAGACTACACCAGATTCCAGAGAGAAGTTAAAGTGAATTGCCGGGGCATAAATCATTCAAGCGGACAGTGAAACAAAATGAAACAAGAAGTAGAAACAACACAGATAAACCAGGTAGGGATTTACCTATTTTTTTTTGGTTTTGTTTGTTTTTTAACATTTAGCCCACTGTACTGAAAAAAATTACGTCTTTTTTACTGCAACTGCTTGATTTTTCAGTTTGTCATGCCCGACGTGGTTGTTGATTTTGAGAACCTCCAATCTTTTTTTTAAAATTTTGTGTGTGTGTGTGTCTAGAGACAAATAGTCTATTAATAAAGAACTTGTTGGTGTTGTTATTGTGTGTATGTTATATTCTGAGATACAATAGATGAGCGTGATAGTGGTAAAAAATAGCACAATGACAAACATATGGACTCACCCGGTAGCGGTGTCCCTTGGTTAGAAAAAAAAATTTGCTGAAAAATGTACTAATACTACTACTACTATCGATGTTTACTGTAATGTCTATGTCACTTCGACTATAAATTTAATTATTGTATCTGCAATATTGTATTGCATTGCATCGACGATGACCAATCCAGATGACAGCAAGGACAAATTCAACGAAGAACTTGACTCTGTTCTCTTGTCGGTCCCAAAGTCTGAGAAGCTAGTCATCCTTAGTGACTTCAATGCCAGAGTGGGGACCGACCATTGGATCTGGGATGGAATGCTTGGTATGCACAGGCAAGTGCAATAGCAATGGTCTGGTCTTCTATTGCATGGGCTATGTTCAGCCCACGACAATCATGGACACAATGTTTCGCTTGCCCACTCAGATCAAAACATCATGGATGCATCCAAGATCAAAGCAATAGCACTTAATTGATTATGTTATCACCAGGAAGATTTACAGGCGTGATGTAAGAGTGACCAAAGCTGTGTGTGGTGCAGAGTGCTGGACCGACCACAGCCTTATTGTGTCCAAACTTGACTTGCACATCAAATCCAGGAGGCTGCATCATGTCACTTATCAAGGAAAAATATGAGCTATTTAGAGCTCATCAAAGGGATACGTCATTTGCAGCCAAAAAGATGGCATTCACAACCATAAGAAGTGGTCCAATAAAATCTCAGGAAAATGAAGGATAGATGATTGGGAAACATATATATGCAGACATAAACAACTCAAAATGCTTCTATGGTGTTTGAAAGACTATTTATGACCCTCAACGATTGAATGCAACTCTATTTTTAAATGCAGATGACTTAGAACAATGTGACTTTAAACCAAGAATTCGGGAATGCTGGTCGGAACACTTCTGCATGGTCCTCAACCAATCATCGTCCATCTGCGACGAGGCCATACGACACTCCTGAACAGGGAACTGGACTGGATGTTCCTCCCAATATCGAGGAGGTCAGAGCAGCGATCAACCAACTATGAAATGGGAATGCTCCAGGTGCGGGCGGACCTGATACCGGCTGAGATCTACAAAGTAGGCAACTGTGTCCTAACACAGAGACTGAGTTGTACAACACAAAATGGACCATTGAAACTGTTTAACAAGAACTGAAGGATGCTACCATCATCTATTTATACAAGCGAAAAGTAAACCATCAATCCTGCGACAATCACAAAGGAATCTCCTTCCTATCTACTGCTGGCAAGAAACTGGCATGAGTTCCCAACTGATTGATTGATCACCTAGAACATGGTCTTCTTCCAAAGAACCAATGTGACTTCAGATCGGGTCCAGAACTTTGGATATGATATTCGCGGCTCGATAACTCCAGGAGAAATGCCAAGAGCATCAGCGTGAGCTATATATGACTTTTAGGGATCTGACAAAGGCCTTTGACATGTAGAGCATCCACACACTACTGCAGAGGGCCTAGATTAGGTAGGCCAGCCACGTCGTGCGCATGCCAGACAACTACATCCCCAAACAACTATTGTATGGTGAGCTGAAAGAAGTCATGTATCTGGTTGATGGGCAGAAAAAGCGTTTCAAAGACTCTAAAAATATCTCTGACACGCTTCAACATTGATGTAACCTCATGGAAATGACTGGTACAGGACTGCCAGCCATGGCATGGAAACACCACCAGAGATGCCTCCATTGTTGAGTAACGCCAGACCTCCGAGGTGCAGAGAAAACATACTTTGCAAAAAGACAAAACAACTGACACATGTTCAATTCTGACCTTTAAATGCATATATGGAAAGTGTTTCTGTGCCAGAATTGGACTATACAGCAACCTCCTGACTCACCCGTGAGGTGCAACACAACATGTTTTACTGCTGTTGTCGTCATCGCTTTGTGATGGACGGCTATTATTATTATTATAAAGTAATGAACAAAAGCATGACATTTCAAAGTGTTACATCGTTACAAAAATTAAACAAATTTGTTAAAACTATAATTGCAACCTAATCACTAAAAATAAATAAAATAATGCATTTCAAAATTCATTGCTCAGGGAAATATGCATTTGCTTTTAAAAATGGCAGTCACTCATCATGCTCTGCTAAAAGGGATCATCTGTTGTCAGAAAATGTGTCGCCAGCAGTGCTGAACAGATGTTCTTTTTGGACTCATGTTGTAGGTGCGGCAGATATCACTGAGCAGAGACCAGGAGGACATTTTTAGTGTTCTGCTATCTGGACATTAGACCAATATTTCTCTTCCTGTGTGAATCCTTGAGCCCCTTACTGGGGAGGAAAAAAATAGGACCTGGGCAATCTCCATGCATGCTGTTAAAGATAACCAAAGCGAGTGGTGCATGTGGCTAGCAACCTCATGTAAAACAAATTGCTGCTGCATACGCTCACAAAGTGCTTTTCTGTAGACTTCATGAAAAGGTGAACTATGATGACGACCCTATACACCTGCTTGAGTGAAAAACAGACAAGAATAATGAATTTGAATCTGGCAATCATCTCTGCATATTACCAGTACTGGAAACTTGAAATTAATGTAGAGAAAACTGTTCATTCTAAACAAAAGAGCTACAAGGAAAACAATGAGATTGGAATGAAAGTAGTATAATTGATATAAATAAAACCCCGGAGAAACCTTGTTGCCTGACTGAAGACTCACCATGAAATTCCCATATAGGCAAGCATAATAAAAAACATTCACAAGACTTAGCATTTCTCTACCTCTGTGTAGTGGATAGATCAACTTTAACTGCACTTATTATATAGTGGATATGTTCACTCAGTAATCAATTACTTTCTTCCTTTCAAGCCATTGCAAGCAAAAGCCTCCTATAACAAGAGTACAAAATCATGTTGCAAAGCTGATATAATTTTTGCAATAGATTTTTTTAAATTCCATCAACACATAATCATCCTACAGATACAATAAGATAGCTTGAATGACTGGCAAAACCATTGACAAACATGCATTTTTATTGTCTATTTCATGTATGAGTTCAAAAGGCTTCAGCAATGTCACAAGGGCAAACTTTTTGGGTATAAAATTAATCTCCCCCCCCCCTTCCCTTACCACCGGTACTGGATAGATGCATAAAGGATTAATATGTTCACGAAACTGTGTGGGTACATTGTTCTGATGATGCTGTCGCTCATGCCAGTGAAGAAACTGAAAAGCTCTCTTTAGAAAGTATCTTTAGAGCACTGAAATATGTTGTCTGTTAGATGGTGATACGGCAATAGATGAATCGACAATCTTTAGACTGCAGATTCTCACAAAAGTTTGACAGGAATGGGCACTTGAGAGGGCGAGTTAGGAGACTGTACAACCAGAGATGTACAGAAACTGTCATCAAACATACCATTGCCACCTTCGGAAAGAGACTGGACACCTTTTGTTCTGTATGGAATGTAGTGATTTAAATTCTGATAAAATAGACTCAGGTACCACCTATTCAACAAATTGAAGATAGGTGGCACCGACGAATGCCTGTGTGGTACCGGGAAAATGACCGCTGAGCATTTGCTGCAAAACTGCCCGACATACGAGGATCAGAGAGAGCAGATGTGGCCATCACCAGTGGCAACACTAGACAAGCTCTATGGCAGTGTCGACAGCCTCAGGATGACTGCGTACGAAGAAGAAGAAGAAATTCTGATAATAGAACATAGTATAAAGCTTAATAACAGTAAAATGTACTGGTTACAATGATATCTGTTACATGTTATTATCATTTTTATGTCATCTATATTCTGATGTGATCTGTCACTCTTTCATTTTACCAGGATACAAAGAATGAAGATACCAATGTCCCACATTTAGTGACAGAAATAAAACAGGAACTAGATAATGAGGTAAGTTTCTTTTTATAAACTTCTGCCATTCAGGAAAGAGTAAGGGGGATAAATTTGACATCCATATAAATGGAGAAAGTCTGGAACAAGTTACAAGCTACCTATACTTTGGCCAGCTAGTAATGAAGTATGGCACATGCTATAGGGAAATAATTAAAAGAATTGCAATGGTGAAGAATACATTTAATTGAGACACATACTTCTGTCCAAGCAAATATCTCAGAAACTAAAAATGAGTTCAGTTCTACTGTATGGAGTAGAAACTTGGACACTGACAAAGAAAATGGAGAAGCGGGTTGCAGCCTTTGAAATGTGGGTCTTCAGAAGACTGACTAGTTTCTTGAAAAGACAGAAAAACAAATAGATGCTTTTGGAGAAGACGCTTCTGAAGGAAATAAAAAAGTAGGAAAGCAAAATGTTTTGGTCTGCTGACAGTTGTAGCAGAAGACAGGAGAGTCAGAGGTACAGATGGACAAACACCATCAAGATGTGGTCAGTACACAATCTGACTGAGTTCACTGACTTGCCCAGCTGGAGTTCCATTAACATCAACCTCTGCTGCAGAGATGGCACTTGATGATGATGACAGGAGAGAAAGAATTGCTGGAAAGAGAAATGTCAACAGGGAAAGTGGAAATACTTTCTCTGAAACATCTAGGAGACAGCTATCCATCTGTTAGTAGAAAGCAACATATAGATATCTTATGAATTATCCTATCTTTTTAATTCTTTCAAGTATAATTTTGTTTAAATAATTCTTTCAGTCTACAGCAAGTGCAGCTACTCAGTATGCAAATAGTTTTTAAAAAAAAAAAAAAAAGGGAAATAAATGAATCTAAAACTAATTGAACTAACATTACCATCTAAAGATCTTTCAGTTCAGTTTAAGTGCCATCTCTGCATCAAAGGTCAGCAGCAATGGATCTCCAGTGTACTCTGTATCTCTTGCCGTAATTGTGCAATCTGACTGGCTTTTTCCAGACCATCTCCTGATGTTATACACCCAGTTATAATATTGTCTGCCTCTTGAACGACTGCCTTCCACCCTGCCATCCAGTAGGGTCTTCAACAAGCACGTATGTCTTGTTATATGACTAAAATAACATAACTGTCTAACCCTTTTTTGGTGACTAATTATCTTTTCACCCTCAACCTTTTCAATACCTCCACATTTGTTTTCTTCTCTTTCCAAGAAATGTAACTCAAACTTCTATATACCCACATTTCAAAGGCTTCAATACTCTTTTCCAACTTGTTATTCATTTTCCATGTTTCTGCGTCATAAAGTTAGTGACACCTGACAATAGTCATAACACCTGACAATACTCATTTTCAAATTATGATTTATCTGTTTGGATGTCAGTATGTGTCATATGTTACTGAATACCATCTTGGCCATACCTATGCTCTTTCTGATTTCTTTTACACAGTTGCCTTCTTCCATATCTAGATTTTGCAAAGGCCTTTGATAGAGTACCTCATAAGAGATTATTTTGAAAGTTAAAATCACATGGAATAGGTGGGGAAGTTGCCAAATGGATTGAAAATTGGTTAACGGGAAGAAGGCAGAGGGTGGGCATAAATAAGGAGTACTCTGAGTGGTGTGAAATGAAAAGTGGAGTGCCACAGGGCTCGGTTTTGGGACCAATTTTATTCTTGATATATATAAATGATTTGGACATTGATATGGGATCTATGATTGCAAAATTTGCTGATGACACAAAACTATGCAGTAGTGTCTCATCTAAAGCAGAAGTGGATATATTGATGTCGGATTTAGATAAAATTCTAGAATGGTCTGTAAGCTGGCAAATGGGGTTTAATGAAGATAAATGTACAGTCATACACATGGGTAGATCCAATATGGAATATAATTACAGAATGGGAGAGAACAATATTAGAAAGATAGATAAGGAAAGGGACCTAGGGGTTATAATAGATCATACAGGTAAGGTGAGTGAGCAAGTTAAGGTAGCAGTGAAAAAGGCAAATGCAATGTTAGGTATGATAAAAAGAAATATTAAACATAGGAGCAAGGAAGTGATAGTCAAACTGTATAAAGCATTAGTTAGACCTAGATTGGAGTATTGTGTACAGGTGTGGAGTCCTTATCATAGAGGGGATATAAACATATTGGAAAGAATACAAAAAAGAGCGACACAGCTGATAGTGGGATTACAGTTATGAGGAAAGACTCAGAATAACCGGCCTACAGTGTCTAGAAGAGAGAAGAATTCGTGGTGACAATACAGGTTTATAAGATGATCAGAGGAATGGATAAATTAAACTATAACAAGTTTTTTAAAATACAGCTACCCATAATAACAAGAGGGCATAGCTACAAGTTGACTAAAGAAAGGTCCAGATTAGATATTAGGAAATATTTTTTTAGTCAGAGAGTGGTGAATGCTTGGAATGCATTGCCAGGGAAGGTAGTAGAGGCAGGGACCATTAATGCATTTAAGAATAAATTGTATGCCCATTGCTTTTAGAGCAAAGTTATGTAAACGAAACTGGTTGTATACAGACTCTGCAGGGTCTTCTAAACCAGTATAAAGACGTTAAGTTATAAAACTCTGTACCTGTTCCAGTAGTTGATCTTTAATTTTTATCTGCATCCACGGTTTCTTGTTACTTTTCCTAAGAATCATAGTCTGTGTTTTTATGTTTATGTCTAGTACAAACTCTTGAATTATTTTGTTTATTGTTGTCACAAGCTCCTGTAATTCTAGCTCACTTTTTGTCACCAAAACTGTATTTTCCACATATCTTAGGTTATTAATTGCCACTCCTCCAATGACAAGCCCTGGCATCCCCTCTATCTGTTTGAATATTTGTTCTGTTTTTAAATATTAAAAAGACAAAGGAATAATACACGTCCCTGTCTCTCCTTATTTTACATCTATATTTGGAGAGCATAATTTTCTTGATTTTACTGTAGCAGTTTGTGCCCAGTACAGATGATTGAGCAGTCTCATATCTTTACCATCTAGACCTATTTCTTGGAGACATTTAATTAATTTCTCATGTTGGACTGTTAAAAGCCTTCTGGTAGTCTATGAAGCAAATATAAATGTCATTTTGAATTTCTATATATTTATCTGTCAGAATTCTCAAACAGAAAATTGCTTCCCTTGTTCCTTTATACTTTAAAAAAACAGATTGTTCTTCTGAAACTTCCCTCTCTACTTTTCCTCTTATTCTAAAGTCAACTTTTCTGTTGTATGAGGTTTTTTCAGGAGTGTCATAAATGTAGATGTTTCAAGTCCGTTAGTATGCATCAAGTATTGTAGGTGTCATTATACAGATCAGTGAGTATATCCATACCAAAATCCTCCAGGGCCGCTATCATATATATGTTTATATATGTTGCTTTCAATTTTCTCTTGGCTCCACGACTGTCCTTAAAAAGTTCCCTTGTATATTCTGTCTGTTTGATACATCACTCTCATCCATAAAAATGGGACCATTCCTATTTCGGATGCAGAATTTAAATAAATACAAATTATGTAACAAAAACTTCAACCACAGTTGTTATACCGCTAATGGCCAGTGTGTTGATCAACAGTAGATCTACCTTTTTTTTTTAATTGCAAGATTATCAAATTATAAGTAAATGCTATATTTATTAAATAATTACAGAACCTGATGGTAGTGATAAACATCAGTAAAATAGATTGAGCATGATCATGTTTAAAGCGACTAATCTGCTAAGTTAATGGATTAATTGTAATTTGTGGAGTGCGGTAATGGCGGACACTGGGAAACGTCAAAGTAATCAGTATGGTGAAATTACATTAAACACTTTCAGCCCCAGCGAGCAAATGCAGCTTGGAATTTATCCTGTCAAATATGGGACTCTGTTTATCCATCTGACCAAGAAATTAAGAGCTCCCACAAAATGCATTAAGAGATAAAATGATAGCAGCAGGGTGGTTCAGCTTCAACCACTGCGTGGCTCCAAGCTACTCAATGGGCGATTTAACGTAGAACATTGTCAGTCTCACAACGGAACCGCATTTGCAACACCATCATCAGGAGTCAAACTTGCTTCAATGATGGTGTTGCTTGTACAGGTGGGCCGGCCACATGGTACACTTACCTTAGAATTGATGGACACGTAAAGTGATGTCATGATGGCCCTACATCGTTAATTGTTGACCCAGATGTTCACCAATGAGATGGAGGGATGACCTACAACAAGACCTTGGTTCGGCATGGTACTCTAAGGCGAAAGACTGATGAGTTAGACCACATTTGGCTACCTGACATAAGCACATGCTAAGCCTGAAAAAAACACCAGAATTTCAGTATTTTGTTGATGTTGTTCAATGCCTACAATGAGTATGTTTACTTTTTCGTACATCCTGAAAAGAGTTGAATGGAGAGTTGCTATAGCTTTCCTCACATCCTGATCATTTGATGAAGGTGGACCTGGGTCCTCCATGCTATTGTGATATCCTTGGCTTGCATGACACGGACTACTACGGGGATCACGTCGATCCCCACTTTGTTAGCCAGACTGCCATGAAACAGCCTGTTTCCAGGGAGAATAGCATGGAAAAGAGGTGGGGTCAGTATATTTCACCTGACCTTGACTAACATAGTCTGATCAGTTTGTTTTTCTTGACCTCTCCTTGCAATTATACTACAGTATGCTGTTATTTCATCTTCTGTTTAGAAAAGTGTGTAAATAAAGTTATGTATTGTAAAGGTATTTGAATTGATTTAAGATTTAATCTGTGTTACATTTAGTTCTCTTTAAATAGTTATTGTTCTACCATTGTATCTTTATTCACATTTTTCTTTATTATTTATTTTCAGACTGAATACAATGTTCAATCACAGCTTCCTATCCTGCCAGAAAAAATGGAAGGGGAGCAAATTTGTATAGTAAGATTTTTAAAAAACAAACAAACAAATATTTTAAACTGTTACAGCATTTCCATCACATTTTCTCTGCATGGAGCATGGTACTACAACTGTCACTTTCAATTGATTCATTTATTTGGTTTGAGGCTATGAGGCTTTAGTTGATTTGGACATTACAACTACTATTTTATTTGGCCTCCAGTTCCACATTTTCTCTGCAGACTCCAATCTAGGTCTCATGACTGGTTATATTTTGTTATATATCCATTTTTTCTCTTTAACAATTCCCAGTCCTAGATAAATATGCCAATTTGAGTTAAGTCACTATTCTGTATTTCAAAGTTTTATTCTAAATAAAATAATTTAATGTTAAACAACTGGAGCTAAAGTTATGATCTGAACATCATGAGGCACATAATTAAACTATCTAGGCATATAACGTGTGCATATCTGGTTCAAGATGGTGCCAGACTTTTCAAAGCAGATACAAGTTGTGTATTTCACGATGCATTTTTCACTACTGTCGGTGAAATGTGTGTCGTGACAGTGTGAAATGCTTTTCTGAATGTGTCCTTCGTCGTTCTGAAACATGCTTGTATACGTATCTGTTGAGAATTATAACATTTTGTCTTCATGAACAGCGGTAGCTAGAGAGTACCATGACGTCAAGATTTCTCCGATATGATGTCGCAGTTTCTTACTTAGCGGTCACAAGATATATACATGTCAACTATCAACTGCTGCCATGCAGTTGGGCTGGGAACAGGCAAAGGCTATGGAAACAGCCCCAGAATATGGCTGCAAGAATTCAATTGTTGCAGTGTACGAAAAGGACTGGAGAGTTTCAACTGGTTGGAGAGAAACTCCTATATGGTCCTCATAAGTGATAGAAATATAGCAACGCATAAGTTGCCGCTAACGCAGCCTTGTAGACTGAGTAACCACCAGTATAAGTGGTCAACTCTGCGGATGAACAGAGAAGGGCATTCACTTGTCCTGTCGGCCAGAAAAGGCTGACAAAAGACGGCGGTCACAAACCACCCAGGTGGATGTGGAAGGCAAGGGGAAATCACCACATTAATTTCCCCAGAAAGGGTCATGATATCTCACATATAAATCAATATATCGGCAAAGACGAAATCTTGGATGATCCAGGTGTTGTGTCTGGCAAGAGAGGAAACAAGGTGTCTTGTGCTGTCATCAAGCGAAATCCTTGTTTCAATATAAGTACATGGAACGTTTGTACAATGATGAAGATGGGAAAGTTGGATAACATAATAATGGAGATGAGAAGACTACACATAAATACACTTGGTCTGAGTGAGACACGTTGGAGAGATGAGGGGGAATATCAAAGTGAAGATATATACAAATAATATAATACACTCAGGATGTGTGAAAGGGCAAGGAGGAGTAGCCTGCAACTGGATAAAAAGTCAACAGCTGCTCTGACAGAGGTGACCATACACAACCACAGATTAATGTAATTGAGAATGGCTTCTGATCCAGTAGATAGTCATAACACAAATATATATGCCCACATCAGCGCACAATGAAGATGAGATAGAAGAGATGTATGGTACTCTAGAACAAATAGAAGAGATGTATGGTACTCTAGAACAAATACTGAGAACAACAAAGGCCATAGCTAATGTCGTGATAATGGGAGATTGGAGTGCGATTGTTGGCATGGGCTCTAAGCTGGACATAGTTTGGAAGAATGGGATGGGTACTAGGAATGACAGAGGACAATGACTAGTAGACTTCTGCCACTAGGAAAACTACATAATAACAAACACCTGGAAGTTGCATAGAAGGAAATACACATGGACTGGGAATAAGGAGAGATATCAAATAGATTACATGATGGTGAAAACAAGATATAGAAACCAAGTTAAAAAAATCAATTGCTTACCCTGGTGCGATAGGATTCAGATCATAATTTGCTTATTATGAAATGCCAACTACGATGGAAGAAATCAGGAAAATTGAAAAAAATAGCGAAGTGGAATTTAAGTGCTTCAGATGAGTTGGTGAAAAGAGTTAAATTCCAAAGCTCTGTGACTTTTGATTTCTGAAGATATAGATCATCAGTGGAAGAATATAAAAGAGGCAGCAGAGATAACATTAGGTAAAACGAAAGCAGAAAACAAGAAACCGTGGGTAACACCTGAAATGCTAAACAAAATGGAGGACAGACGTAGATGGAAAAAAATTAATACCGAGCGTGGTATTGCGTCATATAAGTGTATCAATAATGAACTGGATCGAGAGTGCAATATGGTGAGAGAAAAATGATGGTGGCTAGAACAACGTGAGGAAATTGAAGATCTGGAGAGTCCATAAGAAAGTAAAATAATCGTTTCGTAAACCTAAGGGCATACAATCACGGATGATTAATGACAAGAATGAGAAACCAATAACAGACCCAGAAAACAAAAAAGGAAAATGGAGAGAATATGTTAAGGAATTGTACGATGATGGGGGCCTGTATCAAGATAACACACAACTAAATAACATACCATTGACAGAAGAGAGATTACCTATAACCAGAGAAGAATTTAATAAGGCACTTTCTTTAATCTCGAACAACAAGGCATCAGGGATAGATAAATTATTTATCGAGCCACTGAAAGCAGCGCCAGAGACTTTTCATGATTTACTTTTTCAAAATGTTGATGACATTTACAAGAAGGGAATATGGCCAAAAGATCACCCAACTTCAATATTAATTCCATTGCCAAAAAAATAAAATGCTATAGAATTCCAAACGATAAGTTTGATAACACATGCATCTAAAATTCTTTTGAAGATTATTCATATGAGAATTGATGGAAAAATAGAGGAGGTACTGAAAGATAACCAGTTTGGATTTCGCAAGGTCAGAGGTACACCGGATGCCATCTGATCATTGCGACTTCTCGCAGAAAAAATTATAGATCAAGGACATATATCTTGTTTATCTGTTTTATCGACTACGAGAAAGTCTTTGACCGAGTTCCAGCAAAACTATTTCAGATTTTGCAGCAAGTAGGTATAGAAAGATCACTCATTAGGTTAATCCAGAACCTGTATGAAAATCAAGAGGCGATTATTTCAATCACAGAAGGTCTCATGGATCCAGTTTCAATAAAACAGGGTATACAACATGGCTGCTTGCTCTCACAGAGTCTCTATAATGCATATTCTGGGATAATGATGGCCAAGGTTATGCGGAGTTGTAATAGGGGTGTTAAAGTTAATGGTATGAAAGTTAATGCCATAAAATTTGCTGATGACCAAGCGATAGTGGGAGAATCAGTATCAATGTTGCAAATGCTGATTGATAAAATTAATAGCACTGCCAAAGATTTTGGCATGAAAATAAACACATCAAAGACAAAGACTTTGGTAATATCTAAGCAACATAAGCACATAAATATATCCATCGATGGAGAAATAATTGAACAAGTACAGATGTTTACATATTTGGGGCAAACCATAACAGAAGATGCCCGCAATGAGACAGAAATTAAGACAAGGATTGCAATGGGAAAAAAAGGGCGTAAGAGAAAAACATAAATTGTTAACATCAAAGAAATATCAGGATAGAACCGAGGGAAAGAATAATCGCCACTCATAAACTTGGACTCAAATTTTTGTAAAAACTATGGATCAAAATTAGGCAAGATTTGTGTATTTTTGTGAGAAATATACAAGAGCTTAGTGAGGCCAAAATCAAGGAAGGTGTTCTTATAAGTCCACAAATATATCAATGCATCCGAGATAAACACTTTGATATCCTTACAAGTGATGAAAAATTAGTGTGGAATGCTTTCCACCAAGTGACAACAAATTTTCCTAGAAACATTAAAGCTGACACAAGTGCCATGAGCTTCTAAAAACCCTCTCAGGCACTGCGAAATTACGTTTTCTGCATTCTCGTCTGCATTTCTCTTTTTGTTAGCCCATGGGTTTGTCAGTGACAAGCATGGGGGACATGCTCATTGGGGCATTTCTGCATTTAAGAAAAGGTATAGAGGGAAGTGGAATGCAGCCATGCCTTCACATTGATATCCCTATTCTCTTAGCCAAACTATACTAGTGCAGCTTGTTTTCAGGGCAGCTGCTTAGAGGAGGATTAGGTTTTTGGTCATCTCTGTTTCACTGACCCTAATGCAAGCAGCTAGCTATGAATCACTGGCTGCTGTCAGTTCATTCACTGCTCTGCTTATTTAACTCCAAACAAATTGAGCTAAAATTATGATCTAAACATTGTAAATCCACAAACAGATGAAACCTGTTGAGATGCAAAGGAATAAAGCAGTTAAGGAAGCTTATGAGCAAAGTAGCAGAATGAAATTGGATCATCCCAATAGACTCCTTGTGGATAACATGCAGCCAAAAAACAGAATTAAACTAGTCTGTACAGTATGTTAATGAAATAAAAGACAGATACCATATACCAGAAAGAAGACAAGAGTTACAGAGAGTATTAAAAGATATACCACCACAAACATTCTTTAAAACACCAGAAATACTTATAAGATTAATAGATGATACAACCAAACATTCAGATCCAAGTACTCTCATTCAAACAGCTCAAAGAACTATTGATGCCTATCCCGATGAATCAGAAATGAATCAAGAATACATGTATATACTGATGGATCTGCATAATGACGTTTATATAGAATACCCAGACAGATCCTCTGATGAACTGTCTGATGCTTCCAGGGAAGTTTGCTCAACTATGAAGCCGAGATCACTGCACTTGAATCTGCTTTGCAAATTCCTGCAGCCAAACGACAACCCAACCTATCTGGGAGTCACATTTGATCGGCGCATGACATGGAAAAGTCAGATTGAGAGAAACCGAATGAAAGCCAGAGAAAGAATGCCAATCATGAGGAAACTTGCTGGCACTAGCTGGGGAGCAGACGAAGGCATACTAAAGAAACTGTACACTGGAAGAGTGAGACCAGTTCTCGAGTATGGCATTGCGGCATGGACAACAGCAGCGAAGGCGAACTTCGATAAAGTTAACAAACTTCAAAACCAAGCCATGAGAATTATAACAGGTGGCATGAAGTCAACGCCAATTGTAGAACTTGAAAAGATTACAAAACTGCAATCCATGACCGATAGAAGAGACTGCAGAGCCCAGCTGCAGTCAGAGAAACTCCGAAGACTGACCGACCATCCAATGCACCAGAGACTAAACAATTTGGGAAATGGGAAACTAAAGCGGAGAAACTTTGCAGAAATAGCCAAAGCAAAGATGCACGAAGATCCCATAAACGCACTAACAACACCAAAACCCATCACTACTGTACGAAAACCTACCTGGAGGCAGGATATATTTCCAGAGGTGGTAGAAAATATACCAGGTATTGCAAACAAAAACTGCCAGACTGAAAAAGAAAGGAGAGATACTACCCTAAGCTTCATAACGAAAAGCTACCCAAGCATGGACTGGACCCATGCATACACCGACGGCTCTGTAACAAACACATCACAGAACGGAGGGGCAGGAGCATTCCTGAACCTACCAAATGGCAGAAAAATAACACTGTCATTTGCTACTGGTAAGTACACAAGCAATTTCAGAGCGGAGGCAGGGGCACTGAGGGCGGCAGTGGAAGAAATGGTGACACAGTGAAAATGAGAGCCATATAGTCCTGCTGACAGATGCTCTCGCCGTAGTCACAGCGCTAAAAAGCCAGAAAAACACTGAGCTTAATGACTTAAGAGCAGCACTCTGCAAACTGTGCCAGCAGTCCGCACCAAAAAGGGTAGTGGTACAGTGGGTCCCATCTCACTGCAACATCCAAGGCAACGAGGAGGCAGACAGACTGGCAAAAGAAGGTGCAAGACTACCACAAACAGATACCAGTATGACGTACGAAGAGTCAAAACGGCTTATCAAAGCCAGATACATGACCAAATGGGAAACCGAACATACTGGTTACACCAAAAACGATGCCTATTACCAGTTGAACCGAAGAGAGCAGGTCGTTGTCTTCAGACTTCGCACTGGCCACAACAGACTGAGGTACCACCTATTCAACAAATTGAAGATAGGGTGTACCGACGAATGCCCGTGCGGTACTGGTAAAATGACCGCTGAACATCTGCTGCAGAACTGCCCGACATACGAGGATCAGAGAGAGCAGATGTGGCCATTACCAGTGGAACTGCAAGACAAGCTCTATGGCAGTGGCGACAGCCTCAGGATGACCGCCGCTTTTTTCGAAAAAATAATGGTTACTGTCTGACTGCGTACGAAGAAGAAGAAGAAGAAGAAGAATCTGCTTTGTACTATCTGAGAATAATTTTGGATGCCTTTACCTCAAAGGCCTAAAACATTGAAGTCCGTTCGTGAAGCATTTGAAAGATGCTTTGAACATTGTAGATCTCTTGAAGTCCAACTTGCCTTGTGCTAAATGTGTCAACTTTATTACCTAACTTTCTAAAATGTCTTCCTATCGGAAATATCTATACAATAGTTCAACACCAATTGTGCATGAGTGGACATCTGCATTTTGTAATGCCGTCCAAAGAATTGAAATTCTTCTTCTTCGTACTCTGTCAGACGTCAACTTGAATTTGTTTGAAGAAAGCAGCTGTCATCCTGAGGCTGTCGACACTGCCATAGAGCTTGTCTAGTGTTGGCACTGGTGATGGCCACATGTGCTTTCTCTGGTCCTTGTATATCGGGCAATTTTGCAGCAGATGTTCAGCTGTCATTTTCCCTGTACCACAGGTGCATTCGTCAGTGCCACCTATCTTCAGTTTATTGAATAGATGGTACCTCAGTCTGTTGTGGCGTGTGCGGAGTCTGAAGACCACGACCTGCTCTCTTCTGTTTAACTGATAATAGGCATAATGTTTTGTATAGCCAGTATGTTCTGTTTCCCATTTGGCCATGTATCTGGCCCTAATAAACCTTTTGGACTCCTCGTAGGTCACACTAAAATCTTGTTGTGGTAGTCTTGCACCTTCTTTTGCCAGTCTGTCTTTATCCTCGTTGCCTTGGATGTTACAGTGGGATGGAACCTACTGTACCACTACTCTTTTTGGTGCGGACTGCTGGCATAGTTGACAGAGTACTGCTCTTAAATCATTAAGTTCAGTATTTTTCTGGCTTTTTAGTGCTGTAACCATGGCCAGGGCATCTGTAAACAGGACTATATGGCTTTCATTGCTTTCGCCTGTCAGCCTTGCTTTTACTGCAGCCTTCAGTTCCTCTACCTCCGCTCTGAAATTGCTTGAGAATTTTCCAGTTGCCACTGACAGTGTGAATTGAAATTCTACAAACTAAATCATTATCAGGTGCCCTGCCGGTCGTTGTTGCCAATCATGGACCTCCATCCACTTCTATCATGTGTGTCGTTTACCAACTCTGTTGATTGTTCACAATGCCATTCTCTTACAAATGACTGTGTCCATGGCCGCGAGCCAGGCGGCCTGCAGTTTTGTTGGGGAGGTGGTGATCTGTTTTAGCCAGGTGTTGCGAGGGCTGCCCCGAGGATGTCTCCAGGATGAGCATGGCTTCTTCCTATAACTCTTCCCCACAGCCTGCAGGAGCATCTCATGGGCTGGGACTTCCTGGGACAGGCAAACAATATGAGCGACGAGAGCCAACGACGATCAATTGTTGAGACAATGCCTGCAAGTTGAGTACGTTGAACTACTTCGCTGTTGGAAATCATGTCATGCCAGACAATCCTGAGGATGCGCCTCTAGTTGTGCAGGTAGAAGGCCTCAAGATGCTTCCGGTCCTGTTGTAGTAGTGTCCAGGACTCAGAGACATACAGAAGGAGTAAATACGAAGCCTGGTCTACAGGGAGAGCCTTTGCTGGGACCAGACTCTGCGGAGTGAGTGCATGGATGAAGCCGCTAAGTCCATCCTAAGGGTGATGTCATGACTGCTGCATACGTCAGAGTGCTGCCGAAGTAGACTAATTCCTCGGTGACTGCAACAGGGTTGTCGTTCATGGTGATGCTTAGCACAGAGGGGCCCCTGCTGAGGTTTTGGAGTTTCGTCTTTGTCCAGATGTGCAAGCCTAGATGGGTAGCCGATCGATCCAGTGCCTCTAGGGGGCCTACCACGGCCTGAGAATCGTAGCCTGGTATGACGACGTTATCAGCATAGACTCAGGGGGAATATTATCAGGGCCCGTGGCTCTGCCGTCATGACAGTAATTTGCCGTCATTTTTGTAATGAATGTCTTGGAGTATTAACACTGGATAATTATGAAAATATACTGTAAAATCTCACATATAATGCGCACAGTTTTTACTCATCTTAGTAGGAAGAAGTAGAAGAACAAAGTGGCATTGGAAATATTGCATAATAAGAAAAAGGCAAATCTTGGTTGAGAGTGATGACGGAGGGGTCTAAAGTACCTACCATTTAGATGGTGCATATATCTGTTTCTGTATGTTGTTACCTATACTTTGTTTTTTAAATGTTTCATAAAATAAAATGATGCATATTATACATGCGCCTTTCATTTTATCATAAAATGTTGGGTCAAATCAAGCGTGCGTATTATAAAGGATATTTTACGATATGTAGATTCCTAAAAGTAGACAATAGTTTGTTTGTCATTGTTTCAGAAATCTGAAGGGATTAACAGCAATGAAGGTTTAAATATTATAGACAGTAAAATTGAAAGCTATGTTGAGACAGTTGTCAAAGAGGAGAAAGTACAAGAGCCTGATGGGAATGGTGAAGAGATAGCGATGAATGCACAAGAGGGTAAGTCATTCATTGGAAATGTGATTTGAAATGTGTTTACATAGTATCCAGTTAGAATGACTCGTGACTAATTCCTGTTAGTTCTTCTTGGTGTAGCATCTCTAGTTTGAATTTAATGTCTGCTTTCATATTTTATTAGATAATTCCATATTGCACTGCAGCTTTCCTGTTTGTCAGCGATTTTAGTGTTTGCTTGATTTCTAGATTTGTTCGTGTTCTTAGACTGAGATTTAAATATTTTTGCTGTTTCAATGTTATATTTGAAAATTTCCATTTCCGTTCAAGATTTCTTCAAAATATTCCACTCATCTGGATATATAAATAATTATAACTGCATTTATACATTTCAGATGTCTGCTGCTGTACACAGGGCTGCTTTGTATGCTGCAGGAATGGTATTAACCAATATGACAAGAATATTTTTTACATTGATCAATCCTTAGAACCTGTAAGAAATGGTGCTTTCTCTGGGAGACTAAGAGAACACATTAAAGACACTGTGGAAGAGACAGGAGAATTGTGCTTCACAGCTAAAGTGAGGTCTGGTACAGATAGTGTACGTTGGAGAACAAATGAGATGAGAGAATCAGGGAAAGTCTTGGACTGCCAGATGATGGCTGCAGGTTTTAAGATGACTAAGAATGATGAGAGTCTGGCTTTAAGAAATGGAGATGATAGAAAACTTTCAGAGAGTGAACTTGATTTTTATGAGAACAGTGGTCAGTGTGCTATAACTGATATAAGTTCAGAAATGTACAGCAATCTACAGTCCCATAATAGAGATGAGGTAGTAGGGAAACATTACAGGTTTTATAGTGGAGAAGGGTTTCATCTAAGCAGTTCATTAGATGCACAGAAACAAGTTCAAATGGGACATAGACCATACAAGTGTGATGTTTGTGGTGTTGGATTTACTAAGAATGGACATCTTAATGGACATAAAAGAACACATACAGGAGAGAAGCCATACAAGTGTGATGTTTGTGGTGTTGGATTTTCTGAGAACGGACATCTTACTAGACACAAAAGAACACATACGGGAGAAAAGCCTTACAAGTGTACTGTTTGTGGTGTTGGGTTTTCTCGAAGTGGAAATCTGAAAACACATTTCAAAATACACACAGGAGAGAAACCCTATAAATGTGATGTTTGTGGAGTTGGATTTTCTGAGAATGGACATTTTATTAGACACAAAAGAACACATACAGGAGAGAAGCCTTACAAATGTGACATCTGTGGTGTTGGATTTTGTGAGAATGGACTTCTTAATAGACATAAAAGAGCACATACAGGAGAAAAGCCTTACAAGTGTGATGTCTGTGGTGTTGGCTTTTGTGAGAATGGGGATCTTACTAGACACAAAAGAACACATACAGGGGAGAGGCCTTACAAATGTAATATTTGCGGTACTGGATTTTCTCGAAGTGGAAACCTGAAGACTCACATCAAAATACATACAGGAGAGAAACCTTACAAGTGTGATATTTGTGGTGTTGGATTTTCTGAGAATGGACATCTTATTAGACACATAAGAACACATACAGGAGAGAAGCCTTATATGTGTGATGTTTGTGGTGTTGGGTTTTCTAACACTGGACACCTAAAGACACATAAGAGAACACATACAGGTGAGAAACCTTACAAGTGTGATGTTTGTGGTGTTGGATTTTCTGAGAATGGATATCTTACTAGACACAAAAGAATACATACAGGAGAAAGGCCTTACAAGTGTGAGGAATGTGGTGCTCGGTTTTCTAACAGTGGAGACCTAAAGACACATAAAAGAACACATACAGGAGAGAAACCTTACAAGTGTAATGTTTGTGGTACTGGGTTTTCTCGAAGTGGAAACCTAAAGGCACATAGCAAAATACATACAGAAGATAAACCTTGCAAATGTGATTTTTGTGGTGCTGGATTTTCTGACAATAGAGTTCTTACAAGACACAAACGAGTACACGCAGAAGAGAAGCTGCTCAAGAATGATGTATGTGGCGTTGAGTTATGTCAAAATGGAAGTATCAAGACTCATAAAAGATAGCACTTAGCAGAGAATTCCCCCCCCCCACACGTATGATATGTTTTTATAATAGTGGAAACATGAAGACCATTAAAAGACAACATTCAGGAGAGACACTTTTCAAGTGTGGTATTTGTGGTAACTGATTTACTTACAGAGGAACCCATAAGGCACATAAAAGAACATACACATGAAAGAAACCTTAGAAATGTAATATTTGTGGTGTTGGGTTTTCTCACAGTGGAAACCTTGAGAATCTTATGATAAATCTTGCTGGATTTATGCCTTACAAGTGTGATGTTTGTATCTTCAAATTGTAAGTCTATTACTGGTACTACAAAAGAATGCATGCGGCAAAGAAACCTTAGAAGTATGATGTACGTGATACTGTCAGACAAAACCATAACATTTTACACTCTAACACGACCAAAAGCAATAACTAAAATTTCATATTCCTACACCCTGACATGATTGAAAGCCCATTCAAATATAGCTAGCAATGTTTCTCCGGAAGAGCAAAAATTGCACCATGAACTAAGCTTATTTATATTTTTTTAATGTATTTTTTCAGTTGAATTCAATGCCAAAAAGATTCATTGCACCCATGCGAAGAAGTTGAGCTAGAATTGTTAGAGGATTGACACTTGTATGACAGAAATCACTTTTTTTATTTTACCATATTCACAATTTTTAAATTTTTTTTAGTGTAGGTATGGCATATGGAACAAATAGTCACCCAAAGAACAGTGCTAATAAAGCAAATGAAACTTCATCTAGCGTAAATGTTTTTGTGAATGAAAACAATGTCAATGGGGGAAAGAATCTTACATGGCTGTTTAGACAATGAAATTCACTGTTACAGAACAAGTACTGGTATCAACATATGAAACAAATAATCAAATGTTAACGCCATGTTTCGTTATCATTTGTTTTGTGTGTTGTGTGCTTTCTGTAGAGACAATTGATGTTTATACACACGCATCTGAGTCAATAAAAGTGCTGCAAACTAGCAAAATTAGAGCAATCAAGCCACAACCAAACATCCCAGCCGACCAAAGAACTACTAAAAATATAATATGCAACAGAACAAATGCAGACAACAATAGATGGGCTTATTGACTGTAAGTATAACTGCATGCAGACATGTCTCAAGTCAATAGCATCAACAATTCCAGTCGAAGAGAACGGGGTATAATTTTCAGGCTCTGAACAAGACATGTACCGTTAAACAAACACCTACACAAAGTGATTGCTGACCATACACCTAACTTGAAGCACTGTGACAGAAAAGAGGAAACAATCAAAACACCATCTTCTGGACTGTCCATCATTGTCAGAATTGCGGAAGCAATTAGACCCACAAAACCTCCATTACCAACACCATGTATGGAGACACAAAGCAACCGAAGAAAACATATATTAACTGGCACAGGGAAAAGTTTACTTTCTTGAGCCAAGTATGTTTAGCTGGTGTTGTAACTTCATGTTGTCAGATTTCTGTTATGTCATCTACTCATCTGTCACGTGGTCTTCCCCATGCCTTGTAACCTGATCTCATTCTGTTGTAAGCACGCAATGGTAGCTGATCAGGTTGCATCCTTTTGAGACGACAAAGTAATTATAGTTTCTGTCTTGATATTTATTCAGCACAAATGGGTAGCTCTCACCATATTTCTAGGGAACCATGACTAGTGTCAGAGCTGGCTGAAATATACTGATCAAGATCTAACCTCACATCCTCAGCATGATTTCTGGAAACATACTGTGTTCTAGCAGTCTGGCTAAAGAAGTGTAGATTGGACATCGTCACTCTGATGACCATATTGGTGAGCTTACTGGCACTATGACCAGGGGGGCAATGGGATACTTTGTCAAGTGCACCTGTAAGGCCACTGTAACACACCACCTAAGAAACGTCAAGACTTAACTAAGTGCTGTCAACAATGCTGTTCTTAACATTAGTCTTGGAGTTAATGTGCTGCATATATCACGTCAACTGTCCCACAATCTGCTTGAAAACCATACTATATCTCTGAGAGTAGACCTTGTTCAAGGTGACCAGTTAGGCAGAACTCGAACCAAAATTTTACCCACTATTGACAGTTGTCCATTTGCTGCTTATTCTTAGTTCGAGTGTGATATTAGTCTGTTGTGGGGTCATGAATGTTGTATTTTTCTAGTGAATCTCACCAGCGAGTTGGGGGCCATCCCCGAGGTCTCCTTTTATCGTGCGGGTACCACATAGTGGTTATGGTACTCCATCTTTCATCTTGTCTTCTGGATATATGACCAGCCCAGCAGTGTTTTGAATGGTTAATGTACTGTAGGACATCCTTGATGTGTGACATTCTCCGGATGTCGCTATTGTGTAGTTCGCTCTGCCGCTGTCGTCTGAGAGTTATGCTCACGAGGCGTCTTTCAAGAGATGCGTGTGCTTGTATAGGTGTATAATAATGGCATGTCATTACCTGTGGAACTTTTTTAACTTCCCACATACATCGAAGAAATTTTAATCCTGAAAGAGCACAGGTACCCGTGGCTGGTAAATCACAGTGAGGAGAGAATCTGACCTGGAAACCTTGCCTCTAGGAGATGATAGCATTTCTGACCTCAGCCTAATTAGGTTCGAGGTTAAGCCCCTGATTAATACTAGCGAGGCATATGAACTATGGCTTGTTCACTGATGATGTACAACAGGTTTTCTCATAGTGAAAATCTGAGAGCACACAAGAGAACACATATAGAAGAGAGAGTCCTACAGTTGTGACACACTCACATGCTTTATTAGAATTGAACCTCTGAACTTGTCCCATACATGATCTCATATATGCTTGCCAGTGCAATAAAAAACACCAGAGATGAACAAATGCTGTGGGAAATCAGATAATTGCTCAACAATATAAATAAAAACCTCAACAGTCACTCTTCAGTGGCTACCCTCCAGTTGTGGAATCACAGGGAACAAGAGAGCTGATGTCCTATCCAAGGCAGGTGGCAAGAACCAACTTAGCCACACAGCGTCTTACAAAGAGGCAAATACTATCATCCACAATCACTTCAACTTAAAATGGAAGAAATACATGGGACGTGAGCAATAGACCTGACACAAACCACCATCGTTCGCCTGAGAACAGGACACTGCAGACTATTGGGTCACTTACATCGGCTCAAGATATCACAAACAAGTGACTGTTTATGTGGAACCGGAGTCCAGCCCCCTGAACACATCCCAATATACAGAGACCTATGATGCCAAACCTGACCAGAGAGAGCTAAGGTGACGCAGAAGCTGTGGGGCTGTCACCTGGATCAGGATAGGACTGTGGACTTCCTGCTAGAAATGGGACCATCTTGGATTTCATCTCCCATTCACTGACAACTGCGCCCTTAACACCTGCCCAAAACAAGAAATGCAGTTTGCCATGATGGAGTTTTTGGCTGCGTGCAGCCTTCTTGATTAGTGCCGCAAAATGACCAGAACACCAGCAAACATCAAGGTGTTCAATACGCTCAGCAAACTGTGTTGGCAAAAGATCGAGGAAGACCACACCATTTTCTCCAGACGAAGAGTCGTGCAGAAGCATCAAGCAAATCGCCGAGCACCAGCACGTGATCCCATCTCTTGAAGCAGCAGACGGAACGAGAGTGACCTCACATGTGCAGATAGAGTCCTGAGGCTTCTATACAAATTTATTCAAGACATTGCTTCCTCTCCCTCATCCTTTAACCAAATCACCTACACTTCCTTTACTACTCCCACACTTCCTGATTATAGAGATCCGAAGTGCTATTGAAAGCACACTCTCAGGCAAGAATGGAATCACGGCAGAGATACTAAAAGGATGTGGCCCCCCACTGTATGCAGCGCTTGAACAACGATTCGCACGTTTTCTAGAAGAGAAGGAAATCCCATCGGACTGGCAAGAGTCAAAGACTGTCTTACTATACAAGAAAGGAGACAAAGAAGACCTGACTAACTACCGCTCTATCATCCTCCTCTCAGTACTGTACAAAGTATTCACCAGATGCCTCCTGGCGAGGATCCGCAACACCCTCAAGGAAGTCCAACTCATAGAGCAGGCTGTGTTCAGGCGCATCTAGCGTTTGATTGAGGTAGCAAGATAGGACTACACACCGCTAGTGTTGACATTCATTGACTATAAAAAGGCATTTGACTCGGTCGAACCGGAGTATGTGTGGACAGCTCTGTAAGAGCAAGGAATCAAAGCTGGCTACATAGATATGTTGAAATGTTGCTATGATGGATGCACCACCATCATTCATCCATTCATACGACCGATAACTATGGCCACGTAAAAAAGGGGACGACAGGGCGACCCCCATCTCGCCAACCTTTTTTCTGCATGTATGGAGTTGACGATGAGACATTGCGGCTGGAGGGAGTACGGCATCGGCAAAAATGAACGATTACTCAGCCACCTAAGATTTGCTGACAATATGAAACTTATCAGAGAGACACCCATTGAAGCGACACAGATCCTAGCATTGCTGGAAGCGGAGGGCAAGAAAGCGTGCCTCACCATAAATAAAGAAAAAAAATGAAGCTATGTGCAACTGTTTTGTGGAGCCCAACCCCGTGTCCCCAAACGATACATGACTGGAGGATTTTGACAAATACATCTACCTCAGCCGCCTCCTCAACATGGAAAATAACTTGAAATTTGATAAAGGCAGCAACAGATGTCACAAGACTGAGTTGATATATTCGATTCAGTGGTGCTACCAGCGTTATGCTATGGAAGTGAAACCTGGTCTCTTACATGAGCGATGGAAAATCCAGTTAAGGGCAACACATGCCTTGCTTGAGAGCCATCTCGTTGGCCTATCGCTTAGGCAACAGCGCCAGATGGGCTTACACAACAGTGCCATCTGGGCATTGCCACACGTCAAGCGTCAACGATGTCATACATCATGCCAACAATACCGCTGGGCTGGCCATGTAGTCAGAAGGAAAGACGAACGCTGGAGCACAGCAACCACTGGCATCCGCGCGGCAAAAAAAGACCACCTGGCAGACCCTCTACTAGATGGCAAAATTCGCTTTTGCTGCACAACACTCACGATCCTAAAACAAACAAGTTAGACATCTACTGGACAACCCATGCTCGAGACAGAATTGACTGGAAATTGAGTGAGACCACCACAAAACCCAAAAAACATAGCACTGCTTGAGCCCAGCCCGCTAAGCAGAGACATGCACCCGGCTACTACCAACTCGCACAAGAGTTGGGACATGCACAAGGGCTAATGCCCTTGTAGGTGCACAGGTCTACTTAAGACTAGGAAAACCAATTTACTCTACCAGGCTGCTCATGGGAAGCGAACCAAACATCGCCATACAAAACGATCATCATTCAGGCAATTGAAAGCTTCACCTAAGCAGTACCCTCACCAGAGAAGATCATTTCAACACTGGAGGCTAACAACAGGTTTGCAAAGGTGGGCTCTTTATTTGGGAGGCTGCAAGTAAACATCTGTAACTGACAAGGCATTGGTCTGACAACCAAGGTAAAAGTATTGTGCTGTAGTGCTAACTGCTCTGTTTTGTGCCTGCAAAACCTGAACAATGAAAATAATAAATGCTGGACAGTTAAATCGTTTCCAAATTAACTGCTCACGGTCAGATGGCAGGACAAAGTACCAAATGTTGAAATTCTTAATTCTTATAAACAATCGTCGATTTCGTTATTCACAGCCTCACTCAACTCACTGTCTTAAGTCATTAAGTGTCTTCTATATCGCTGCATTCAATTTCCACATCGAATTCAGTCGAATCTTTCGAATACCCATCAAGATTTAGGGCGTTATCTCTGTATGTAGTCAATTTATACTTCAGCCTGAGTGATGAGGTCTCTCTGCTGGCTGTGTTTAAAATACTTTTTTGAATTTCCTGACGAGTATCACTGTTGTCTTTGTCTGTCTGGTGTCTGGGCAACACATCGACAGAAAAAAACAGAGACACTTCTTTTCGTCTGTCTTCAGGATACTTCCTGTGGTGTCTTAAATGTTGGGGATAAGCTGGCTGGCTTGTCTTTCCATTCATCTTTCTATCCATGTGCAAGAACTTCTGTAGTGTATTATCATTACCCACACCTGTAATGAACTCCTCCCACTTCTCGCTTTTGGACACACTAGCTAATGCTTTAAAATAATTGGTGGCTTTGTGTTTTAGCTCATTCTTCTCGTTCAATGTGACAATAGCTCATTCTTCTCGTTCAATGTGACAATAGCTCATTCTTCTCGTTCAATGTGACAATAGCTCATTCTTCTCGTTCAATGTGACAATAGCTCATTCTTCTCGTTCAATGTGACAATAGCTCATTCTTCTCGTTCAATGTGACATTAGCTCATTCTTCTCGTTCAATGTGACAATAGCTCGTTCAATGTGACAATAGCTCATTCTTCTCGTTCAATGTGACAACATTATTATCATCTCTCTTTCTGGCTTTACGCCAATCCTTTATTGCCGCCTTCTTTTCTCCACAGACCGTATCAACAGCTTGATTCCAAAAGGATGGTTGGACAAAAGGGGATCTAGTGGTCTTGCGCCCGATTGTCTGGAGCAGCTTGTTCACTACAATATCCTGTTCATGTATCTGAACACCAGTTTAGCTTTCCTGTGTCTGTTGTGTTTTCCTCTGGGTATAAGTACGACACATGGCAGGTGGTCACTCTCTTGTACCTCTAATACGTCCCAGCATGTTGATGAAGCAACATCACTGGATATAAGTGCCAGGTCGATAACCCCATCCTGGTCAAGATGCTAGTCTATTTGAACATTTGTCATTCATGACAGTGAAGTTCGTGTGGACTAATGCCTGGCTCAAGGCAAACCCTTATCTATTTTCAGTGGCATTTCCCCACTCCTTTGACCTAGCATTAAAGTCGCCTGCAATGAGGTATTTTTTGCTCAATTCTGATGTCTGACAGAAAACTCTCACTTTACGTCCTCGAAAAGATGATCTACGTGAGCGTATACGTTGTAGATTCTCCATTCTTGGTGGTTAATTGTTACTACAATCCCTTGTAGCTCGACATCCTCAATTTTACAGGTGCTAGTATCTATCCGTGTATGGGGAAGTTCTTGCTTCACATACATTGCCAGTCCCCGCTTACCGGGCCCACATGGATTACTGTAGCACCTGTATCCTGGACACTTGATGGCAACATTCTCCTTCAAGCAGGTCTCCTGGATCATGAAGATGTTGAAATCGTATACCAATTTTTGGAGAATGAATTTGCGTTGGGTAGCACTGCGGCAATTCCAGTAGCCTATACGTACATTGTTTAAACCAAGTCTATCTGACTTTCTTTGACATTTTCTCTTTCCGGCTCTTTTCCTTCTCTCTCTCCTCTTGTCTTCCCTTCCTTTGTGCCATTTTCTGGAGACATTGATGTCAGACCACGATCTTCGTAGCTCCCTCGATGACTCTTATGTGTGGTTTGTCACCAGAGTTTTCCTTCTCCTAGAAGAGTTGTCTGCGGGGCTGAAAAGTCTCCTCTACTTGGTTTGTGGTCGGTAGCCTCTGCCATTTTTATTGCGGTGTCACATTATTGTACGGGTAACAGTGAAATTTGACCAACCATGTCTTCAAATTCACGATCAGCTATGTATCTAAATCACAGTACAATCGATGCCCATCCGTTAATCTTGCTAACCAATCACTTGGTACACACTAGGTCTATTGTAATGTTACTTCCTACACCACATAAGGTTGGTATAAACTACCACCATCTGAGGAAATTTACCCACTGTCACGGTACAGGTGACGCTGAACCTAGACCACGTGTGTCGTCCTAGTAAGTCAGTTTTGCAACACGATCACAACGAATACGGCGATAATCCTTGAAAACTGGCTAACCGAAGCCTGTGAGGTATATAACATTAACACTAAAGTATACTATGGTGTTATAATTGTTACAGCAGATAGATACATTAAAGTATACTGTGTTGTTTTAATTGTAACATTTAAATTATAATATGTTGATTACAAAAATAAGTGGAAAACAATGATTAGAGTGAGTCATGTGATGAAAGTATTTTGATGGCCAGAACCAACATGGTACCAGCAAGTCAGTCGTTGATTTCTTAATCATGTGGGAGGGAAGAACAACTAGAATTATTGCTCCCAAATGGGAACAAGATTTTTCATATTTTATATTTTTTAAAACAGATATATTTGTTGTACTCTTTTCTGACTTGCTTGCAAAATCGTTGTTGTATTGTTCTTTTGCGCTGTGGTGGTAGTGCTTTCATATTTCCGTACAAAATAGTAATCATCATTAGCATGTGTCATTAACAATTAATATTCCTTCTACAACAATCTGATCTTCAACTCTTAGTATACCGACACTAAAACCACGTTTTTACACCGCCTGTTTCATAATTATTTTTTTAGGTTAGCGTTACATAACATATTTTATCATAATTTTCTTATTTTAAACATTACATTAATTTTATCTCAAATACAAATGGGCATAACTTAATGGGCTATCAAACAGAACTACTTTCTGTATTTATATTTAAACAAATTCAAAAATAGTCATTTACTTTATTGTAAATACATTTTTTATTAAACATTTTTTTTTTAAAGTTTGAACTTCCCATAATATATCAAGCTTTGTACATGTCTGAAACTCCCAACTTTAGCCAGCACCGATAGAATATCCATTCATACACAACTTATACAAGTTGTATCATTTTCTGTCGGTAAATAAAGATTTAGTGTGCATTTATATCTTAGAAATGACATTGTGAATAAAAAGCCAGCAAGGAAACTTCTATAAGTTGAGGTTACAGCACCATAATATATTATAACATAATGTTCTTATTTGTGTATTTATTGTACAAAATTGAATAGGCTATCAAATAGAACCAATTTGTCTTCACGTAAAGAAAAATAGATAAATAGTGGTCCACAGAAATTTATGATCCAGGATAAAAAGTGCCTTATTAAGGACAGTGACGTACTGGCACGATGGACAGAGTACTGTTCCAAGTTATACAACTATGAGGGACGGAACGAACCTGAGAAAATAATCCCTCCAACATCAACAACTATAGAGGATAACCACCCAACTGATAACGAAGAAAGTAGTAGCTGCAGCGGTAAAGACATTGAGAAGAGGGAAGGCGGCTGGCATGGAGAATATACTAGCACAGCTCTTACAGGTAGGTGGTGGGGGGTAGAGGTGGAAGGTCTGACACCCATCTGCAACAAAAATATGGGTGACAGGAAACTGGCTGGACTTATAAACAATATCAATGGTTATACCGTCACCTAAGTCTGGAAACCTAAAGCTGTGCCAAAATTACAGACCAATAAGCCTCATCAGCCACCCTAGCAAGGTCATGCTTAGATTAATCCTCGACCGATTGAAACCCCAAGCAGAGAACATCATTGCCGAGGAGCAAGCAGATAGACGGGGAAGAAGCAGTGGAAATAAGTAGTGGAAAAGCAAACACTAAAATGATAAAGCAGAAGCAAAAAGAGGAAACCAACAACATTACAAACTAAAATGTTTTTATGCAAATGTGAGAAGCATAGTAAATAAAAGAGAAGAATTGGAACTGTATGTAGAAGAAGAAAAACTAGATATAATAGGGTTAACAGAATCATGGACATATGAGGACATTGCAGATAGTGAACTTGAAATAGAGGGATATACAATGTTAAGGAAAGATAGGATAGTTGGAGACAAGACTAAGGGAGGTGGCATTTTATTATACTGTATAAATTCTGTTAATATAATGATCAAAGATGATTTATCATGTGGTAACAAAAATGAAAGTGTATGGGGAGAAATAGAAAGTGGGGGTGAAAAAACAGTGATTGGAGTGTGCTATAGATGTCCATCAAGTCAAAAAGAGGAAGATGAAGAGCTGATTATTAGCATAGCAAAGGCAAGTGAATGGAAATTATTATTAATGGGAGATTTCAACTTTCCAGAAATAAAATGGGATATGGCAGAAGCACTTGTAGAGTCAAAACCTTTTGTTAAGTGCATAACTGACAATTTTTTAATTCAACATGTAGAAGCAGCCACCAGAGGCAAAAACATACTCGACATAGTTTTTACTACAGAGGAAAATATGATTCAAAACGTAACCGTTGGGGAACTGTTTGGCTCAAGTGACTATCAAATCATCCGTTGGGATCTTATTGCAGGGAAAGAAGTAAACATAAACACGCGAACATACGACTACTTTAAGGCAGATGTTAAGAGGATGAAAGAGGCAGCGAACCACATAATCTAGAAAGATATTGTCGTAGGAACATTTGTTGAACAGGAGTGGGAGAGTTCTAAAACAGTTCTAGAAACGCTAAAAGAGAAATGTGTTCCATGTAGGGAGGTAAACCCCAAGCGTAAAAAGTGGATAACTAGATTTGTAGTGAAATGTAGAAGAGCGAAAAATAAAGCATGGAAAAAATATATAGAGGCAGGTAAATCAAAAGAAACATATTTAAAATATTTGGACAAGCAGAATATATCTCAGAAAGCGAATAAAACAGCAAAAATAGACTTCGAAAAAAAACTTGCTCAGAGGATCAAGACTGACAGTAAAAGCTTCTTCTCTTCTGTTAGAAATAAACAAAAGACAAAGTAGGCCCTCTCATAGACAGTACAGGGAAAATAATAAGTGAGAATAGGGAGGCAGCTAATCTACTCAATCAGTACTTTGGCACAATCTACACAAAAGAGGACTGCTCCAAGATCCCAGAGCCTATAGATATTTTTCAAAGAGACATGGATACAGCGGGATTAAGATCAATCTGTATTACAGAGGAAATGGATTTAAAAAAACTGAGGGGTTGAAAGTGAATAAATGTCCAGGTCAAGATGGTATTCATCCAAAATTGCTGTATGAAATTAGAGACCAACTAGCAAAACCATTGGCTATATTATGTTCTCAATCACTTACAAAAAGGATTGTTCCACGGGATTGAAAAGATGCAGGAGTGATCCCCTTATTAAAAAAACGCAAAAAATCAGATCCAGCAAATTATAGACCGGTGAGTTTAACGAGCATAGTCTGTAAATTGTTAGAGTCAATAATCAAAGAAAACATTGTAATGCATTTAAACAAATTTAATCTAATTAGAAATAGTCAGCATGGGTTTACTAGAGGGAGATCATGCTTAACAAATCTATAAGAATTCATGGAGGAGGTTACTAAAATCATAGATAAAGGGGAGCCAGTGGACATTATTTATCTAGACTTTGCAAAGGCCTTTGATAGAGTACCTCATCGAAGTTTATTTTGAAAGTTAAAATCACATGGAATAGGTTGGGAAGTTGCCAAATGGATTGAAAATTGGTTAACGGGAAGAAGGCAGAGGGTGGGCATAAATAAGGAGTACTCTGAGTGGTGTGAAGTGAAACGTGGTGTGCCACAGGGCTCGGTTTTGGGACTAATTTTGTTCTTGATATATATAAATGATTTGGACATTGATATGGGATCCAGGATTGCAAAATTTGCTGATGACACAAAACTATGCAGTAGTGTCTCATGTAACGCGGAAGTGGATATATTGATGTCGGATTTAGATAAAATTCGAGAATGGTCTGTAAGCTGGCAAATGGAGTTTAATGTGGATAAATGTACAGTCATCCACAAGGGTAGATCCAATATGGAACATAATTACAGAATGGGAGAGAACAATATTAGAAAGATAGATAAGGAAAGGGATCTAGGGGTTATAATAGATCATACAGGAAAGGTGAGGGAGCAAGTTAAGGTAGCAGTGAAAAAGGCAAATGCAATGTTAGGTATGATAAAAAGAAATATTAAACATAGGAGTAAGGAAGTGATAGTCAAACTGTATAAAGCTTTAGTTAGACCTAGATTGGAGTATTGTGTACAGATGTGGAGTCCTTATCATAGAGGGGACATAAACATGCTGGAAAGAATACAAAAAGAGCGACAAAGATGATAGTGGGATTCCAGAATTACAGTTATGAGGAACGACTCAGAAAAACCGGCCTACAGTGTCTCGAAGAGAGAAGAATTCGTGGTGACTTAATACAGGTTTATAAGATGATCAGAGGAATGGATAAATTAGACTAAAACAAGTTTTTTAAAATACAGCCACCCACAATAACACGAGGGAATAGCTAGCTACAAGCTGACTAAAGAGAGGTCCAGATTAGATATTAGGAAATATTTTTTTAGTCAGAGAGTGGTGTCTGCTTGGAATGCATTGCCAGGGAAGGTAGTGGAGGCGGGGACAGTTAATGCATTTAAGAATAAACTGGATGCGCATAGCTTTTAGAACAAGGTGATGTAAATGTAACTGGTTGTTTGCAGGGTCTTCTAAACCAGTATAAAGACGTTAAGTTAAGTATGGAGGTAAACCCCCAAGCGTAAAAAGTGGATAACTAGATTTGTAGTTAAATGTAGAAGAGCTAAAAATAAAGTATGAAAAAAATATATAAAGGCAGGTAAATCAAAAGAACAAGAGGGCATAGCTACAAATTAACTAAGGAGAGGTCCAAATTAGATATTACGAAATATTTTTTTAGTCAGAGAGTGGGAACAGCTTTGAAAGCCTTGCCACAGTTGGCAGGGACAATGAATGCATTTAAGAACAAATTGGATGCGCATAGCTTTTAAACCAAGGTAATGTAAATGAAACTGGTTGTATACAGGCTCTGCACAGTCTTCTAAACCAGTATAAAAATTACAAATACTATTTAAACAATTTTTGTGCACAATTTAAACAACTCAAAACTATATATGCTATTTAAGCCATTAAAAACTTACATACTATTTAAACAATTGAAAACTACATATACTATTTAAACACCGTCAAAGCAAACAGACCCGAACGATGGACAGCATTGATCGCCAGGGAACTGGCTAGATACAACATCTGCATAGCTGCCCTGAGTGAGACACGACTGGCAGAGGAAGGGCAGATCACAGAAGAAAGCACTGGTTATACTTTCTTCTGGAGCGGCCGCAGCATAGAAGAACGCAGTGAAGCTGGAGTTGGCTTTGCCATCAAGACCAACATGGTCGACAAGCTCACAAGCATGCCCAGAGGAATTAATGACCACCTGATTACACTGCGTCTCCCCCTAATAGGAGGGCGCCATGCAACACTTATCAGTGCATACGCACCCACAATAACAAATCCTCAGGAAACAAAAGATAAGTTTTATGAGGATCTTGAGGCGCTCATCGATGCAGTCCCCAAATCTGACAAACTGGTCATCCTCGGTGATTTTAACGCTAGGGTTGGCACAGGCCATACAGCCTGGGAGGGGGCCATTGGCAGACATGGTATCGAAAATGCAATAGTAACGGACTGCTCCTTCTGAGGACATGTGCCGCAAATGAACTACTCATTACAAACACAGCTTTCCGACTTCCTGTCCGAAACGGAACCACATGGATGCACCCAAGGTCCCGCCACTAGCACCTCACTGACTACATTATCATCAGACATAGGGATCGAGTAGATGCTATGGTAACGAAGAGCATGTGTGGTGCAGAATGTTGGACCGACCATCGACTTGTCATTGCCAAGCTAAACTTCAAGATCCAGCCCAAAATGCGCCCTCAGGGAAAGAAACCTCAGAGGAGGCTAAATGTCTCTCAGCTGAAATACGAACCCACGAGAGGAGGCTTCCAGGAAGAGCTTGAGGGCAGACTATCTGAGCTTCGTTTTGAAAAGAATGACATCGAAGAGAACTGGGCATCATTGAGAAACACACTCTACGATACAGCTGTTAAACACATTGGCCCACTCACGCGCAAGCATAAGGACTGGTTTGATGAGAACGATCTGGAAATACAGGGCCTTCTCGATGCAAAACATGAAGCGCACAGGGAATACCAGAGGGACACACCATCTCCGGCAGCAAAAACTGCCTTCAATACTGCTCGCAAAGCTGTCCAGGCCAGGCTTAGAGAGATACAAGACTCCTGGCTCAGCAAAAGAGCTGACGAAATTGAGATGTTCGCCGAGCGCCATGACACCAAACGGTTTTACGAGGCACTGAAAGCTCTCTACGGCCCGCAGCCCTCTAGTAATACTCCAGTTCGCAGTGCGGATGGGGTACTGCTAACAGATAAGGTTCAGATTCTAGACAGATGGGCAGACCACTTCTGCAAAATACTAAACCACCCATCGTCCATAAATGAAGAGGCCATCCGGCGAATGCCGCAGGTGGAACTGAACCTGGCGTTGGATGAAGTCATCACTGAGGAGGAAGTCGACAGGGCAATCAGTTCACTATCTATAGGAAAAGCTCCAGGAGCTGATTCAATACCAGCAGAGGTATATAAGACAGCTGGCCCATCCCTCACCAGAAGGATCACTGAACTCTTCTGTCACATGTGGGCTGAAGGAAAAATTCCGCAGGAGCTAAAGGACGCCTCAATCGTTCACCTGTACAAAAGAAAAGGCAACCGTCAGGAATGTGACAATCATCGTGGAATAACGCTACTTTCCATAGCAGGCAAGATCCTAGTTCGCTTACTGCTAAACAGGCTCAACAAACACCTTGAACAAAGCCACCACCTCCCAGAAAGCCAATGTGGATTCAGAGCTGGAAGAGGAACAGTGGACATGATTTTCTCCGCTCGCCAAGTACAAGAGAAGTGTCGAGAACAAAATCAGGCCTTGTACACCACATTTATTGATTTGACAAAGGCATTTGATAACAGTTAACAGAGGAGGGCTGTGGATGATAATGTCTAAGTTTGGCTGCCCCAACAAGTTCATAACAATGGTGAAACAGCTACACGAAGGCATGTGTGCTCATGTACTGGACAGCGGTGCAATCTCTAAAACGTTTCTAGTATCAAACGGAGTAAAACAAGGATGTGTACTCACCCCGACCTTATTCAGCAAGATGTTCGCAGCCACAATGACAGATGCCTTCAGATCACTGGAGCTTGGAATACCCATAAAGTACCGCACAGATGGCAAATTACTCAATCCCAGAAGAATGAAGGCCAAAACCAAAGTGGCTGGCGACATAATCAGAGAACTTGTTTTTGCTGACGACTGTGCTCTAATGAGCAACTCAGAACTGAACACACAGGTTGGAATGGACCAGTTCTCTGCCGCATGCGAAAATTTTGGCCTGACTATAAATGCCAAAAAAACAGAGGTCATGTACCAACCAGCACCAGGCATGCCGTACACAAAACCAGAGACTACAGTCAGCGGGCAGACGCTGAATGCCGTAGACAAATTCACATATCTGGGCAGCACGCTGTCGAGATCTGTCAGCCTAGACGATGAGGTGGCAAGCAGAATAGCAAAGGCCAGCACAGCCTTTGGTAGAATGCGCTCGATGGTCTGGGCACGTCGTGGCATCAGCGTCAAGACCAAATTCAAAGTCTACCGTGCAACCATCATTCCAACCCTACTATACGCTTGCGAAAGCTGGACTGTATACTCTGGACATGCAAGGAGGTTAAACCACTTCCACACAGGTTGCCTGAGGCGAATATTCCACATCCGATGGCAAGATCGTGTCACTGACATCGAGGTACTCTCGAGGGCTAACATGCCCAGCATACATGCACTGCTAGAGAAAGCACGACTAGGATGGGCCGGACACCTCGTCCATATGTCAGACGAGCGGCTCCCAAAGAAGCTTCTCTACGGCGAGCTGAGAGAGGGATGGCGCGAGAGAGGGCGCCCGAAGAAACGTTTTAAAGACGGTCTGAAGGACTCACTGAAAAGTTGCCAGATAGACATTGAAACCTGGGAATATCTTGCGCAAAACAGATCTGACTGGAGAAGCGCAGTCAAATCGGGTGTAGCTGCCGGTGAAGACGACCGTGTTGTGAAAGCCCAGTTAGACGCGAGACGCGGAAATCCCGAGCAGCGGGAACACTATCCCCTTCTACAAACCTTGTGTGCCCGATATGCAGCAGATGTTTTCATGCCCGCATTGGCCGGTTCAGCCACATTCGCACCCACACCCAACAGGGAAATCTGTGACAAGGATATTGTCGGCGGTCCTCATCGACAACGATGGACAGCTATTATTTAAACAATTGAAAACTACATATGTTCATATTTCGCACCCACTTTCTCATACTCAACTTTGCAAAGTGGTATGTTCACATGTTATCTGCATTGTCTTCCATAATTGGTATGTATACCAATTTAGAGATACATGAACTGATACATACCTTGTCAGTTTTGCAATAGGAGACAAACGCTACAAACCACTCTCAATCGTTGCATTAAAACATTGATATAAATATAATAGCAAGACTACTGTCATTGTCGGATAGATTAATCAATGTTTACATCCTGTAAAGTAATTCTCAAGGGGTCGAGAGGTAAGGCACTGGCCTCTCAAAGCGATTAACAAAAATGGTGGGCGATCAAATCCTGCAAGTTTCAAGCGACTACTGGTCTCAAGAGAAGTGGGACCAGAGTGCCTGCGTCTTGAGTTACGGTACCTCCAGTTGTCTTGCTACTGGTCCAAGGTAGCTTATAGTAAAGCCCGAACTCTAGGACATACCATTTCAAGAATGTACTATTGACAGGTTGAAATACCTCAGACTGATGTTTGATTGCAGTCTCTTCTATAATTGTCATGTTGACCAGACCGTACAAAGATGTAAGCGAGGAGTAGTAGCACTCAATACTATGGCTGCTGTTAACTCAGTGTCTTCTGTCCATCATATTTCATCAGGGTGTGATGTCAGTTATCGATTATGAACTGGGCATCCTCACACTATTGAGAACACAGTGTGAAAGGTTGGAATGCATCCAGAATGAAGGTATGCGGCTGGTTCTGGGCTGCACTAGAGATACCCCAATTGCGAAGATGGGGTACATGTTGGTATTGTTATCAGTGACATCCAGACATAAACTGGCACAAGTCAAAGCCTATATGTATTTCACCACAGACACGCGGCACCCTCTGTACAGTAATATCTCAGAAATAAAGAGAAAGATGTCATGGATGGCAGAGAAAACAATCGGACAGGTCATCCCAGTTGAGGTGATGACTAAGAAGAGGGAAGAATGGGTCCATACTGGTGATAGAATGACATAGTACCAGAATGTCATAACCTTAGGCACGGAATGCAGAGAATGGGGGAAGGAAGAGCAGAGCCTGAGGTGAATCAGCTGAGAACATGCAGGATAGTGATGCCGTCATATACACTGAAGGAACAGTACTGAGCAGTGGGACATCAGGCTGGGACTTCTTTGCTAGAGTGCGAGGACAGGTCGTTGTTGAGCAAAGTGGGGCATATACGTCAATAACCTCTAGTTTGAGAAGAGATGGAAGCATGGCTTCAGTGTTATATGGCTATCTGAGACCTCTTTAGCAATGGCAATCAACACGACTGATGTGCAAACCGTACTTCAGAAGATACGGAAAGGATGGCTGAGGTATGAATGGATAGCAGCTGTTGAGGTCTCAATCTTCCAAGGGTTGACATGTATCTACTGTCCTGGTCATGCTGGGGTTCAGGGCAACGAAAGAGCTGACATCTTGGCTTCACAAGCTCCCATCATGTGCACGTAAGGGATGGATAGGGATGACATTTTGAAATCAATCAATGGCCGCCTGTTGGATGAGGACAACGATAGATGAATCAGCATCCACAGACCGTAAAGTTCTTTAAACTCCTGTCAAACAAACAAAGGAATACGCAATTCCTTACCCCACACAGTTTCACCATGCCACTCCAGATCAAAGTAATGACTACTAACAACTGGTAAAGGTATTTCCTAACAGACACAGCTATCAGGGATGAAGTGTTAGTGGCTTTTGACCATATTCTTTGTTATGATGCTAAACTATAAATGATGTCTTTCTGTGTCCATTTTCCCTATCAATGTATGACTTGCCACATTGTGTTCCAACCATCTTCATCACTAAATATGCCCCCCCCCCCCCCTTCCCCATATTTGTACATTGTTGTGATGTGCACAATTAGATGGCTTTGTGCATTAGCCTTATTAGTTTTCTGAGATGTCTGTGGGATTCTTAATATTCATTGATAAAATCACATCACTGTAGCTTTCAATGATTTACCAATGTTATACAAATTTGTTTAATAAATGGGAGACACTGATAACAAATGAAACAAATATACATATACCCAGTTACAATAACAAGTCTCATAAAGACACTCCAAAACACAATATTGCAACATTATTCTTAGTTGTCCTGCACAACATATTAGTTGGTTTGATGTAGAGATCCTGTTATTGTCTTCTCATTGTTGGTTCCCAGGTGGGTAGATGTGTCAACAATCATGTACACTGCACCATACACTTCGCTAGATTTCTCCTGTCTGCAACAGCACCAACGATGATTGTCAACAGGCTTGTGTCTGAACAAAAACAAACAAAAGGTTAATTGATACCAGTATGGATAGAGTACAAAGATATGAAAGAAATATAGTTTGTCACCAAACGTTATGTCGCATATATCTTGGGCTGATCATGTTGTGTGCATGCCAGACAACAGATGAACAGCTCGGAACGACGCTTTGGTGGCCATATTCTACACACCTTGGGTCTGAAATGGTACAATGCGGTGAAGGATCGGGATGCATTCTGTACATGACATTGTTGGCTATTTGCCTGGTTGAAATCAGGGATATTGTGACATGAATTCAGAAAATGTGTGTCAGTATTTTTGTCAACGTAGGAGGCCATGTTCAGTTTTAATAGTACCAATTTGTTACATTATGAAGACTGTTGAATTGTTCTCAGGCCTAACTCACTTATATGTAATAAACAACCTTTCTCAGGCCTAACTAACTCACATGTAAGAAGCAACCTTTCTCAGGCCTAACTAACTCACATGTAAGAAGCAACCCTTCTCAGCCCTACGTAACTCACATGTAAGAAGCAACCCTTCTCAGCCCTACGTAACTCACATGTAAGAAGCAACCCTTCTCAGCCCTACATAACTCACGTTGAAAGTGAATAAATGTCCAGGTCAAGATGGTATTCATCCAAAATTGCTGTTTGAAATTAGAGACCAACTAGCAAAACCATTGGCTATTTTATGTTCTCAATTACTTGCAAAGGGCATTGTTCCAGGTGATTGGAAAGATGCACGAGTGATCCATTTGTTCAAAAAGGACAAAAAAATCAGATCCAGCAAATTATAAACCGGTGAGTTTAACGAACATAGTTTGTAAATTGTTAATGTCAATAATCAAAGAAAACATTGTAATGCATTTACACAAGTTTAATCTAATCAGAAATAGTCAGCATGGGTTTCCTAGAAGAAGATCGTGTTTAACAAATCTATTAGAATTCATGGAGGAGATTACTAAAATGATAGATAAAGGGGAGCTAGTGGATGTTATTGATCTAGATTTTGCAAAGGCCTTTGATAGAGTTCCTCATCAAAGATTATTTTGAAAATTAAAATCACATGGAATAGGTGAGGAAGTTGGCAAATGGATGGAAAATTGGTTAACGGGAAGAAGGCAGAGAGTGGGAATAAATAAGGAGTACTCTGAGAGGTGTGAAGTAAAAAGTGGAGTGCCACAGGGCTCGGTTTTCGGACCAATTTTGTTCTTTGATATATATAAACGATTCGAACATAGATAACGGATCCATGATTGCAAAATTCGCTGATGACACAAAACTATGCAGTAGTATCTCATCTAACGTAGAAGTGGATATATTGGGGTCAGATTTAGATAAAATTCGAGAATGGTCTGTAATCTGGCAAATAGTGTTTAATGTAGATAAATGTACAGTCATCCACATGGGTAGATCCAATATGGAACATAATTACAGAATGGGCGAGAACAATATTAGAAAGATAGGAAAGGGACCTAGGGGTTATAATAGATCATACAGGTAAGGTGAGTGAGCAAGTTCATGTAGCAGTGAAAAGAACCAAATGCAATATTATTTATGATAAAAGCAATATTAAACATAGGAGCAAGGAAATGATAGTCAAACTATATAAAGCATTAGTTAGACCTAGATTGGAGTAATGTGTACAGGTGTGGAGTCCTTATCATAGAGGGGATATAAACATGCTGGAAAGGATACAAAGAAGAGCGACAGAGCTGATAGTTGGATTCCAGAATCCAGAGCAAACCACATCGAGGTCCCTGTAGATAGGCATACAGACATTAGTGAAGAGCAAAAGGGGCACGACAACATCAATACGGCACCAGAAGAGCATATGATGGCCAAATTAACAATGAGTGAAATGGAAGAGGCCATGAGAACATTAAAGAAAAGGAAATCTCTCGGAAAAGACGGGATAACAAACGAAATGCTGATGGGGCTGGGCCAAACAGCGAAGAGGAAACTGCTATCAGTCCTGAACCAAAGCTGGAAAAGGGGTATTGTACCCCAGGCATGAAAAGACGCAGTACTTGTACCAGTACCAAAGAAAGGAAAAGACAAAACAGATCCAAATGGATACAGGCCTATCAGCCTACTGAGCTGTGTCGGCAAACTGATGGAACGTATGATAAACACCAGACTGATGTGGCATCTGGAAGAAAAACGAATATTAATTCCACATCAAGCAGGCTTTAGACAGCACAGATCCACTGAGGACCAGGTCATCCTCATAGCCCAGGAAATAGAAGATGCCTACTAGGCACAGAAACACACAGTAGCGGTTTGGGTGGACATGGAAAAGGCCTTTGACAAAGTCTGGAAAGACGGACTTAGAGTCAAGCTAAGGAGAAGTGAAGTTTGTGGGAGAATGTACAAGTGGATCAACCACTACCTCCAAAAAAGAACGGCCAGAGTCCAAGTACAAGGGCAGATGAGCAAAAAGGTGACACTCGAGCAGGGAGTACCCCAAGGGGGAGTACTGTCACCCACACTCTTCCTGGTGTATATAAACGACATTACAGCAAATATACCAAGAAGAGTCCATAGCTCAATGTTTTCAGACGATCTGGCTATGTGGACCTCTGAAAAGAATCTCACCATAGCAAGAAATTGGATGCAGCAGGCCCTAACATCGCTGGAAGACTGGGCGAACTCATGGCTGGTCAAAATAAACGAGGAGAAAACCACATGTACAATATTCTCGCTCTCAATCAAACCCCAAAACACCAAATTAAGTCTAAATGGCAAATTCCTGCAGCCAAACGACAACCCAAACTATCTGGGAGTCACATTTGATTGGCGCGTGACATGGAAAAGTCAGATCGAGAGAAACCAAATGAGAGCCAGACAAAGAATGGCAATCATGAGGAAACTTGCTGGCACAAGCTGGGGCGCAGACGAAAGTATACTAAAGAAACTGTACACTGGAAGAGTGAGACCAGTTCTCGAGTATGGCATTGCGGCATGGACAACAGCAGCAAAGGCGAACTTCGATAAAGTTAGCAAACTTCAAAACCAAGCCATGAGAGTTATAACAGGAGGCATGAAGTCAACGCCAATTGTAGAATTTGAAAAGATTACAAAACTGCAATCCATGACCGATAGAAGAGACTGCAGAGCCCAGATGCAGTCAGAGAAACTCAGAAGACTGACTGACCATCCAATGCACCAGAGACTAAACAATTTGGGAAATGGGAAACTAAAGCGGAGAAACTTTGCAGAAATAGCCAAAGCAAAGATGCACGAAGATCCCATAAACGCACTAACAACACCAAAGCCCATCACTACTGTACGAAAACCTACCTGGAGGCAGGATATATTTCCAGAGGTGGTAGAAAATATACCAGGTATTGGAAACAAAAACTGCCAGACTGAAAAAGAAAGGAGAGATACTACCCTAAGCTTTATATTGAAAAACTACCCAAGCATGGACTGGACCCATGCATACACCGATGGTTCTGTAACACCCACTACACAGAACGGAGGGCAGGAGCATTCCTGAACCTACCAAATGGCAGAAAAATAGCACTGTCATTCGCTACTGGTAAGTACACAAGCAATTTCAGAGCGGAGGCAGAGGCCCTGAGGGCGGCAGTGGAAGAAATGGTGACACATAAAGAAAATGAAAGCCATACAGTCCTGCTTACAGATGCTCTGGCCGTAGTCACAGCGCTAAAAAGCCAGAAAAACACTGAGCTTAATGACTTAAGAGCAGTACTCTGTCAACTATGCCAGCAGTCCGCACCAAAAAGGGTAGTGGTACAGTGGGTCCCATCACACTGCAACATCCAAGGCAACGAGGAGGCAGACAGACTGGCAAAAGAAGGTGCAAGACTACCACAAACAGATACTAGTATGACGTACGAAGAGTCAAAACGGCTTATTAAAGCCAGATACATGACCAAATGGGAAACTGAACGTACCGGCTACACCAAAAACGATGCCTATTACCAGTTGAACAGAAGAGAGCAGGTCGTTGTCTTCAGACTTCGCACTGGCCACAATAGACTGAGGTACCACCTATTCAACAAATTGAAGATAGGTGGTACCGACGAATGCCCGTGTGGTACCGGGAAAATGACCGCTGAGCATCTGCTGCAGAACTGCCCGACATACGAGGATCAGAGAGAGCAGATGTGGCCATCACCAGTGGAACCACAAGACAAGCTCTATGGCAGTGTCGACAGCCTCAGGATGACCGCCGCTTTTTTCGAAAAAATAATGGTTACTGTCTGACTGCGTACGATGAAGAAAAAGAAGAAGGATTCCAGAATTACAGTTATGAGGAAAGACTCAGAAAAACCAGCCTACAGCGTCTAGAAAAGAGAAGAATTTGAGGTGACAATACAGGTTTATAAGACAATCAAAGGAACGGATAAATTAGCCTAAAACAAGTTTTTTTTCAAAATACAACCACCTACAAGAACAGTTTCTTTAGGTTGCCCATGTCAGCTTCCTATGTTGAGACTGAAATCTTTCTCATTATGGCCCTTCTTAGCTTTGTTGATGGCTTTCTTTATCTGGTTTTTCTACGTCAACCAATAGATCCATTGTTATTCCCAGATAAGTCAAGGGGGAGAGTCTGGCCATTAACTTTTAGGAGGATCACTTCTTGGGGCTAGGGAGATAGGGAGGAGATTGTGTATGTGGTTTTGGTTTCGTTTATAGTAATTTGCCATTTTATTGTCCATGTCTCTATTTTATTTTTGGCCTCTTGCAATTGGTTTCTAGCTACAGGTATACACTCTTCAGATGTCCATAGTGCCAAGTCATCTGCATATAGTGCACTGTGTACTCTTTTAGGGATTTCTGTGATTATATCATTGATGAATATGAGGAACGGCATTGGTGAGAGTATTCCACCTTGCGGAACTCCTTGTTACATTTTCTTCTTTTTGCTGAGGTGTCCTTCGAGTTGCAATCTTGCTGTCCTGTTGTCTAGGTAATCACTGATCCACTTGTACATGTTGTTGGTTACATGCATTTACAGTAGTTTGAGTTTTATCCCACTCTTCCATATTTTACCAAAGGCTTTTTAAGTAACTTAAGTAACATTTTTTTATTCCATATGCCAGGCTATTCTAGTGGGTTAACTAACTGACTGAAGAGAAGCAACCATTCTCAGGGTTAACTAACTGACTGAAGAGAAGCAACCATTCTCAGGGTTAACTAACTGACTGAAGAAAAGAATTCCTTTGCTCGACTGACTGAAGAAAAATAGCCATTGAAATATAGCAAATTGACTAAAAAATAACAGTCAAATTTAGAGATAGCTAATTTACTGACGAGAAACAGCCTTTCTCGTGGCTAATTGCAGGAAGAGACGTATATCTATTCAGTGCTATATAACAGAAGAGAAATATTCCTTCTAATGAATGATCAATGATTAACTTCCATAGAACAGACCAAGCTGACTCTGTCAAACATTAAACCAAACAGTTAGATAAATAACCATTCTCAAACATAAAATCTGGCTCCAGTGTCTCACTACTAATTTGAAAAAGCACCCTAATATAACCAAATCGATCATGCCCATGGTGGAAGAGTGTTCAAATCACCAGAAGTAGATACAAACTGAGTGAAGCAAACAGATAAACTTGATGTTATCGTTTGACTATATTACCATGTGATGAGCATGTGAGAGGTAAACGATGATGTAACTGCTGCCTTCTGACCACTGGTAAAACCAGTCATTTGACCGCTTCATTAGTTCCTACATCATATCAGTGGTTTTATTTCTAGAGCTATCTGTCAAACAGGGCAGACTACTCCACTATCAGCAGAATGATTGGAGAGCCCTCCATCTTGGAAGGGTTAGAATGTTCTGCCAATCACCTCTTACAATTTGTTCTCACTGTGACAGTGATCTTATAGTCTCTGTTAAATCCCATCCATCCATCTACCTATCTATCTATCTTTATATATCTTCAGTCCACTTGTGCTATTTAGACGTTGTGGGGAGGTGTGACCTCCTTTGTTTCACATTTTTGAAAGGTAAAAATCAGCTGGTGACTTTTCAGGGGTCAGGTTAATCCCAATATCTGTTGCCAAATGTTAGGCTAGTTGACCCCTGGAATATACGATCACTTTTTTAGGACTGGTGGTGGTGTAAGCGTAAATTAGAGCGTCATCTAAGCCGCTCCACTGACCACATAACCAAGACCTAATGATATAACCACACAGTCTCCTTCTTGCGACATATTATCTGTCGGGCAAGAATCCCTAAAATAACTTGGCTAGATTTTTTACTTGACTTTTGCCAGAGCAGCAGCTATTAAGCCTGCTCTTTTCAATTTCCAACTGCCAAGGGATTTTTAACGTGTGCACCAATGCACACAGGTGTCTGATCTCACTACTCAGAGATCAGGGAAAATGCTTACAGGAAGATTCACGTGAAAAAAATCCAGTATCCACATGATTTGAACCAACATCCTCCAGCACCAGAGGTGTACACCTTACCTCGAGACCACTGGGTCCCCCTCCAGATACCACACTTAACATAATTCTATTAAAAGCTGCCTTGCAGGATACCTGCTTATGAGAAAGGCTTTGGTAGTAAACCCTGACGAAAAATTTGCATCATGTGCTATCTCCAGTTGTCTTGATAATGTCTTGCCACAGACCAAAGGTTGCTCAAGATGAGTGAGTGAAATTGACATGTTCCGCAAAACTTCCCCACTTTAATCCAAATCACAGCACATGTCACCCATTTCAGCGAACAGAGAAAAAGTAAAAAAATGTCAACATGGCTGAACAGAGTATGGTCTTCTTCAGACATGATGAACGAACAAACAAAGGCTGTTGTATTTTTAGCATGTTATAAAAAGATTATAAAAATATTTTTTAAAAACATTAAATAAGCTCACACAAACGTGGGGGTTAAACTAATGATCACTGTATATATGAATTGGTGTAAAAGCAGAGTAGTTTTATTGTGTTATATGTAAGATGTTCTCAGAAACGAAGAAAATAATAAGCAAAGTGTGAAAAGTGTTACTAAATTTAGCAAGTATTCAAACAAATAAATTGAAGGGTTTTTATATTATTACAATGAGACAGAGATTGTTTTTGCAGGTCTGAGGTGGATTAATTAACATCATTGTGTAGTATTACATTTAGGTTTGAGATGGTTGAGCAGAAATAACAGGCCACGTGTGTCCCTCAAACTTACAGGGACTTACATGCTCGGGTTCACGCAATAAAAAACCCAAATAGCAATTACAGAGGTTTCGTGCCTCCCAGCATTTGTGCTGATCTACTGCCCTTGGTACGTGGACTGCAAAGTAAAAACTGATGACAGTCACAGAGGCTTCATGTCTTGTCCTTTTTGTGCTGAACTATTGTACTTAGTATGCTGGCATTGGTGGAAATGAAAAAATACTGAGAGCAGACACAGAAGCCTCCAAGAACATGTGCCTGGTCGACTGCCCTTATGACATTTGGGATCACAGCAAAGACAGAGAAATTGAGACATGCACTCTATAATTGAACAAGAAAGATCAGAGAGTTGTAATTTTATAGATCAGTGTTAATGTTTTATGAACAGCTGAAATGGGAATAATATGAGTGTCGTGCTCAAAGAGCTTATTACACAAACTAGATAGAATACTGATAAGTCAACGGTTGAACATGTGATCTAAAGTGCAGAATGGCAGAAGGCAAGTTCTCTTAGAAAATATAGATGTAATACAATAAAACAACAGAAGATACTGTTCAGTTTCTTAAAGTCACTTTGGAAAAGTTAAACGTATTTTTTAAATAATTGAAAAACAATCGGGAATAGAAAACTAAAGACAGCTTGACCACCCAAGACAGTCGGCACGGCACTTGATAACATGAAAACATTAAAAAAGATATGCAAAGAAGAAATAATGCTGTTCTGTCTATAATACATTCCACGTTTTAGAAAAAAATATTGTTCTGCCTAGATTACGTTTCACGTTGTTTTAGAAGTAATATTTTTGCTCTGTTTATATTATCTCTCATGTTGTTTTAGAGGAAATATGCTTGTGTCTGTATTGCCTTTCAAGTTGTTTTAGAAGTAATGTAGTGGTTCTGTCCTTATTACCCTAGATGATGTACAAGAAAAGTACTGTTGGTTTGTCCGTATTACCTCATGTGTTGTTGTTTATTTCTGCCACTGTGAATGCTTCCTCATCATGGTCAATATCATTGTCTGGTTGGAACTCGGTCTGGTGAAGGGAAACCCTGCCATTGATGTTGACAAACTCAGCATGATTGACATTGTAGACGATTTTCTTCTTACACTTGATGTTGTTTACAACGGGCCTGTGAATAATTATAGATGACCTAAATAAAAATGGACGACATTCTAGCATACCGTAAATACAAAGGGCTAATGGAGTACATTTACAATGAAAACGTACAGTAAAATCTTCATGTGAACGTGTAACTTGAATAACTATTATTTGTAAAGAAATAGTTATTGAAGGGTTCCAGTGAACTCTGGACCACCCTTTGACAATGATGTCAGTTAATTCAGTTTCATTTTGTGTTCACATACTATGTTGGTTTGTGAAGGCAAAGATGGATCTCTGTAGGCTCTGTTCTGTTCCTAATCGGCATCACTACACTCCGGGCATACCTGTAGGTGTTCAGTCTCTCCCAGTAAATGGCAAAGGATGCGGCTACTGATGGTTGCTACAGCTCATTGGCTGTACACACTTAACTTCATTATACTAGTTTAGAAGACTCTACAGAGTCTGTATACAACTAGTTTATTCCACTTTAAAAATGACTGAGATCATCCAATCTACTCTTGAATCCATTAACTGACCCTGCCTCCCCCCACATCCTGTGGCAATGCATTCCAAGCATTCACTGCTCTCTGACTGAAAAAAATGTTTCCTAATATCCAATCAGGATCTGCCTTTAAATAATTTGAAGTAGTTCTTGTAGTCGGTTGAACTTTGAAAGACTTGTTATAGTCTAATTTATCCTTTCGGTTGATTAATTTATAAACCTGTATTAAGTCACCTCTTTTCTTTTCTTTTCTAGACACTGCAAACCAGTTTTTCTAAGTCTCTCTTCATAACTATAATTCTGCTCTGTTCTCTCTTGCACCTCAGGCCGCTCGAACATTGTTCGATATTTAAAATCTGCAGTCTGTAAATTGCTGATTCCTCTATTGCAGTGTCATCATCTAACAGGTGGTCATTGACAGACTTCAAAATGTCACTCCTACCCATATCTAGTGTACCGGTACCCATAATTGGTGCCTATGAAGCTTGAATGTCAATTCTTTCATTGTCCTGAACTCCAGAATGACAAGGGCAGTAGATTCACAGTAGCCCCAGCAGGTTTGATGCCTCTGCAGGTTTGATGTCTCTACAGGTTTGATGCCTGCCTCTACAGCTGACATCCACACATGCCAGCCAGCCTTTCTGTACCTTCCAAAGTAAGGATTCAGAGTCTGACATGATGGCTGTCCCTGTTAAAAGGCCTCTCAGATGGCCATCTCAGAGGTGCAGTGACTATTTCCATCTACATTCTCATACTAGAGGTTGCTGCTCTGTATGCCCATTTGTGTTCATTGACAACCTGCCCTCCCACTCCAGTCGAGAAGCCCCCAAATAGATATATCACTGCGTAGTACCACTCCATCAATAAATAAAATGGCATCACTATATTGCACTATCATTTATCAGCTGGTAATTTCAAGCTCTGCCTTTCCATTGCATCACTAACTGCATTCCTGTCCTAGGTTTATGATGACACTGTGCTAATCTGCCATTCTATTGCCATTGTTCTCCCTTGACTATCGTCTCAACTGTGGTCACCTGTATAATTGTTCTCCCTTGACTATCATCTCAACTGTCGTCACCTGTATAATTGTTCTCCCTTGACTATCGTCTCAACTGTCGTCACCTGTATAATTGTTCTCCCTTGACTATCATCTCAACTGTCGTCACCTGTATAATTGTTCTCCCTTGACTATCGTCTCAACTGTGGTCACCTGTATAATTGTTCTCCCTTGACTATCATCTCAACTGTCGTCACCTGTATAATTGTTCTCCCTTGACTATCGTCTCAACTGTGGTCACCTGTATAATTGTTCTCCCTTAACTATCATCTCAACTGTGGTCACCTGTATAATTGTTCTCCCTTGACTATCGTCTCAACTGTGGTCCCCTGTATAATTGTTCTCCCTTGACTATCGTCTCAACTGTGGTCACCTGTATAATTGTTCTCTGTCTGATGTCCCACCGATCTCTTGTTTCTTGAACCTCTGATGTCTAAGGTATTATTGTGCAATGGGTGTCTCCTGTATATAGACTTTGGCATGTGCCAATTTATATCTGGATGTCACAAACAGAAGTCCCAGCATGCACCATATCTTCAAGGTCAGGGTATCCCTAGTGCACCCCAGAACCAGTGACATGCCTTTGTTGTGAGTACCGGTACGTTCTAACCATTCAAACTGTAGTCTTGAGAGGATGCCCATTCTGTAACCAACAATTGATGGTACCAGCTGACAGTGTAGGATAGAAAGCAGTCATTGTTCCAAGTTTGTCATTGTCATGGTCTTGAGTGCTCCCAGGCTAGTTTCCATCTCTCTATCGTCTGGTCGATGTTGTATCCATATGAGAGGCTATAATCAAAAGTTACCCCAGAGATATTTCATCCTGTCACACCTGCCAATGGCACACAAATCAAAGGTAACATCTGAGAGGTCAACCTTTGCTATAGAGTTGTTCAAGGAACAGCACAACATGCAGGTCCTGGTAGGATTGATCTAGCAGATGGAATCCCCTCACCATTGTGAGATTGCATGCAAGGTCTCCTGGATGTCTTTGACCATCTCATACCTATCTGAGCCAGTCATGTATGTCAAAATCTCATCTGCAAATGTTAGTGCTCACCCTAGCCCTGTGGGTTGAATGTTGGCCACCTTCATTGTGTAGATGTTGAACAGCAGAGTAAGAGTGCACAACCTTGTGGTGGCAGTCCGGGGCCTCTGCCTTGGTTCTGATGTCCAGTATCCAAAGTGGAGCATTACTGTTCTCTCCACTTTGGCAGATGATATCCAACTTACTAGCCATCACACTGCTTCAAACAATGCATTAGGATACCAAAATCTATCCAGTTATATGCATCCTCCAGGTCTAGAGCAACTACGACAATTTCCTGCCTGGACTGAAAGCCTTCAAACACATCATATGCAAATGTCCCACCACTATCCCAGGTTTGTTGGATCTTGCCATAGATATTCTATAGATTGATTATTCTATAGCTACTGATGATAGTGGGATCCTTGCCAGGTTTATTGAGTGGGGAGGAGAAGAAATAATTACCATCTGATATGCAATGTTTTTGATGCAAAGATAAATACCATGCAAAACAGAAACCAAACCAGGTTTTCAATTACCTTGCATGCAACAGACCCAGGACAATCCCTTGCAGGCAGTGCATCAGTCTATTAGATATATGTTCATTAGATCTCTCTTTGCTCAGCCAACCAGGTAGAATCAAACAGTAGCATCATTATCTCCACTGTCCGCTATTTACTGTGTGGGACTGAGCACCTTTGGATCTTCCCAGAGTGCAATGACATCAATTCTTAACATAACAGAACAGACTACAGAATTTGAAAACAAGACATGGGACGAGCAGGGATAGACGCCTGAGAGGATGAAGCAGGAGTATGTACAATGAGCTGCATGAACTATGAGTGTCAATACCCTTAGACTTGCTTGAACAGACTGGAGATCTATAGGTTTGCCTGGACTGCAGTGATGTCGATTATCTATAAAATAGCACAACTTAACATCAGCAGTATATACACTATTTTACAATAGATAAAAATGTTTCTTTTCTGTAAGTTATTTATTTACTGGTGATATTTATTTGATGTTAAATATTTCTTAGTATGTGGAGAGAAATAACTGCCTCCCCACCAGTCAGTACACCACTAACTGCTTCCCCACCAGTCGGTACACCACTTGGTATAGTAACATGTGGAGAGAAATAACTGCCTCCCCACCAGTCGGTACACCACTTGGTATAGTAACATGTGGAGAGAAATAACTGCCTCCCCACCAGTCAGTACACCACTAACTGCCTCCCCACCAGTCGGTACACCACTTGGTATAGTAACATGTAGAGAGAAATAACTGCCTCCCCACCAGTCGGTACACCACTTGGTATAGTAACATGTAGAGAGAAATAACTGCCTCCCCACCAGTCGGTACACCACTTGGTATAGTAACCTGTGGAGAGAAATAACTGCCTTCCAACCAGCTGGTACATCAAAGGTTCTCTATTCTGACCAAACTTATCAGCTCTTCCTGTTGGATGTATGCTTCCATTGTACCTCTATTCCCCATTATGTTTGTCTCATAGCGCTTTAGTTCCTCCTTGATAGGAGGATCAAAGCCTCCATTACAAGATCTACTCATCTCTGTTTGGCTGAACTTGTCCTGTGCCTGGCACATCTGAATTTGATGGTAATTTCTTTGACCAGATCTGTGTAGTAGCTATGGGCACTAAGATTGGTCCCAGTTATGCTTGTCTTTACATGGACCATTTGGAATATCTCATTATGTTTGCTAACAGAGCCCCTGATGTACTACCAATACATTGATGACTATAGGTATAACTGGCATGTCTGAGACTGACTTCTATAACTTCATTGACTTTATCAACAATTTCCATCCATTTAATCGCTCCACTTCTAGTATCTCTCAGTCATCAGGTATACTTCCTTGACATCACTATCTCTATCCGGCCTTCTGGCCTCTCCCCCACTGACAGATATAACTATCTCCATTACACTTCTTCTCATCCTCAATCTTGCCGCAACTCACTATTGTTTTCTCAGCTTCCACGCCTCCATCGTCTATGCCAGAGTCAAAGATTTTCATCACAAGGACAAAGAGACGCTTGACTTTGTCCATTAGTGTCTTTATCCTGGAGCTATTCTTACCTCTGGCCTTTAACAATTGTCCTGCCTATTTCTTGTACCGACACCCTCGACCTTCCTACAGTCCTTCATCTGACCATGTTAAATTGGTTTCTGCTTTTCATTCTCACACTTTCTGTGTCTGCAAGATCTTGTTTCACCATCTGCCTATACTTCTTGCAGATCCTTCCACACATGTAGTATTTCCTGATTCTCCACTGGGGATGCACAGATGTGATAGAAACGTACTTGACTTGGTTAGAAACTGACTCAAAACTCATCTTAAAGACCACCACCACGGCACTTTGTCTTTCAAAAGCATAATATATCTCTATGTTATCCAGACATGTTCTGTGTCATTCCCGCATATAATCAGGGAAACTGGCCTTGACTCCGCGTCAGCTTTCATCAACCTAACAATGACATTTCTTATATTTCTGACTCTCCTGTTGCTAGCCACTATAATAGTCTGGACACCATGGTAAGGTAGACATCAGAGTCACTGACATCATATACTGCTCCTCCAATGATCAACACATGTTTGCGCTTGGGAATCGTGTAATTTTCTTTATAGGTCACCTCAATCTTCCTGGTTTGAATGCGTTCTATACGTTTGCATAATCTTCTCTTATCATCCCTTTTCCTTTCCATTTCTCTCTCCTTATATATTTCTATCCTTTTATTACTATTGCTTTTTTGTTAATTTGTGTACCAAAATCTTTGTCTATGTGTGTCTCTAGATATTTGTTTACTTTTTTTGGTGGTTTGTTTTTTGTAGTTTTTTGTGTGAATTATTCATGTTTCCTTTGTTTTTGTATGTGTGCAATCATTTTGAACAGTTCTTCTTTAGTTCACTCTATTTCTGAACTGGCACATTTGGTTAATGACGGCTAAGTTAAATTATTCATGTTGGATTGTTTCTTGTTTTTTTTGTTATTTTCGTGTTTTTGTTCAACCTGACAAATTCCTTGTGGTCAGAGTATAGGTGGTATAGTAATTTGTTTATTCTAGTGCGGTGACTGAGCCATTACCTATTTGTAGTTTTGTCCCATGGTATAGGAACTTGTGTCGAGAAATAACCACCTTCACACGAGTCCATACATTATTAGAAATACTAGAAGAAGAATGTATTTTGCTACATTTATCTAATTGCTACAAATAAAAGAAAGACTTTTGGTGAGTGACAGAAGATTGTGAAACTTACATAAACAATTGTCCACCATGAAGTGCAGCTTTCACTTCACATGAACACGTTGTCTCCCATCCTTCTTTGAGTAGTGGAGAAAATTTTGCCCAGTGATCCTGTACTTGTTCAATAATATTTAACTCTTGAACTTCGGAATCACGTAGATTATGTGATTTCACTCGCGGATAAGGGGTAGATGAGGAAAGGCTTGAAGATGTCGATGTCTTTTCACCAGCTAATGCCCTGGAAGTCTGAGGTGTTTCTAGTGACATGTCATCAGGACCTTTTAAAGCAAATAACAGTAATGAGATGTAGACTTGAAACATTGCATATATCATCTACTGATTTCTCCTTTCTATCTGCCAAACTAATTTGTATTTACTTTTAGTTTTTTTGCAATTATCACTTACTAAACAACTAGCAGACTTTTGCAGAACATCAAGAAAGCTGTAAAATGGGGGAAAAAACAACAACAGTTTAGCAATGAATGGTTCTCTCTCCCTTCCAGCACTCCTGCCTCAAATCCCCATTGCATTCTTTCCCCACCATCCAACCCACTCATATTTTCTTCCCTTAATCTATATACCCCTTCCCACTCAACCTGTCCTATCTCTTCCTCCTTCAACTGACACATCACTTTGCCCATCTCCTTTTCTCTCGAATCCATCTATTTCCTCCTCTTTACAACTCGCCCATCCTTTCTCTCTTCAATTCATCCCTCCCCGTCTCCTAGATTGTTTAAAAATGTAAATGTTTTCTTCTTTTTTGTTCTCTTTTGTCTCTCAATCAAAATGTTGATGTCGCTGGATGTTTTTGTTACCAAAGTGCAATACCTTCTCCACTATTTTTCTTCATTCATTTTAAAGAAATATTTCGAGCGCTTGGAATTTCACTAAAGATTTTTTTAATGTAATTGCAGAAGTCTGTTGTAAATACTTATGTGTTGAGTCAGTTCACTTTAAGATCCTACAACAGAGAGCAAGATAGCATAAAAATATAAAATCACACTAGGCAGGTATCAGTATGGATGCCTCTCCCCTTGTATCTATATTCTCTTTATTTGGATCACACAAGAGATCCAGCGTAGAAACCAGCTTTTCAAAAACTTTACTTCACTGGTTTTACTGTGCCGAGATGAGCGATCCCCCTTGTCTCTGCAAGCCTCTTCACAGCGACACCCACATTTTCCATCAGGACATCCTATAGGTGCATTGATGCTGAAAAGAATGTAGATACTCTTTCGAAGGTTACAAAAAATTCATACTTGAAGGAGTAATTCTGAAACAGTGAACTCCACATAGATTTAGTTAACAAAGCTTTTGGATGATTTTTTTTCAGTCTTCCGACTTCCGTCATGAATTCCTGCCATAATTGCATCCTTATTGCATCTTTGAGCACGAAAACTCAGCGGCGTTCTTACCGGACACTGGAAATTACCCTAACAAATTATTCACCTGAACCTTGTCTCCTTTGACTTGAACGTATATAATCACTTGATCCTTTAACCACTTAATTATTTAATCACTTGATATAATCATTTGATCGATATGCGACAAGTTCAGAGTACTAACAAAAACATTTCCAAAATACTTCGTTTTTTTTGGTAAACATTTGAAGACGTCCTTCAGCAATTCATTATGTACTTACTTACCATTTAACGTATAACTAGCACAAAAGGTATTGATTACACCAATACAAAACTAGGAAAACTAGGAATGATTTTGTATGTAACATGTGATTATGCAAAACATTAAACATTTGATGATCTGACACTGCCAGATATGACGGGACCAACAGCATCTGCTGTTATTGAAAGTGGGTGTAACGTGTTGGTTTGGTTGTTTCGCAGTTAAAAGTAAAGCATGCAAAATCATGCTGAAAAGGGAAGAGGGTGAAAGCAATCAATTTGATTTTGCATTATTTTTTTAAAAAATAGTCTAGTGCCACTGTGATGCATGAGGGTGTACCCTATACTGGTACTGAGAAAACATTTTTATGGTAATAACATCTTCTCATGGCCATACCGTCCCCTTCACCCTTTAGTCCGACATTGGTCCTGTCCATCTCTACTTCCATTTCTTTTCTGTAGATGTACTAATTATTGCTGTATTCATTACAACAAATTGTACTTGATTTTTACTCTCGGTCATCTCATACAAATTTTGTAATGAGACATCTTTTAGTGATGGTCTGCCGTCAGGATTTGATACTCTTTGTTACATGTCACAATTTCGAACTTTACAGAACAGTTTCTTTGATAGTGTTGAACAGCTTAAATGATACTCCTATGAGAGTGAGAGATTTCTAAAAATAGGTGAAGAGAAATACAAACGAACAAAATTTTAAATCCTGGCATCAATACTTTACAAAATAATCAATTGTTTAGTTTGCTATAAAATGTATAATTTACTCTCTTTTCTAAAGTTCTATTACTGTCAACTAATTACTGTCCCAAGTGGTTTGCCGGGGTCTATGTGTATGACAAGGTCAAGAATAGCACCACTGCCACACAGAGAGCATGTCGTAGAAGGCGACTAACTGTGTGACATGGCATAACACTGGCCATGGTTCGGTGGTTTGTTAAGAGCAGCATAGATGGCGCATAACAGGCTGCGGGTCTACTTTACTCTAGTGTTTGAGTCTATTAAGATGGACTCACACATCAGTTAACCACCCTCTATAGTGGAGTAATAAGCTACTCGAGCCTAGCCCGCTAAGCAGGGAATCCTCCTCCTGGCTACATCCAGTTCACATCAGAAATGGGACCTGTACAGGGGGTGTATGCTCCTCTAGAAATACAGGTCAACTAAGACTAAGAAGACTGTCAATTAAATAGATCACTGTAGTCTCAGTAGACTGATGTTCCAAATTTTATAAAATCACGAGTTCTTAAAGATTATATACTGTGAGGGGGACGGCGTGGCCTAGTGGTTAAGTGACACGGCTCACAACCAGAAGGTGCTGGGTTCGATCCCCATCACAGCACCGGCCGTTACCCCGGGGAAGCAAACCCTTAGAAAATGCAGGAGGAAGCAGACCCTTACATAAAATGCATGCTGAAGTCGGATGCACTGGGCCGACAGGTGCAAAATAAAAACCACAGTGTAACGCACACCCGCCTTGGGGAATAGATAAATAAGGCGAACGCCAAAAAAAAAAAAAAAAAAAAAAAAAATATACTGTGAGGACAATGATTCTATAAAGAGTTCTTTTCTTCTGGCGTTTTTTGCCGCATCACAAAGCATGGTATCAGCCCATACTCATTGCACGAATTGTACTTTAGTAGTGATGGAGTCTGTAACACTTTATTTGACATGCAGGGATTCATACCGCCATGCACAATCATTCCATACCACATGTTATAGAATGCCCGGTTAGGTTCTATTGTCATGTACTTGACTCGTTGATATCAGGCCGTCCACACACAACACAATTACACTGATATGAAAAACATGGTGCTCTTAATATAAGATCAACTGTCAGTCCAGTTATAGAATGAAACAATATTATGATGTTTGTAAAATTCAATAACAACGGTTCGAAGATCAGTTCACAAACAGGATCTTCTTCTTCTTCTTCGTACGCAGTCAGACAGTAACCAACAAACAGAATCTGTGTTCATGTTCTTGACCCTGTTGCATCATGGAGTGTATAGCTATTTTCAATAGTATTAGTTCCTATTTGAAAAGGCATGGAGAGCAATGACTTTAGAAGATGAAAATATATCAACGATTCACTCATCAACTTTTAACATTTTCTTCTCAAAAATATAAATATGTGTCCACAACTATATATAGATGTTTCTTTCCCCTTTGTTTTGATTACTAATTAAGAGCATCAAAGCACTAATTTGCATTGTAATTTCCATCTTTGCTGGAATCTTGTGTCAATGCACTTCACATTGTTCTGTTCTGGCATTAGATTACTGTTAAATAGAGCAATTAATATTTATAAAACTACAAACAGAACAAAGGCACTTACCGTTATAGGAAGCATTGTTTCCAGAATTAGATATCTCACTTTTGAATCCAGTAAATGTGGCACTGAGAGTTTGTGTTTGTCTAATTTCTGTGCTTGTGAAAGCTGAATTAATGAATTTGGATTCAAATCTGATTCTTTGACTATCATACATATAATCTAGAACAGAGAATCCATGAATGTCTTTTTTTTTAATAGAGGCTCCAGCACTGAGAAGAATTTCACCTACGTCTTCTTTATTTCGTTGGAAACACAAATGTAAGGGTGTCTGTCTACAGCTGTCTTTAGCATCAGCAGTAGCTCCTGCCTTTAAAAGAATTTCCACGCATTCTTTATGACCCTTAAGAGCACTTAAATGTAGTGGAGTTTGCTTATCTGCATCTTTAGCATCAACAGTAGTCCCAGCATTTAGAAAGATGATCACACATTCTTTATGACCATTCCAGGCACTTACATGTAGTGGAGTTTGCCTACAGCTGTCTTTAGCATTATAATTAGCTCCAGCTTTTAAAAGAATTTCAATGCATTCTTTGTGACCTTTATTAGCACTTTTATGTAGTGGAGTTTGCTTATATTTATCTATAGCATCAATAGTAGCTTCAGCTTTTAAAAGAATTTCAACGCTTTCTTTATGACCACTCCATGCAGCCAAATGTAATGGAGTTTGCCTACTTTCATCTTTAGCATTAACATTAGCTTCTGCTTTTAGAAGAATTTTCACAATTTCTTTATGACCATTCAAAGCACTCAAATGTAGCGGAGTCTGTTTATCTGCATCTTCAACATCAACCATGGTTCCAGTGATTAAAAGAAGTAACACACATTCTTTGTGACCATTCCAAGCACTGACATGAAGTGGAGTTTGCTTATATCTGTCTTCAGCATCAACAGTAGCTCCAACTTTTAAAAGAATCTCAAGGCATTCTTTATGACCATTCCAAGAAGCCAAATGTAATGGAGTTTGACTACTTTCATCTTTGGCATTAACATCAGCTCCAGCTATTAGAAGAATTTTCACAATTTCTTTATGACCATTCAAAGCACTCAAATGTAGCGGAGTTTGTTTATCTGCATCTTCAACGTCAACAATGGTTCCAGCAAATAAAAGAGGTAACACACATTCTTTGTGACCATTTGAAGCACTGAAATGTAGTGGTGTTTTCTTGTAAATGTTTTCAGCTTTGACAAATGCACCAGCTTTTAGAAGAATTTCTACAATTTCTATATGACCATTTCGAGCACTAAAATGTAATGGAGTATCTTTATCCATGTTTTCAGCATTCAGATCAGCTCCAGCTTTAATAAAGAGATCAACAAGTTCTACATCACCAATCTCAGCGCTCAAATGTAATGGAGTATTCTTATTTATGGTTCACATATTAACACAAGTAGTAACGAGAATGTCAACATTTTGGAAATGATCACTTTCAACGTTCAAAGGTAGTGAGACTTGCGTGCTGTCATCTTCAGCCATCAGAGGTAGTGAGACTTGCGTGCTTTCATCTTCAGCCATCAGAGGTAATGAGACTTGCGTGCTGTCATCTTCAGCCATCAGAGGTAATGAGACTTGCGTGCTGTCATCTTCAACCTTCAGAGGTAATGAGACGTGCGTGCTGTGTTCTTCAGTATTAACAGATAGTGCACAATTTTCATAGATGAACATCTCACGCTGCAGAACAGATTGTTCTGTATTGTGTCCAGTCTCAATTCCTGTGTCTCGCAACAATCGACACAATTTCATAACAAGTTGCTTGTCATCTTTCTTTGCACCTAACAGAAATTGTTTACTTGACAATTCGTCCATCTTCAGCAATGTTAACATCAAGTGCTAAGTTATTCCAGAATCTGTTAACAAATATAAAAAAAGCTTAATGTCTAGTAATTACTGACTTTCACCAAATATAAACCAACTTTACTTTTTTTTAAATGTTTTCTTTCTTGATTGTAATACATTCTTAAACTTATACAATATCTATTTTCTAGAAAATATGAAGAATTGAATCATTATATCAAAAATAACAGCCGCTGTCCGAGTATCTAGTCAAACATCAGACTGGTTCGCAGTACAAAAGGAAGTATGGTAGAGATGAATCCTCTCTCCATATCTATATAATATCTATGCAGAATGTATAATTAGAATGTTAGAGAAGACGAGAATATCAAAAGTTTTGACCCATTTACAATTGGGGGTTATGAGATCCAGAGTTGCAATATGCAGAGGACACAGTGATACTATCAAGAAGTGCAGAAGGGCTAGAGGAGCTAATTTCAGCCATATATAGAAACAGTACCAATCAAAACATATTTCTAAACATTAAAAAAACAAAGTCAATGACCTCTGATAAAACACAATGTCAACATAAATTTACAATAGGTGATGAGGAAATAGACCAGGTCACACACTTTGAATATCTGGGCTCCAGAATTGGCGTCTGCTCAAAATAAATCAGAAGAAGACTAGCCATGACAATACAGAGACTAAACAGCATGAAGAAATGATGGCAGAACACAAACAAAATGGCAAAAGTTAAAGTATTGAGAGCCTGTGTCTTTCCCATGGCACCATACGGCTGCAAAGTATGGACAGTTACCAAAACATCTAGAAAGAGAATTAAGTCCATCCAGTCAAAAAGTTACAGAAAAATCTTCAAAATACCTTGGACTGAGAGAAGGACAAATATAGACACTTCGCAAGAGTTGAACATAGAGGAGAACTGGTTTTATCAATTCCCTCAACAATGGAGTACAAGGACAATTATTGAGAAATATACTATAAATGTATAAAAACAGTCAAAGTATTGTGGGAACACCAAGCAGGCTCACTAATTTTTTTGCAGTATAGACCGGGGACGTATACCATCACCACTTGTGGCCATTGTATACATGGACAGAATAACAACTGAAGCAAAACCAGAAACCACCACAATAAACCTTTTTGCAGATGATAAGAGTATCTTTCATTCCAATAAACAAAACTGCCAAGAACATTTTAATGACAATGCCTGCAATAGATATAATATGAAGATTAGTACAGCAAAGACGGAGGCAATGAAAATCAACAGAATAGAGAAAACACTAAATCTATCTATCTATCTTCATTCCACTTGTGTTGTTAGATATCATGGGGAGGTGTGACCTCCTTTGTTTCATATTTTTGGCAGGCAAAAATCTGCTGGTGACTTGCCAGATCAATCCAAGTAAAACACTAAATATACAGGTAAAAAGCACATAACTTAAACAGGTTAGAGAATTAAAATACATGGGCAAATACTTCCACAAGATGTAAGGCTAGAAAGAGAGGTGGAATCAAGAACACAAAAAGCTAATGCGGTTTCCTATCAGCTCTCACCATTACTACAGCACAAACAATTCCAATGAAGATAAAGAGACAGCTGATAAATAGTATTTTTATACCAACTCTCAGTGTCAGACATTGACTCTCACCAAGGCACAAGAAAGAAAAATCATGGTATACGAAGTGAGGTGTTTGAGAAAAGCTGTCGGGTCACATGGCTGGACCAAGTATGAAACGAAGTAATCAGACATACGGTGGGTGCAACACCATGCATGGAGTACATGGAAAGGCAGAGAATAAAATGGTTTGGACACCTAATAAGAATGCAATCAAAGTTACCAGCTGCTTATATCTACAATACCATCATGGTTGCAGAGCAAGAGGCAGGCCATAAAGAAGATGGAAAGATGGTGTCAGTGACACACTGATGAAACATGTAATGACAACAACATTGGCGACAAAGCTGGAACATGACAGAAAACTACACCTCCCCAAAATGTCTAACGATAGAAGTAGTTAGAAAGTGATGATAATGTTTTGATTCACAAGAAATGAATTTTCCATCTTGGCTGATTCAACCATTGATAGTGGATTTATCTGGTTACCATGCAGTACCAAGAAGAGCTCTCTGAATTGATCAGCGTGTTAACATTAAAAAAAAAAAAATCTCCATGATATAGGTGTATGATGCAGTCGATCAAAAATACTCTAATTTCTCTGGTAGTGAAAGAGAATGACTGTTGCCATTCCCATCTTTATATTTATTAGAATGTGGTCATAGTGGTGTAAGTGACATACTTAATTCAACAATAGATATTCAGCTTCATATCCCAAAGTGGACAAACTGAAGAAAATGTAACCTTTTCAACATTAAATGTATTATTATACTAATTTGGGGGAGGAAACATCATTTATTTTAATTAGTCAAGGTGGGACAAGGCATAATAATGGTTAGCCACCAGTGCCATAAAGTCATGCTGAATATGTCCTGGCACCAATAATTGCAGTTGGAGTGGATAATGAAATCAGCAAGCATATTCATATGCAAATAAGAGTAAGACAAGGGTGTATCCTTTCAACGGATCCCTTTAATATTTGCAGTGAAACAAGTATGGGGATACTTCTTCTTCTTCTTCTTTGTACGCTGTCAGATGTTGACTTGAATTTGTTCGAAGAAAGCAGCTGTCATCCTGAGGCTGTCGACACTGCCATAGAGCTTGTCTAGTGTTGCCACTGGTGATGGCCACATGTGATTTCTCTGGTCCTCGTATGTCGGGCAATTTTGCAGCAGATGTTCAGCGGTCATTTTCCCTGTGCCACACGAGCATTCGTCAGAGCCACCTATCTTCAATTTATTGAATAAATGGTACCTCAGTCTGTTGTGGCCTGTGCGGAGTCTGAAGACCACGGCCTCCTCTCTTCTGTTCAGCTGGTAGTAGGCATCATTTTTTGTGTAGCCAGTGTGTTCTGTTTTCCATTTGGCCATGTATCTGGCACTAATAAGCCTTTTAGACTCTTCGTAGGTCACACTAGAATCTGGTTGTGGTAGTCTTGCACCTTCTTTTGCCAGTCTGTCTGCCACCTCGTTGCCTTGGATGTTACAGTGGGATGGAACCCACTGTACCACTACTTTTTTTGGTGCGGATTGCTGGCATAGTTGACAGAGTACTGCTCTTAAATCATTAAGTTCAGTATTTTTCTGGCGTTTTAGTGCTGTGACCACGGCCAGAGCATCTGTGAACAGAACTATCTGGCTTTCATTGCTTTCGCCTGTGAGCATTGCTTCTACTGCAGCCTTCAGTGCCTCCGCCTCCGTTCTTAAATTGCTTGAGAATTTTCCAGTTGCCACTGACAGTGTTATTTTTCTACCATTTGGTAGGCTCAGGAATACCCCTGCCCCTCGAATCTGTGTTGTGTTTGTTACAGAACCGTCGGTGTATGCATGGGTCCAGTCCATGCTTGGGTAGTTTTCCGCTATGTACCTCAGGGTTATGTCTCTTCTTTCTTTTACAGTCTGGCTGTTCTTGTTTCCATTACCTGGTATATTTTCTACCACCTCTGGAATGATATGCTGCTTCCATGTGGGTTTGGGTACAGTAGGGATGGGCTTTGGCGTTGTTACGGTGTTCATAGGGTCTTCACTCATTTTTGCTTTGGCTATTTCTGCAAAGTTTCTCCGCTTTAGTTTCCCATTTCCAAATCTATTTAGTCTCTGATGTATTGGATGGTCTGTCAGTCTTCTGAGTTTCTCTGCTTGCTGCTGGGCTCTGCAGTCTCTTCTGTCGGTCATGGATTGCAGATTTGTAATCTTTTCAAGTTCTACAATTGGTGTTGACTTCATGCCTACTGTTATAACTCTCATGGCTTGGTTTTGAAGTTTGCTAATTTTATCAAAGTTCGCCTTTGCTGCTGTTGTCCATGCCGTAATGCCATACTCGAGAACTGGTCTCACTCTTCCAGTGTACAGTTTCTTTAGTATTCTTTCGTCTGCTCCCCAGCTTGTGCCAGCAAGTTTCCTCATGATTGCCATTCTTTGTCTGGCTCTCATTTGGTTTCTCTCGATCTGACTTTTCCATGTCATGCGCCGATCAAATGTGACTCCCAAGTTGTTTGGGTTGTCGTTTGGCCGCAGATATTTGCCGTTAAGACTTATTTTGGTGTTCTGTGGTTTATTTGAAAGCGAGAATATCGTACATGTTTTTTTCCTCGTTTATTTTTACCAGCCATGAGTTTGCCCACTGCTCCAACGATGTTAGGGTCTGCTGCATCCGATTGTTTGCTACGGTGAGTTTTGTTTCAGAGGTCGCCATAGCCAGATCGTCTGCAAACATGGAGCTGTGGACTCTTCTTGGTATATTCTCTGTGATGTTTATATACACCAGGAAAAGTGTGGGTGACAGTACTCCCCCTTGGGGTACTCCTTGCTTCAGTGTCACCTTTTTGCTCATCAGCCCTTGTACTTGAACTCTGGCAGTTCTATTTTCAAGGTAGTGGCTGATCCATCTGTACATTTTTCCAGATACGTCACTTCTTCGTAGCTTGACTTTAAGTCCCTCTTTCCACACCTTGTCAAATGCCTTCTCTAGATCCACCCAAACCGCTACTGTATGCTTTTTCTCCTGGGAAGCATCCTCGATTTCCTGTGCTATGAGAGTGATCTGGTCCTCAGTGAATCTGTGTTGTCTAAATTCTGCTTGCTGTGGAATTAATATGTGTTTTTCTTCCAGGTGCCACATCAGTCTGGTGTTTATCATACGCTCCATACAGCTCAGTAGGCTGATGGGCCTGTATCCATTTGGATCTGTTCTATCTTTTTCTTTCTTTGGTACTGGTATAAGTACAGCATCTTTCCATGCCTGCGGTACAATTCCCCTTTTCCAGCTTTGGTTCAGGACTGATAGTAACTTCCTCTTTGCTGTTTGGCCCAACCCCATCAGCATTTCGTTTGTTACCCCATCTTTTCCGGGCGATTTCTTTTTCTTTAGAGTTCTCATGGCCTCTTCCATTTCATTCATTGTTAGTTTTGCCATCATGTGATCCTCTGGTGCCATCTTGATGTTGTCGCGGCTCTTTTGTTCTTCACCATTGTCTGTGTGCCTGTCTGTAGGGACATCAATGTGGTTTGCTCTCGCATAATGTTCTATAAAGGCATTTGCTGCTTTTTTTCCGGTAAGCATGTTGGCACCCTGCTTGATGGTAATTTGTTTATTTGATGGTGTTTCATCATTCATGGCTCTGACTAAATTCCAGTTTGTTCTCTTCTTTATCTAGATTGAGGCTTTCTGTTTTGTTTTTCCGGCTGTCTCTTGTTATTTGGTTCAGTGTTCTTTTGTATTTCACAGTGATGGCCTTGAGGGCAATATTTGCTTCCATAGATTGCTCTGTCTCTGCCATATTCCTAGCATTTGAGACTTCATCCACCGCTTTCTGCAGTTCATGATTCCAATATGGCTTGTAGTTTTTCCTTGTCCCTCTTGGGATGGTTTCGGTGGCTGCTTGCATTATTGCTTTGCTTAGGCTTTCCATCATAGGTTTCATATTGTTATTTCGTGTGTTGATAGTTTCACACAGTCCATCTGTCAGCATTGCAAATCTGTCTCAGTCGGCTCGTCTATAGTTCCAACGTGGCAGCGGTTTTATTTCCTGGGGTCCTACTTCCATATCAATTTCTAGCCTAATTGGCCTGTGGTCGCTACCTGCCAATTGGTCGAGCACCTGATGATCTATTTTGTGGTGAATATCCCCCGTGAAGAAGGCAAAGTCTGGAGTGGAAGTGGTATGCCATATTCTAGAATAGAAGCTAGGGCTGTCGTCCGGCCTATTGATAAGCTTGGGGATTCTAAAAGCAGAAAATTAAGAGCAATCTAAAATTTAAAAAGATCTGACATAAGCAATAATAGGAGGACATATATCTTAATTTAACTTAACATAGATGTTAATAACTTAATATAGATGGTGTGGTGTTTACGGTTGAAAATGAACAAAGTATACAGGCAGCATATTAACACAATAAACAGCACAAGAATTGACAAAGAACTATTTCTAAATATCTTCTAAACAAGGGTGGTTGCGTAATGACCAAAGCAGATCAAATATGGAATTGCATTAAATGGATATAATGTTGTTGTAACAAAAAAGTAAATTTAGATACTTAGAGCCCTTCAGTGGATGGAAGGTGTATAACCAAAAATAAAGAACAGAATATCACTAGCAAAAGCTGACATAGACACTATAACAAATCATGTCGGTGCTAATGAAAGTGTATGATATACATATAATATACATTTATAAGGGAATAGAAATAGAGAATTTGGAGCTATTATTGCACCAATGGTTATGGTGCTTTGTCAATGTGAATTTTGGACAATGAATAAACAATCACAGACATCCCTTATGCAACAAAACTGTGCTTTATATGAAGCATGGTAAATATACGATCCACTGGTTAATAAAAAACAAAATGAAGATATATTACGGGCCAGGAAACAATATTAAATGGTCACTATTAGCTAAATCACAAATTAAGGCCCAGTGCCCATATTCAGAAATGGTAACATATAACTTAACTTAACGTCTTTATACTAGTTTAGAAGACTCTGCAAAATCTGTATACAACCAGTTTCATTTACATTAATAATAATAGCTGTCCATCGTTGTCGATGAGGACCGCCGACATCATCCTTGTCACAGATTTCCCTGTTGGGTGTGGGTGCGCATGTGGCTGAACAGGCCAATGCGAGCACGAAAACATCTGCTACATATCGGGCACACGAGGTTTGTAGAAGGGGATGGTGTTCCCGCTGCTCGGGATTTCCGCGTCTCGCGTCTCTTCTGGGCTTTCACAACACGGTCATCTTCACCGGCAGCTACACACGATTTGACTGCACTTCTCCAGTCAGATCTGTTTTTCGCAAGACATTCCCAGGTGTCGAAGTCTATCTGGCAACTTTTTAGTGAGTCCTTCAGACCGTCTTTAAAACGTTTCTTTGGGCGCCCTCTCTCGCGCCATCCGTCTCTCAACTCGCCGTAGAGAAGCTTCTTTGGGAGCCGCTCGTCTGACATACGGACGAGGTGTCCGGCCCATCCTAGTCGTGCTTTTTCTAGCAGTGCATGTATGCTGGGCCATCGGATGTGGAATATTCGCCTCAGGCAACCTGTGTGGAAGTGGTTTAACCTCCCTGCATGTCCAGAGTATACAGTCCAGCTTTCGCAAGCGTATAGTAGGGTTGGAATGATGGTTGCACGGTAGACTTTCAATTTGGTCTTGACGCTGATGCCACGACGTGCCCAGACCATCGAGCGCATTCTACCAAAGGCTGTGCTGGCCTTTGCTATTCTGCTTGCCACCTCATCGTCTAGGCTGACAGATCTCGACAGCGTGCTGCCCAGATATGTGAATTTGTCTACGGCATTCAACGTCTGCCCGCTGACTGTAGTCTCTGGTTTTGTGTACGGCATGCCTGGTGCTGGTTGGTACATGACCTCTGTTTTTTTGGCATTTATGGTCAGGCCAAAATTTTCGCATGCGGCAGAGAACTGGTCCATTCCAACCTGCATGTTCAGTTCTGAGTTGCTCATTAGAGCACAGTCGTCAGCAAATACAAGTTCCCTGATTATGTCGCCAGCCACTTTGGTTTTGGCCTTCATTCTTCTGGAATTGAGTAACTTGCCATCTGTGCGGTACTTTATGGGTATTCCAAGCTCCAATGATCTGAAGGCGTCTGTCATCGTGGCCGCGAACATCATGCTGAACAAAGTCGGGGCGAGTACACATCCTTGTTTTACTCCATTTGATACTAGAAACGTTTTAGAGATTGCACCGCTGTCCAGTACACGAGCACACATGCCTTCGTGTAGCTGTTTCACCATTGTTATGAACTTGTTGGGGCAGCCAAACTTAGACATTATCATCCACAGCCCTCCTCTGTTTACTGTATCAAATGCCTTTGTCAAATCAATAAATGTGGTGTACAAGGCCTGATTTTGCTCTCGACACTTCTCTTGTACTTGGCGAGCGGCAAAAATCAATTCCACTGTTCCTCTTCCGGCTCTGAATCCACATTGGCTTTCTGGGAGGTGGTGACTTTGTTCAAGGTGTTTGTTGAGCCTGTTTAGCAGTAAGCGCGCTAGGATCTTGCCTGCTACGGAGAATAGCGATATTCCTCGATGATTGTCACATTCCTGACGATTGCCTTTTCTTTTGTATAGGTGAACGATTGAGGCGTCCTTTAGCTCCTGCGGAATTTTACCTTCAGCCCACATGTGACAGAAGAGTTCAGTGATCCTTCTGGTGAGGGATGGGCCAGCTGTCTTATATACCTCTGCTGGTTTTGCATCAGCTCCTGGAGCTTTTCCTATAGATAGTGAACTGATTGCCCTGTCGACTTCCTCCTCAGTAATGACTTCATCCAACGCCAGGTTCAGTTCCACCTGCGGCATTCGCCAGATGGCCTCTTTATTTATGGACAATGGGTGGTTTAGTATTTTGCAGAAGTGGTCTGCCCATCTGTCTAGAATCTGAACCTTATCTGTTAGCAGTACCCCATCCGCACTGCGAACTGGAGTATTACTAGAGGGCTGCGGGCCGTAGAGAGCTTTCAGTGCCTCGTAAAACCGTTTGGTGTCATGACGCTCGGCGAACATCTCAATTTCGTCAGCTCTTTTACTGAGCCAGGAGTCTTGCATCTCTCTAAGCCTGGTCTGGACAGCTTTGCGAGCAGTATTGAACGCAGCTTTTGCTCTAAAAGCTATGCACATCCAATCTATTCTTAAATGGATTAATTGTCCCTGCCTCAACTAGCTCCTGTGGCAATGCATTCCAAGCATTCACCACTCTCTAATTAAAAAAATATTTCCTAATATCTAATCTGGACCTCTCCTTTAGTTAATTTGTAGCTATGCCCTCTTATTCTTGTAGGTGGTTATATTTTAAAAAAACTTGTTATAGTCTAATTTATCCTTTCCTTTGATTATCTTTTAAACCTGTATTAAGTTACTTCAAATTCTTCTCTTTTCTAAACACTGTAGGTCGGTTTTTCTGAGTCTTTCTTCATAACTATAATTCTGGAATCCCACTATCAGCGTTGTCGCTCTTATTTGTACCCTTTCCAGCATTTTTATATCCCCTCTATGATAAGAACTCCAGACCTGTACGCAGTACTCCAATCTAGGTCCAACATGCTTTATACAGTTTGATTATCACTTCCTTGCTCCTATGTTTAATATTTTATTTTTTTATCATAAACAACATTTCATTTGCCTTTTTCACTGTTACCTGGGCTTGCTCACTTACCTTACCTATATGATCTTTTATAGCCCCCAAGTCCCTTTCCTTATCTATCTTTCTAATATTCTTCTCTCCCATTCTGTAAGTATGTTCCATATTGGAATTACCCATCTGGATGACTGTACATTTATCTACATTAAACCCCATTTGCCAGCTTACTGACCATTCTCGAATTTGATCTAAATCCGACCTCAATATATCCACTTCTGCTTTAGATGAGACACTACTGCATAGTTTTGTGTCATCAGACAAATTTTTCAATCCTGGATCCTATTTCAATGTCCAAATCGTTTATATATATATCAAGAACAAAATTTGTCCCACAACTGAGCCCTGTGGCACTCCACTTTTTACTTCACACCAATCAGAGTACTCCTTATTTATGCCCACTCTCTGCCTTCTTCCAGTTAACCAATTTTCAATCTATTTGGCAACTTCCCCACCTATTCCATGTGATTTTAACTTTCGAAATAATCTTTGATGAGGTACTCTATCAAAGGCCTTTGCAAAATCTAGATAAATAACATTCATTGCCTCCCCTTTATTTATCATTTTAATAACCTCCTCCATGAATTCTAATAGATTTGTTAAGCATGATCTCCACCTAGTAAACCATTGCTGACTATTTCTGATTAGATTAAACTTGTCTAAATGCTTTACAATATTTTCTTTGATTATTGATTTTAACAATTTACAGATTATGTTCGTTAAACTCATCTGTGATTGAGAACATAATATTGCCAATGGTTTTGCTAGTTGGTCTCTAATTTCAAACAGCTATTTTGGATGAATACCATCTTGACCTGGACATTTATCCAGTTTCTAAAAACCCTTTCCTCTGTAATACAGGTTGATCTTAATCATGCTGTATCCATGTCTCTTTGAAAAATATCTATAGGCTCTAAGATCTTGGAGCAGTCCTCTTTTGTGTAGATTGTGCCAAAGTACTAATTGAGTAGATTAGCTGCCTCCCTATTCTCACTTATTATTTTTACTTTACTGTCTTTGAAAGGGTCTACTTTGTCTTTTGTTCTTTGTTTATTTCTAACATACAAAAAGACGCTTTTACCATGTCTTGATCCTCTGAGCAAGTTTTTTTGTTGTTGCTGTTTTATTCCCTTTCTGCTTCTCCAAATATTTAAAATATGTTTCTTTGATTTACCTGCCTCTATATATTTTGTCCATGTTTATTTTTAGCTCTTCTTCATTTGACTACAAATCTAGTTATCCACTTTTTACACCTGGGGTTTACCTCCCTACATGGAACACATTCCTCTTTTAGCTTTGCTAGAACTGTTTTAAAACTCTCCCACTCTTCAACATCTGTTCCTCCAACAATATCTTTCCATATTATGTGGCTCTCTGCCTCTTTCATCCTCTTAATATCTGCCTCAGAGTAGTCGAATGTTCGTGTGTTTATGTATACTTCTTTCCCTGCTATAAGATCCCAACGGATGATTTGATGATCACTTGAGCCAAACAGTTCTCCAACAGTAACGTTTTCAATTTTTTCCTCTGTAGTAAAAACTAAACCAAGTGGCTGCTTCTACATGTTGCATTAAAAAAATTGTCATTTATGCACTTTAACAAAAGGTTTTGACTCTACAAGTGCTTCTGCCATATCCCATTTCATTTCTGGAAAGTTGAAATCCCCCATTAACAATAATTTCCCTTCACTTGCCTTTGCTAAGCTACTAATCATCTGATCTTACTCTTTCTAACTTGATGGACATCTATAACTGTAAAAACTGATTTTAACAATTTACAGATTATGTTCGTTAAACTCATCTGTGATTGAAAACATAATATTGCCAATGGTTTTGCTAGTTGGTCTCTAATTTCAAACAGCTATTTTGGATGAATACCATCTTGACCTGGACATTTATCCAGTTTCTAAAAACCCTTTCCTCTGTAATACAGGTTGATCTTAATCATGCTGTATCCATGTCTCTTTGAAAAATATCTATAGGCTCTAAGATCTTGGAGCAGTCCTCTTTTGTGTAGATTGTGCCAAAGTACTAATTGAGTAGATTAGCTGCCTCCCTATTCTCACTTATTATTTTTACTTTACTGTCTTTGAAAGGGTCTACTTTGTCTTTTGTTCTTTGTTTATTTCTAACATTCAAAAAGACGCTTTTACCATGTCTTGATCCTCTGAGCAAGTTTTTTTGTTGTTGCTGTTTTATTCCCTTTCTGCTTCTCCAAATATTTAAAATATGTTTCTTTGATTTACCTGCCTCTATATATTTTGTCCATGTTTATTTTTAGCTCTTCTTCATTTGACTACAAATCTAGTTATCCACTTTTTACACCTGGGGTTTACCTCCCTACATGGAACACATTCCTCTTTTAGCTTTGCTAGAACTGTTTTAAAACTCTCCCACTCTTCAACATCTGTTCCTCCAACAATATCTTTCCATATTATGTGGCTCTCTGCCTCTTTCATCCTCTTAATATCTGCCTCAGAGTAGTCGAATGTTCGTGTGTTTATGTATACTTCTTTCCCTGCTATAAGATCCCAACGGATGATTTGATGATCACTTGAGCCAAACAGTTCTCCAACAGTAACGTTTTCAATTTTTTCCTCTGTAGTAAAAACTAAACCAAGTGGCTGCTTCTACATGTTGCATTAAAAAAATTGTCATTTATGCACTTTAACAAAAGGTTTTGACTCTACAAGTGCTTCTGCCATATCCCATTTCATTTCTGGAAAGTTGAAATCCCCCATTAACAATAATTTCCCTTCACTTGCCTTTGCTAAGCTACTAATCATCTGATCTTACTCTTTCTAACTTGATGGACATCTATAACTGTAAAAACTGATTTTAACAATTTACAGATTATGTTCGTTAAACTCATCTGTGATTGAAAACATAATATTGCCAATGGTTTTGCTAGTTGGTCTCTAATTTCAAACAGCTATTTTGGATGAATACCATCTTGACCTGGACATTTATCCAGTTTCTAAAAACCCTTTCCTCTGTAATACAGGTTGATCTTAATCATGCTGTATCCATGTCTCTTTGAAAAATATCTATAGGCTCTAAGATCTTAGAGCAGTCCTCTTTTGTGTAGATTGTGCCAAAGTACTAATTGAGTAGATTAGCTGCCTCCCTATTCTCACTTATTATTTTTACTTTACTGTCTTTGAAAGGGTCTACTTTGTCTTTTGTTCTTTGTTTATTTCTAACATACAAAAAGACGCTTTTACCATGTCTTGATCCTCTGAGCAAGTTTTTTTGTTGTTGCTGTTTTATTCCCTTTCTGCTTCTCCAAATATTTAAAATATGTTTCTTTGATTTACCTGCCTCTATATATTTTGTCCATGTTTATTTTTAGCTCTTCTTCATTTGACTACAAATCTAGTTATCCACTTTTTACACCTGGGGTTTACCTCCCTACATGGAACACATTCCTCTTTTAGCTTTTCTAGAACTGTTTTAAAACTCTCCCACTCTTCAACATCTGTTCCTCCAACAATATCTTTCCATATTATGTGGCTCTCTGCCTCTTTCATCCTCTTAATATCTGCCTCAGAGTAGTCGAATGTTCGTGTGTTTATGTATACTTCTTTCCCTGCTATAAGATCCCAACGGATGATTTGATGATCACTTGAGCCAAACAGTTCTCCAACAGTAACGTTTTCAATTTTTTCCTCTGTAGTAAAAACTAAACCAAGTGGCTGCTTCTACATGTTGCATTAAAAAAATTGTCATTTATGCACTTTAACAAAAGGTTTTGACTCTACAAGTGCTTCTGCCATATCCCATTTCATTTCTGGAAAGTTGAAATCCCCCATTAACAATAATTTCCCTTCACTTGCCTTTGCTAAGCTACTAATCATCTGATCTTACTCTTTCTAACTTGATGGACATCTATAACTGTAAAAACTGAAGTGATCGAGGGCAAAAGAAGCAGAGGAAGACAATTACAGAAAATCAAGGATGACATGACACAGTTGATTGGGAAACACAAAGCATTTGAAGCGATATTATTATGTACTTGTCTTGTGGACAAAAATGGTCATTAACGACACTTGATGGTGATAATGATACTAATAATGATACTAATCACGCGTAGTAGATTAGATAGGGCATCCATCCTTAGGGTGAGAACTGGACTGTTGCTGTCAGTGTCAGGTTGTCGTTTATCTGCCATCACTGCCCTTGGCCTTTTTTGGGCGATGTTCGCCCCTTTTTATAAACTTTACTTTATTTATATATTTTAGCGTTCAACTTTGAAAGTCCCTGAATAGTTTTAGTAAGTGTGACAAAATGATCGATGTTTAGATATTTCAATAATATAACAAGAAAACAACATGTTACTATACCTACAACCAACTCACATTTGCAGCACTCTTAGTGCCCCAATGACGTTGACACTTCCAGGTGTGCAAAGCATTTAGGGATTTCCAAAAGGACCTGACAAAATCGGCAGATAATGTTTCTTCTTCGGAAAGCAATTTTAATTTTTTTAAAGAAATAGTATTTGCCTATTTCTGTTGCAGTTTTACTACCTCGAATTTGGTGCTAAAAATAAATATATTTATATAGTTTGAGTTAATTAAGTACCTAAACTTTTTCAAATCGTGGACATTGTTTTATTGAGTTAAATTCATCAACTCCTAACTGTAACATTGGCGTCCCCATATAATTTAGTGCGGAACTGACTTTCTATATGTAGAATATGATAAATAAATTATAAATAGATCGAAGCTACAGTGGTACTGAAGGTTAAATCTTGATCAAAAGCACATGTGTAAATAATAGCTCAATGATCGCACAATGACAAAAACAAAACGATATCTACGTTACTGGTTGTTTAAACTGGTTGTATACAAACTCTGCTGGGTCTTCTAAACAAGTATAAAGACGTTAAGTTAAGTTAAGTTAAGTTAAGTTACGACCACAACATCTTCGTCGAAACAAATAACGAACGAATATAACAAATCACAACAACAATAAAGACGTTTTGTAACAAGCCGTTTAAGTTAGTCGCCATTAACCAGACCTACCCTAACCTCCAGGAAACATGCAATAGGTGCGACATGTTGGTGGCAATCCATGTCGCTGAATACTTGATGCATACTGTATAACGTGGTGTTTGGACACGGAAAGTAAAGTGATCACTCGCAGAGGGGATTGTAAAGATGCAGGGGTGATCCATTTGTTCAAAAAGGGCAAAATATCAGATGCAGTAAATTAGAGATAGGTGAGTTTAACGAGCATAGAGTCAATAATCAAAGGAAACATTGTAATGCATATATACATAATTTAATCTAATAAGAAATAGTCAGCATGGGATTATTAAAGGAAGATCGGGTTTAACAAATCTATTAGAATTCATGAATACGGTTACCAAAATGATAGATAGAGTAAGAGAGGAGCCAATGAATGTTATTTATCTCGATTTTGCAAAGGCCTTTGATAGAGTTTCTCATCTTAGATTGTAAAAACATTGTTTAGGAAGACGTTAAAATCTCATGGAATAGGTGCTAAATGGGTACTTGTTCCTTAATTTATACCAAATAAATAAAATATATATATTTTAGCACAAACTTTATATTTTTAGCACCGTATTGGTGGTCAGTGTTTGAGAAGCATTTCCTGAAACCTTCCAAACTCTGATTATAAACCCGGGTAGACGAAGCTCGTTAGCCTGTTCAGGCAGTTCGCCTAGGAGAGGGGGAGCTCTGATTTGAAACCCACAAGCCCCAGGGAGTGTTGGCTTGTCCCGGGGCGATGAGAGTATCATCGGATGTCTCCAGTAACTAGTATCTGTGGGCAACCACTCCACTGCTTTGTGGAAACCTCGGAAAAGAGTAGAGCTACGGGAGTAAACCTAGACAGAAATCCTGAGTGGTAGCACGTAAGACGGGTGGTTTTCAAAATTGCGAACACATTCCGGCAGCTCGTGCAGCTGAGTTGGTGCCAAATTGCCATGCTTTACATTCCTTTGGATTACACCAGTGTGTCCGAAAGGGGATCCTGCAGTTTGGGAAGCCCAGGGTCTCGATATTCAACGCCCAGGCTTGCGCCCTGAAGAGGTTACTCCAGCCTTGATCATGAGTGAGAAAACAACACGAAAGCTGGCAGTCTACAAGTTATAAGTCCCACCCGATTAGCGTAGGGAAAAGGGGGGAGGAAGGGCATTGGTCATCTTCGACGGTGGGAGGGATCATCGGTCGACTACCGGCTGAGCAGCGCATGAGCTGCAGTGGTCAGCGATCCATAGCTGACTGCTAGCGTCAGGGACAGCGAACCATAGCTGCCAAGACCCTTCTAGACCTCCACGCGGTGATCCTGGATAACAGGCTGCAGTAGGGCAGACTGGCTAAGGAGAAGGGGTAGAAAAGGGAATGCTAACCCGGTACTCAAAAAATGCTTGCTGAAGTCGGATGCATTCCGTTCTCTGGACTACATTCTGCTACTTACCCTTTTGGGGTTTGGTAGCGGAAGATTGAGAACGAACGAAGAAGAAGAAGAAGAAGGTCGACTACCGCCGCCTCGGCCAGGCAGCCCCAGATCAGTAAGGTGTGGACTCGCCAGCATTTGCCTGCTCCAGTGGGTGCCTGGAGCTTAGTGCATGCATTACAAGCGGATGTTAAATTTATACGAAACAAAACAAACAACAAAAAGAAGGCTCCAGCTGTTCGATTTGCAAATTAGAACGCGCGTACTATGTGCACATGCATCTTTGATGATCATCGAAACGTCGGGGATGCCATGAAGACAGCCATCATTGATAGGGAGCACTCTTGATTGAATGTGGACGTAGCTGCCCTTTCATTGTAATAGAGCCGCAGAGATCCAGTTGGAATAGAGCTGCAGAGATCCAGTTGGAATAGAGCCACAGAGATCCAATTGGAATAAAGCCACAGAGATCCAATTGGAATAGAGCCGCAGTGATCCAATTGGAATAGAGCCGCAGTGATCCAGTTGGAATAGAGCCGCAGAGATCCAGTTGGGATAGAGCCGCAGAGATCCAGTTGGAATAGAGCCGCAGAGATCCAGTTGAAATAGAGCCGCAGAGATCCAGTTGGAATAGAGCCGCAGAGATTCAGTTGGAATAGAGCCGCAGAGATCTAGTTGGAAAAGAGCTGCAGAGATCTGGTTGGAATAGAGCCGCAGAGATCCGGTTGGAATAGAGCCGCAGAGATGCGGTTGGAATAGACCTGCAAAGATCTAGTTGGAATAGAGCCGCAGAGATCCAGTTGGAATAGAGGCGCAGAGATCCAGTTGGAATAGACCTGCAAAGATCTAGTTGGAATAGAGCCGCAGAGATCCAGTTGGAATAGAGCCGCAGAGATCCAGTTGGAATAGACCTGCAAAGATCTAGTTGGAATAGAGCCGCAGAGATCCAGTTCACGAGCAATGGGCCGATCCTGAGCTCGAGAAGTTGATCCATCATCTCTAGTGTACGTGTCCTTCAGGTCAATGGCAGCCACACATGTCTAACTATCTGCATGAAAGCCTTTGTACGCCACCTGTGCAAAAACTGCCGTATTGCCTCAGGTAATTGCTGCGATACCGTTCCAGGGTTGGCGGAAGAGTCATAGTGATTCAAGACCTGTAGGAAATGTTCTTAGAAGAGTCATAGTGATTCAAGACCTGTAGGAAATGTTCTTAGAAGAGTCATAGTGATTCAAGACCTGTAGGAGATGTTCTTAGAAGAGTCATAGTGATTCAAGACCTGTAGGAAATGTTCTTAGAAGAGTCATAGTGATTCAAGACCTGTAGGAAATGTTCTTAGAAGAGTCGTAGTGATTCAAGACCTGTAGGAAATGTTCTTAGAAGAGTCATAGTGATTCAAGACCTGTAGGAAATGTTCTTAGAAGAGTCATAGTGATTCAAGACCTGTAGGAAATGTTCTTAGCAATTATTTTCTCAACAAGACTATCGTATTCTGCATGGTGATCACCATAAAGTCCTGAATTTTCGCGTGATATTTGCCCGGTTTCGGCAGCGGTAAAAGATACGAATACAGTCACTTTTCTTTGATCTCAGCATTCTCAATACTTCTGAATTCATCTAGCTCCTCGTCGGACACCTTGCCGATATCCTTCTACCAGATCCCATCTGGAATCCTGTAAACTGCTTTTTGCCCTCCGTAATGCAAACTTAATCTCTTCCGCCGTCACAGATTCATCTTCCTCCATTTTAGTACCTTTGCATATACCTGCAATTGTCGTTCTGGCAGCACTGCGTAATATTAGGTCTTTCTGGTCACACTGTTCCAGATAGTGAGCGAGTAGAGCTTGACCCTTGTTTTCATCTGTCTTCTGCCACGTAAGATCAAAAGTCGGAGAGTCTGGAATGCCCTAATTCTTTACTATTTCTATATACCTACTTCTGTACAGTCGCCAGAATAACTACAGGGATTTATCATTGCAGACTCTTCTACAGAACTCTGCCAATTTATCACTTTTAACTTTTCTAGAAAGTGTTTAAAAATAGTAAATATTCTCGTCCATGGCTTTGCGTAAGGTCAGCATTTGATCAGATGTTGGTGACAGTAAGGTCAGCATTTGATCAGATGTTGGTGACAGTAAGGTCAGCATTTGATCAGATGTTGGTGACAGTAAGGTCAGCATTTGATCAGATGTTGGTGACAGAAAGGTCAGCATTTGATCAGATGTTGGTGACAGTAAGGTCAGCATTTGATCAGATGTTGGTGACAGAAAGGTCAGCATTTGATCAGATGTTGGTGACAGTAAGGTCAGCATTTGATCAGATGTTGGTGACAGAAAGGTCAGCATTTGATCAGATGTTGGCGACAGAAAGGTCAGCATTTGATCAGATGTTGGCGACAGTAAGGTCAGCATTTGATCAGATGTTGGTGACAGTAAGGTCAGCATTTGATCAGATGTTGGTGACAGAAAGGTCAGCATTTGATCAGATGTTGGCGACAGAAAGGTCAGCATTTGATCAGATGTTGGCGACAGTAAGGTCAGCATTTGATCAGATGTTGGTGACAGAAAGGTCAGCATTTGATCAGATGTTGGCGACAGCAAGAACAGCATTTGATCAGATGTTGGCGACAGAAAGGTCAGCATTTGATTAGATGTTGGCGACAGAAAGGTCAGCATTTGATCAGATGTTGGCGACAGAAAGGTCAGCATTTGATCAGATGTTGGCGACAGTAAGGTCAGCATTTGATCAGATGTTGGTGACAGTAAGGTCAGCATTTGATCAGATGATGGCGACAGCAAGGTCAGCATTTGATCAGATGTTGGCGACAGCAAAATCAGCATTTGATCAGATGTTGGCGACAGCAAAGTCAGCATTTGATCAGATGTTGGCGACAGCAAAATCAGCATTTGATCAGATGTTAGCGACAGCAAAATCAGCATTTGATCAGATGTTGGCGACAGCAAGGTCAGCCTTTGATCAGATGTTGGCGATAGCAAAATCAGCCTTCACCGGGCATGTCGACAATGTGGTTGTGAAAGCTGGGAAGGGTTTGGTCGGAGTCTTGCCTTCACCGGGCATGTCGACAATATGGTTGTGAAAGCTGGGACGGGTTTGGCCGCAATATTAGAAAGATAGATAAAGAAAGGGACAGGGGTTATAATAGATCATACATGTAAGGTCAGGGAGCAAGTTCAGGTAGCAGTAAAAAAAGCAAATGCAATGTTAGGGATGATAAAAAGAAATATTAAACATAGGAGCAAGGAGGTGATAATCAAACTGTATAAAGCTTTAGTTAGACCTAGATTGGAGTATTGTGTACAGGTGTGGAGTCCTTATCAGAGAGGGGATATAGTCATGCTGGAGAGAATACAAAAAAGAGCGACAAAGCTGATAGTGGGATTCCAGAATTACAGTTATGAGGAAAGATTAAAAAGAACAGCTTACAGTGTCTAGAAGAGAGAAGAATTCGTGGTGACTTAATACAGGTGTATAAGATGATCAGAGGAATGGATAAAGTAGACTATAACTAGTTTTTTTAAATACAACCACCAACAAGAACAAGAGGGCACAGCTACAAGTTGACTAAGGAGAGGTCCAGATTAGATATTAGGAAGTATTTTTTTAGCCAGAGAGTTGTGGATGCTTGGAATGCATTGCCAAGTGAGGTGGTGGAGGATGGGACGGTCAATCACTCAATGCATTTAAGAATAGATTGGATGCGTACAGCTGCTAGAGGAAGGTGATGTAAATGGAACTGGTTGTATACAGACTCTGCAGAGTCTTCTAAACCAGTATAAAGACGTTAAGTTAAGTTAAGCAAGAGGGTGTCGTCTCGTTCTATTATATTAGGGGTTTGTCCTTTTGGTGATCGAGTATGCTCTGGCGATCCTGACTCCCAGTTCCACGCAAACGGAGAGAATTGAGCGGATAGAGAATGGAGGATCACACTGGGGTGTACAAGAGACACGCGTGTAGGGCAATGTGTTATCTCCTTGATTTTCCATTCAGGGAAGAGAGGATTAAGATTTGTAGTGCACGTGCCTACCTCCAAGTCAGCGCTGACACAAAACATTCAATATACGGGGATATTGGGCACGAAAAGGGCAGCAGACTTACAAGAAGAAAATCCTGGATGGTCAGGCCGAGGACATTGTGCAACAGGTTTGTTCGCTTGATGATATAGAACCTGGTGAAGAATGGGTAAAGGTGACAGCAGAATGTGGCACTTCCTTTTCAGCATGTGCAACACTGGACATAGAGTGTAGACATAACAATCCAGAGGTGGTGGAAACGGAAGTTCAGTTCCTTATTTCTGAGTTTATTTCTGACGGCGATGTGCTCATTTACACGTACGGGTCACGGCATATGTAGAGCTCATGGGCTTCCACTGTTCAGGTCGGAAAGAAAACGGCGAAGGAGGACAGCGGCGAGTATGCGATAGGGACACGTAGTCTGACCATGGAGATCTTTGCAGTGACTTACGTAATGGTTTGGCTGGAGACACATACCTTTGCCCATTCATGCTTCCTCAGCGACTCTATGAGCATGCTCATGACGATTGAGATGGACTGGGGTCAAAGACTGTGGCTTGAGTCTCTGACAAGAACAAGACTGACAAGACTACGGTTGATTTTCGTGCCAGGTCACGCGGGTGTAAAGGGAAACGAACGAACTGACATGCTTGCATGTAGTGCGACTGTTGGGACGAGTAATGGACCGGCTGATAGTCTAGATGCCCTTATGGAGGCGCGGCGGTTAAATGATTCGAGCAATGACGCTGAGTTAAGGATAAACAGAACTATGCAAGTCAGCAGGCCACGGTGCTGCTTATAAAACATGAAAGAAGATGATAAGAAAAACAAATTCCGTATAACACTCAGGAATAAATATCAAGCACTGGAGCAGCTAGATGAAGGGGGCCAGCATTGAGGATAAATGGGAACAAGTACAAAGTTCATGGAAAACAGTATATGAGGAAGTGCTAGGAGTGAAGAAACGGCAGCATAAAGAATGGATAACAGCAGAAACAATCACCAAGATCGAGAAAATGCGAAATAAGAAAATTGACTTACTAAATAGTAAAACGAGAGCCGCAAAAAGCACGGCACAGAAAGAAAACAACAAGGAGGTTAAAAAGAGCATCAAGGGGGACAAAAGACGTTACAGTGATGATCTGGTGGAGGAGGCTGCAGGAAAGGGAAATATGAAAGGTCTATATGAGGTTACCAAGAAACTATCGAGAAAAATCAACAATGTAGACCAATTAAAAATAAAACTTTGGGAAAAGATAAATAACCTTGAAGAACAGAAGAAAACATGGGTAGAATACTTTGACGAGCTTTTGAACAGACCAGCACCAAACAACCCACCAGCAGAGGAGTACCTGCAGATGAACTATGATAATCCAAGTAAAGAAAAGATTATAAGAGAGGGCAATAGAGTTTCTAAGGAACGGAAAAGCAGCAGGACTTGATGGAATACCACCGGAAGAGATAAAAGTAGATGTTGAAACTTAAAACTAACATGCTCCGCAACTTGATAGGCGCCATCTGGGAGCAAGAAAGCTTACCAAAAGATTGGACAGAGGGCTACTTGGTGAAATTTCATAAGAAGGGAGATTTACAGGAATGCAAAAACCATAATGAGGAATAATGTTATTATTAGTGCCTGGAACGGTGTTAAATAGAGTAATACTAGAAAGGTTGAAAAAGGCAGCAGATAACAAGATAAGGGATGAGCAGGCAGGCTTTAGACAACTTACATCATGCATTGACCAGATAGCCACGTTGGGGATAATTGTGGAGCAATCATTGGAATGGAATTCTAGTTTGTACATCAATTTCGTTGATTATGAAAAGGCTTTCGACAGTTTGAACAAAGATATACTCTGGAAACTACTGAGGTACTATGGAATTCAAAAGCCTATAAACATAATTAGACAGACGTAAGAAAGTATGCAATGTAGAGTTATACACGAAGGACAACTCACAGAGCCATTCAAAATTAAATCAGGGGTATGACAGGGTTGCCTACTGTTGCCTTTCCTGTTCATCCTGGTAGTGGACTGAATTATGAAAGTAACAACAAATGAGAGAAATGGAATCCAGTGGACCTTGAATAAATAGCCGGAGGACCTGGATTTTGTGGCTGATAGAGCCCTTCTGTCCCACAGTCAAATGCCTAGGAAACTGGATAGACTGGATTATACCTCTAAATAAGTTGGTTTGAAGATTCATGAGAAAAAGACAAAAATAATTAGCATCAATGTAGCAAACACAGAACCAATCTGGCTGAGAGGAACGCCACTGGAAGAGGTAGAGGTATTTACATACATAGGAAGTATCATCAATAAGGAAGAAAGGACAGACAAGGATATAAAAACAAGGATACTTCTTCTTCTTATTCTTCTTCGTACGCAGTCAGACAGTAACCATTATTTTTTCGAAAAAAGTGGCGGTCATCATGAGGCTGTCGCCGCTGCCATAGAGCTGGTCTTACAGTTCCACTGGTGATGGCCACATCTGCTCTCTCTGATCCTCGTATGTCGGGCAGTTCTGCAGCAGATGTTCAGCGGTCATTTTACCGGTACCGCACGGGCATTCATCGGTACCACCTATCTTCAATTTGTTGAATAGGTGGTACCTCAGTCTATTGTGGCCAGTGCGAAGTCTGAAGACAACGACCTGCTCTCTTCGGTTCAACTGGTAATAGGCATCGTTTTTGGTGTAACCAGTATGTTCGGTTTCCCATTTGGTCATGTATCTGGCTTTGATAAGCCGTTTTGACTCTTCGTACGTCATACTAGTATCTGTTTGTGGTAGTCTTGCACCTTCTTTTGCCAGTCTGTCTGCCTCCTCGTTGCCTTGGATGTTGCAGTGTGATGGGACCCACTGTACCACTACCCTTTTTGGTGCGGACTGCTGGCACAGTTTGCAGAGTGCTGCTCTTAAGTCATTAAGCTCAGTGTTTTTCTGGCTTTTTAGCGCTGTGACTACGGCGAGAGCATCTGTCAGCAGGACTATATGGCTTTCATTTTCTTTGTGTGACACCATTTCTTCCACTGCCGCCCTCAGTGCCTCTGCCTCCGCTCTGAAATTGCTTGTGTACTTACCAGTAGCGAATGACAGTGTTATTTTCTGCCATTTGGTAGGTTCAGGAATGCTCCTGCCCCTCCGTTCTGTGTAGTGTTTGTTACAGAACCGTCGGTGCATGCATGGGTCCAGTCCATGCTTGGGTAGCTTTTCGATATAAAGCTTAGGGTAGTATCTCTCCTTTCTTTTTCAGTCTGGCAGTTTTTGTTTCCAATACCTGGTATATTTTCTACCACCTCTGGAAATATATCCTGCCTCCAGGTAGGTTTTCGTACAGTAGTGATGGGTTTTGGTGTTGTTAGTGCGTTTATGGGATCTTCGTGCATCTTTGCTTTGGCTATTTCTGCAAAGTTTCTCCGCTTTAGTTTCCCATTTCCCAAATTGTTTAGTCTCTGGTGCATTGGATGGTCAGTCAGTCTTCGGAGTTTCTCTGACTGCAGCTGGGCTCTGCAGTCTCTTCTATCGGTCATGGATTGCAGTTTTGTAATCTTTTCAAGTTCTACAATTGGCGTTGACTTCATGCCTCCTGTTATAACTCCCATGGCTTGGTTTTGAAGTTTGCTAACTTTATCGAAGTTCACCTTTGCTGCTGTTGTCCATGCCGCAATGCCATACTCGAGAACTGGTCTCACTCTTCCAGTGTACAGTTTCTTTAGTATGCTTTCGTCTGCGCCCCAGCTTGTGCCAGCAAGTTTCCTCATGATTGCCATTCTTTCTCTGGCTCTCATTCAGTTTCTCTCGATCTGACTTTTCCATGTCATGCGCTGATCAAATGTGACTTCCAGATAGGTTGGGTTGTCGTTTGGCTGCAGGAATTTGGCATTTAAACTTAATTTGGTATTTTGGGGTTTTATTGAAAGCGAGAATATTGTACATGTGGTTTTCTCCTCGTTTATTTTGACCAGCCATGTGTTCGCCCACTCTTCCAGCGATGTTAGGGCCTGCTGCATCCGATTTCTTGCTATGGTGAGATTCTTTTCAGAGGTCCACATAGCCAGATCGTCTGCAAACATTGAGCTATGGACTCTTCTTGGTATATTCTCTGTAATGTCGTTTATATATACCAGGAAGAGTGTGGGTGACAGTACTCCCCCTTGGGGTACTCCCTGCTCGAGTGTCACCTTTTTGCTCATCTGCCCTTGTACTTGGACTCTGGCCGTTCTTTGTTTGAGGTAGTGGTTGATCCACTTGTACATTCTCCCACAAACTTCACTTCTCCTTAGCTTGACTCTAAGTCCATCCTTCCAGACTTTGTCAAATGCCTTTTCCAGATCCACCCAAACAGCTACTGTGTGTTTCTGTGCCTGGTAGGCATCTTCTATTTCCTGAGCTATGAGGATGACCTGGTCCTCAGTGGATCTGTGCTGTCTAAAGCCGGCTTGCTGTGGAATTAGTATTCGTTTTTCTTCCAGATGCCACATCAGTCTGGTGTTTATCATACGTTCCATCAGCTTGCCGACACAGCTCAGTAGGCTGATGGGCCAGAATCCATTTGGATCTGTTTTGTCCTTTCCTGTTTTTGGTACTGGCACCAGTACTGCGTCTTTCCATGCCTGGGGTACAATTCCCCTTTTCCAGCTTTGGTTCAGGACCGATAGAAGTTTCCTCTTCGCTGTTTGGCCCAGCTCCATCAGCATTTCGTTTGTTATCCCGTCTTTTCCGGGAGATTTCCTTTTCTTTAATGTTCTCATAGCCTCTTCCATTTCGCTCATTGTTAATTTGGCCATCATGTGCTCTTCAGGTGCCGTATTGATGTTGTCGTGCCCCTTTAGCTCTTCACTAATGTCTGTATGCCTATCTGCAGGGACCTCGATGTGGTTCGCTCTGGCATAGTGATCGACAAAAGCGTTTGCGGCTTTCTTACCGGTGAGCAAGTTTTCGCCCTGCTTGATGGTAATTTGTTTGTTTGACGGGGTTTCGTCGTTCATGGCTCTGACTAGCTTCCATAGCTTGTTCCCTTCTTTGTCCAGGTTTAGGCTTTCCGTTTTGTTTTTCCAGCTTTCTCTTGCTGTTTGCTTGAGAGTGTATTTGTATTTCGCCGTGGCGGCTTTGAGGGCGATGTTTGCCTCCACAGATTGATTCGCTCTGCCATGTTCCTAGCATTTGTTACTGCATCTTCCGCTTTCTGCAACTCATCATTCCAGTAGGGCGTATAGTTTTTCCTAGCTCCTCTTGGGATGGTTTCAGCGGCGGCTTGCATTATTGCCTTGCTTAGGCTTTCCACCATGGGCTTCATTTTGTTGTTTCGTGTGTTGATGGTTTCACACAGCCCATCTGTCAGGATTGCAAATCTGTCCCAGTCGGCTCGTTTGTAATTCCAACGTGGGAGCGGTTTTGTTTCCTGTGGGCCTACTTCCATATCAATGTCTAGCCTGATCGGCCTGTGGTCGCTACCTGCCAGTTGGTTTAGCACCTGGCGGTCTATTTTATGGTGTATGTCCTGTGTGGAGAAGGCCAAATCTGGAGTCGAGGTGGTACGCCATGTTCTAGAATAGAAACTAGGGCTATCCTCCGGCCTATTGATTAGGGAGAGATTTGTATCTATCTCCCAATCTTCCACTTCGTCACCTCTGCTGTCTGTGTCAGAGTATCCCCATCTCTCCGAGTGGCTGTTGAAATCTCCAACTACTATGCAGTTGGAGTCTCTGACCTCCATACTCGAGAGCGATAGGTCTCTATTTGGTGGTCCGTACAGATTGAAAATGTGGAGCTTCGTCTCTTGAGCCATTATGTCAACTCCTACAATTTCTGCTTGTCCGGTGTGACTGACAGGTACCGCGCTACTCGGTATGCAGTTTCTGGTCAGTATCAGGACCCCTCCTTTGTGGCCTTCTCTATCGAGACGGAAGGTCTGGTATCCTCTGATTGAGAATTTATGATTATTGTTGAGGTGCGTTTCCTGGATACATGCCACGTCAATCTTACCTTCATGCAGGTGATGTGTTAGGGAAAGTTTTTTGTTAATGACTCCCTCCGCACTCCACTGTAGTATTTTGAGGGTCTTGAGTTTTTGGTCAATAAAGGCTGCCCCATAGCCATGTGCCTTGACTCCACGACACATGGGTGGGTGACCACCAGTAGTCAAGGGTGGGCCCCTTCGAGGCGTGAGGCCCGGCACTATCGCTGCCTGGCGGGACTCCGCAGGATGAGCGCCATACGTTTTTCTGATCGGTTGTACTGTCATCATACTGCGATTTACGTTGCACTGTTTTGTTAGGCTTGCGGCCCCGTGCATCCGATTTCAACAGGCGTTTCTGTAGGGATGCCCTCCTTAGCCTTTGGCTGTCCCCAGCCTATCTGCAAGGCAGCAGTTATTTATGATCAGAGTTGTCTCTCTTATGGAAGTTGTCTTACCAGACTAACGAGTCTTCACTACTCGTGTCTTTAGGGTGCGGTGATGATATGTGAGATGATATATGAGATATATGATATGGACTGGTTTACCCGGAAGAGAGGCAGTCCAGTGTGTCTGTACCCCAAGATCGTCACGTCCTGCCAGAAACGTAGCATTTGCATGTGAGTGGGGTATCTCTTTCTCCCTTTATTTTCTTGGCTTCTATGCAGGGATGGTACGCCTAGCATTCCCCGCCACCTGGGATGTTGACACAGTGGGGCAGGTGTCCAATGTCCGCTGGTCTGCATCTCTTCTGCGTCCATTGGTATAGCTGATAGTGTAGAGAGGTAGATATCGAAGCAGAAGTGCATTTAACCAGGGGACAAGCCTGGTAATGTCACGGAGATGTTGTTCGCCTGGTTTGCGGACATATCTCGTGGTCAAGGAGTGAGTCTCGACAGTTCACAGTGAGGTGGCTGCTCTACTGTTTTCGATTCCCCGACCAGGAACTAAGTCTAATGTTGGTGGTTTCGCACCCCATCGCCGTATAGGGTGAATATCGAGCAGCTATCCGCCCGCTTTGATCAGCGGATGGAAGAGACCTCTTTCTGTGGCTCGACCTGGTAGGGTTGAGGCGCGATCCCCAGGTCCCGACCATATCGAAGTCTCCCATTGCAGTGGTGCTGATAATTTGGGCGGGATTCCGGCTAACAAGCTTCCGGCCGTTATCCCTCACATGGTAGCCTCGCGCCATTGGCTTATCAGCCTGGTACGTGAACCAAATGTCTCCCGTTCCTCTCGAGTTGAGCAGGATTTCCGTAGCAACGCCCTGTCATTTGTAGGGTAAAACTGACCTGTCTTCCGATGATCTATTTCCAGCACCCGTTCATTTTTTGGCCAGGGCGAATTAATCGAGGGCTTTTGTTTGTCCGTGACCAGGTATCTGGAGCCTGCGGTTTCCGCGGTGTTAAGGCACGGTTTCCGTAGCGATCCTTCATAAGAAGGTTAGAGAGCTGACCTGTCTTCCGTGGGTCTAATACCAGCACACGTTCACTATTAGACCCAACGAAAGTGCTCTCGATTTGTCAGTCGTTCTACCTTGTTTGCGTCTTGAGTCAAATTAAGCCGCAGGCTCCACTCGTGATAGTGCTCTTCCGTCAATTCCTTTTTCAAACACTGGATGCAGACCAACCGAGCCACAGAGGGAATAACTCAAGATTTCTGAGGGTCTAAATCCAGCACCAGTTCCATGTTAGACCCAAGGAAAGTGGTCTCTGCATGTCAGTCATTTCGGTGTTGGCCGTGTTGAGTCAAATTAAGCCGCAGGCTCCACTCCTGGTGGTGCCCTTCCGTCAATTCCTTTAAGTTTCAGCTTTGCAACCATACTTCCCCCGAAACCCAAACACTTTGGTTTCCCGGAAGCTGCCTGCATAGTCATCGAAGCAACTCCTGCGGATCGCTAGTCGGCATCGTTTATGGTCAGAACTACGACGGTATCTGATCGTCTTCGCGCCTCTGACTTTCGTTCTTAATTAATGAAAACATTCTTGACAAATGCTTTCGCAGTAGCTCGTCTTGCGGCGATCCAAGAATTTCACCTCTAACGCCGCAATACGAATGCCCCCGTTTGTCCCTGTTAATCATTACCTCCAGTTCCGAAAACCAACAAAATAGAACCGAGGTCCTATTCCATTATTCCATGCACCATTATTCAGGCAGCCGAGGCCTGCTTTGAACACTCTAATTTTTTCAAAGTAAACGCGCCGGCCACCCAGGACGCTCAGCGAAGAGCACCCGTGGGAGAGAGCCGGCAGTTTTTTTAAACTTGATGACACATAATTGGAGACTATTGAGAAGATAATTAGGGAATTTGGTATCGAAGCCATGAGCTCTTTACAGATTATGACCAGGAAGGTCCTAAACAAGCAGCAATCCAGAAACAATCATGACCAGGAAGGTCCTAAACAAGCAGCAATCCAGAAACAATCATGACCAGGAAGGTCCTAAACAAGCAGCAATCCAGAAACAATCATGACCAGGAAGGTCCTAAACAAGCAGCAATCCAGAAACAATCATGACCAGGAAGGTCCTAAACAAGCAGCAATCCAGAAACAATCAAGAAATTGCAGCAGCTAGCGATGGAAGATCATTGAATAACAATTAGAGAGATTAAGAGAGAAGTGAACATTTTAAATGACGATTTTGGGATGTGCCATTGCAATGTCCGTTCCAAAACTCTTTGCTCACAGACATGCTTCGTTTGACATGTTGGAATACGAAAAGCTGACTCTGATTCCATGAAAAAATTGATAACCAGAGATGAGTTCTTGGTTTATGTTTACGAGTTTGAGACAGAAGTAGTCATCTCAATGGAAAACACCAGTCTCTGTGGTCAAAGAACGCATAGAAATCACGAACAAATGCAAAAGTCACGTAACATTTTTTCTTTAAACATCAGGTTGTAGTTCATGACGAGTACACTTCTCAGGGACAAACGGTCAACAAGGAATACTTTCTGACTGTTGGGCATCACCTACAAGGGACCACAACTCTGTGAGAATGGTAGCTAGAAGATCCTCACGACAATGCTTCGGCACCTCATCTAACCCAGGATTATCGGCTGAAATAGGGCAGTGGACAGCTTGTATATTCCCCACTAACAATCACATGGAGATTCGTTTAAATATAAAAGAAACGCATATAAGTTCAAATATATGGCAGACACAGTGAAGACATTGACTAATTGACTAAAACCTTTTTTTAAAAATGTTAACTAACTTTTTTCCAACACAAATGCATGGACACGATTTTCTAACAGCAAAACATTATTTCAGACTGTCTAACAGATAAAAGTCATTTCAGACTGTCTAACAGACAAAAGTCAGTTCAGACTAACAGTCAAAAGTCAGTTCAGACTAACAGACAAAAGTCAGTTCATATGGGCTTAAAACACAATAGTCAGTTCAGACTGTCTAACAAACAAAAGTCAGTTCAGACTGTCTAACAGACAAAAGTCAGTTCAGACTGGTCTAACAGACAAAAGTCAGTTCAGATGGGCTTAAAACACAATAGTCAGTTCAGACTGTCTAACAGACAAAATTCAGTTCAGACTACAGTCAAATATTATTTCAGACTGTGTAACAGACAAAAGTCAGTTCAGACTGTCTAACATACAAAAGTCACTTCATACTAACAGACAAAAGTCAGTTCAGACTAACAGACAAAAGTCAGTTCAGACTGTCTAACAGACAAAAGTCGTTTCAGACTGTCTAACAGACAAAAGTCAGTTCAGACTGTCTAACAGACAAAAATCATTTCATACCAACAGACAAAGGTCAGTTGTAACTGTCTAACAGATAAAAGCTATTTCAGACTGTCTAACAAACAAGTCATATCAGGCTGTCTAATAAATAAGTCATGTCTTGCTGAATATACCCGCAAAATTCTTTTTAGTCTACCAATTTCATACTTCTTTTCTTTTGTTAAACTGCATTTTAACCTTGGCCTGCATTTTAGATTTATGTAGTACAAAGGAGCATTTCTTGTCAAAGAGAAGGTATCAGCTTGACTAAACAACATTATGAGAACAGTTGTACAAGTTTTGTCAGGCAAATTCTTCTACTAAAGTGAGTAAATTTATTGTGCACAAACCACAATAAACCTACTATCCTTCATGTATTGTTGTGTGTGCATTATTGTTACTTTAATTTAGTTAAAAGTTTGCCCCAAAATCACACATGCAAAATGTTTTTTCATGTGTACTTTTGTGTACATGAAGGTGACCTTGTTGAATAAATCCTTGACCACACTTGTAAAGTTTCGCTTGTTTGTACGAGGTCTCATCAAAAAGTAACTGACCTATTTAAGTTGAGCCAACTAATAGCTGCCCTAGAGTGGACTGAGGTGGGCTAGCTGTGTGAAGCTACCATGGTATCTTCTCTGCATGCATGATTTTTTGCCTGACTTTAGATCCCCCACTCGCTGCCAGGCTGCCGTGATGGTCTCACTGATGCACACCGCTCATCACATTTGTGTTTCGAGGAAAATTGACATAACATTTTGAACATGTCATAAACTTGAGGACTCTGACTAATGAGAAAATAAATAGGACCTTTGCTAACAAAGCCATGAATTCTACTCAGATTAAAGAGGGGTATTGTCATTTCAAAAATAACCGCATGCCAATTAAGAATGATAAACTCTCAAAAAGGCCCCCAACAAACAGAAATCCAGAAGGAATGGAGAAAGTGCAGTGGTTAGTGATAGAAGATCGTCGAATAAAAATTACAGGGATTGAGAGTAAAGTTGCAATTTTGTACAGTTCAGTGCAATCTATTTTAACTGACAATCTTCAGTTGTGCTGTGTCAATGCAAAATTAACTGGAAGAATCCTCACTCATAAGATGCATGTGGAGAAAAACTTGTCCAGGGACGGACAGTAATGTGATGGGCATGTAGTTGCTATACTTAGAGTCAGGTATTTTTCCTTTGAATAGGGAGATGATTCAATCAGTAGGAACCACTTCAGTGGGCCAAACTGTTTTGAACAGTTGATGCCAGGACACGCACATGAGGTACATGATGGTGTGTTCTTCTGCAATGGTAGGGGTTAGAATCTAGGTCGTTAACAGGGGTTTGTGAGATGGTGTCTCTCATTGACTCTTGGGATGGAACAGCTGCTGGATGGTTGAGGGTGTCATTATAGTGCTCAGTCCACCTTCTGGTTTTCTCTTCAATTTAACAACATGGGATACTATCAAATTTATTTATCTGCTGGGAGATGCATTTGGATCAGGATGAAAAATCTGTCCTTGGGGTTTTAATTGCATGATAAGCTGGTTGCAAAGCTGTGTCTCATCCCTTCATCTGCATCATTGACAACTGTGTTGTAGTAATGCTCCTGATCCTTTTTTGCTACATCGTTTCCTCTATTGGCTGCTCCTTTCTCCTCTAATGTTGATAGAGTAAGCCAAGGTTTCCTCAGACCCAGGATCCCCATGGCAACTTCATGTATGAAGTGTTCCAGACTGGTTCTATTTGATCTGACAAGTAGTTCAAAGTTGCAAACCGGTTTTGAATTGCAAGAGAATATTGAATGACCAAGACGGAGCCACCACGAAGTGATTCAATGTCCCGGAAATGCCTTTGCTCTTACATTTTTCCTGCATTTAACTTTTGCTGAAAATGAATCAGAAGTCACCATCAGACAGTTGCATCCGATTACTCTTCTCCCAGTCATTTACAAACTGCTCAAGAAAAGCATTTCAACTAAGAGTTTGTCCCATCCTCAATAGTGCACAATCAATCAAACCAGCTGGCTTTTGGCGTTCCCACAGCACAACTCGCTGTCACCTTATTGAGACGGCACATAAATACCAGACTCCCTAGATCTTCACTTTCGACTACAAAAAAGCATCAGATTCTATAGAACAACAATTGATCTGGAATTCGCTAATGAAAAAATGTGTTGTCTTGGTTACATCAAAGTTCTGGCCAACTGCTAAACTGCTATACAAATTGCAATACCATCGTCCATCCATTTAAACACCTAGTTGTGGTTCCAATCCAAAAAGGAGTCCAACAGAGAGTTCCAATCTCACTGGTCCACTTCTTCATGTGCTTGGAATCAGTTTTGCGACTGGGATGACTTTGTAATCAATGTTGATGACAGATGCCTCAGTCATTTTCGATTCACCGATGACATAATGCTAATCACAGAAGGAAACGGTTTCACCCATTGTGACCCAATTATCATCAATGGGAAAAACTTGGAAGAAGTTTAGGAATACTGCTATTGCTACATGCAAAATAATTTAGAATCAGAACTAATATGACGTCACCATGTGGGCAAGGCGGCCTTCTCGTCCACTCAGACAGTTCTGTAAGGTTGTCGGGATCAGACCTGACGTACATCTCTGTTCAACTCCTCAGTGCTCCCTGCAATGTGTTACGCTGCTGAAACATGGACACTTACAAAAATAATGGAAAACAAACTGTGAGTGACCCAAGCTTCTCTTGAGAGACATATGGTTGACTTTATTCTCAGAAAACAGCGCCTTCACAATTCTGACATACTGCAATTATCAATGGAGAGCAACGCAGTAGTTCACAAAAACAAGGCAGAACATTGGTGGGCAGGCCATATACTTATAAGAAAGGATGAATGTTGGAGCATGTCAACAACAGCAGTCTGGTACTCTTCTTACAGAAAAAGACAGCACAGTAGACCTCCAAAGTGCTGGTCAGGCCCCCTTGCATTCCACTGCAACATTCACAATACACTAAAAGGAAAGCTTGCTGGACCTCCGCAGTCCAGGACAGAGATCATTGGAGATAAAGTTAGGACCCGCTATGGTCAAACTCAAAGGAGTCATCAAGTAAAATGTCAGTAATCATCTTTGATTTACTCCTTGACATTTGACATTAGCTAGGTCTTTGCTGTTTTGATTTCCATACAATATTTTTTAGAGATGGTATCAACCCTGGTTGTTAATGCCCATATATCTTTTTTCTATCCAGCAAGTGTATCTATGTCATCCATGAAGCGCAGGTTTCTAATCATATCGTTCATACAATTATAATCCATTACGGCCACCGAAAACTTCTGTCACTATTTTTTGACAGGAATAAATTGAACAGTGTGACTGACAACACTCACTTCAACCATGCAGTTGTAGCATATGAATATAGAATCTTAATGACTTTAGTAGGTTGGTCTCCTAATTTGTATTAGTACATAATACTTCTGAGAGCATTATGTCAAACTTTGTCAAAAGCTGTCATATAATCAACTAATGCATAAATACATTTCTACAAACCTCACACTGCTAAGACATATCTTCTAACAGCATGGCTTTTATTCCCATTGCTGAGGTACACAGGGAGAATTTTTGACATTAAGTAATAAAGGTTGCTTACCATTACAGTCAATATGTACTGTACAAAGCTAGGTTATTTTACCTCAGACAGTAAAAACCTGTACCTTACCAAGGTAACCAATGTCCTCATGTTCAGAAGACAAATATTCAAACCGCTCCTCAGCTTATCTCCAGAATGTTTTCTATTGTGTGCATATGCAGTCTTGCGTGTGCAGCCAGGGCAAAAGCTTGAAAAAATAATTTACCACAAATACCACACTTGTTAGGTATCTCTCCTGTATGTATTATTGTGTGTACATTAAGGCTTCTAGAATTGGTAAATCCTTTACCACAAACATCACAATTGTATGGTTTCACTTTTGCATGTGCTCTTTTATGTTTGCTGAGGTTACTAGTACAAGTGAATCCTTTACCACATACATCACACTTGTAAGGTTTCTCTCCTGTATGTATTCTTTTGTGAGTAATAAGATCACTAGTAAAATTGAATCCTTTACCACAACAATTACATATGTAACGTTTCTCCCCTGTATGCATTCTTTTATGTGCATTAAGGCTAGAAATGTGTGTTAATCCTTTTCCACAAACATCACACTTGTAAGGCTTCTCTCCTGTATGTACTATTTTGTGTGCATTAAGGCTACTAGTATAAGCAAATCCTTTACCACAAATATCACACGTATAACGTTTTTCTCCTGCATGCATTCTTTTGTGTGCATTAAAGTTACTTGTATGAATAAATCCTTTACCACAAACATCACACTTGTAAGGTTTCTCTCCTGTATGTATTATTTTGTGTGCATTAAGGCTTCTTCTATAAATAAATCCTTTACCACATACATTACAGGCATGAGGTTTCTGTTCCGCATGTATTATTTTATGTGCATTAAGGCTGCTAGTATAAGTAAATCCTTTATCACAAACATCACACTTGTACGGTTTGCCTCCTAAATGAGTTCTTTTGTGTCTGCTAAGGTTACTAGTATAAGGAAATCTTTTACCACAAACATCACACTTGTAAGGTTTTTCTCCTGTATGTACTCTTTTGTGATTAATAAGGTCACCAGCAAAATTAAATCCTTTTCCACAACAATCACATTTGTAACACTTCTCTCCTGTATGTATTCTTTTGTGTGCATTAAGCCTACAAACTTGTGCAAATTCTTTCTGACAAACATCACACTTATAACATTTCTCTCCTGCATGTGTTCGTCTGTGTGCATTTAAGCTTCTATTATGAATAAATTCTTCAAAGCAAACATCACACTTGTAAGGTTTCTCTCCTGCATGTATTATTTTGTGTGCATTAAGGCTACTAGTATAAGCAAATCCTTTACCACAAACATCACACGTATAACATTTTTCTCCTGCATGTATTCTTTTGTGAGCATTAAAGTTACTAGTATGAATAAATCCTTTACCACAAACTTCACACTTATAAGGTTTCTCTCCTGTATGTATTATTTTGTGTGCTTTAAGGCTTCTACTATAAATAAATGCTTTACCACAAACATCACAGATGTATGGTTTCTCTCCTGTATGTGTTATTTTATGTGCATTAAGGCCACTAGTGTAAGTAAATCCTTTACCACAAACATCACACTTGTACGGTTTCCCTCCTGAATGTGTTCTTTTGTGTCTGCTAAGGTTACTAGTATAAGGAAATCTTTTATCACAAACATCACACTTGTAAGGTTTCTCTCCTGTATGTACTCTTTTGTGATTAATAAGGTCACCAGCAAAATTAAATCCTTTACCACAACAATCACATTTGTAACACTTCTCTCCTGTATGTATTCTTTTGTGTGTATTAAGCCTACATGCTTGTGTAAATTCTTTATGACAAACATCACACGTATAATGTTTCTCTCCTGTATGTATTCGTATGTGTGCATTAAGGCTTCTAGTATGAGTAAATCTTTCACAACAAATATCACACTTGTATGACTTATCTACCTTATGTTTCCATTTATGTGTGCTCAGGCTAACACATGTGATGAAAACATCTCCACAAACATCACATCTGTAAAGTTGATCAGAACTAACACTACTCACATTATGTTTAATATCTTCCTTAGACACACAGAATATATTTTCTGACATTGTTCTACAATCCTCATTATTTAAAGACATACTGTCATCATTCTGAGTGATTTTAGCCATGATATCTTCAAGCATTCCCTGACATTCCCCGACTTTCACTGACTCATTCAGTCCCTGATTCCTTGATATCAAACACAGAGCTCTTGCCTTGTTTTTTGTTTTAATTATGGTGCCTTCTGTGTGTACCTGCATCATCTCAAAACTCCCAGCTTCATCCACTATTTTCTTCTTAAAGTGTATGTGTTCTGGTAGACTCCCATGATAGTTCACTACATTTCCTGTATTCTTCTCAAAGTATGTGTTTTCTGGTAGCTCCCCTAAATTATCCACATCTTCTGTATATTTGACTATTTTTCTTAAATGTACTTGCAGTCTCTCCAGACCTCCCATATCTGCCGTAGTGTTTTCTGTGCATCCAAAATCTTCTGTTAGCTTCTCTGAGACAGTATCATGTCCTAGAAGTTGTGTGTGCTGATCACTGTCTGAACTTTTAATTTTTACAGCATCATTATGGGAGTCGGTGAAGTAGGTCGATGTAGAAGCACACATATCTGGCACGTGGAAATAGAGACCAGAAACGTTATCAAATAAAAATGCAGTAGACAACCTCTAGGTTTTCACTAGTGACTGTATAAGAAAAATGAAGTAATCATTTGCAATAACCTATTAAAGTATAGCACCTGCCTTAGTAGTACTTCAAAGTCTAAATCATCTGTCTTAGTTGCACTATGTACTGTATAAATCAACTGTTTTAGTTGCACTATGTACTGTATAAATCAACTGTTTTAGTTGCACTATGTACTGTATAAATCAACTGTCTTAGTTGCACTATATACTGTATAAATTAACTGTCTTAGTTGCACTATGTACTGTATAAATCAATTGTCTTAGTTGCACTATATACTGTATAAATCAATTGTCTTAGTTGCACTATATACTGTATAAATCAACTGTCTTAGTTGCACTATATACTGTATAAATCAATTGTCTTAGTTGCACTATATACTGTATAAATCAACTGTCTTAGTTGCACTATATACTGTATAAATCAACTGTCTTAGTTGCACTATATACTGTATAAATCAACTGTCTTAGTTGCACTATATACTGCATAAATCAACTGTCTTAGTTGCACTATATACTGCATAAATCAATTGTCTTAGTTGCACTATATACTGTATAAATCAACTGTCTTAGTTGCACTATATACTGTATAAATCAACTGTCTTAGTTGCACTATATACTGTATAAATCAACTGTCTTAGTTGCACTATATACTGCATAAATCAACTGTCTTAGTTGCACTATATACTGCATAAATCAATTGTCTTAGTTGCACTATATACTGTATAAATCAACTGTTTTAGTTGCACTATATACTGTATAAATCAACTGTCTTAGTTGCACTATATACTGTATAAATCAACTGTCTTAGTTGCATTATGTACAGTCTAAATGTAAAGTACCTGAATATTGATAGTTAAATATTTCATCATCATCATCAGTCCCGTAACCTATAAGTTCGTTGAGACACTGTTATTGCAGTTTGTCAGACCAGTTCCCACCATACGTCTTGATTTCTCATCAGGGTATTAGTTTCAGCTATAAACTTTCCAGCCAAATCTTTTATATTGTCCTCTCATCTCTTTTTTGCCTCCCTCTCCCACGCTACCCAGGCACAGTACCTTGCAGGACGGTCTTGCTCAGCCCCACCAATCGTGATATATGTCCATATCATGTCAATTTTCGTGTTTTTACTATAGTCAATAAGTTTTTATATTGACCTAACTGCTTCCTAAAAATTTCAAGGACACTTTTGTTTGTAATCCAAATATGAAATGTCAAGAATTCTTTGCAAGCATCTCATTTCCATTGCGCAAATTTTACACTCTAGGGCAGCCGTCAGAATCCAAGTCTCACACGCGTAGAAGTATACCAAGTGACCATTGTATACATTGAAGTCAGCTTCGATCTAAGGCTAATGTTTTTGTCTTTCCAGATTATTCGCAGTCTGGTCAGGGCAACCATGGCCATCGCTGCTTTTGACTGGATCTCCACTCTAGACCCCTCCACATTCATTTCTGCTGTCAGATATTTGTACCGTGTAACACTTTCCAGAGGTTCACCTTTGACCATAATCGGGTTTAAAATACCCTCTGCTGCGTTGACCACAATCCTACTCTTCTCTGCACTGATTTCTATACCAAATTGCTGGGCAGCATTGTCCAGGTTTGCAACTAGGCTCGCAAGTTTTGGTTCTGTTCCAGCCAGACCGGTAATGTCATCGGCAAACCGGATGTTGGTGAGTATGCGTCCACCTATACTGACTGTCTCTACGTGTTTATCCAATTCTTCTAACATAATCCGTTTTAGAAAAACATTGAAAAGTGTCGAAGAGAGGAGACACCCCTGACGAACGCAGACTGTCGTGCGAAACCACTCAACTGTGGTCCCATTGAGATAAACTGCACTGCTGGCATCGGAGTATAGTTTCTCAATGACACCATCATATCTTGTACTTGCGCAGAGTTTCCCATAGGGCCTCATGTCCCACTCTATCAGAAGCCTTTGTAAACTCAATGAAGATCTGGTACAATTTCTGTTGTGCTGAGTGTATTTTTCACTGGTCAAGCACAGATTTAAAATTGTTTCTATTGTGCTTCGACTAGCTCTGAAACCCGCTTGTTATTCTGCAATAATTTCTTCTGCTTGTGGCTGCAGTCTGTTAAGGATAGCCTTGAGCATAACTTTACTGGCGTAGCTAATCAGACTGATGGTTCTGTAGTTCTGTCACTGTTGGAGGTTACCCTTCCTTGGTATCACTATGATCAATGATTTTGTGTGGGCCACTCTCCTATCACTATGATCAATGATTTTGTCCAGTTTGTGGGCCATTCTCCTATCACTATGATCAATGATTTTGTCCAGTTTGTGGGCCATTCTCCCATCTGCCATATCATGTTAGAGATTTTTGTTAGTAAATCTATTATCACTGTCCCTCATATCCTGATCGCCTGGTATGTTATCCACTCCGGTCGCTTTACCCTTTAAGAGATTTAATCGTCACCTCAACTTCATCATACATGATGCTAAAGTTATCTTCCTCTTCTTGTTGATCTGCTGGAGTTACATTTTTAGGATCACTAGAGGACTTCACATTGTTCAGCTGAGAGCAATATTCCATCCATCCCTGCCTGACATCCTTTCCTGAAGTCATGCCTCATCTTGAATTGTTCTTATTGTGAGCGTGAAATTCTTTGTCAGGTTTCTAACTAGTTGGTAAGTTGCTCTACCATAGTTCCTCCTTTACTCTTATCATGTCCTTTCTTAGTCTTGTTTATAGCTCTATATTTTTCCACTCTGGGTGATGTGGTTTTCTCATTTTTGAGAGCTCTCCTAGTGTCACATAGCAGTAATACATGTTCCGATACCCAGGGTTTAGACCTCCGTTTGTACCTACCCAGTATTTTCTCGGCCGTATCCTTCAGTATAGTGTTGAAGGCTTCTAACATAGACTGCACATCCTGGTGTTCTGTAATGAGTCAGTGCTTGCTACTAGGTTAAGATTGTTCCTCAGGCTATCAAGAAACGCTTCCACGGTTAGTGGACCTTTCAGTCTATCAAAATCATACCTAATCCTTGATTGTTGTGGTCTGGCTATGTTCTTTAGGCTGAGACGAAATATAAGCATAAGCAGATCATGGTCGCTGCATATGTCCGCCCCAGGATAACTTCTTGTTTGGGCCTTATTGATGCTGGAGAGAAATCTGGTTTGTATCATTATGTAGCCTATCTGATTATGGTGTTTCCCACTGGGTGAGTGCCATGCGGCTCTTCTAGACATTTTATGGTTCCACAGCATATTCGCAAGCACAAAATCATTGTACTCTGCCAACTCTAGTAACCTTTGCCTCTAACATTTGAATCTGTTACAAAAATCTGTGCATGTTTTCCGGCCAAGTTTCTGACGCGTCAGAGCCAACTTTCACGCTCTAGTCACCCTGCACTATGAGGATGTCTTTCTTGTGGGTATTGTTGATGCACTTTTGTAACTGGTCATAAAAACACTCAACCTTATCCTTTTCCTAGGCTGCTGTCGGGACATATGCCTGTATCACCATTATGTTATAAGGGTGATGCCTTTAATCTTATAGTTATGAGCCTACTGGATATGGGGTGGTATTCTAACACTGTGTTTTGGGTTCTTTTATGGACCAGGAACCCCACACCATGTTGATGAGTACTTTCCTCCCCGCTATGGTAGAATATATGAGCTTCTTCTGTGTTCTTCTCTCCAAAACCAGTCGATCTTGTCTCGCAAACACCTAGCTATGCAGGTGGCTGTATCATCCAGAGAGATGATTTAGTATTTAATCAGGATGGCGATGATACATCTAAATTAGATGTGGATACTGAATACAACTGGATGGTCGAAAAGCTTTGCACTTTAGTATGTAGGCATCAAGACACTTGCCTGGAAATTGGTGTGAACTTTAGCTGTTCTCTGTGTACCCACCATGCAAAGTGATACACATGACACATTTATTCTTCACCTGCCTGATGCCTTGATTGTAGAACTCCTCCGTCTGAGCCCAGATCCATGTCCCCAGTTCAGTAACTAAGTCCTGGATGTCAGAAAAATGAAATCCGTGAAGCAGATTGTTCATGTTTGGAAACAGGAAGAAGTCGCTAGGAGCCAAGTCCAATGAGTATGGTGGATAGGTCATTGATTTCATACCTGCACATTTTTGTTATTAGGTCAGACTAGAACAGACGAAAGTCAAAGAATACCTGATATTGATGAGATAATGAAATAAACAGCTGTGAGAATTATATACACAAGTGACAGTTATCCCTCCATCTCCCTTTCCAAATTCATCAAGTAATCATTAATACCTTTCAGCTCCCTGCAGATTACATGTCTTCAACAAATACATCTATGTTTTTCTGAGCTCATTGATGTGTACCAATTCATTGAATGTTACCGTTACCTCGTCCATATGTGTCTCAGAAATTCACATAAACCTGTCACAATTGAGAGACTTACCATCTGTTATATGCCTCCCTACATCCTCTCCACACAGATCGGGCTGTTCTACATTCTCCAGTCCTGATATGGTCTCATCAAAGCTGTCAACTTTTCTGATCTTCATATACCAATCTTTGTACCTAGTTATCTCTTCAGATTTCTGAAATAGTTACAAGCAAGTATCCTCCATTCCTTTGGTTAACTTGAGGTGCATCACAAAAACTACATTTATTTTCATATTTGCTAGTGGTAAATATAAAACATGTAATGACAACATTTAATAATTTCCAAGAATGATCTATTTTCATATTTTAGAGTCAATGAGAATAGAATAATTCGTATACAATGATGAGACTGTAAAACAACCATTCATTGAATATCTTGAACAATGGACATGTCTATACTGATGGATCTACATACAAAGCTACCATTAAAGCAGACTGCTGCCAAGTATCCCTCTTATTATAGATGTTTGCTGGGCAGGTATGTAGCAGGTTTTTCTGCTCTCATGGGGTCAGTGCCATCAGTGTCAGAAGTACACATTCTGAAGTGCCAATTTTGAGTTTATAATAGAAATTGCTCCTCAAACACATGTGGCCTGTAGGTAGTCTGAAGATGATCACATTGTCTCACCCAGTTATTGATAAGCATATTAAAAAAATTATGACCTGGGTGCTTTTTTTGTTATTTTGATCTGACTGTGGCTTTTTATTGTTTTGATCTCTTCATTCATTATTGATATACAGTTCCTTCCTCTATGTCAAGCTTGTCGGAGATGTTAGTGGATTGTATTAACTGAGTTGTTTTTGTTTTTTTTAATCACTGAGGCAAACATTTTAAGTGAGTTTGTCAAGGCATTAAGATCAATTTTGCGCTTGTTTTTCTGTGCTGTTTTTACTGACAGGGCATCTGTGAAGATAATCACTTGCTTCTCTGCCTGTATTTGAAAGTTTATGAGAGTTTTTTTCTGCCTGTTTCAGATCTGAAGTCTCAGCATTATAGCTACTGCAATATTTCCCAGTGACAATGGCTTTCCAATGGACTTCATTTTTACTTTTAATGATAGCATATGTAGTATTTTTAGAAGAGCAATAAATGTATGCATGTGTCCATGATCATAGTGAAAGTGTCTCTTTACTATGATTTGAGACTAGCTGTTTTGTTTTATTTCACTTCTGTTTGTGTCGTTTTATTATCAATGTTCGGTATGTCAGTTATTAATTTGAGGAAACATCTTTTTTCAGAGTGTGTGAGTTGCGATGTGAGAGTGAAAGGACAGATTTTCGGCTAAGGAAATGGACGTGTAGATTTAGGGAAAGTAAATTCATGGTCATTCATGGTGTGAAAGAGTTTTGTTCTGTATATTTAGAGAATAAGACAGTAGGCAGACTGATGAGTATTAAATTAATATGGACAGATGGTCAACATTTTTGAGGTCTTGGGGACACAGTTTTTAGGTAGATGCAAAGTAGGTTAAATTGTCCAAAACCTTGTCAGATGATGGTCAGCAAATAAAAAATGCAGAAGTTGTAGAAAAATATATTCAATAACTGCTACAAACGATGGGTCAGCGAGACTAGATAGCAAATGTTATATGCATCTATTGTCAATGAAAGAGCTAGTTTGACCAATGATGAAAGATACTAGTTAAGGAAGGTGACCAGAACCGTCAAAAGTGGCTGCTTAACAGATGCATGGAAGTGATGAAAGGATGCCCAAGTTGATGAAGCTTGTGGGAAAGTTTGGTGGTCGAATGAGAAACATGGTGTAGCAGAGAGGACAGGGTCTTGCTCTATCTAATCTAACTAAGGCTGCTCTCAACTACACACCTAAACCTGAATGATCTAACACAAGAAAAACTCTGATAAACAAATTCTTTATTCCTCACTAAACTGGCACTCTTCTATTCCCAACTCACTCACTCCTATACAGGGATTACCTAACCTAACAAATCTCTACTCCTACACCTGAACTATTGTCAATAGTCAACTTTCTCGTGCTTGGCCTGCCGTGACGTACCGCGAGTCCGAGTTATGTTTGGAACAGCGTTAGTTAGTACCTCGTGTTTCGACCTCAACCCAGGTGGATCTCCCTTGTCTTGTTCCTTCGTCTTTTCACTTGAATTGCGTTATGTGATATCAGGAAAAACCGACTCAGCAGCTGCAGGTATGAATTGTCCTGTGTTGAACTGGAGCCGACTGACCACGTGATAGAGTGTCGTGGGTCAGCACATGTTCCCGAGGACAACGTTCACTCACACAGCGGGCGATTATGGCCAACTGCTAGGAGGATCGTCCACGTAGCAGGCACTGGTCACAGCTCAGCCTAAGTGAGAGGATAATCACAAGTGTAGACTGATCAACTCGTTCAAGGCGTCGGCCGCTTGTATACCTCATGTAAATACATCAGACCTGGAAAAAATCGAGTAGCTCGTGCTGGTGAACTCTTCATATGCGGCGCTCAACTGTCACTTCAGTGATTCACTCTTAAAAAATTCAGGTAGTATTTCTGCAGATGTAGCGTACCTGCTGCAAATGGGGTAACGTTCGTCTTCAAGTCTTCTCAAATCGTGCGGTCTCGCGCTGTGTTCCCCAATTGTGTATCGTAGAAAAGGCCCCTGCTCCTGGCCCGCCAGGCTTTTTATAACCCGAGACTATTTTTTCAGTTGGGGCTACTTGCACGATGGCGTCGCTATTACTATGCCATCCGTCACGGTACTCGCCGACTGAGTGGTCAGGTCCCGGTGGGAAGTCCGTGGGGAGACAAGATTTGTCTGCCCAGACTAAATCTGTCACAATGGCTATTTGACAAGTAGAGGCTAAAAAGTCTATGAAGCACAAAGGCAGAATGGGAAACAAGACAGAACTCTGAGGCTTACAGAAGTCAGAACAAGCGAGCGTGACAGAAACAGCTTGTGTGTAATTGACATATCCAAAAGCAGTGTCTTGATGTTAGGCTGACTCCAGAAATTTGAAATTGAGTTCAAGAATAGATCTGAAAAACACAGACCAAGAATAGACCTAAAAACAGTCCAATATCAAGACCAGATAGTGAACCACTACCAAGAACTGCAAATGAAAACCAAACTACAACCAGTTTAATTGAAGTTATATATATTTGAAAAAAGTAACTTACCAGGTAATGTTTTTCATCATAACATTTTATTTTATCATCCAAAACGAAATTTGTCGACAAGAAACTTTATTCCATAGTTCAAAACTGAAACGAACTAAAAAGACATTTTCCTGTCACGTGTGATTGTCTCCGCGGCATCTGCGAGCATATAGGTGGTTTTTTAAAATGACAACGCTCACTACCGCGTGTGTCCACCACGTGCGTTGATCAAGGTTTGACATCTGTGCCTCATGGATTGAATGCAGCACCTCTGTAAATTATGTGAAATGTTCTGCCACTCATGTATGACTTCTTGACAATGTTGCCAAACAGTCTGCGGTAGATGCTGTCATTGCTGAGGTCAATGTTTTAATTCGTCCCAGACATGCTCAATTGGGGACAGGTCAGAGGAAATGGCTTGCCAGGGCAATATTTTAATGTTTCTGGCTTCAAGTTCATCCTGCACGACTCTGGCAACATGAGGACGGGCATTGTCTTGCTGAAGCACAATGCCTGGTGCATGGTTCAGCCAAAAAAAGCGCTATTTGGTGCCTCACAATCTCACCACAGTATCGCAAGCTGGTAACAGGTCTAAGATAACAAGGTCTGTCCAATGATTGGTGCAGATGCCTTCCCAGACCATAATCCTTCCACCACCATAACGATCGCAATGTTGAATGCAGTTGTTAGCCTAGCGCTCTCCATGGTGATGATACACTCACTGACGACCATCGGCTCTTGAGAGATTGATCCAGCACTCATCAGTAAACAGTGCTCTGTCCTACAGTGCGTTCCCAAGGTGCAGATGATGTTTGGCCCAGGCTAGTGGTTCAGCATAACATGGCTACAGGATTGAACAAATAGCAGGTCATGCGCCAAACGGTTCCTGACAGTAGCTGAACTTATTTTCTCAGTCCGAGGATGGTGCCAGCAGTCTTCTTCTGCATTCGTTCTCAATTATCCCGCTACCAAGCCCTCAACAGGGCTTTGCAAGTAGCAGGATGTAGTCCGAAGAACGGAATGCGTTGTGTCGCTAGTTTACAGCTTGACTGCGATACTTGCACCTTTCAGTCCAACACATCCAACTTCGACAGGGTACCAGTAGTGAAAGCTACTGAAAGAAATCTGTTTCGCAAATATGTGAGAGTGAAATAACGATCCTGCCATCAGTTTGATAATCGAGGACGTTCCCTGTGGGACAGATCAGAAACAGTCCCAGGCGTCTGGTAGCGATGTAAACACAACTTAACAGTCTGTTTTGACACATAAATTGTCTTGCTGTTGCAGGCACAGGCATTCCTTCTTCCAACAGCTCGCAACCTTCCATTTAGCGGCCTGCGGCACATTCTTCCAGTAGCTTGCTTCTAAACAAAATGAATGGCAAAATAAGCACAGATCACCAGTGAACACTTCTCAGGTCAATTTTGTGACTGGCATGTCAACTGTGATAGTCACTAATTTCATGAAATCAGATTTTGAAGGTCAGTTCACACTCAGACTGTACTAAGACATATATTCAGCTTCCAATAATGGAAAAGAATGCATCAATATGAAATCGTATTTCAATTTTCAAACATAAAAATATACACAAAAACTGGTAAGTTACTTTTTTCGTTGAGTATATTATTGAACTTGACAGACCGTCTATTCTCGATGAGTTGGTAAGGCTATCAACTACCTCTCAAACAGCAAAGCACCAGGAGGAGATGGTATCCCACCTGAAACCATCAAATATGGGAAACCAGCACTAGCTCGGCCGATGTTTGATCACCTATGCCTATGCTGAAAGGAAGGTGCAGTCCCCCAAGATATGCGTGACGCGATCATTATGATGATTTACAAAAACAAAAAGTGATCACAGAGACTGCAATAATTATAGAGGAATCTCACTCCTGAGCGTTGTAGGCAAAGTTTACGCCTGCATGCTACTCAACAGGTTAAGACTGCTCGCAGACAGGGTGTACCCAGAATTCCAGAGTGGCTTTAAAGTAGGTAGATCAGCAACGGACATGAATTTCTCTCGTCGCCATATCCAGGAGATGTGCAGAGAAAACGACCAGCCGTTCTGTATGATGTTTCTAGACCTCACCAAGGCCTTTGACTTGGTTAGTAGAAAGGGTCCATTCGAACTCCTCGAGAAGATCGGCTGCTCCCCAAAACTGCATAGCATGATCATTTGTTTTCACACTGATATGAAGGGCTCAGTTCAATATGACAGATCATCTTCAAACTCTTTTCCCATCAAGAGTGGAGTGAAGCAGGGATGTGTGCTCATGCCAACCCTCTCTGGGATCTTCTTCTCCATGCTCCTATCCTACGCTTATGACACATCTGTGGACGGTGTTTATCTGCACACCAGGTCAGACGGGCGGCTGTTTAACCTGTACAGACTGCGTGCAAAGATCAAGATGAGGACGGAGCTAATTAGGGAGATGCTATTTGCAGATGATGGGGTTCTAGTGACGTTATAGTGAGGAAGCCTTACAGAGACTGGGTGACATATTTGCCAAGAGGTGCAAGCAGTTTGGGCTCACCATAAGCCTGGAAAAAAACCAAAGGTCTGTGCTCATGGTATTACCACTCCCCTTCTATAAAGATTGCTGGCGTCACTCTGGAGGCCGTCAACATCTTTACTTTACTTAACTAGGGTCTGCCATCAGCAACACTCTTTCACTCGAGAAGGAGAGACAGTATGCGTGGCAGGGCGAGTTTCATCATGGTCTGCCTGATGAAAAGTCTGGGAGAACACTGCGCTGCTTCACTACAACAAGATCCAGGTCTCTCAGACCTGTGTTATTGGTATTCCCATATATAAAAGCGAGACTTGAAGCACTTACACTAAGCAGGAACGACGGCGCAACACATTTCCCATGAAGTGTGTATGGCGTATATTGGAGATTGGGTGGCAAGAGAGTGCCACATAATGTGGTCTTGCAGCAATCAAACAGTTACAGCATGTACTTGCTGTTGAGCCATTAACGTCTTCGAATGTTAGGGCATGTTCCCCGCATGGAAGATGAGAGGCTACCAAAGGATTTCCTCTACGAACAGCTGGCCATTTCAGTTAGAATATTCGGCCCTCACACTGCGATTCAAGAACGTTTGCAGGAGGGACATGAAGTCATGCATTTTTTATATATATATTAACCCTTTACACCCTAAGCCACAATAAAGAGAACACTTTTCCACATACTTATGCAATTGTTTATTTAAAAAATAATTTAACTATTTTAATACATGTTAAAATTCAAATGACAAGTTTAATTACAAGAAAAATCAATACACTTTCAGAAAAATATAACTTTATTGTAACTTGTGGCATATAATAAATCTTTATTAACATGGGAAAAAAAGAAAATGTGTTTTTCATAAACTATTTAAGCGTATTTATTTTCCCCTACATATATCATGTTTAACTAAGCTTTTCTACAGAAGTCTAAATGAAATGTCAAATGACATTGTCCCTTGTATTGTATGTTAATCCAATAAGTAACCACACATTCTTTTTTAAGTAAGTAAAAGTAAAGCGGAAATTCATCAGAATTAATCGCTAGTTGGAAATGTGAGTTTTTGAAGACTCCATTGTACTAAGCCGCAGCCTGTGAGATGCCCTTCCTTGCTGTTTTTACTTTCCCGAACTCATGTGTCAGGTACTCATTTACAGCTGGGTTGACTGGAGAAGCGGTCCATGATTAAAATCACGATTCTGATTTTGTTAGTCTCCGGACACGATTCAAACCGAGGCACACTGTTACCATATAAAATAGCGAATTGCTCGCAATGAGTTAACGCGTCCCTCACATCCTTTTGAGAACAATAAAAACAGCCTTTCTTTCTACTGAGAAATTAACCAGTCTGTGGCTTTCTGTTTCAGTCTTCGGGAAACACTTGGAGTCTCCAATATTTGACGCCATTTTAGACTCTTGTAAAAGGCTCACCAGTAATGACACTGACAGGTGAAAAATCAGATGGTTAGAGACAGGCAAGCATATAATAGTACCAGAGTAAAATCTCCATACTTTCTAAGTTCGCAGAGTGGTTGCACAGGTGTAGCTTTTACACTGGAGCAAATCCTCAGCAGTTTTATAGACATAAAACAGTTATCAAAGTAAATGCAGTGATATTTATCAAGGTAATCAACTGCATTTTTGATAACTACATTATAGCTAATGCCCTGCTACAGTGGCTCATTTATGATTTCAGTGCAGAAGTATTCAGCATATAGCCATGTCTTGACTTTAGCAACATGCTAGACTTATATTCCCTATGGGGTTGTCTTGCAATTAAATGATGAATATATATATTACTTGAAAAGAAGCCTGCCATTGATTGAAACTAATCATGACTTCAACACATACATGTCTGTCATTGCCTGTAAACAGAAGAGCTAATAACTTATAGGTCTAGACTGCGGAAAATACTGTTAGATTTGATCAAAATGTCAATATTGACATCTGTCAATCTGTCTCAACTTCGATATCTGTATCAGAATTTCTTATCATGTCTACATTTTCTATCACAATAACATCAATGCCCGATTCAGAATCATGTTCTTCATTACTACTCAGATTTCTGCCATTATTAAAGCATATTTTCCTATCCAAAAAGTTAGTTTCATACAAAAATTGGATAGCTTTACTAGTTCTATAATAAGGGCATTCCCTTGGCTGGAATTAGGTGCAAATAAGAGGCTGCTTTGTGCTGGGCTAGGATGGTAAGGGTTAAGGTGAACCAACCTGGGTTAACAGAATATCAGATTTAGTCAGTAAAAATAAGACAGAATCTCGTTATTATATTTTTTGTGCTTAAATTGATTATATGTACCTTTTATTGTATGTTTTTATAAAAATAAAAGAAAAATGATTTGAACAACCGTTTGAGAAAGAATTTCATGAACATGAGGTAAAGTTTGTGTTTGAGAGTCACGGTTAGAGTAGGTGTGCAACAGTGCATGTTGGTATTAACTTTGTAAGTTGTTGACAAATGCAGTATAATCTCTATTTCCATTTGATATAGCTGTAAAACTACTCCCCAGCACATTTAATCTTCGGTGCATGGGATGATCTGTAAGTTTCTTTGATTTTTAAGCCACGCTTATAAAATTTTACTATCTTGTCTATCCTCAAATTGGCTGTAGCTCTGAAATGCTTTCTAGATCCTTAATTTTTGTGGACTTTAAGGTTTCTCATTCTTCCAATGATGTACCAACTGACAGTTGGGGTCCCCAGCATATCCTCTGATAATTATGCAAGTAGTTAATATTTAAAGCTCACTTTCCGCCACCTCTTCTTCGGAGTTCTGCAGAAAATTGGGCACGAAGTCTGGTCATGAATATAATTAAGTGTAAATGTCTAATAGAAATTGAGTATCCTATTTGCCAAGGAAATTGGGTCATGTAGCCATACTTGATTTTTCTTTATGCTGTTAATGTGAATAGTAAACATTTAAACAAAATTTAAATTATAATTTCTTTATATTTGGTTCTTACATGAACTAAAACCATAAAGGGATCGTATGCTAATTGTGCCGCATGAGTCAACTCTGATGGCCTCTCCCATGACCTATCAGAACTAACACTATCTTACAGTATAACTTAGTAGATGAGGTACTATATAATGAGGGTTTTATTTTTAAACCCCTGCCAGTAACTCATCTGTACAAATGTATCTCCTATTGGACAATTTGCATGCATTCCAAGCATTTAACACACTCTGACTAAAAAGATGTTTCTAATATCTAATCTAGACCTTTCTTTAATTAATTTGTAGCTATGTCCTCTTGCCCTTGTAGCCGGCTGTACTTTGAAAAACTTGGTATAGTCTAATTTATCAATTTCCCTTGATTAATTTATAAACCTGTATTAAATCACCTCAAATTCTTCTCTTTTCTAGACACCGTAGGCCGATTTTTGAGTCTTCCCTCATAACTGTAATTCCGGAATCCCACTTTCAGTTTTGTCACTCTTCTTTGTATCCTTTCCAGCATGTCTATATCCCTCTATGATAGGTACTCAACACCTAAACACAGTATCCCAATCTAGGTCTAAGTAATGTTTTATACAGTTTGACTATCACTTTCTATTCTTGCGTTCAACATTTATTTTTATCAAACCTAATATTGCATTTGCTTTTTTTTAAACACCTAGCTCACTCATTTTACCTGTATGATCTATTATAACCCCTAGGTCCCTTTCTTTTCCTATCTTCCTAATATTGTTATCTCCCATTCTGTAATTATATTTCATATTGGATTTACTCATGTGGATGACTGTAAATTTATGTACATTAAACTCCATCTGCCAGCTCTCAGACCATTCTTAAATGTTATTTAAATCCTACCTCAATATATCCACCTCTCTTGAGTTGAGACATCTCTGCAGAGTTTAGTGTCATCCACAAATACAAATTTTGCATTCATGGATCCAATATCATTCTCCAAATGATTTATATATATCAAGAACTAATTGGTCCCAAAACTGATCCCTGTGGGACTCACTTTTTGCTTCACACCACTCAAAGTACTCCTCATTCATTCTCTGAAATTTCCCTGTTGAACATTTTCTATCCATAGGTAACTTCGTCACCTATTCCATGTGATTTTATCTTCTTAAAAAATCTTTGATAAGGTACTCTATCAAAGGCCTTTGCAAAATTTAGATTAAAAAAACATCCATTGGTTTGCCTCCATCTATCATTTTGGTAACCTCCTACATGAATTCTAATAGATTTGTTAAGCACAATCTCTCTTTAGTAAAGCCATGCTGACTATTCCTGATTAGATTAAATTTGTCCAAATGTATTACAATGGTTTTTAAAAAAAATTATTGACTAAAATTTGACTGGCTCAGATTTGTTGCCCTTTATTGAACAAGGGGACCATCGCTACATCTTTCCAACCCCCTGAATGCATGAGCAATATAGTTTTTCTGTGCAGACACACAGCTCCTATTACATATATAGATATCTCCCAGCGAGCTCATACAAAACTGTACTTTATATAAAAAAGCCTTACTATCCACATTTGCTCCTGTTTGATTTTTTCTGCCTGGAATGGAAGCTGTGATTGAATGTTGTGTTTAGTCTGAAAGTAAACAATAAAGGAACATTTCAATAAACAAAAGATGGTAGAATAGTCACTGTGACAACTTGAAGAGAAGTGATTACATCAGCAACATAATTTATCACTTTACCACATATAAAATTGAAATACATATTTTTACTATACATGTTCCTTTCATCTATGGAAGACAAAAACAAGAAACTGATATATTTCATGCTATAATTTTTACTGGTCAATTTATAACATTAGTTTCAACCTTTTTGGGCACATAATGAAACAGCCCGATTGAATGCATGAATTTATTCATCACTATCTGTCCCCTTTTGTCACTAGTCAACATGGGAAAATGAAATCCGCCTATGTCAGGACTGTGGTAGTTGTTATTTTCACTTTGTTTCTGTTGAGTTTCATTAATCCCTGTTTATTCATCAATTTCTTCATCTTTCCCATGATCTGAACTATATTTAATAACCTTTTTGTCAAAATTTACTTTAGACTACAGTGTCCCCACTTTCTATGTTATTTATCTTTATTACCTAGAAATTGTTATTGCGTTTTGCAAGCATCTCATTTCATATTTTCCATTCAGGTGCCTTGGGCAGTATCCATGTCGGACACTGACAAGAATGTTTAGTATAAATACACCACTGATAACATGTCCAGTATGTCACCCCTGATCATATGAATACATAGATAATATTGGGATACTACCAGTAACCAGTCTGCATTTAATGTATCTCAAATTCAACACACTAAAACCTAATCATAATTGAATCTGAAACTATTTACTTCCAAAAGATAGTGTTGTCTTTATACACTTACTTCAATATTTTGTTCCTGCTTTATTCCAACAACTGAATGTGGTAGGACATTAGTATCTGGATTCCATGCAGACTGGTAACATGACAGAATGACACAATGCATCAGAACACAGATGACATTGAAATAATAACATGTAGCAAACAATTTCACCAAATCATAACCAATACACTTTATCAACCAGTTAGAAGATTGAAAACCAGAAATGGCAAAGGAGGAATGGAGGTTTCATGCGCAGTATTACTTCCTTAACTGTCAATCCTGAATATTCTCAGCCTCTGAATCCATATATTCATGCAATGTTAAAACTCCAACATATAATCACAGACTTGAGATCTCTTTAACTTTAGTAAAGTTTCACAGAAATATCACATATACCAAATTGTTCACAGTCAAAATTGGATTATAATGCTGTAAAGGTATTTAACTATTTAGTCTCATTCACTGTGTGGCAGCATGGTGCAAAATAATTAATCTCCATCCGAGTCGACTTCTAACACGAGTTATGTTCTTTTATTTAATTTGCAGGTTTTTAGGTTTTGAAATAACCTAATAGATGACAGGCAACTCAAAGGATGCACAGCTTTTGCTGAACTTATAGTTGCCAGGTACACAATGACAAGCATAGAGAATTTTCTAAGTAGTCACATTTAGCGCAAGGAACACTGAACTTCAAGATCCAAGAAATGATTTACTATTTGATCAGAACAATAATCACACATCTGAATTAAAAGTAGATATTCAAACATTTTCCGATACAGACTTTGACTGAGATACTGAAGAAAGAAACTGGGGTAGTGCTAACACAGTAATACATACGAGTTGATGAGTAAATGAAATGAGGTTTTTCATTGCAATCCCCGCAATTAAGAGGCAACTTACTCACCAATACGCTCAATGGCAAGTGTAAAAAAAAACTAATTATTAAAGTTTCTGAATGACTTTCTTCATTATTGATGGGTCAAGGCTAGTATTTATAGAGCTGACTTAGAATATATTAGTGCCCTCTTTACAATTTGTTCAAAATCTAACTTGGAATCCCTGGACAAAGTGCAAAATAGTGCTCTACGCTTGATTAGTGGAGCAGTGAGGACAACATCAATGGCAGCTTGAAAAATGCACACACAAGTGGAACCCCTTGAGATGCGGAGGGATAAAGCAGTTTTGGAAGTTTATGAGTGAAGTAGCAGAATCAAATGGGATCATCCCAACAGACTCCTTGTGGAAAACTGGCAGCCAAAAAGCAGATTTAAACAAGTCTGTATTTCACCCTTTCTACCAGAAAGAAGACAAGATTTACAGAAAGTAGTAAAAACACCAGAAATACAGGAAAAATTAATAGATGATACAACCAAACGTTTAGATCCAAATACTCTCATTCGAGCAGCTCAAATAACTATTGATGCCTATTCTGATCAATGGATACAAGTATATACTGATGGATCTACGTTTAAAGCCACCATCAAAGAAGGTTATGACGTTTCTATTAAATACACGGATGGATCCTCTGATAAACTGTCTGATGCTTGCGGGGAGGTTTGCTCCAACTATGAAGCTGAAATCACTGCACTTGAAGACACTTTGTACCATCTGAGGACAGTTTTTGATGCCTTTCTTTCAAAGGCCCAAAACATTGTTATTTTCACAGATTCAATGCCAGCTCTTCAAGCATTAAAAGTTGCTGGTCATTGTAGACGTGACCGTATGCAAATATCTATAGACATTGACCACATTATCACTTCCGGTGCTGACAAAACAGTTCTGCAGTGGATCTCTGGACACTCAAACATACCTGGCAATGACAAGGCAGACAGACTAGCAAAGGAGGGATCAAGATAAGAATAGCCACACACAGCAACAACTTTACAAACAGCTCATAAAAACAGCAAGCAAAGAAACCTGGTTGAACAGATGGGCCATGGGAAACATGAGAAGGGAGGTCTACAGACATATGGCAAGCCCCTGTCCTAATGACAATGTAAATCAACTAACAAGGAAGGATCAGAGCACCATTTTCCGACTGAGAACCCAACACATCCCACTTAACAAGCACCTGAACAGAACCCAACACATCCCACTTAACAAGCACCTGAACAGAACCCAACACATCCCACTTAACAAGCACCTGAACACAATCCAACTACAACACACTCCAGAGTGCCAGCGTGTACACACATTAAAAAAGAAAATTGTTTTTTTTTGCGTTCGCTTATTTCTCTATTCCTCAAGGCAGTCTGCGTTGCACTTTGTTTTTATTTTGCGCTTGTCGGCCCAGTGCATCTGTCTTCGGCGTGCCTTTAATGTAAGGGTATGCTTCATCCTGCATTTTCTAAGGGTTTGCTTTTCTGGGGTAATGGCCGGTGATGTGATGGGGAGCAAACCCACCACCTTCAGATTGTGAGCCATGCCAATTAACCAAACTTTGAGTGCTCAGCTCTCCAAGATTTTAGGAAAATGCTTCTTCGTCCGTGGCCAGATACATGGAACACTTTGTATGGTACTAGATAACGGCTGATAAACACGTGCTGATACCATTACACAGCATTAGGACAAAGGGTGAGAGCCCGGATGCTGCTGGATCCTTAACAACAACAGCATATAGCTGACTCAACTCACAAGGAAGTAAGAGCATAGATTATTTTATGCATTACTCAGGGTCCATGTCTGACACTTGTAACAAAAAAGTTGAAAACTGTTGTAGCAGACAGAACGGGGTTTTGCTCTCCCGGCTCTCTGAGGCCGCACCTTGACTATCCACTTTTTCAGTCTTAAAATCTATTACATCAACTAACACTTCAATAAACTAACTAAGGACACTATTTCATAAACAATAAAAACTAATTCTTTATTTCTACACGTTACAACTCTTTCATCATGCACAAGTTCCTACACGCACCTCTCTAATGATTACCTAACTTAAATCACTCACTACCGCTAAACCTAAAACTAATGTCCACAGTCTACTTTTCGTACTTGGCCTGCCGTAACGTAAATCCGAATTATGGCGTATTGACGCTGATGGTTAATCCGTAGTTTAAACCCAATCCAGGTAAAACATCCTTGGTTCTGTTCCTCAGCGACAACTATCGATCTGCGTGGTGAATGTCAAAAGACTAGGCTACTGCTGTGATTCTACAATGAATACAAACTTGGCAAGGCAGCCACCTGTTTAAACTGGCGTATGTTGAACAAAGGCAGGTTGACCCACGTGGTAACCTGGTGCGGGTCGACACATGTAAAATGGTAGAGTTCTCTCTCAGCCGATCTAGATGTCAGGAAGCCTGCTCTCTCCTATAGCGGGTAGCTATGGTTGATCTAGGCTGCTTCTTTGAGATCTCTGCAATGCCTATAAACTTGAAAGGTCGCCCACGTGCCTGATACTGGTTAAAATGTTAACCTGATGAATTCTAATCGACTCACAAATAAAAATCAGGAATACATTACTTCTGTAAACTGAAACTCTGTCAATGCGACGTTCACTCTTCTCTGACTGTCCCCCTGAGTGTCTCTCTAAATCGACTCTCAAAGCCGTCTCTCTCTGAAAATGTTCCTCTCCAAAATGTCTGTTTGGAAATGCGTCGTTCACTCTAGAAATCTCTTTTGCAATGTATCAGCTCTGAAATGCTGTCTCTCTTAATCTCTCTGGAAAATTGTTTCTCTCTAAATGTGTCGGTTCTCACTGAATCTCTCTTTAGAAATGTCTCCCTCTGAATCATCTCTGGAAAAGTTTCTCTCAAAATGTGTCGGGCTCCCAGTTTGCCCCGGCTTTTATAATGCCATCGAACTATTTTCTCTGTGGCGCTACTTTCAAAATGGAGTCTTATGCGACGATATTAATCCACGACACTGTCGTGGTATAACTGACGTGAGTTGTCAGGTCCGGTGGAAAGTCCACCTCTAAATTTAAAGGAAATCTATTATTACGATTTTGATGTAATTCTAGACAAAATAATCTGTCAATATGGAGACAAGATTTGTCTGTCAAAACTAAATCTGTCACACTGTTAATAATGTTGACATTTTGTTTCCATTGATCAAATGAATACATAAATGATATTGGAATACTACCAGTAACCTACAGCAAATAATCTATATCAAATTCACTTTTAGACAAACAAAAATGTCATTTATTTATTATTTTAACTAAAAAAATTAACTATCAAATGACAGGGTTGTCTTTTAAAGACTCTTACCTGATTATCGAGTTCCTGCTTTATTCCAGCAACTAAATGTGGGACTCTAGTATCTGTATTTCCTACTGACTGGTGAAATGAAAGAGTGACAAACCTCATCAGGACTTATATTGATAATGACATATATGATGTATCTCACAGGGAAGTAAGTACATAGTCTACAAGAGATTTTAAAATACATTAGAGATATATTTTATCTGTGATTTCATAGACCAACTAAGTATCTCACATACCTGTGTTGCTTCTACTTCTTGGTTCATCCTCTCACTTTCTTCTTGTATGTTTTCCATGTGAATCTGAGTAACTTTTATATCTTATCTACTGGATGGATATGCATGTTTCAGAAACTGCATTGGAATAAAAACAAGAATGACACCCTAAGTTACCAGCAAAAGGTCATCATCTGGGACAATGCACACATGAACTAACACATCATAGAAAAAGAGATATGAACACATAAAAATATATAAAAGGACACTTAACTAAATTATTCAGGAAAATGTCTGAAAAAGTAAAGTATTAAAAGTAAAAGGCCAGATAAGGTGATAGAGGTCAAACGGAAAATTACCCGTTGGTAATAAGTGTGCGCATAAAACACATTAAGTGGCCATGCTACCAAAAAAATTTTTTTTTTATTCATAAAATCAGACCAAATATTTTATAATGGTAATGTTAGGCTATGAATGTAGATATATTTGCAGGTTTAAAAAAAATAAAAAAATACTCGGTTGCCATGATAACTGCGGTGACCTTGAAAAAATGGTGGCTTGCAAATACCTTCAATTTAAAAAAAAAAAAACATATGTATTAAAAATAATATGAATGATCCACGAATGTTAAGCATAGTTCTAGGGAAAAGGCATATTTATTTTATGAAAAAGGTTCAAAATTATCATTTTTTTCAATTTTTCTATTTGAGCTCCGCGAAAAGTTTACAAAATACATCAACGATTTGGCATAAAAAATGTTTTTTAATAAAATATCTTTGACCAAATTAGCTTTTCTTTAAAACATTACCAACAGAAGTGTATTAGAAATGTACACACCAAATTGCATATTTCCAACCTCTATATTAGTTGAAATTTAAGGTTTCAGATACATAATAAATGGGGAAAAAAGATTTTGAGATAATTCAATTTTAAACTTTGAAAGCAAATAAAAATAAGTTTAATAACAAAAAAAAGTATTCTTACATTGTTTTTTTTAATTAAGCAACATATACATAGTCATTTGCAAATACAATTAATTGCTAAATGCACTAGCAACATATGTTTCACCTCCTGCTAACTCGTGCTGGTGTTCTCGTCCAAGACGTCTTTTTTAAAGTTTTTTCCTTTTCCACTTTGATACACCCATTGTTCATCTTCTTGAATCATAGTATTTTTTTTTCAGCATTCGAGTAGCATGTGTGTGATTTACAACAACCTATTTCAGTTCAATTCTGCCTGTTACCCTTTTTAGCCCTATAGGACCACAGTTGAAAGATAGAGTGGCAAAGGAAGTTGCCGGCTCTACCGCTGATAGTGAAGCAAATGTTGTTCTAGGGCAGCGCTGCCAAATCAATGAGTTGACACTTTCATTTGCATTCTGCATACCCATTTTTGCAGGAGGAGATTTGTATCTTTCAGCCTTGTCACAATTGGGTAGATGAGTCTGCCAACTTCTGCCAAAAATGTAGACCGATGTTGTTCGCGCAACAATGTCTTCAGAGTTCTCTGGAAGCGGCACCAGGAATTTTCACCCTCTGGACAAAGTCTATGGTTGGGTGCATTGTCAGTGCTCATCATGTGAAAAAACCCAGCTAACACCCCTCGCTTAATTGTTGTAACATCAGGGGCACTGTCTTTTAAATTTTTGGCATATGTGTTTGTAATTTGTTCGATTGGCGATGTGGTCAGTTAGATTTAGTGACTCATTTGTTTTCTTCAAATTGCTAAGAGCATTAAACATCCTTTTAGATTTAGTGACTCATTTGTTTTCTTCAAATTGCTCAGAGCATTAAACATCCTTTTAGATTTAGTGACTCATTTGTTTTCTTCAAATTGCTAAGAGAACATTAAATATTCTTTTTGCTATGTGGTTGATGCAATCCTCTTGTGTTATCTCAATGTCAGAGCATTTAGAATTGTGGACTTCATTGAATGCTTTTGCATCATCGTCGCAAAGCATTGTGCCATAAATCAGAGATCTTTTTTCAACTGATCTTGAATAAATAATCCTTGCTGCCACAGTCTCCATTGCATTTGAAGAACAATCTACATTCTGCTGGCATTGAGGTTTATGCATTTGTATCCAATTCATAAACTCAGGAGAACCTGGCTTTGGACCAACTGCACATATTTTACAATAATTGCTGATGACCTGAGTATCAAAAACTAGGCGACTGTCAACGTCAATGGCAATACCAACTCCGTTGTGCGATGAAGGGCCACGTTTTTGCCATTTACCGTATTAAAACACAACGATGATTGGACGCCCTGTGTTATTTTTGACACGGCCTGGGAGGGGACCTGTAGCTGCTGCTCTTTCTGCAACTACACGAGCTGCTTGACACATTGCTTCTTCTGCTGCGATACTAACAGTTTTGGATAGCTTGTAAAATGATTTGTGGTGCATCTGGTTCTTTATGTTCATGGTGGACAGCAATGACTGCAACTTTGCATAGCCAATACCATTGTCATGACAACCAATTACTGACCTACAGTTGATGTCACGCTGTTTATTCTGACCAGTCTGACCACTCTGACTCACAATCTGGACAGAGAATCTGTATAAGAACAGCAAGACCATGTGGTTATTTTGTAATCAACTGTAGATTATTGCTTCTGCAATTTCTACATCCAACTGTGGAAGCAAGATAATGTAGAAAACTTTGATGGATTAAAGTATACTGATCACTGTTCAGTATCCCTTCAGTGAGATTCTTGTACACTTTAAACTTCTGCTCCGCCACTTTGGGGGTTCTATAGTTTCAACAGCACCTGTAGGCTCACTGACTTCAGCATCCACAGTTGAACTAGAATATAGAAAATGACCCATTAATATCAAATACGATGAAAAATAAACACACATTAACAAAGCACACATATGCATGGCACAAACAGCCCAATTTATTTTCAAAATAAATGACAGTTTGTCATTCTCACATGTAACATTCTGTCTTATCTAAGACTAAACTAATAATCTTTCTATACTTTCACGATGTATTCATAAATTTTAACTATTAATGTCTAGTAATAAATGTGTACTCGTAACTCTAGTAATATTACAGATATTAAATTAATACTTACAGATTAAGTAACAGTAACTTACTGATTAAGTACGTACACAATTTACACAAAATAATATTTATTGAATAGCGTAGCGCTCTTTTTGAATTCAATATTGAAGCAAGACTGCAAGGCAATGTAGAACGTGGTCATGTACAATAAACGTAATTCAGTAAACTTACCTTGAATTTAAAGGTTCTCTTAGTTTCGAGCATAAATTCCTCTAGGTTTTTGGGGAGCACGCTTGTCGTTCTACTTGTATCCTCTTGTTGAAATGACTTTGCTGTTTCTAAATGATACGAACAGTTTCTAAACACAATTAAAAATGTTGAACCGACGATGGTTTGGAAAACACCTCTTTTGTGCATGCACGACTATTTTGTTCCCATGGACGATACCTGTTTCAGCCAATCAGAAATAGTAAAATAATAAAACCAATGAAATATCGCATCAGTCATTATATTTGAAGTATCGTATCGTTTAGACAAAGCTAGCATTTGCTTTCGAATGAAAAATTCTGAAGAGAACTTTGGACCCCGGTCATTATGATTTATAATATGATCCATTATTTTTTTGAAAAAGCTGTTGCTATGTGTCAAACATTGTATTTTATCATCAGTTTTTGGTCTCTTTTTAAAGTAGGTCAACTTTAGAACAGGGGTAGGGTGTTTATTATTAATTTTTAAATGTTAATAAGCTTGCAAAATAACATTATTTTGTATGTAAACAATTCTATTAATGTCGAACTTCATAAAAATTAACAATTTGAAAAATCAATATTTTTCACACAAAAAAAAAAATGTACAAAGCGCATGGCCCCTTAATGTGAAAACAGGGAGAAGAAATGCAAATTGAAAAAGGGAGGAATGGTTAGATAAGATAAAACCTAGGCAGAGGTATAGAATATGTTTTTGTGTTGTTGAACACAACCCATGAGGTAGATCAGTTTATTCTCCAGCTGGAATTGATTACAAAAAGCAGAGGAGCTGGAGACATTAACCTTATCCAGTACCTATGAACATTCATGTGGCTGGCAACTAGGTAACCAGAGCTCTTATAAATGTTTTTAAGGTTTTTCTGGAAGTGGGCATGGAGTTACAAACTGGCATCCCCGATGTATATCAAGCCACACTGGTGGAAAATGATGGAATATATAAGGTGGCTGTGGGATAAGCAGGTGAATCCCACTTTGATGTCAAACACTGCTTTGGGGAAGCTACTGAATGTGTCTAAATGACATAGCAATATTTAACAAAGACCATGTTTTTTCTAGCACGACATGGACCAAAGTGGTTTTGGGGGTTAGTATTCAACAGGCAGAAAAGCAAAATAGAATGTTAGAACATTACACCATGCAGAAAAAAAGCCACATATAGCTAAAGAGATTAGGAATTACAGTCTGATAGTCCTAGGACTGTGTGAAACAGGTTGGATACAATCAGAAAAGATGAGACTGACACCCGGGAAGATGATTATTTATTCAAGAAACGAATGACCTGATGTCCATCACACAGAGGGAGGGGCATTATTATTTCCAGAGAGTCACAGAGGGCACTCATAAAGTGGGAGGCTATTAGCCATTAAATTATGAGTCCAAGCTTTAAGACCAAAAACAAGAATATTAATAATCATTCAGTGCCATGTCCCAACAAATGAGACTGAAGATGAGAAAAACAAAAAATGTTATAACAAACTGCAAGAGGCCCTTGACACGCAGTTATAACATATTTCTTTAATATTAATGGGACATTTCAATGCTTAAGTGACAGTAGACAACCTGGGTTACAAAGAGATTATGGGGAGACAAGGCATGGGACAGTTGAACAAAAATGGAAGTTATGGAGTTATGTGCGCTAAACAAAATGATAATTGAATGATGAATATTTCCACGCAAGAATTTGCACAAAGCTACATAGAGATCATCAGACCACCTAATGGAAAACCAGACTGACCAAATCTATGTCAGTTAAGAATTCAGAACTTAACTACAAGATGTAAGAGTAAAGCAAGGTCTAGACACAGCCTCATGTCACCACATGTTGCTGGGGATCTTGCAGCTCAAACTAAAAAAGCACCAAATAAGGGGTACAAGGAGAACTAGATTTAATGCACACATATTACAGGAAAGGAAGATAGAATATAGCATAAAACTGAACAACAGATACCAAGTGCTACGAGAATTATATGAGAATAAGGAGATGGACATTAATAGTATGTGAAAACAGGCTAATTAGATCTGGAATAAGACTTGTAAGGAAACTATAGAATTGTTAAAAACTCAGCGCACAAGGAATGGATTACAAGAGAAAATTTACATAAAATAGAAGAAAGGTAAAAGAAAAAAGTTATACCAAACAATTGCAGAGCCCCAATCACTAAAACAAAAGCACAGAAAAACGTTGCTACTACAGACAAAGAGGTTAAGACATAAGTAGAGTAGAGAGAGGGACAAATTAAAAATAAATATATTTACACACTGACACAGAAGGCAGAGATAACAGTAGGCAAAGAGAGAAACTATGAGATATCTCTACTCCACAAATAAAATGACAAATACATATATACATACAGATAAACCAATTAAAAATGGACAAGGACAAATATTGACATAATTGAAGGTACATCAGAAATGATGGAATAAGTATTTCAAAGAAAGCCTAAACAAACCTCAGCCCCAAAAAACACCAAACATCCTACCAGCAGAGGAGACCCTGGATTTAGACTGCAACAGACCAAGAATGAAAGACATCCAAAATGCCATATCTAAAATAAAACTCAAGAAAGGGAAAGTAGCAGGAGAAGATGCAATTGCAGAAGCTGTACATCTAATACTATATAATGGCTGATATAGATAAGGTCACATAATTAGTATTACAAGAAATATTCAATATGATATGAGAAGAAGAGAGACTAGTACTAGAGAGTGTCCATAGAATCAGAATGAAAAGAACGGTACATGATTATATGATTAAATAAGATAATTAGATAGGCAGACATGATATTCAACAGAATCATCTTGGACAGATTAAAAGAGGAGGTTGTTGTTGTTAATGTCATATCCCCAATTAAACTAGAGTATCACTGACTGAGTTAGTATCACTAAAGGCAGTCAGTATGACATGATAATGTCAATAATTATGTATACTAATACTACTCTGTTGTGCCCTGAAAAGGGCGTTACGCCATTAAATGGCGATTGCAACAGCTTTCCTCAAAATCCTTCAGACTGTTGCAGTGTTGCGCTATTCTTGATTTCATTTTGTTGCTGCCTACTTACAGGGATCACATCAATTACCATCTCAATAACCAAACTGAAACAATATGTCAAGCTCAAACTCAGTTTTAAACATGTTTTGTTTACTATGTTTAGAATCACATGTTATGATGATTGGCACCTAAAATGAATAATAATGATAATTGATAATGAATGAGGATGTGCTGAGAAAAGAAAAGATGCAAATTAAACTTAGCAAAGCCGGTGTACACCAAACAAACTTAGTAACATGTCACATATGAATGAACCATTTCGAAGGTGCCAATCTCCTCAATAACTTTAAGCCGACATGTTTGAATAACGTCGACTATTAAAATTGTCTTCTAGAGCCATCAGCTACTCGTCCGTAGATACATACAGTGAAACCCCGCCATTCGTCCGCCTCGTACAATTTAGCATTCGTCCAATATTCTCGAGAGAAAAATTCAACTCGGCATTCGTACGTTTGCCAAGACCGTGGCATGTCTCGATTAAAAAGGCTTTAATATAATGTAGAGATGAAATATACTTAAATATGCACTGTAAAGGTCTTAATGCATATCCTGAACTACTGACTTAGTGATGCATGATATTGTGTCCTTAGTCCTTAGGGAAGTCCATGGGTTTAGAGGATGAGGATATGCAGAAGTTGGACGAAGACCACAAGGGTAAGCTGAGCACTGAAGAACTCAAAGTAAAGTACAAGGAGCAGCAAAAAGAAGTGACTGATGAAGATTTTATTTATAGAAGGAAATTAGTAATGTAGCATTTCCACTACATGCATTTATGAACAGTGTTACCACTGGGAGAAAACACAGAGCCATTTGCCAAAATGACATTCTAACATTGCAGAAGGCGCATAGGCATTAACGTATTCAATCATGATGTTGTTGACTATTTTAGAAACATTTTGAAAAATCGTCAAAAGAAGACATCCTTGGACAGGTTTTTTTTAGTAAAGAATAAATACATTTTCTTTTATTTCATGCACATTTATTGGCGCAGGTAAAAAACGATTATCCTACACACAAAAAGAAGAGACAAACAAAACTTCAACAACAACCGGTCCATCACGTTCCTCTCGGTCACCTACTAAATATTCACGAAATGTGTCTTTCCTACAATCCGCCCAACCCTAGACGCAATCTATCGAAGAGGCTGGATTTCGTCGTGCATATAACACCGTGGATCACATTTCAACCTCCTGCCGACTGATCGAAACAGCCCGAGGGTGCCAGGCCCCACTAATTTACACCTTTATTGACTACAAGAAAGCGTTTGACTCAGAAGAACCAAAATTCATCTGGCAATCTCACATAGATCAAGGGGCCGACCCAAGATACACAAGAATCCTTGCTGACTGCTACACCGATTGTACGACTACCTTCCAACCCTTTCAAAGACCGGTAGTAGCACCCATACAGAGAGGAGTCCGTCAAGGGGATCCCATCTCACCAAAGCCTTTTTTTTCGCATGCCTGAAATCCGTCATCAGCCGATGTGACTGGGATACCTTTGGCATCAACATAAATGGCAGGCTGTTAAATCACTTTCGCTTTGCAGATGATCTAGTACTCATCACTGAGACAGCCACAGACGCCAATGAAATTCTAACAGCGCTCCACCGAGAGAGAAAGAAAACGGGACTCGAAGTGAACACGCCCAAGCCATCCGCAATCGATTCACTTCCCGCGACCCAGTCTTACTAAATGTAGAGAGACTCAACGACATGACAGAGCACATCTACCTTGGACGCCTGCTTAACACGCAGAACGACAAGCCCAGAGTTGACAGGACGGTGTCTCGCGGGTTGGGCGGCTTTCTCTTCGATAAAGCCGGCACTGGACAGCAATCACGACCAGACCCTGTGTACCTTTCTATTCAACTCCCCAGCACTACCTGAAATATGTTAAGCGGCGGAAATATGGACACTCACGTAGAAGCATGAGTCCAAGCTCAAAGTGACCCAAGCCTCTCTCGAGAGACACATGGTCGACCTTACGCTTCATAGCCCGAGAACGAAATGTCTTCATAACTCAGAAATACATCAATTGTCCCTGGTGGAAGATGTTGTTATTTATGCAGACAAGATGAAACATCGCTGGAGGGGGAAGTGGGAGGGGGGGGGGAGGCACTTACTGCGAAGAACTGACGATCGATGGAGCACAGTGACATCAATATGGCACCCCAGAGACAAATAACGACCACCAACACGTTGGTCCGACTCCCTTGCAGCCCGCAACAACATTCACGATACCACAGATGGGCGACTCATTATCCACTGGTCCACCATAGCCCAAGACAGAGAAGTTGGGACCCGCTACGATGTAACCGCCGCTGAAGAATGGGCCATCCAGTAATCCAGTAGTAATCCAGTACGTCTATAAATTTTATAGTTTTAATGTATGGTTTTATGCATTGAGTATTATTAAATAAACAATATTCTTGGGGTCGTAAACAGTTTAATCTAACTTATATTATTTCGTTGTGGAAAAATGTATTCGTCAAAAATGATTCGAATCACGCTCGTGTCCTGTTTAGCAGACAAGGTTTTTATTTAGCCTCTCCATGTATGGAAAGTATTGGCAACCTACCGTACTGCATATTGCCAAGAAACATATAGTAAAAAAAGTTGGCGCTTATAAGCAGCCACGTTCTGCTATTGACTTACTTTTGTATGTGTTCGTTATTAAGGTCTCATGTATGGCGTGGAGTGTGTTTTTTTTTAGCACAGTGGTCGGAGTAAACAGTAATTTTCAATCAACAATAAAAGGCCGGCCAAAACTGGTTGGCATGCCCGTCAAAACTGGTTGGATGCCCGTTTCTGGTTCGTGGGTCGTAGTTTGGTCACTTCTGGTCTACATGATATATTACTGGATTACTGGTTACGCCGCTGTGGGTCGGTACTTCGTTTCCATTGTCATTTGTCTTGGGCCACGGTGGACTAGTGTGATAAGGTTCCCGCCTGAAGCATCGTAGATATTGTTTATGAGTTCGAGGGAGTCAGACCAGCGCGTAGGTGGTCTTCCTCGTGGTCGTCTTCTGTCTCGTGGGTACCAGACTGCAGTTCTCCGAAGCAGGTGACCAGCCCAGCAATACTTTGCCTTGTTTGCGTGGGTAACTGCATCCTTCACTAAGGATATCTACCGTACGTCAATGTTGTGAAGACCTTACAAACGTCGGTTGTGGAGCGTGAGGCCGAGCTAACGTCTCCCATTTCAAGAACAACATTGTGCACAGTTTCTCTCAACCTGACCATGGTCTTTAACGGCGTCAATCGCGAGGGGCTCTGGAAAACTATGACGAAGTTTGGTTGCCCCGGCAGATTCATTGCAGTTGCAAGCCAGTTTAATGACGCACGGTGGCTCGAGTACTGCTCAAGGGAGAATAATTGTCTGTGGTCATCCCAGTCACCAACGGTGTCCAACATGGATATGTGCTGGCCCAAACAAACTTTCGCACGGTCTTTATTACTATTATTACAGCAATGTGATGCTGTACAAGACGCTGCTAGCAGGTACAGACGTCTAGCAAGGTGAGTGAATTTACAATTTTGGATCTTCTGTTCGCTGACAACTACGCCCTTATCACTAGTTCAGAACAAGATATGTAATCCACAATGAAGTAGTTTTTGGCGGAATGTGGTAGCTGCGGTCTCACAATCAACACTAAGAAAACTGAAGTACTCTTTCAGCAGTCTTCTGAAAAGTCATACAGAAAGCCAAATATGACTTTCAGGTCTGGTCAGGTAATCCCGTAACCGGTGAGGTCGTTAGGGCTCACATGACGCCACCCCTTCTGTCAGCGGCCGCTGCCTGTGCCTCTTCTGGTCGGAGATGGTCCATTCTTTTATGTCGTCCTCCCACCACTTTTTGAGACGGCCTCTTCGTCGTCTGCCTTGCACCTTTCCGTAGAGGATCGTATTTGCAAGACCATTTGATCTCGATATGTGACCGTACCAAGCGAGTTTCCTTCCTTTGGCAGTTGCCAAGAGGTCTTCAAAAGGCCCTATTGCTGTTATAATTCTATCTCGTATTTCCTCATTTGTAACTCGATATTTGCACGTGACATTTAAAAGTTTTCGGAAACATCTCACCTCCGAGGCCTGTATCCTTCGTTGAAGGTCAGCTGTAACTGTCCATGTCTCACAAGCATAGAGGAATATTGACAGGACCAATGTATGCTTTAATCTGATTTTCGTGAGTAGTGCTAACCGTTTATCTTGCCAGATTTTGTTAAGCCGTGCAAGCCCCGCTATTGTTTATGCTATTCTGGCCAACACCTCACATTTTGATCCTTCATCACTGACAATCGAACCCAGATATTTAAAACGGTCAACCACTTCGAGTTGCTGACAATTAGCTTTTATCCTGATGTTGAAGGCCTCGGCGTTGTTGGTCATTAATTTTTGTCTTTCCAGCGTTAATCTCCATACCATAGTCAAGAGCTGTTTCATCGAGTCTTCTGACCCATTCCTGGAGTTCTGCTTCTGAATACGCCAACCCGTCGATGTCATCTGCAAAACGAAGATTGGTAATCGTTCGGCCCCCTATCTTGACAGTACCAATGTGATCTCCAAGTGCCTCACTTATTATTCCCTAAAGGAATATATTGAAAAGAGTTGGAGAGAGTGTAAAATTACTTTACAGAACTAACGTCTCAATGCTGTCAATAGCTTCACACACCTAGGCAGTACTATCACCATAGAGACGAATATAAACTTTGAGGTTGATCCCAGTCCGCTAACCGAGGTTCTGGAAGTGTTGGGATGTTCACATCCAGTCTCTTTAATAAGTTTTTATAACGCATGTATTATGCAAGTTATTGGACAGTCCAGTCAGACACGGTATGGACATAACAACATCACAGTTTAACTGCTGCTGCACGTGTTGCGTCGACACCGAAGGACGAAGCTGGTAGACCTCTACAGGTCGCAATCTTGGACATATATCTATGGAGAACAAGTTATGTTTATGCTAGCACTAAAGTCTTAGCCATCTTGATATGCATGAATCATGTCCTTGGAGTAGGACTGGAAAATTTAAATTGCACAATATGTTAAGTCGGTTGACTTATACACTGAATAGTTCATGAGTGTGCTGTTTATTTGATGCTGTGTGAATTTTGTATTTAGTTCGTAGTTCGACAGTTTTTCTAGTTCCTCTCTCTTTCTCTCTCTCTCTCTCTCTCTCTCTCTCTCTCTCTCTCTCTTTCTCTCTCTCTCTCTCTCTCTCTTCTCTTTATCGTTATGATCGTATGTTTGCTTGAGAAACATCGTTATTATCGTATGTTTGCTGCTTGAGATCATCGGGTTGGGCGTGATGGGGTTGCCCTGTCGTACACGTTTCTCCATGGCGATTGTTATTGGTCGTGTGAATGAACGAATGATAGTTGTGCATCCATAATAGCAACGTTTCGACATGTCTATGAAGCCAGATTTGACTCCCTGCTCTTCCAGAGCTTTCCACACATTATCTGGATCGACCTAGTCAAACGCTATTTTATAGTCGATGAATGTTAACACTAGCGGTGTGTGATGCTTCCTTGCTGCCTCAATCAAACGACAACACGTTGTTATGTAGCAAGCTGTAGGTGCGCCTGAACCCAGCATGCTCTATGAGTTAGGCTTCCTCGAGGGTGTTGCGGATCCTCGCCAGGAGGCATCTAATGAATACTTTGTACAGTACTAAGAGGAGAGTGATAGGGTGGTAGTTAGCCAGGTCTTCTTGGTCTCTTTTCTTGTATAGTACTGAGAGGAGGGTGATTGGGCGGTAGTTAGCACGGTCTTTTTTGTCTCCTCCCTTGTATAGTAAGACAGTCTTCGACTCTCACGAGCCCGATGGGATTTCCTTCTCTTATAGAACACGTTCGAATCGTTGTGCAAGCGCTGCATACAGTGGGTGTCTACATGCTATTAGTGTCTATACCGCGATTCCGTCCGTGCCTACGGACTTGCCAGAGGACATGCTTTCAAGAACACTTCGGATCTCTGTGATCAGGAATGGTGGGAGTAGTGAGGGAAGTATAGGTGATGTGGTTGTAGGGATGGGGAGAGGAAGCGATGACTTGAATAAGTTCGTGTAGAAGCCGTAGATGACTCTTTCTATCTGCAGATGTGAGGTCACTTTCGTTTCGTCTGTTGCTTTTAGAGATGGGATCACGTTCTGGTGCTTGTCGCTGGAGCTGGTGATTTCATTGATGCTTCTGCATAACTGTGCGACAGTAAGGACTCTTCGTCTGGAGACATTGGTGTAGTCTTCCTCGATCTTTTGCCGCCAGTTTGCTGAGTGTATTGAACACCTTGATGTTTGCTGAGTGTATTGAACACCTTGATGTTTGCTGAGTGTATTGAACACCTTGATGTTTGCTGAGTGTATTGAACACCTTGATGTTTGCTGAGTGTATTGAACACCTTGATGTTTGCTGAGTGTATTGAACACCTTGATGTTTGCTGAGTGTATTGAACACCTTGATGTTTGCTGAGTGTATTGATAAAACGAAGAAGGATTACCTAAATAAAAAACATGGACCACATTATCGGACAGATCACTTTTCAATCAATCAATCAAAGTTTGTCGCTCCTCTTTGTGCATTAACCATTGACAACATCCAGCCAGCATACACGGTTATGTGCTGCACTTTCTGCCTATCCCCAGGAAGTGTAATCATTTAATCTTTTCATATTTTCTTCTCCATGCATTTTGTCTCTCTTTCTCTATTTCCCTTGAGAATTTCATGTAAGTGTCTGTCTGACTATGTTGGGTGTGACTTTTGTATCCATCCCCATTTTCATCTCATTTTGTTGTTCAAGTTGCTGTTGTTGGCTCCTTTCCCATCGGTCTTCATTCCTCGCAATGTCCTGCCCCTTTTTGTTCATTATCTTTCGTAGGGAAAAAATTACATGCACTCAAATACATGCTCCTTGCAATGCTCCACAAAATGAAGACGAATGCGAAGAATTTTTTGACAACATCAATGACACAATAAACAGCAACAGAAAAAAAGAACATATAATATATAATGGGATACTTTAACGCCAGACCAGTATATAACAGAACAAGAGTTTACAATTATTTTGGAAAATACGGAGACATACAAAGAGAGAAAAATGAGAACGGACGCAGAAATGTGCAACCAACACGATTTATTCGTAACAAACACCTTTTTCAAACACAAAAAAGCTCACATGTATACACTTGGTACAGGTGGAATTATTTAAACCAGAAAAGTCAGACTTGTTAATACCCAAGCAAAATAAAGATAGACAAGTGACCGATTAGAAAGGTATTCCAAACCTGTGTTTTGAAACTGACCATACAGCTGTAATGATGACTATAAAAACAACATTGAAAGCGAAGATAAAACCAATTCAACAAACTGAAAGAGAAACAATAACGTTTAAAAGGTTAAAAGATATCAAGACACAAGATGACTGCATGAAGAAAGTAACAGAAGGCTTTACAAAAGTTTGCAAATAGAATGTCAAGACACAAGATGACTGCATGAAGAAAGTAACAGAAGGCTTTACAAAAGTTTGCAAATAGAATGTCAAGACACAAGATGACTGCATGAAGAAAGTAACAGAAGGCTTTACAAAAGTTTGCAAATAGAATGGGCGATGTTCAAGAGTACTATCACTGAAACAGCGTGAGCAATATGCGGAACTCTAAAGACAAGAGGACCGAAACAAAACATTACAGCATGGTGGAAGTAAATACAGCAATTGAAGAGAAAAAGAACAAATACAATATATGGGCTAAGAGCAAATCAAAGACGGACTATATCGAATTTAAAATGACAAGAAAAGAGACACATTGGGGCGAGAACGCAAGCATGAAAAGAATACGGAGGAAATCTAAACTGAGACCCCAAAAAAATGAATTAAGAAACTTTAATACAAAAATTAAAATAATGAGACACAGAGAAGAGTGTTATGACCCAACAGAAATCATAAGTGATGGAAAGGGAAATGATATACACGATCAAAGAAAGATCATGGAAAGGTGGCAACAATATTTCGAAGAGCTACTTAATGCTGGAGGAATAGCGGGAGCACAAGATACCAATATAGAGATCACTTCAGAGCTAGAACCGGTAAACAGTAAGTGTACAGTAATTCACATGGGTAGACCCAGTATAGAAAATAATTACAAAATGGGAGTGAACAATATTAGAAAGATTGAAAAGGAAAGGGACCTAGGAATTACAATAAATAATACAGGTAAAGTGAGTGAACAAGTCCAGGTAGTAGTGGAAAAAAACTACACAAATGCAATGTTAGGTACGATGAAAAGAAATATTAAACATAGGAGCAAAGAAGTAATTGTCAAACTGTATAAAGCATTAGTTAGACCTAGATTGAGGTACTGTGTACAGACGCAGAGGCCATATCTTAGAGGAGATATTAACATGCTGAACAAGATACAAAGACGAGCGACAACAATTATCGTGGGATTCCAGAATTACAATTATGAGAAAAGACTCAGAAAACAAGCCTACAATGTCTAGAAAAGAGGAGAATTCGATGTGACTTAATACATGTTAAAAGCTAATCAACGGAAAGGATAAATTATACTTCAACAATTTAAAAAAAGTCCAGACGCCTACTAGAACAAGAGGGTACAGCTTCAAGGTACTTAAAAAAAAGGTCCAGATAAGAAACTAAGAAACATGTTTTAGTCAGAGAGTACTGAATGCTTGGAAAACATTGCCACACGAAATCGTGAATGCAGGGTCAATTAATGCATTCAAGAATAGATTAAATCAAAGAAATGTAAAAGAAACTGGTTGTATACAGACTTGTTATTCATTGTCCATGTTTCTACGCCATAAAGTAATGACGAGTATACATAACACCTGACAATTCTCATTTTCAAATTCGTATTTATCTGTTTGGATGTCGGTGTGTGTCCCATAGTTGCCGAATACCATCTTGGCCAAACCTATTCTCTTTCTGATTTATTTTTCACAGCTGCCATCTTCCGTTATTATATGACCTAGATAGGAGAAACTCCATATCTGTACAAGTAATTGATCTTTTATTTTTATCTTCATACATGGTTTCTTGTCGCTTCTCCCAATTATTTATGTTTATGTATAATCCAAACTCTTCACTTATTATGTATATTGTAGCCATAAGCTCCTGTAATACATGCTCACTTTTTGCCAACAAAACTTTATCATCCGCATATCCAAGGTTATTCATTGCCACTCCTTTAATGACAAGCCTCGACATTCCTGCTATCTGTTTTAATACTTGTCCTGTGCATTCATTAAAAAGACAAGGGGATAATACATAACCCTGTCTCACTCTGCTTTCCACATCTCCACTTGGAGAGCATAACTTTATTGATTTTGCTGTAGTAGTTTGTTCCCTGTACAGATTACGGAATAGTCTTATCTCTTTACCATCTAGGTCTATTTCTTGGAGACATTTGAATTTCTATCCCGTATAGGGTTTATCAATTTCATTTTGGCTAGAAAATGCAAATACTTTGGTCACATCAAGAGACACAACGGTCTTGAGAGAACGGTAATGGAAGGTATGGTGCCAGGCAAAAGAGGAAGGGGTAGACCAAGAAGACGATGGCACCAAGATATCCAGGAATGCCTGAGTATGACAGTGGCGGAAGCTGGTGTTTTGGCAAGGGAACGAGTTCCTTTCAGACAGACTGTAATGGGAGCGACGTTCTACAAAGGACATGCTGCATGATGATGATCCCGTAGAGCTCTCTTAACAAGGAAAGTATTTCAGCTTTATTCGAAATGGCGGTCGTTTTTCTTCAGATATTTTCAGAATGAAAAGAAAGATATGTTATAAACTAACGACTAGACGTCTCTAGGTAATAAAATACCAATGTTATTTGCTTTTTTCCCTCCGTGCACGTTTGCTACTATCGCAACAAGGAGCTGAAGTTTCTTTTATTGGGCCAAAAATTGTGTCTGTTCAAATCAAGTCAAGTCATCAAGTGTCTTCCCAGTCTGCTTCCGAGTTCTTGTTTTCAAGTAGACTTTAGTAGTTTAGTAGACTTTACTAATAATACTTTTTACTTGCTGCCATCTGTCTTGAAGCTAATGCTAAAGATGACACATTCTTCTCCGTGTCTTCGTTAGCTCTGTTTTACATTGCATTTGACCACATCGTGTCATATTTCTTTTCTCGTGACGTGTTCAATATTAACTCTTTCAGGACTTGATTCTTTTTAGGTTTGGACCAAATTAATTTTCAGCTGTATCAAAATTTCACTGCATCCCTTTTACAACTGACTATTACACACCATAGCATAGACAAATTAAGTACTCATTATATATCATTGTAAAGAAAAATGGATACAGAAAATTAAAATATCAGTAAATTGCTGATATTTCATTATTTGAAAAAATAATTATGTTGTACAAAAAAAAATATTTAAAGGGTAGATAATTTATGTCAAAATATTGTAACTCACCATCATTTTTCATTGGCCTGAATTGTTGATTTCAATTTGTCTGGTAATTTTGCAGAATAGTATCCAAAGTCCCTCAAAACACTGTTTATTTGATGCATTTATCTCCAAAAATGTTGAAATTATGTACAATTTTCCTCAATGACCAAAATCAATCAAAATATAAACAAATTCACAACTTCCATAATTTTTTCCATTATTTCCATAAGTTTTTTGTTTTGATCAGCACAGCTGTGCTTATCTTGTGTGGTATTCTCTAAAGCATGTTTTAGCACACAGATGCGGCTTGTGCGAACAACCTGTGCAGTAATAGCTGCTTCGTTTTCTTTTTTTCTGAGCAGCACAATGTACGCACGGTGAGTCTTTTCCATCATAGTCAATGAGATGGGCTGCACCCTGGTATCTCTCAAGCTCCATGTTCATTGGTTTTCTCCCTGGCTTGGACAATAGAACAGCCTGAAGGCTGCTAGGTGTCTCTGCTCCGACTAACTGACAGAGTTCCCCTATCAGGATATCTTTGAAGTCCACAAAGGGCAAAGGCTTCTCGGTGTGAGGGCGGCTCAGGGTGTAAAAAATGTGGGCATTGAGTTTAGTAATTTCCATCACCCACATAAACACTTTCTTCCACCACTTGACTGTTTTTCTTGTGTGGTTTCCATAAATGATATCATCTGGTCCACTCTGTCACATCCATTCATTGAAAGGTTGTAGCTGTGAATGGGTGATGGTTTCATAACTTGACTCCTACCCTTCATCCTTTGCTCATATGTGGCACTTCCACGTGTTGTCACCAGCTGGCAAGGCTTCTTAGATTTCTTATCTCTCCAGCTGACACACATAACCTTTTCCTCATCATTGATAAACCACTTTGCTTGATTCAGGGATATCTTCTTGTTCTTTATTTCTGATGGAAAACCTCGTCTGTTTACATTCAGAGTTCCAGTGTAGTGGTGGTTTCTCTGTCGCAAAAACTGAACAAGAGGCAGGGAAGAATAGTACCTGTCAGCAAACAAATGGTGATGTCCTGTGATGCCTTCCAGTAGTCTGTCAAAAACTTTAACAGCATGGGAAGAATTTGGGTCTGTTTCAGGTTTGTAAGCTGTATCAGCTCCAAAATACACCAAGAGATTGAAAACATATCCGGTGGGAGTCGCAGAGTCCGTAGGATTTGATGTGGTATTTTTTGGGCTTGCTAGGATTGTACTGTTTGTACTTAAATCGCCCCTTGTGACCTATGACCATCTCATCGATACATATGTTTTCAAATGGGTAGAAGGCTTCTTGGAAACTGGCAACGAGTGCATTTACAAACGGCTCAATTTTGCATTTCCCTAGAGCATTTGGAACAGCTGCATGAAGCATTGATTGATAAATCAATAAAAATTTGGTTCTGCTGAACATTGACCTAAACCAGGGACTACTTCTGTGGGGTTTGGTGGACCAATAATCTTTTATTGAGTGCTTTGCATTCAACCCCATAGCAATCAGGACAGCCAGAAACTGTAAAAAAACATTCCTATCAAGTGGTGTCCATTTGCTCAACGTTGAATGTTTTCGTGTTGGTGTATTCATGTCAAGTTTCTGCTGGGCATACTCATTGACATTTCTTATGAGGTTGTCAACAATTGGTTCTTTCAGCAAGGAGAGAAAGCATTGAAGAGGTGTGCAATTTTCATCCAGATTTAGTCTGCTGCCAGAATTTATTTGCCTGAAGTTCAATGCTCCAATGGCCTCTCCATCTAAGGCATCACGCCACCCATCACCAGGCCTAGTAGTCCTCTGTGGTATGGAATTTGCCTTTCTCCTTGCAGAATTACCATTATCACCATCACCATCAACTCTAGACGTACCTGGTATATCCTCTAAATCAGTCTCATCGCTGCTGCTTGATGATTCAGGAGCACTGATAGTCCCTGACTGGAAGCAACCACCAACTAACCCTAAGCCAGACCGTTTTGATTTCTTGGCACTAGGTCTACTAGTAGTCGTACCATCACTTTCGCTGTAATCGCTATCCTCTGAATCGTCTAATTCTGTATCAGAATCACTAACTAATAAGCTTTGAAACACAGCTATAGCTTGTTCTGCACTATATCGTTTTGGTCTAGTAGAAGCAGTGGGCGTTGCCATTATTTTTTAGGAATCAACAACACAGTTTAGTTACTTTAAAACATAAATATATCACTTATTCAGTACCTAAATACGCTTGTTTCAACTCAAATGTTACGAACGGAAGCTGTTCTAGTTCTGGTTATAATTTTTAAGTAGTTTGGTTAACACAAAACCCGAATTACGACTCTACAAAACAAAAACCGAATTATCGGTTAATGGTCCTCTAGGGTTTAAATAACAGTCTGTTATATCGGTTATTGGTCCGGAATGTGTTAATGTCTGAACGAGAATTGCTTGACGAGTCATTTTCATATTGATATCCTATTGTTTGAGTTTGTGTAAGTGTAACTTCTTACGCAAGGCTTGCGTAAAAAGTAACACTAGAATGTGAAAATGGAGAATTAAAGATGCAGTATTTTATTTGTTATTTGAGTAAAAAGTCATATAAATATATCAGTGATTGATTCTGTCATTCACAATTTTAGATTGAACGGTAGTACACTAGCAGAGATAATTTATTTCAAATCAATTTGAAATTACTGTGGCCTTGTAAACAATAGTAAAAAGTCATATAAATATATCAGTGATTGATTCTGTCATTCAAAATTTTAGATTGAACGGTAGTACACTAGCAGAGATAATTTATTTCAAATCAATTTGAAATTACTGTGGCCTTGTAAACAATAGTAAAAAGTCATATAAATATATCAGTGATTGATTCTGTCATTCACAATTTTAGATTGAACGGTAGTACACTAGCAGAGATAATTTATTTCAAATCAATTTGAAATTACTGTGGCCTTGTAAACAATAGTAAAAAGTCATATAAATATATCAGTGATTGATTCTGTCATTCACAATTTTAGATTGAACGGTAGTACACTAGCAGAGATAATTTATTTCAAATCAATTTGAAATTACTGTGGCCTTGTAAACAATAGTAAAAAGTCATATAAATATATCAGTGATTGATTCTGTCATTCAAAATTTTAGATTGAACGGTAGTACACTAGCAGAGATAATTTATTTCAAATCAATTTGAAATTACTGTGGCCTTGTAAACAATAGTAAAAAGTCATATAAATATATCAGTGATTGATTCTGTCATTCACAATTTTAGATTGAACGGTAGTACACTAGCAGAGATAATTTATTTCAAATCAATTTGAAATTACTGTGGCCTTGTAAACAATAGTAAAAAGTCATATAAATATATCAGTGATTGATTCTGTCATTCACAATTTTAGATTGAACGGTAGTACACTAGCAGAGATAATTTATTTCAAATCAATTTGAAATTACTGTGGCCTTGTAAACAATAGTAAAAAGTCATATAAATATATCAGTGATTGATTCTGTCATTCACAATTTTAGATTGAACGGTAGTACACTAGCAGAGATAATTTATTTCAAATCAATTTGAAATTACTGTGGCCTTGTAAACAATAGTAAAAAGTCATATAAATATATCAGTGATTGATTCTGTCATTCACAATTTTAGATTGAACGGTAGTACACTAGCAGAGATAATTTATTTCAAATCAATTTGAAATTACTGTGGCCTTGTAAACAATAGTAAAAAGTCATATAAATATATCAGTGATTGATTCTGTCATTCACAATTTTAGATTGAACGGTAGTACACTAGCAGAGATAATTTATTTCAAATCAATTTGAAATTACTGTGGCCTTGTAAACAATAGTAAAAACATTATCCAAGCAGATGAGACAGTGAAACAAGATGAAACAAGAACTAGAAACAACACAGATACATCAGGTAGGGATATTACGTTTGTTTATGATTTCACAGATACATTTAAATAGTGATGAATTTTGAGATGTCCGTTTTATCAATATCTATAATTATTAGTAGTCTATAAGATTGGAGGTTGAGGCAGAGACCTTATTTGTAAGGGCAGTTTTCATGTGATAATCTCTGTGTATGCTTCAGAAGGTGAAGAGGGCATAGTTATGACAAACAGATTAATATGGTCAAAAATGTGTGTATGTGTATACTGTTCTGATCATGTGACCTCATGGCAGGGAAGGAACTGATAGCTTATTTTAGAAAACAACTTTTGTGCTCTGAAATGTCTGATAGATGGTGCGACTGCTATACATGAATCATCAATCTTCAGCCTGCAGAAGTTTAGAATTCACAAGAATATATATTAGGAGGCTATACAACCAGTGTCGTACAGCTATCATCAAATATACCCATTGTCATCTTTTGAAAGAGACTGGATAGAGGTCAGCATAGAGTACAGGGATGTAAATTCTGATAAATAAACATAATATAACGCTTATTAACGGTCTAATATACTGATTACAGTTGTATTGATCTGTTAGTGAACATTTGTTTCATGTTATTATCATTTATGTTCTGTTGGGAATCAACATTGCACTCCAAACAGATCCACGAGTGCTCGGCCCCTGTCAGTAAATGATGAAGAATATAGATGCTGATGGTTCCTGTAGCTCGCTGGCTCTATACACTTCTGCTCCATCCGCTCAGGCACTCCTCTCTGCTGGACTCATATATGATTTTAAAACTTTGCAATCTGTTCATTACTAGTTCATCGTATGCAGTGTCTTCATCCAAGATGCAGTCGTTGATCAACTTCAAAATTACATCCCTATCCATTGTCTTTGTTTCCACTGTAGATGCCCTTGAGGCAAGGATGCCAACTCTTTTATTCCCACAAGCCCCTACATGTTGAACAGGAGTGGGAGAGTTTTAAACAGTTCTAGAAACGCTAAAAGAGGAATGTGTTCCATGTAGGGAGGTAAACCCCAAGCGTAAAAAGTGGATAACTAGATTTGTAGTGAAATGTAGAAGAGCAAAAAATAAAGCATGTAAAAAATATATAGAGGCAGGTAAATCAAAAGAAACATATGTAAATTATTTGGACAAGCAGAACATATCTCAGAAAGCGAATAAAACAGCAAAAATAAACTTCGAAAAAAAATTTGCTCAGAGGATCAAGACTGACAGTAAAAGCTTCTTCTGTTATGTTAGAAATAAACAAAGAACAAAAGACAAAGTAGGCCCTCTCATAGACAGTACAGGGAAAATAATAAGTGAGAATAGGGAGGCAGCTAATCTGCTCAATCAGTACTTTGGCACAGTCTACACAAAAGAGGACTGCTCCAAGATCCCAGAGCCTATAGATATTTTTCAAAGATACATGTATACAGCGGGATTAAGATCAATCTGTATTACAGAGGAAATGGTTTTTAAAAAATTGGAGGGGTTGAAAGTGAATAAATGTCCAGGTCAAGATGGTATTCATCCAAAATTGCTGTATGAAATTAGAGACCAACTAGCAAAACCATTGGCTATATTATGTTCTCAATCACTTACAAAAGGGATTGTTCCACGGGATTGGAAAAATGCAGGAGTGATCCCCTTATTCAAAAAAGGCAAAAAATCAGATCCAGCAAATTATAGACCAGTGAGTTTAACGAGCATAGTCTGTAAATTGTTAGAGTCAATAATCAAAGAAAACATTGTAATGTATTTAGACAAATTTAATCTAATTAGAAATAGTCAGCATGGGTTTACTAGAGGGAGATCATGCTTAACAAATCTATTAGAATTCATGGAGGAGGTTACTAAAATCATAGATAAAGGGGAGCCAGTGGACGTTATTTATCTAGACTTTGCAAAGGCCTTTGATAGAGTACCTCATCAAAGATTATTACGAAAGTTAAAATCACATGGAATAGGTGGGGAAGTTGCCAAATGGATTGAAAATTGGTTAACGGGAAGAAGGCAGAGGGTGGGCATAAATAAGGAGTACTCTGAATGGTGTGAAGTGAAAAGTGGTGTGCCACAGGGCTCGGTTTTTGGACCAATTTTGTTCTTGATATATATAAATGATTTGGACATTGATATGGGATCCATGATTGCAAAATTTGTCTGATGACACAAAATTATGCAGTAGTGTCTCATCTAAAGCGGAAGTGGATATATTGATGTCGGATTTAGATAAAATTCGAGAATAGTCTGTAAGCTGGCAAATGGAGTTTAATGTAGATAAATATACAGTCATCCACATGGGTAGATCCAATATGGAACATAATTACAGAATGAAAGAAAACAATATTAGAAAGATAGATAAGGAAAGGGACCTAGGGGTTATAATAGATCATACAGAAAAGGTGAGTGAGCAAGTTAAGGTAGCAATGAAAAAGGCAAATGCAATGTTAGGTATGATAAAAAGAAATATTAAACATAGGAGCAAGGAAGTGATCGTCAAACTGTATAAAGCTTTAGTTAGACCCAGATTGGAGTACTGTGTACAGGTGTGGAGTCCTTATCATAGAGGGGATATAAACATGCTGGAAAGAATACAAAAAAGAGCAACAAAGATGATAGTGGGATTCCAGAATTACAGTTATGAGGAACGACTCAGAAAAACCGGCCTACAGTGTCTCGAAGAGAGAAGAATTCGTGGTGACTTAATACAGGTTTATAAGATGATCAGAGGAATGGATAAATTAGACTATAACAAGTTTTTAAAAATACAGCCACCCACAAAAACATGAGGGCATAGCTACAAGCTGACTAAAGAGAGGTCCAGATTAGATATTAGGAAATATTTTTTTAGTCAGAGAGTGGTGAATGCTTGGAATGCATTGCCAGGGGAGGTAGTGGAGGCAGGGACAGTTAATGCATTTAAGAATAAATTAGATGCCCATAGCTTTTAGAGCAAGGTGATGTAAATGAAACTGGTTGTATACAGACTCTGCACGGCCTTCTAAACCAGTATAAAGACGAGTTAAGTTAAGTTCTTTTGTCTTTGATATGAAGTGGTTCCTCTTTAATCTCCCTCTTCCCATGTGATTTATCATGTCATATATCGGGTTATCAGGCATTCGTTTAAACTTCTCCCCCTGCTGGAGTGTTTTTAAAAAATCTCTGCCCGTCTCCATACTTTTGATTCGTGTCATGTTCTCCATTGCATTTATTGGTGTTGTTTTCATAGCTCCAGTGATGGTATATATACCTTGGTTTTGGGTTGTATTTATCTTTTGGAAATTATTCTTTGTTGCTGTGGACCATGCTGCTATCCCGTATTCTAGGAATGGTCTCACATAACCTGTATACAGTTTTTTTACGGTGCCCGTGTCAGCTCCCCAAGTTGAGCCCAATATCTTATTCATTACTTTGTATGTCTGAGCAACTTATTGTTTCAGGAACTCATGTCATTTCTCTTCATCATTTGTTATGATTGTCCCTGTCAAGTCCATCAAATTAGGAACAGGCTGGCTCTTTTTCTTTCTGTGCATTTTTTGATGCATGTGCCAGACTGTGGGGGGGGGGGGGGGGGGGGGGTTATCATTGCCTACTCTATGCATACTAATTTTTGTATCATCTATCTACTAATATAATCTGTCACTCTTTGTCATTTCACCAGGCTACAGATAATGAAGATACTGATGTCCCACATTTAGTGACAGAAATAAAGCAGGAACTAGATAATGAGGTAAGTGTTTTTTCATAAACTGCAGCCACTTATGGAAGACATAAGGGGGAGAGAACTGAAAAGAGCTATACTAGGGAAAATGGACATGCTTTCTCTGATACATGTGTGCCGAAGATGCAGTGACTGAGCTGACAGCAGCCAATGACTCATAGTTAGATGCTTATGTCAGCGTCAGCAAATGAGAGCTAACTGTGATCCTATTCTACCTCCAAGTGAAGGCCTTGGAAACAAACTGCACCCATGAGAATAATAGGGATAGAAGAGGGAAGACAAACCCAGTCCTAGAAATGGTATGCTGAAACCGGCTGTGTTGGACAGAAAGGCAGATGTAACTGATCCACCGAGAGCAGAGGAGAATGGGGCTAGAAATTTATTCTCAGAAAGCTGAAATTAGCGAAAGAAATAGGATATTTCAACTCAGTTGGGGAAAGTTCAAACTAAGGTCACACACGACTAGTCTTCGCTGACAAAGCAGGCTTTAGACTAGAAACAAGAGAGAGAGGGAAATATTGTTTACTGTGAGTTGTCAAAGATGGGTGATGGAGGTTTAGTCCAACCCATTTCCTGCATTAACTAATGTCACAGACATGGGGGTAGTGATAGAAAGTGACACAATATTTAACGGCAAAACTGGCACTGGCAGATTGACAAGATAGCCAGCTAAGGGTATAGGTCTCAGAGGGAGTCAATTGTCAGATTGTCAAGTGTTGCAGGCACAATAGTGACTCTAGTAGCTCGCTGGGCAATGAGGTAGAGTCAGTGGTACCTTGGGATCAGCGGTCATGTTGTTTGGGGGGGGGGGGGGGGTCTAAGGGGTCAATAAAGATTTAGGAAGAGATGGCAGAAGGTCAGTTTCAAGGGCATTGCAGTATTGCTTAATAACATTTGCATTACCCTGCTCTAAAACCTATGCGCATAGCATAAATATTTCCTAATATCCAATCCTGGCATTTTTGTAAGTTAATTTGTATCTGTGCCCTTATGTTCTCGTTGGTGGTTGTATTTTGAAAAACTTGTTATAGTCTAATTTAACCTTTCCTGTGATTATCTTATGAACCTGTATTAAGTCATCTCGAATTCTTTTCTTTTCTAGACACTGTAGGCCAGTTTTTCTGAGTCTTTCCTCATAACTGTAATTCTGGAATCCCACTATCAGTTTTGTCGCTCTTCTTTGTATCCTTTCCAGCATGTTTATATCTCCTGTACGATAAGGACTCCACACCTGTACAAAGTACTCCAATCTAGGTCTAACTAACGATTTATACAGTTTGACAATCACTTCCTTACTCTTTTATTTAATATTTCTTTTTATTATACGTAACATTGCATTTGCCTTATTCACTGCTGCCTGGACTTTGCTCACTCACTTTACCTGTATGCTCTTTTATAACCCCTATGTCCCTTTCCTTATCTATCTTTCTAATATTATTTTCCCCTATTCTGTAATTATGTTCCATATTGGATCTACCCATTTGGATGACTGTACATTTATCTACATTGGTCTTTTTTTTTTTTTGTTTGTTGTTGTTTGTTTGTTTGTTTTTTTTTTTGGTGTTCACCTTATTTCTATATTCCTCAAGGTAGTGTGTGTTGCACTATGTTTTTATTTTGTGCCCGTCGGCCAAGTGCATCCAACTTCAGCATGCATTTTATGTGAGAGTCTGCTTCCTCCTACATTTTTTAAGGGTTCGCTTCCCTGGGGTAACAGCCAGTGCTGTGATGGGAAGCAAACCCAGCATCTTCAGATTGTGAGCTTTGTCACTTTTCGGATTGTCACTTAACCACTAGCCCACGCAGTCACCAGTCATTCTTTTACTCCTGTCATAAACTTCCATTAGCTGCCACATCTCAAGGGATTCCACACTGACATGAATTTCACATGCCACAGTGGATGTTGACCACCATTGTTCCACTAATAAGGTGCAGGGCATTGTTCTTTTCTGTCCAGGGACTCTACATTAGCCCATGAGCATGTACATTGCTGTATTCTAAACAGAGCGTACATATCCAAAATACAAGCCTCTCAGAGTATCCTTTTCTGATCCACATGCTGTGCTAGCTAGCCTTTTCAATAACTGTAGCCGCTTCAATGCTATTCAAAAACATTTTGGACATGTTTCTTGAGACTGAACTGTTGGTCAAGAGGGACTCCAAGATATGCAGACTCTTTCTCTCTAGGTAACTTCTGTTTGCTGGATCTCAGACTGATTTTTTCATGACTACTTTGTTTATTGACTATTTATTCAGAGCCAGTCATTTTATTTTGCAGTTCTTTTTTCAAAGGTAGCAAGCACAGAACTATGGATATTGCTTCGAAGTTGTTCCCAGGTTTCTGTAACTGTGGTGTTACCTTGTGGAATTTTGAGTTTCCTTGTAGATGTCGTTAAAGTTTTTTAAAATTTTTTTAAAAACTTATTTTACTGTTCCCCAAGACAGTGTGCGTTCCACTATGATTTTATTTTGCACCTTTCGGTCCAGTGCATCTGACTTCAGCATGCATTGTATGTAGGCATCTGCTTCTTCCCACATAAGGGTTTGCTTCCACTGGGTAACGACCGATGCTGTGATCCACAAGCCCATGTCGTCCCTGTTAAAGTGATTGATCAGCACAGGGTCTGACATTTTACTCATGTCGATGCACAATTTACATTTGTTGTCTGGTGTGATTAAAATTTCTTGGTTGCAGTATGTTTTTACAGCGAACCAGTGTATGGTCTGTGTCATAGTCTGTGCTAATCGTAGGAGCGAATGAGAAGCACAGATTTGAAAAGAGAACTTCTCACAAGAATCAGATCAAACTGTTTCCAGTGCTTGGATTGTGGGTACATCCATGATACTTTTTGTTGGAGTATGGTATGAAAATAGGAGTTGGTCACACAGAGTCCATGGCAGAATACAGAGCTCTAAAAGCCGTTCCCCATTTTAATTAATATTGCAACCTCCAAAGTTGCCAAGACATGAACATCACGAATTGTGATCAGCGCCCACTTTAGCATTGAAGTCGCAGAGTAAGTTTTTCATGATAGATTCTTACATTATTATGAATTACTATTGAATGTTACTGATTGCTTTCCAATATCATCTATGTATAGTTGTCTTAAGTGCTACTTATGTAATAAGTTACAATAAATGTTGAAAGTATTGTTAGCAATTGACCAGTGAAAATTATGCATGAAATAGATCATATGTTACAAGTTATTGCATCTTCAGTATATAGAAATGTGTAAATAAAGTTGTGTATTGTGCTGAACTTGTAGAAGATGTAATCTGTGTTGCATTCAATTCTCTTTAAATTGTATTAATTGTTCTACTTTCATTTATTTATTGACATGTTCTTTTATTGTTTATTTTCAGACCAAATACAATATTCAGTCACAGCTTCCATTCCTGATAGAAAAAATAAAACAAGAGAAAATATGTATAGTAAGCTCAGTTGTTTAAATATACTGACATGTGCAGTTATGAAAGCATTTCCATCACATTTTCTCTGCAAATAACATGGAACTTCGTCATATTCAATTGAATCATTAAAAAGAAAATCCAGTGCCGCTTATTTTGGCTCATTCAATTTTCTTTGATCTCCTAGCTACATTTTCCCACTGTATACTCCAATCTAGTTCATGTCTGGTTATGTTTTATTCTCCACATGTTTTAGATTGAACTGTCTAGTTGACCATTAATTACTGTTGTATTTGTCTTTTTTTAAAATGACCTCGACTTGATTTTTCTTGGAGTGTACTGTTGAGTTCTAAATTGGGGGAAGAGAGTACAAAACACTTCTTACATTTTATATACATTCAATGTTGACAGTGTGACTAAGATGTATAGTTGGTTTCCACAGTTTTGGAGAACAGGGTTTAAAACAAATGTGGCTTTGTTATTCCTGGTGTTGAAACTGATTTGTTCATGATACATAGTGTTAAACCAAATGAATGATAGACCTGTTTGTTGTGAAGATATGTTTTGCTGTTTACTATTCTATGTTTGGAAGTTATTTTGACTTATTTTCTTGTTTCTCATATATCATCATTTATACAATGCACCAGGAATTTAAAACTGAAAGTACATGAGATATAACATTGATTCTTTAAAAATATATGTTTGAAAAATAACACAATCAATAAATGTACTATATGGCTTGGAAATATAGCACGTAGCTAAGAGTATCACATCTAGAATGTATATCTTCAACACCGATGTAAAATCTGTCCTACTGTATTGCTTTAAAACATTGCATACAGGACTTCACCAACATACTTTGTATTACATAGGCAGCGGTTTATAACATACACAGAATTTAACAATACAGCTGGAGGTTCGGGAGAGAATGTGAAGATGGAAGTTTGTCAATACATCTAAAGATTGACTTGATTGGAACCCACAGACAGAGATGTGTGAGGAGGTAAAAGAATACTTACCGAAGAGACCAAAAAGCAGCAGGTGATGAGGGCAAAGAACACATATCTAAGAACAATGGAAGAGGAGGTCAGGAAAGTAGGAGACTCATAAATTAGAAGATGGTCTTCCAGGTTGAGTGCCACAGCTAGCTTGAAGACCATAATGGAAGAGTGTCATGATAATCTTAGACAAGGAATGCAGAGAATGGGGCAACGGGAAAGCAGAGCTCGAGGTGAACCAACTGATAACTGAGAACAAACAGGATAGTGATGCTCTAGAAGGCTCTACAGAGTCTGTATACTTCTTCTTCTTTGTTCGTTCTCAATCTCCCTCTACCAAACCCTGAAAGGATAAGTAGCAGAATGTAGTCCAGAGAACGGAATGAGTTGTGTTGTAGTTTACAGCTTGGCTGCGATATTTGCACCTTTTGGTCCAACACATCCGACTTCAGCAAGCATTTTTTGAGTACCGGGTTAGCATTCCCTCTTCGATCCCTTCTCCTTAGCCAGTTTGCCCTACTGCAGCCTGTTATCCAGGATCACCGCATGGAGGTGTAGAAGGGTTTTGGCAGGTCTGGTTCACTGGCCCTGACGCTAGCAGTCAGCTATAGGTCGCTGACCACTGCAGCTCATCTGCTGCTCAGCATCTTGATCCCGAGTCTGTATACAACCAGTTTATTTCACTCCACGGATATCCAAAATACTGTGAGCATCCAATCTATTTTTGAATGCATTAACTGACTGCTTCCACTGCATCCTCCGGCAATGTGTTCCAAGAATTCACCACTCTCTGACTAAAAAAATACTTTCTAATATCTATTCTAGACCTGTCTTTTAACAATGAGTAACTGTGCCCTCCTGTTCTTGTGGCTGGTCGTACTTTGAAAAACTTGGTATAGTCAAATCTATTATTAGATTAAAAGATGTATGCGATGCTAACGAGTAAAGATGATGCTACAATATTATTTCTTCAATTAAATGACAAGTCATGTCTGGAAATGATTTAAGATAATGTTAAATGTGAAAGAAATTTTGAAATTTCAGATTTTAAAAATTATGAACCAACTGCTGACATTTTAATGAATGAAATGGGATAATTACATTTTCGTATTGAATGGCTTAGATTATTAACACTAGATATTTATGTAAAATATATGTAGATACCTTAAGTACACTTAGTAACTTATTTTGCTAGTTTGTCATTGTTTCAGAAATCTGAAGAGATTATCAGCATTGAAGATTTTTACATTATAGACAGTAAAATTGAAAACAATGGGGAGACAATGGTCAAAGAGGAGAAAGTGCAAGAGCCTGTTGTACATGGAGAGGATAAAAGGTTGAATGAACAAGATGGTAAGTCATTCATTGGAAGTGTGATATTAAATGTGTTTACTTGATGCCCAATTAGATTGGCTCTGACTAATTTCTACTATTTCCGCTTGGTGTAGCATATCTGTGGTGAGTGGAATGTCTACTTTCATGTTTTGTTGGATAATTTCACCTTGTCCTGCGGCTTTCCCATTCTTCAGTAATTGAAGGGTTTGCAAGATTTCTTGGTTTGTTGGTTATATTTAGATTGAGATTTAGACATTGCTGGCTCTATGTTAGTTTAAATATTCATAGATTCTTGTTAGTGTTTCTTTAAAATTTTCCACCAATATGCAGAAACAATTGTAAGTGCATTTACAAATTTCAGATATCTGCTGCTGTACAAAGAGCTGCTTCGTCTACTCCAGGGATGGTATTAACAAACATGACAAGGAGAGTGTTTACATCAATCAACCATTAGAACCTGTGAGAAACAGTGTTTTCTCTGACAGACAAGAACACATTAGAGACACTGTGGAGGAGACAGGAGGTTTGTGTTTAGCAACTAAAGTGAGGTCTGGTGCAGAAAGCTCATGTTCAAAGCAAGATAGGATGAGAGAGACAGGGAAAGTATTGGACTGTCACATGATGACTGTAGGATTTAAGATGGCTCTTAATGATGAAAGTCTGGCTGTAAGAAATATACAAAATATAAAATTGTCAGAGAGTGAACTTGATGTTTGTGAGAAAAGTGATCAGCATGCTATAACTGATATAGGCTCAGAAATGTGCAGCAATCTGCAGTCACATAATAGAGATGAGGTAGTAGCGAAACATTACAGGTGTGATAGTAGTGGAGAAGGGTTTCGCCTAAGAAGTTCATTAGATGCACAGAAACAAGTGCCAACAGGACAAATACCTTACAAGTGTGATGTTTGTGGTAAAGGATTTCCTAAATCCTTTGACATTACAAGACACAGAAGAACACATACAAGAGAGAAGCCTCACAAGTGTGATGCATGTGGAAGTGGGTTTTCAGATAGGTCAAATTTGAGCAGACACAAAAGACTGCATGCAGGAGAGAAACCTTACAAGTGTGTTGTATGTGGTGTTGAGTTTTCTGGAAGTTCAAATCTGAACAAACACAGAAGAACACATGCAGTAGAGAAGCCTTACAAGTGTGATGTATGTGGTGCTGGGTTTTCTGAAAGTTCAAATATGAGCAAGCATAGAAGAACACATACAGGAGAGAAGCCATACAAGTGTGATGTTTGTGGTGTTGGATTTTCTTACACTGGAAATCTTAGAAGTCACAAAAGAATACACACAGGAGAGAAACCTTACAAGTGTGATGTATGTGGGGTTGAGTTTTCTGAAAGATCAAGTCTGAGCAGACACAAAAGAACACATGCAGGAGAGAAGCCTTACAAGTGTGTTGTATGTGGTGTTGGGTTTTCTGAAAGGTCAAGTCTAAGCAAACACAAAAGAACACATACAGGAGAGAAGCCTTACAAGTGTGATATATGTGGTGCTGGGTTTTCTGAAAGTTCAAATATGAGCAAGCATAGAAGAACACATACAGGAGAGAAGCCATACAAGTGTGATATTTGTGGTGTTGGATTTTCTTACACTGGAAATCTTAGAAGTCACAAAAGAATACACACAGGAGAGAAACCTTACAAGTGTGATGTCTGTGGGGTTGAGTTTTCTGAAAGATCAAGTCTGAGCAGACACAAAAGAACACATGCAGAAGAGAAGCCTTACAAGTGTGTTGTATGTGGTGTTGGGTTTTCTGAAAGGTCCAGTCTGAGCAGACACAAAAGAACACATACCGGAGAGAAACCTTACAAGTGTGGTGTATGTGGGGCTGGGTTTTCTGAAAGTTCAAATCTGAGCAAACATAGAAGAACACATACTGGAGAGAAGCCCTACAAGTGTGATGTTTGTGGTGTTGGATTTTCTTACACTGGAAATTTAAAAAGTCACAAAAGAATACATACTGGAGAGAAACCTTACAAGTGTAATTTATGTGGTGTTGAGTTTTCTGAAAGCTCAAGTCTGAGCAGGCACAAAGGAACACATGCATGATAGATACCTGGATAGCTGGACTTTTGCTGTCAGAGGCTATGTGTTGCACATGCGATGGGATTATTTAAACAGAATTAAGAGCTCATTCTCAACGTCACAACTTGCTGTGACAGCGTTTGGGACCCTGCAAGTCCACTAGTCATCTATGCCATTATCTGTAAACGGTGCGGTATAACGTATATTGCTTAAACTGACTCGATGATTGGTGGCCGCTCCTGCTAATATATCTATTAAATCTATTGGAGGAAGTCCTGTCACCACATTTTATTGGCCTAATCGTCTAGCACTCTTTGGACGTCAAAATTACTGCAAACCGATCTTGCACATCTAATAGCAAAAGTAGGTCTGCCACCTGAAAATCAAGGGACTGACCTCACTTAAACCCATAGGGTTGGCCACCTCATCTTGTAAAAACTATAAACTGCAAGATAAAGAAAAGAAAACCTCTCCACTCAAAGGTAGAAGAGGAGTGACCAAGTCATGTTTGTTGATATATTGTATTGACCACTTGTTTTTTTTTATGTGCTTCCATCGTCCATGTTTACTACTGTTACCATTTCTTAACTACAAATTGACAACATATACAAAATCATTTGTGATGTGAACTATTGAATCGCAGGATTTGTTTCCTATTTCTTTTCTTCTTATGTGTTCGTTCTCAATCTCCGGCTACCAAGCCCTGAACAGGGCTTTTCAAGTAGCAGGATGTAGTCCAGAGAACGGAATGCATTGTGTCACTAGTTTACAGCTTGACTGTGATATTTGCACCTTTCAGTTTGTCTTCGGCAGGGTTTCATATTTTATTCTGATATCACTTTGGCATAGTTCGCTGATTTCATTTTTGTTCCCATTTGTTCAGTCCATGAAACAGGCCTGTTTAGGTTGACATGTCAGTTAATGGATGTTACTGTTGTCACATAAAACTGTTAACCTTGTTTTTATTTCAACCATTTCTGGTATGGAGTTTGACTAGAGTCTTCATTTAGTTGTTTGTCTTCTACCCTGGTGGGGGGGGGGGGGGGGGTCGAGGTCCAATGGTACATGCAATCAAGTGTGTAAACAAACAGGTGATTGGTCTGTTGTGCCATTGCATGGATGTAGGAGCCCTCCTGTTGGCCTTCATGCAGCCCTCTATTGTGTAGGAATTTCATTACCTTTAGAATTTCTGCTCGAGCAGCAGCCCCAGCCTACTCTTGATCAATGTTCAACTGTCACAGGTTTAATGACCCTTGAGACCAGGGGACGCTTTCAACTTGTGGGATTTGAAACCCCCCAGCAGTTCGTGCCTTGAGAGGTCAGTGTCTTACCTCTTCCTTTACTCAGTTCAGTTCATCCCGTAACCCATCAGGTCGTTGGGGCACACACGAAGACACGAAAATCCCACGCCAACCCTCTCTGACCCGGGCTGCGACCGATCCGGTATAATAGATTTCGATTTTGTCCTCATGTGTGATTCTTAGGCTTGAAATCACCTGGCGGCGCCCATCCCCTCTCCAAGCTGCGGTGGGCCAACATCTGCAAGTAACCTGAAGGAGCCCGTCCCCCCAGGTGAGCCATTGCCTTGTTAGCCTAGAGCCGCACGGTTCTAGTTGCCCAGTGTGTACCCTGAGGAGGTGAGGTTGGCTTGTGAGCTCACTTTAATCGGCAGGCTACTAATTTCACTTTTCACTCTTCCAGGGAAGAGCTAGCCGACCTCAGCGCCACTGGAATGCGGCGCCAAGCATGAGCACACCTTACACCTTCCGGTCATGGCACGCAATTTCCAAGCAGGTCATGCACACCAACCAAGGACGGTGCGCAATCCGTAGTGACGTCCTATCCAACAACGCTAATTCTATTACACATGAAGAACAGATCGCGTATCTCCGAATTCCGATGAAATTTACATACATAGGCTTCCTGTAAATAGCGTAGGACGTGTTAGAAAATTATCGTCACACAACACCGCGCTCCACACATGAAGTGGAGCGAACAAACCACGTGATTATCGCAGACCATGAGAGCAGCTGTTGCCTGGTCGCCATCTTACCGGAAGTAGTATTCCTTTACTACAGTCACATATTTAGAATAAGAAAAGTGTCAAGACAATGTTTCAAATCAATGGTGTATTATTTGGAGGAACTTATGTCAATTAAAATCAAACAAATGACACAAATCCTCAAACCCAATTTAAAATCAGTTGAATTTTATGTTTCTGTGTTCCCATGGTAATACTTTTATAAAAGTGATGAAACTTTCAGTTAGCTGTCAGTAGTCTGTTTCATTGTGTTGATATAAGTACAGTGTACCCAGGCATCAATGTAGCCCTACATGTAAATGAGGTGTGTCCATATGCTCTTCTTGCTACCAAGGAGAAAGTCACATCGATCATTGGCTGCAGTTTGTTTTATTTGTTAAATGTACATAGTGTCATGGAATGATTTACATGGATAGTAAAGGACTTATTTTAATCCAGAGTGTTCATGTTATCATTTGACAGCGAAACATCTAATTCACACACTGGAGAGAATCCTTACAAGTGTGATGTTTGTGGTTCACTTTATTGATTACCTTAAGCTGAAGTTATTTATATAGCTGATATGGCATTGAAGATGATGTGCTAGAATGGGGAAAATGGTAAGGTTGTTGTTATCTCATAGATGCTGAGCAAGCCAGCTCTTGACATCCCAATGCAAGGAAAATGGTATGGTAAAGGAAGACCCATAGCCAGTCAGATTTCTCATTTTGTGAATAATTCCTTTCTTCGTTGCCTTGCCTTCTTTGCTATAAGTCAGGTATTCATTTACAGCTACAATTATAGAGCTAATGGGTACAGACGTGCACTTCACAGATTATATAGATATGACTTGAAATTTAAATGAACAATATTTGGGTCATAATGATTCACAGACACCATCACAACCAAAGATTTGGGTCTGTTGTTGAAATGCCTATAATGAGAAACTACTCTTTTGTGTGCCCTGAAAAGGTGGCATTAAGTGGTAGATTGCAGTAGCTTTCCTCACATACTGAGCTTGCTGATGAAGGTGGACTGGGATACTTCAGCAGTTGTGCTATGCTTGTCTTCATCTGCTTAATACTTCAGGAAATAACATCAATCTTCACCTTGTTAGCCGGACTGAACAATATGTTTCCAGAGAGAACTGCATGAAAGGAGGCGGGGGTCTTGGTCAGTGTATTTACCTGTCAGTATGTTTTGCTTGACTAGACATTAGTCTGCTGATGAAGGAGATGGATGATTGGATTGGGGACCATTGGATGCCTTCATTACCAAGAAAAGATACAAGTGGGAGAAGCTAAACAGTACATAAATAGATGCTGCCACAGCAAAGATTGAGTCAAGTATAGGCACTGTAGCTAACATCAGATCAGTTGTTTGTTGTAAACATTAATACAGATGATTTGTATATGCTTCGTTGAATTTTACACCAACAAAACGTGTGTGCAAAATCAATCACATTTATCCACGTCATTACCACGTAGTTTCCTGTTGGCTAAGTAAGGGGAAGATGCTGAAGTCCTTTTATGATTTTGAAGATGATGATCTGTTGTCATGGACATGAAGTGAAAGCTTTTGCCGGAGTAAGAAAGTGAAAGCTGACTGTGTGATCTGACATTTCTTATAGATGTTACAACTCGTTTTAGTGGACCCAATGCTAAATTTCAAACTCGAGGACAGTTGGTTTATGGGCTGTAAGGACACGTCATTTCAGAACAAACGTAGACTCTGGGAAAGTTTAACTAAGAACAGGCAACACCAGTTACCATGATTTTCGAGGACATAAAACAATCTTCTTTGCAAATTGAACTGCAGAAAAATCAGATGTGAAGGCGAAAAAAAAAAGGATGTTTCACTTACTGACTTTTAAAAATAAATTGTTTCCAAAGGACAAGTATCTGAAACTTACATGCTTTGCTCAGAAGAGAACTAAACTTCTTTATACTGATTTATAATAGCCTGTAATCAACCAATTTCTTTTACTTTCTAAAACTAACTGTGCACATCTAACCTATTCTTGAATGCATTAATTGACCCTGCCTGCACTATTTCCTGTGGCAATGCATTCCAAGCATTCACCATTTTCTAACTAAATAAAAATATTTTCTAGTATCTAATGTGGACCTATCTTAATTTAATTTGTAGCTGTGTTCTCTTGTAGAAGGCTGTACTTTGAAAAACTTGTTATTGTCTAATTCATCCTTTCTCTTGATTATCTTAGAAACGTGTATTAAATCATCTTGAATTCTTTTTTCTGATTTTTCTAAGTCTTCCCTCCTAACTATAATTCTGGAATCTCACTATCAGTTTTGTCATTCTTCTTTCTATCTATTCCAGCATGTCTATATCATATCTATGATAACAACTCAACAAAGTATTCCAGTCTAGGTCTAACTAATGCTTTATACCGCTTGACAATTCCTTCCATGCCCCTATGTTTCTTCTTCTTCTGCGTTCGTTCTCAATCTCCCGCTACCAAGTCCTGAACAGGGACTTTGCAAGTAGCAGGATGTAGTCCAGAGAACGGAATGTGTTGTGTTGCTAGTTTACAGTTTGACTGCGATATTTGCACCTTTCAGTCCGACACATCCGTCTTCGGCAGGCTCCTATGTTTAATATTTCTTATCATATCTATCATTGCATTTGCCTTTTTCACTACTATCTGGACTTTGCTAACTCACTTTACCTTCCTTTCCTTTCCTATCTTTCTAATATTGGTGTCTAATATTCTTTAATTATTTTGCATATTGAATCTACCCATGTGGATGGCTCTACATTTATTGATATTAACTCCATTTGCCAACTCTCAGACCAACCCTGAATTTTATCTAAATCTGACCTCGATATATCATCTCTTTTTTAGATGAGACGTTTCTGCATAGCTTTGTGTCATTCACGAATATTGCAATCATGGATCCCATATCATCGTCCAAATAATTAATATATATTAAGAACAAAATTGAGCCCTGTGGTACTCCACTTTTGACCTCACATCACTCATTTAAACCCACTCTCTGCCTTCTTCCCGTTAACCAATTTTCAATCCATTTGGCAACTCCGCCACCTATTCCATGTGATTTTAACTTCCTAAATAATCTTTGATGAGGTTCTCTATCAAAGGCCTTTGCAAAATTTAGATAAATAACATTCACCGGCTGCCCTTTATCATTCTAGTAACCTCCTCCATGAATTCTAATAGATTTGTTAAGCACAATCTCCCTCTAGTAAACCCATGCTGACTATTTCTGATTAAATTAATTTTGTCTAAATGCATTACAATGTTTTCTTTGATTATTGACTCTAACAATTTACAGACTATGCTCGTTAAACTCGTCTGTCTATAATTTGCTGGATCTGATTTTTCTCTTTTTGAAAAAGGGGTTCACTCCTGCATCTTACCTGTCCTATGGAACAATCCCTTTTGCAAGTGATTGAGAACATAATATAGCCAATGGATCTGTTAACTGGTCTCTAATTTTAAAAAGCAATTTTGTTACTTTAGTTGTTTCCATAGAATGTATCTGATCCGTCTTATCTCTTTACACTTTAACTCGACCAGACCCGCCCACCAAATTTCTAAGACCCTAACGTGTCCAGAACAGCCTCTTGGGAACCTCTGTCTTAAAATCCGTAAAGCATGCTCTAATTTTTGCACGAAATGAAACTTTTGTGTTTTTAACAACCTCATCATTTGAGATTAAATTGGCAGCGGTAGAGTTTCTAAGTTTTCTTCAATGTTTGTCTTCTGCCATTTCATGAGATGACTACAAGATATTAGAAAATACTTAACAAATCAATTAAAGAGAGGTCCAGATTAGATATTATGAAATATCTTTTTAGTCGGAGAGTTGTAAATGTCTGGAATGCATTGCCACAGGAAATAGTGGGGGCAGTATCAGTTAATGCATTAAAAAATAGATTGGATGCACATTAAGTGGAGTAGAAAAAACTGGTTGAATACAGACTCTGCAGTCTTCTAAACTAGTATAGAGAAGTTGCAGTCTTCTAAACCAGTATAAAGTAGTTTGAGTTATTGAAAATGTTGAGATGATGGAGATTGTGATACGGATACTGACATTGAGGTGATTACTAATGACCCTCAGGCCTGGAGTTATGGATTGACAGAAGTTAATATTGACATTTTCATATAATCTAGTGGTCTGGTGAGGACGCCTAAACTGGCTAGACGATCTATTTTAGGTTCAACAAGGACACACAAATTGTATTGCATAACATATAATCATAATGTACTCAACAACACTAGGTAATTACCTTGATTAAAAATCATTGCATTTAGTTTGATAACTAGGTTACTTCTGTAAAACTGCTGAGGATTTGCTCCAACATAAAAGCTATAGCTGTGCAACCACTCAGCATACTCAGAAAGGATGGTGATATCATCTCTGTGCTATTAAACATTAGCACGCCTATAACCATCTATTTTTATTTGCCTGTCAATGTCATTACTGGAGAGTCTGTCTAGTGTCTAGGATATTAAATATAGGAACACTCTCAAAAGTGCTTCTTGAAGACTGAAACCTGTTTCAGAAACCACAAACTGATTAATTTCTAATCACACAGATGGCCTATTTTCAGTGTTATAAAAGAATGTGATGATGCTTCTTGTGTTCTGTCCAATGTCATTGAACATTTCATTCAGACTTGTAAAGGTTGTAGACAAGACCAGCCAGACATGATCTATGCGCTCGTGTGTATGTGTGCAGAAAATAGGTAATACATTAAATATTTGATGAAAAAATTTCATGTACATTATATATGTACATTATATATCACAAATAGTAATAAAGTGAGATTTTGCATTCATTGGGAGACCTGTGCAAGAGCCCACCTCTGCATTTGTCACTGTCCCTCAACGTAATTCCAAGAATGGATTACGGGTGCTGAAAATGAAAGGTGTTAATCCAATGCATTCATTTGTATATAAAATTAAACTTACTTATATTTTTTAATATATTAAGATATATCATTCTTTTTGAAAAAAAAAAGATATATGTACAGATATATACAGAAAAGAGTAATCTCCCTGTTTTTAGGAGTGGGAGGTTATTTCAAAATTTGTGTGGTTTTGGGTGTAAAGGACAAACTGAACTTAATTTTATTTGTAAAGCGAACTTCACGTAATTATTTTTGCTAAAATGAACATTATATAAATTCTTGAATAAAGCTATCATGAAAAATGTTTTACGGTTTAATCTACTCTTCATACATGTTTTATACAGATGACTAAAAAAAAAAAAAAACAATATTTAGAATGATTGTCAAATAAATACAAAAAACTTTAAATTTGAAAATATGGTATGACCTGCGCATATATTTAAGATTCGCTATCCGGCACCGCCTTTTGATGCCGTTGCACATCGCTGGCATAAATTGTATGGTGATAAGGGAAGGTTGAGATGGAACGCCAAATTTATCAGGAAAATAGATGTGATTATTATAGAGTGCATAATGAAGATGTTCCTATATGTATTCTTTTGTGTGCATTAAGTTTACTAGCATGAATAAATCCTTTACCACAAACATCACACTTGTAAGGTTTCTCTCCTGTGTGTGTTCTTTTGTGTGAATTAAGGGTACTAGTATGAGTAAATACTTTACTACAAACATCACACTTGTAAGGCTTCTCTGCAGTATGTATTCTTTTATGTGCAATAAGTTTACTGGTGTGAATAAATCCTTTGCCACAAACATCGCACTTGTAAGGTTTCTCTCCTGCATGTCTTCTTTTATGTGCATTAAGAGTACTAGTATGAGTAAACCCTTTACCACAAACATCACACATGTACGGTTTCTCTCCTGTATGTGTTCTTGTGTGTGCATTAAGTTGACCACTTTCAGTAAATCTTTTACAACAAACATCACACTTATAAGGTTTCTCTCCTGTATGTATTATTTTGTGTGCATTTAGATGACTAGTCTGAGTAAATCCTTTACCACAAACATCACATTTGTTAGGTTTCTCTCCTGTATGTATAATTTTGTGTAAATTAAGGCTACTAGTATGAGCAAATCCTTTACAACAAACAGCACACTTATAAGGTTTCTCTCCTGTGTGTGTTCTTTTGTGTCCAATAAGTTTACATGGTTCAATAAATCCTTTACCACAGATATCACATTTGTACGGTTTCTCCCCTGCATGTCTTTTTTTGTGTGCATTAAGTGTACTAGTATGAGTAAAACCTTTACCACAAACATCACATGTGTAAGGTTTCTCTCCAGTATGTATTTTTTTGTGTACATTAAGTTGACCAATTTCAGTAAAACTTTTACAACAAACATCACATTTGTAAGGTTTTTCTCCTGTATGTATTCTTTTGTGCGCACTCAGCTTGCTAGTATGAATAAATCCTTTCCCACAATCATCGCACTTGTAAGGTATTTCTCCTGCATGTCTCTTTTTATGTGAATTAAGGGTACTAGTATGAGCAAATCCTTTACAACACACATCACACTTGTAAGGTTTTTCTCTTGTATGTGTTCTTCTGTGTGTATTACGTTCACCATTTTCAGCAAATCCTTTACCACAAACATCACACTTGTAAGGCATCTCTTCTGTATGTATTCTTTTGTGTGCACTAAGGCTACGTGCTTGTCTATATCCTTTCCCACAAACACTACACTTGTAATGTTTATCTCCTGTATGCATTATTTTATGGGCATTTAGGCTACTAGTTTGAGTAAATCCTTTACTACAAACATCACACTTGTAAGGTTTATCACCTGTATGTATTATTTTGTGTGCATTAAGGCTACTAGTTTGAGTAAATCCTTTACCGCAAACATCACACTTGTAAGGTTTCTGTCCTGTATGTATTATTTTGTGTGCATTAAGGTGACTAGTTTGAGTAAATCCTTTACCACAAACATCACATTTGTAAGGCTTCTCTCCTGTATGTATTATTTTGTGTGCATTAAGGCTACTAGTATGAGTAAAACCTTTGCAACAAACATCACACTTGAATGGTTTCTCTACTTTATGTTTGCTTTTGTGTGTGTCAAAGCTGCCAAATGTGATGAAAATTTCCCTACAAACATCACATCTGTAAAGTTGATCAGAACCAGAACTACTCACATTATGTTTAACATCATCCTTAGAAAAACAGAATTCATTTTCAGACTGTTTTCTACAATCTTCATTATTTAAAGACAGATTCTCATCAATGCATTCAAGTATTTCTTTACATTCCCTGACTTTCATTGACTCATTCAGTCTCTGCTCTCTAGATGTAAAACAGAAATCTCCTGTATTGCTTTCTGTTTTTATAATGGTGTTTTCTGTATGTACGTGTATTATCTCAAAACTGACTGCCTCATCTTCTCCATTCTCATACTGTATGTGTTCTCGTAGTCCCCTCAAATCATCTACTACACCATCTGTATTTGGCACTAATTTTCTCACTTGTACTAGTAGCCTCTCAAAACCTTCTCCCACATATCCTGTGTTCTTCTGTGTCTTTCTAATGTCCTCTATTATCTTCTCTGAGGTAGTACCATGTCTTATAAGTTGTGAGTCTGAACTTTCCATTTTCTCCACATCAGTATTGAAGTTAGCAAAGCAGCTCCACGTGGTAGTACACATCTCTGACATGCAGAAACAAATATCAGACACATTATGAAACATCTATTCAAATATGCTTTCACTAACAACTGTATAAAAACAATAAAGGAAACATTAGCAATAATCCATTACAGATTAAATCACTTGCAATACTAATACAGTCTAAATCTCCAATTCCAAGTTTTATTACTAAGAGTCTAAATCATTGAAAACCAACCACTAACCCTCATAAAAATGAAATATTGTTTAGGTTTAGGAAGACTTGATTTATAAACTATTTCTAGCCAATCAACAACTTTGGTTCGCATTAAGTATCTGAACATCCATTAATAATTAAATATTTGGTAACATTTAAAGCGATGGATTTGCAGTTGATTGAATCATTGTTGCAAGTCTAGAAAGATGATAAAGTATTTAATCACTTTTCCCAATTATCATAGTCTTTGTTTTCTTTATTTTATGTCTAATCCAAACTCTTGACTTATTGTGTATATTGTCGTCACAAACTCCTGTAATTCTTGCTCACTTTTTACCATCAAAACTGTATCATCCGCATGTCTAAGATTATTCATTGCCACTCCTCCAATGACAAGCCCTGGCACCCTCTATCTGTTTGAATATTTGTTCTGTGTAAATATTAAAAAGAGAAGGGGATAATACACATCCCTGTCTCACTCATTTTTTACATATTTACTTGGAGAGCATAACTTTCCTAATTTTACTGTAGCAGTTTGTTCTCAGTACAGATTACGGAGCAGTCTTATGTCTTTACCATCTAGACCTATTTCTTGGAGACATTTAATTAATTTCTCATATTGGTCTGTCAATCTATTATTATGCACCTTTTATATCCCGAAAGCACCTGTCAAGAATTGTAAAAGCCAAGTTTTTAGCAAAATGAAGACAAACTTTGAAAACATAACTTTTATTAACTCATACACACTCCATTTTGGTTTCAAATAAAACTAGAATGTTTGACAAGGTTGTTAAGAACATGGAAGTTTCGTTTTGTGTAAAAGAATGTGACACTTGAATTGAAATTAAAAGCAGGGGATTCTCTGATGATTCCTTGCCAGAATTGGTGCACTAGGATCTATGCATATAAACATTTCTTGTGCGGTTTCGACTGGAAAGAACTAAAGAGTGTATTTAGGATACCCAGACAACACCAAAAATTGAAAGTCTTTTATATTTGAAATACACCATTGCTGGACTCGATGAAACCCATGGTCAAACAAAATGGAGCTGCAAATGGCTTGATGTTGACGATGAAATCCAGATTGGTGCAGAAGGCCAATATAATTTTGGTGGAGTTGGCTTTATTGTTTCCAGATACCATGTACCAAATGTTCAATCAGTTCCAGGATTGCAACATTCAAACTAAAGGTCAAAGGTCAGACTAAGCCTATCATCATACAGTGCTATTCATCCCATAGTGGGTATGCTGATGATAACAGAGATATTCTATGAAATGTTAGAACAGCGTCAACCACCAGCGCACAAAAACATAATCTTGGAAGACTTTAATGTAACAATCGGACCAAAACAACCAAGTGAATGCTACCTTGGCACTTTTTATGACACAAGAAATGCAAGAAGACGGCTGATAACTATTTTTAACACTTGCTTCAAAAAGCTTTCTGGAAAAAGATGGACCTGACACTCCTCAAACTAGAAAAATAAGGTTGAGATTGATTGCATGCTCATTAGCTAAATCAAATTCGTTAGTAACTTAGAAATGTTACATTGGCTAATAAAGATAAAGCAGCTATGAATATCATCACATTGTGACGTTTGTTGTGGCTAAATTATATTAATTTCCTAAGCGTATTGCTGTTTTGTTCTTGATCAAGTTCCTGTAGGATATTTTCATTTTTCTTCTTGCTATCAATGGTATTTTGAGCATCCTCCTGTAACATTTTAGCTCGGAGGATTCAATCTTCTTCCACAGGGTTTGTGTGGTGGACCATGTCTCGTATCAGTACGTTGCCACAGAGAATATGCAAGTCCTCAGTACCTTTATGTTTGTATTAATGCTCTTCCACATGTTTTTCATTTTAATTGACCTCTGTAGTGATATGGCCATTCTTGTCCTTATTTCTTTTTGGCAATCTCTTTTGTTACTTATAGTTGAGTCGAGATATTCTAAATTTGTGTCATTCTAAACTGTTTGTTTCGCTAGGATAATTTTAGGTCCGGTATTCCCCTTGTCAGTACTCATTGCCTTAGTCATGCCTGTGTTTATGAATAGATTTCCAACCCTGCAGCTCTCTTCGAGAGGAAAGCTGTATCTACCATCTGCATATCTTTGTTCTGGTATTTCATTTCCGTTGACTGAACAAGTCAAACTTTTCATACTCTTTGTCATTTCTCATTATGTTTACTGCATAAATATTGAGCACATACGGTGAGAGTATGCATCCTTGTCTTACTCTCTTGTGCACCTCAAACCAGTCCAAGGTCTTTCCAGTATGTTTTGCAAACTGATGTCTGTCATGATTTGTCATAGCTTTCGATGTCGCATGATATTAAACTCTTAAAATTAGGAAAAGTCTCAGAACTGGGTGAAATCACCATAGAAGTAATTCAAGCAGGACAGAAAATACTAGCATGACAGTTTCTAAGCTTTTCAATACATACTTTATTGAAGGTCAAATTCCTGACCAATCAAAAACAATTTAAATTGATAAATAAGGGGACACACAAAAACTGACAAACTACCGCCGATCAGTTTGCTTTCTTCCATGTACAAGCTTTTCACAAGAATGATTGTTAACAGACTAGAGAAGCAACTTGATGAGAATCAACCATGAGAGCAGGCAGGTTTCAGTAAAAAGCTACTCAACCAACAACCCACACAATCAACAAGTTAATATTTGTTAGTCCTGTGGAGATGGATTAGGGCACACACAAAATATCAATTACAATCCAATTGGGGCAAAAAGGAAACAAAAACACTACCATCTGCCATTGTTAGATAGCAATGAACTCTCATTGATTAGAAGAGCTAAATAATTATAACTGGACATGCACAGGTTTTGTTGAATGTATAATTCATGACACTACATTGATATTTACCTGAGTTTTGAATATGTTGAAATCTTTTCTACTAGAGAGCAGCAAAAGTGTCGCAAAAACTGGCTGCGGGTCTACATTGCTCTTCTGGTTTAGTTCATTACAGATGCCGCCAGACCATGGATTTTCAGGGAATTCCAACTAGTCGACGACTTGCACTTGTGTTCACGGAAACCGTGTTGTTGTTTTCCATTGTTGTCTTCTTCGTTCATCTGCTTACAAAGGACACTGTTGTTTATAAGGCTGTTTTATCTCCATACAGCTTTTGTCTCATATCTGTCTCGCGAGGCCAGTATTGTTCTCTTTTCCTGTGTGAGCATGCATCTTTGTAGGATGTGTTCCACAGTCATAGTATGCTCCCCATGGACACTTGCCATCTGGCCCAATTCTCATTTTGTTGTAAAGATGACCCTTAAGTCTGTTATGCCTAGTTTTTAGTCTGAAGATGATGACTTGCTGTTCTCTAGTTAAGATAAAGTAGATGTCTTTTTTTCAGAAGTCTGGGTGTTGATCAGCCCATTTTCCCCTAAATTTGGCTTTAATTAAGGTCTTGACCTGATTAAATGCGATACTCATGTCTGTTTGTGGGTGCTGCTCCTCCACACTTTGCTAGTTTGTCTGCAGCTTCATTGCCTTAAATACTGCAGTGGGATGGGATCCACTGTATGACCAACCTTTGGTGTTCTGCTGAGAGCTATGTCAGGGAGAACATACATTGCTCAAGATCTTCATTTTTGTGTTGTTTTAGCGCTGATGATACTGATGCAGCATCAGGAATACTATGTTTTCTTGGTGGATATCTTTATCTTGGATTACAAGCTCAGCTGTGGCCTTCAGTGCCTTTGCTTCTGCATGGAAGTTATTGGAATATGTTGCTGTTGTTAATACGATAGTTTTTTCTTTCTACATTCCTTAGTCTGTAATAGACCCCTCCACCTCCATTGGATGTGGCTTTGTTAGATGAGCTATCTGTACATACATGTATCCATGTTTATGGTGGGTATATTCCCTAAGATAATGTTCTGTAATAAATGTCCTTTCTAAATCCGTCTTCCTTTTTTTCCCTATTCTCTCTATGGTTTCTACCATCTCAGGGGACAGCTTTTTTCCATGGTGAGATTTGGGATATTTGTTTTAGATCTCTAACCACTGCCTGGCTTATGATTTGGTCTACTCTTGCCAGTAATTTTGTTTTTGATATGAACTGGTTTCTCTTTAATCTCCCTCTTCCCATGCGATTTATCCTGTCATATACTGGGTAATCAGGCATTCATTTGAACTCCCCCCTGCTGAAGTGTTTTTTATCTCTGCGCATCTCCATACTTTAAATTTGTGTGATGGTCTCCATTGCATTTATTGGTGTTGTTCTCAGAGCTCCAGTGATGATTGCCATACCTTGGTTTTGGTTGTAATAATTTTTGGGGAAGTTATTCTTTGTTGCTGGGGACCATGCTGCTATCCCATATTCTAGCACTGGTCTCACATAACCTATGTAGTTTCTTAAGCGTGCCCATGTCAGCTCCCCATGTTGAGCCTGATATTTTTCTCATTATGGCCATTCTGTTCTTAGCTTTGTTGGTGGCTTTTTAAAATCTGGTTTTTCCATGTCAACTTTGGGTCCATTGTTATTCCCAGATAAGTTGCACTTATGTCAAGAGCCATTTACTTTTAGGATCACTTCTTGGGGCTTGGGAGATAGGGAGAAGATTGTGTATGTTGTTTTGGTTTCGTTTATAGCAATTTTCAATTTTTTTTGTCCATGTCTCTATTTTATTTAGGGCCTCTTGCATTTGGTTTCTAGCTACAGATGTAGACTTCTCAGATGTCTATTGTGTCAAGTCATCTCCATACAGTGCGCTGCATACTCTTTTAGGGATTTCTGTGACTATATCATTGATGTATTTGAGGAACAGTATGGGCGAGAGTATTACACCTTGCAGAACTCCTTGTTCAATTTTCATCTTTTTGCTGAGGTGTCCTTGGAGTTGCACTTTTGCTGTTCTGTTATATATGTAATCACTGATCCATTTGTACATGTTGGTTACACCCATTTGCAGTAGTTTCAGTTTTAACCCGCTCTTCCATATTTTATCAGTCTTTTTCTAGGTCTATCCAGACTGTCAGTGTTTTATTTTTTCCTTGAAATGCATTTTCTATCTCCTGCGAGATATATGTCACCTAATCTTCGGTCGATCTGTTTCTATGAAAACCTGCTTGCTGGGGAATAAGTACATTTAAAAATTCCATATGCCAGGTTATTCTAGTGTTAACCATTCGTTCCATTAGTTTTCCCACACAGCTGAGTAGGCTTATAGGGATGTAACTGCCTGGCTTCATGTTGTCCTTCCCATGCTTAAGGATGGGGATAGTCCTTGCCTCCTTCCACACTGTGGGGACAGTTCCTTGTTTCCAGCTAGTGTTAAAGATATGTAGCAGTTTGTTCTTTGGTATTTCTGCCATGTTAGAGAGCATTTCATTAATGTTTCCTGGGGCTTTTCTCTTTTCTTGAGTTTTCTAATGGCTTACTCCAGTTCTGTCTTGGTGATATTTACTATCAGATGTTCCTCAGGTACTTGCATTGATTGCTCCATGTGGTTTATTTTTTTCTTAATATACCTTTTCATATTTGCAGGGATTTTATTTCTACTAATTTCTGCATAATTTTGGATTAGAACATCTGCTGCTTTTTCACCTGTTAGTACCTTTCCTTTATTTTCAACATTGCAATTGTTGGCTTGTAGCTGTTTTCGTCACTCAAGACCTTTGCTAGCTTCCAGTCAGAACTTCTTGCTCTCTCTATCAAAGTTGAGGGTTTCCTGCATGCTTGGTTTACTGTTATCCTATATCTTGCAGCAGCTGCCTTGAGTGCGATGTTGCTTTCTTGATTTTGGCCAATTTTCGCTCCTTCTCTTGTAGTTGAATTTCTATCTATTGCACTTCAGGTGGCCAATACGGTTTGTAATTTCTCCTGCCACCTCTTGGAATGTTCTCCATTGCTGCCTTTAGAAGATACTGGTTGAATTTTTCCACTATTTTTTTGCTTACTTTCTTGTGGTGAATGTTGATCGACTGACAGTAAAGATTTGTACTTGTGGCAAACTTCTGCCAGTCTGCTCTCTTATAGTTCCACCTGGGCAATGGCTTGTGGTCTGATAGAATGTTTCCCAGGTTTATTGTAAGTTTGATGGGTCTGGGGTAATTTTCTGCAAGAGGTGTGAGTACTGTTCTTTTGAATTTTTGGCTTAGGCCATGAGTGGTAAACACAAGGTCAGCTGACTGATGATGTTGATCTCCATCACCTTGAATGGAACATGGGAGGGTCGTCTGGGAGGTTGGTCATAAAGAGGTTGTTGTCAATCTCCCATTCCTTTAGTTTGTGTCTCTTTGCGTGGGTCTGTGTGTAACCCCACCTCTCAGACTGGCTGTTAAAGTCTCCTACCACTATGGTTGCTTGGTTCATAATATTCATGGCTTCTAGGGCCAGATTTGTTTTGGCCGGGCAGTATGTATTATAAATTCTGTCTGATTGGGAACGGTTATGTCCACTCCTATTGTTTTGGCCTCTCTGTTTGTTTTCACCGATACCATCTTTGATGGGATTTATATTTTGGAGAGAATAAGCGCACCCTATTTATGCCCATCACCAGTCTATGGGATATCCAGTCATATCCACTGATGCAAATTTGTGGTTTGGATTTAGGTGTGTTTCCTGGATGTAGGTAATGTGTATTCCTTTCTCAAATAGTCTTCTGGACAACGCTTCCTTTTTGTTGTTCTTCTGCGTTCACTTGCAGGGTTTGATTGACAGATGTATCAGTGTGTTCTTTCGGTCCAACACTTACTTTTTCAGCAAGCATTTTCTTCAGGTTCACATCCTTAGCCTTTGGTTGTCCCCAACTGACCTGGCAGCCAAACCTGCAAGGCAGCAGGTTATTTATTGATACCATGTTTATAAATGGTTTGATGGGGTAGTTATATGATCACCCTGACAGTTGCCCCTTGTCAGGGAAGAGGCAGGAGATGTTCTATTTGGAGTCCATGAGCCTGGCGGCACCCCTCTTGCCTACCAGACTTCCACATTCATAACTGCTCTTTCAGCAGCCATGCGGTCCTTTAGTATGTTGATACACAGTAGACTTGAGATCATTTTTCCCATTGACCACTTTTGGTCAGAAATTAAGGTCTAGGAATGGCTTTCCATTTGGACTTATCCTTGTTTGGGCTCACTAGATGATAGTCCTTGGTTGTCCTGCCCTCTGGGTTACGAGCTCCATCTGCCCGAAACTTGTGTAAAGTTCCCTCGCCTAGGTGGTTTGTCTTCCTGGACTCTTGAACATCACCCGGCTGCTACCATTCTTAGTCTGGCCCTTCTCCAGTGACCTGTCTGGCATGGGTGGCCCTACCAGGTACATGCATTCCCGCCGGCATTGCTCACTGAGTCAACACGTGTTTTGAATGGGTTGAAATTATCTTTTCCATTCGATGATATTTACATGTTTTTAATGTGTTGTCAACATTATTTATTATTTGATCAGGCCAATGATCACACATCTGGATCATGCATGGATATTTAACACATGCCCTATTCAGATTTTGACACAAAAGAAAAGAACTAAACACACCTGACGATGTTAGTACCAACAATTTTATTTTGCGCCTTTTTCGTCATCCACATTGAAACACTTAACACTTCATACCAACATATGTTCTTATTTATGAATACTTCATGTCACAGAGTGTTTAATTATGTGTACATTTAAAAAAAAAAACCGATACAATTTGCCATGACTAAGTTAACGGGAACTATGAAAAATCATTCAATAGCATTGAATAACTTCGGTGGTAAATGCCCTAAGAATGTCCACAAAATAAAAAGTGAGATTTCAAGAAGGATGAGGAGGAAGACTAACTTCTGGTCAGGCAAAATATGCCGATCAGACATGTTAGAGTCAGGCAAAACATACTGGTCAAGACCCTCACCTCGGCTTCCTAGTAGCCCCCCCTGGAAACGGCTGTTTTATGGCAGCCTGGCTAATGAGATGAGGGATCGATGTGATCCCCGTAGTAGTGAGCGTCACGCAGATGAAACCAAGCATAGCACAGCCGCCTGGAGGACCGCGGTCCACCTTCATGAGCCTGTTCAGGATGTGAGGAAAGCTACTGCAACCCGCCACTTAACGTCCTTTTCAGGGTGTACATAAGAGTAACCTACTCATTTACGAGCATTTGCAAACAACAAGAAGGATAGCAACAGGCTGGCTCAGCTTCAATCATCTCTTTAACAGATGAATATGATTGCAATGTATAAAAATTACAGAAAGCAGATGTAGAAAAGTTTGAGTTGTTCAAAGTTCAATGGCACGAAGAGCATTGACCGTCTCTCTACAGAACCAAATTCACAACACTGGAATCAGGCATAGAACCTTTGACAATGACGTTTTAGATGCTGTGTTGCAGAACGGAGGGGCAGGAGCATTTCTGAACCTACGAAATGGCAGAAAAATAACACTGTCATTCGCTACTGGAAAATACACAAGTAATTTCAGAGCTGAGGCAGAGGCACTGCCCGACATACGAGGATCAGAGAGAGCAGATGTGGCCATCACCAGTGGCAACACTAGACAAGCTCTATGGCAGTGTCGACAGCCTCAGGATGATCGCTGCCTTTTTCAAAAAAATAATGGTTACTGTCTGACTGCGTACGATGAAGAAGATGCTGTGTTGATAAGAGAAGGTAGATGGGCCAGGTATGTGGTAAGCAAGTTTGACAACAGTGTCCTGTGGCCCAACAATTTTAAACACCCACTTGAATGTCCACCAATGAGACGAGAAGATGGCCTGAGTAAAGCCTTTGGTCCAACATGGCAATCCAAGTCAAAAGACCAAAATGAGTTTAAATAACTTTTGGCTATCTGGTAGCACACACTTGTTATATCTGACTGAATATCAGAATTACAGATACCACTCAGTCACTTGCAGTGCGGTTTCATAATAATTGTTTTTACATGGTGTGGTTGCTAACCCCATGCACACCCTTCTTTAGTTGCCGCTTATGATATGCAAAGAATGAAACAGTGATTCTATTCTTTTTGCCCTGAGAACCAATCAGGTGAAATGACTAACTTACCATTTTTGATAAGTCTCCCTACATCCTCCTCACATAAATCAGGCTGTTCTACTTTCTCCAGTCCTATCGTCTCATCACGTCTGTCAACTTTTCTGACCTTCATATATAAGCCATCAAAACTGGTAATCTCTTCAGATTTCTGAAATAATTACAAGCATATTAAAAACTATTTGTACTGTCACATGTGTCTGTGGTGAGTATAAAATGTAATTACATTTCATCATTTCCAGAAATGACATATTTTCATATTTTCAAAGTCTATGAAAACAGAATGATTCTTACAAATGACAGTCTGCACTTTTAATTTCATCTGGACATGTCCAAGAACTCTTGATGGCTGTCTTCAACAATGGACACATGCCTATACTGATCATCAAAGTCATATTTTTTCCTCCACATTAAAATCATTTAACGATTCATATTTATATATATTTGTAATATGATTATTTCATGTCATAGATATTTAATTATGTGTCTTAATATCTTTAGATCATAATTTTAGCTCAATTTGTTTTTTTTTTTTTTTTTTTTTTTTTTTTTTTTTTTTTTTTTTTGCGTTCGCCTTATTTCTCTAATCCCCAAGGCGGTGTGCGTTGCACTGTAGTTTTTATTTTGCGCCTGTCGGCCCAATGCATCCGACTTCAGCATGCATTTTATGTAAGGGTCTGCTTCCTCCTGCATTTTCTAAGGGTTTGCTTCCCCGGGGTAACGGCAGGTGCTGTGATGGGGATCGAACCCAGCACCTTCGGATTGTGAGCCGTGCCACTTATCCACTAGGCCACGCCGTCCCCTGCTCAATTTGTTTAATATTTATTCATTTTATTTTGGAAAAGAAACAACTATTGACATACAGAGTTGCAGCATTTGCTGTGGACTGTAAGACACAATTTGACTAAATTAGCACAGACTGGAAAGAATTAAGAAAATTAGCTGATAGTATTACAAGGAGATCTCTGCTCTTGAATCCTCAAGGCAAGACAGATCAAAATAAGCATGAAGAAGACAGCTCAAGACAAACATTAAAGATAACAAGGATGATGGCTCAGGACAGGAGGACTAGAAGACACGTGCTCCACAGGTAGTTGTAAGATTTTGATGATTGATTTTAACACGCAGCAAACAATCACATTGTTTAACTAAATCTTGATTTACTTGTAATTACAACTGTAAAAATCAACTTTCAAACAATAGGATTCTTTTGATGCATGCTTACCGTACTATCTATTTCCTGCTTTATTCCAAGAACTAAATGTGGGACATTAGTGTCTGTACTCCTCGCAAGCTGGTGAAATTAAACAATAACGAAACATGTCAGAACATTGATAATTTGACTCAAGATCGATTGATCACTCCAATTATTTACAGAAGTCTGTATTCAATCAATTACAGTTGCACTCTTTAATGGTGTTACCTGAGGTTGCCAACCCCATGCATAACCCTCTTTAGTTACCATTTACAACATGCTAGAAAGGCAACAGTAGTCCTAGTTTTTCATATTGGGTACCGTTTGGGTGAACATACATGATAATGAAACTAAATTCATACCATGGACTTACATACAATTGCACTTACATACACTTTGCATTGGAATCAACTCCAAAGTTCCAGTGTATGCTATTTGGTTAGTTCCAGTGTATGCTATTTGGTTAGTTCCAGTGTATGCTATTTGGTTAGTTCCAGTGTATGCTATTTGGTTAGTTCCAGTGTATGCTATTTGGTTAGTTCCAGTGTATGCTATTTGGTTAGTTCCAGTGTATGCTATTTGGTTACACTCACTTTGTGTACACTTGCACCTGCTCTGTTTTTAAAGATTGTTTGCTTCGCATCGCTTTGCGCATGGCTTTTTCTCTTTGTGATTACATTGATGTTAAAGTGTTTATAACTTTTATATTAGAGCTTCCTTCTGCTTAAATTAAAAAGAACTATTTAATAAATGGCAGATGAATGTGACAAGAAAAGTTGCATAGCTATTGCATTGGATATTAAGTATTTAAGACAAATATATGTGCTACAATATTTATTTCATAAAAGTGGACAGGGATTTGTACTAATTCCTCATTTAGCAAATAAGGAACAGTCTATATTTTACTTAAAATGTTTTATTTACATCAGTTGTGCTTGAATTTCATGACTTAGTGCAGTTGCATACACATATGACAATAGCAGTGCATTGCGTAGATCAAAACACAAAAAATCCAATGCTTGTTATTTATGGAAACACTTTGTACTTAACTTGCCATTGTTGTTGAATGCTCACAATGAATAACTTTACTCTTTGTGAACCCAGGGGCGTTAGGTGGAGAGTTGCAGTAGCTTTCCTCATATCCCGATGAAGATGGACCATGGTCCTCCAGGTTGTTGTGTTATGATTAGCTTCATCTGTGTGATACTACTATGGAGATCATATCAATTCCCACCTAGTTAGCCAGGCTACCATGAAACAGCCTGTTTTTAGGGAGAATTGTATGGAAGTGAGGTTGGCTCTTGATCAGTATGTTTGATCTGACCTGACTAACAATGATCAGTATGTTTGATCTGACCTGACTAACAATGATCAGTATGTTTGATCTGACCTGACTAACAATGATCAGTATGTTTGATCTGACCTGACTAACAATGATCAGTATGTTTGATCTGACCTGACTAACAATGATCAGTATGTTTGATCTGACCTGACTAACAATGATCAGTATGTTTGATCTGACCTGACTAACAATGATCAGTATGTTTGATCTGACCTGACTAACAATGATCAGTATGTTTGATCTGACCTGACTAACAATGATCAGTATGTTTTGCCTGATCAGACATTAGTCTCATCTCTCTTATCATTATTTGAGAATCGAGCATCTTCACCCGAGTTAGAGCAAACTCCACACTATTATTCTATTTACCTACATTATTCACATCAGGTCAGCCTCACAACACCATACCACCCTTCTCTGTCATCAGTCGCTGCCTGTGGCTCTTCTGGTTGGAGATTGGTACATTCTTTTATGTTGTTCTCCCACCTCTCCGTACAGGATTGTATTTGCAAGACCATTTGATCTCGATATGTGACCGTACCAAGCCAGTTTCCTTCTTTTGATAGTTGCCAAGAGGTCTTCAAAAGGCCCTATTGCTGTCATAATTCTATCTCGTATTTCCTCATTTGTATTTCGATCTTTCTACGGTGATGTTTAAAAGTCTTCGGACACATCTCATCTCCAAGGCGTACATCCTTCGCTGAAGTTCAGCTGTAACTGTCCATGTCTCACAAGCATAGAGTAATATTGACAGGACCAGTGTATGCATTAATCTGATTTTCGTGCATAGTGCTAATCAATTATCTTGCCAGATTTTGTTACGCTGTGCAAGCGCAGCTATTGTCTGTGCTATTCTGGCCAAGACCTCACATTTTGATCCTTCTTCACTGACAATCGAACCCAGATATTTAAAACAGTCAACCACTTTGAGTTCCTGGCCATTTAGCATTTATCCTACTGTTGAAGCCCTCGCCTTGTTGGTCATTAATTTTGTCTTTCCAGCGTTTATCTCCATACCATAGTCAAGAGCTGTTTCATCGAGCCTTATGATCCATTCCTGGAGTTCTACTTCTGAACCCGCCAACCCTTTGATGTGCAAAACGAAGGTTGGTAATTGTTTGGCCCCCTATCCTACCAACATGACCTCCAAGTGCCTCACTCATAATTCCTTCAAGGAATATATTGAAAAAAGTTGGAGAGAGTGCACGACCCTGTTTCACACCAACTGATGTGCGAAACCAGTACCATCGCCTCTCATTCACAAGAACTGCATTGGACGCCTTTCAAGGACCTTTATAATATTTCCATTGATTATATACATCCTCATGGTTGCCCATAGCGTTTTATGCCATACCCTATCAAAAGCCTTCTTAAAATCAACACACACATGATACAGTTTTTGCTGCTGTTCTACATATTTCTCACTTAGCAGCCTTAAATTAAATATCTGTTCTGTAGTGCTTCTTCCCTGTGTGAACCCTTCTTAAAATCAACAAACACATGATACAGTTTTTGCTGCTGTTCTACATATTTCTCACTTAGCAGCCTTAAATTAAATATCTGTTCTGTAGTGCTTCTTCCCTGTGTGAACCCTGCTTGCTTCTCAGCAATAAGGTTCTCTACTTGGGGTTTCAATTGGTCGAGGATTAATCTAAGCATGACCTTGCTAGGGTGGCTGATGAGGCTTATTGTTCTGTAATTTTTGCACAGCTTTAGGTTTCCAGACTTATGTAACGGTATAACCATTGATTTTGTAAATAAGTCCGGCCAGTTTCCTGTCGCCCATATTTTGTTGCAGATGTGTGCCAGGCCTTCCACCACTGTGATTAGGATAATAATATAATATAATAATAATATATTTTCTTTTCATAATATAGCATAATTTATTATATGAAAAATTTCACATTTCCAAAAGACAAAAAAATAAAACATTAAAATAATTAATTTAAGCTTTGCTCTATAGAACGTCGCTCCCATCACAGTCTGTCCGAAAGAAACTTTCTCTTGCCAAAACTCCAGCCTCCGCCAGTCATACCAAGGCACTCATGGATATTTTGGTGCCATCATCTTCTTGGTCTACCCCTGCCTCTTTTGCCTGGCACCATACCTTCCATCACTGTTCTCTCAAGACCGTTGTGCCTCTTGATGTGACCAAAGTATTTACATTTTCTTGCCATAATGGAATTGATAAACCAGTTCCCCTCTATGCTCAACTCTTGTTGAATGTCTACATTTGTCTTTTTCTCTATCTAAGGTATTCTGAGGATATTTCTGTAACATTTTGACTCGAAGGATTCGATTCTTTATCTATAAGTTTTGGTAATCGTCCACGATTCGCCGCCATAAGCTGCCAAAGGAAAACCACAGGCTCTCAAGACTTTCACTTTTGTCTTTATGTTGGTGCTCTGCCATAATTTGTTCAGGCTGTTCAATCTCTGCATTGCCATGGCTATTCTTCTTCTGATTTTTTTCGAGCAGTCGCCATTCTTGTCAATTCTGGAGCCCAGATATTCAAAATGTGTGACCTGATCTCCAGCATAAGATTAAAATGAATGCAAACAAACCTGAAATGTATTATTCCACTAGGGAAACTAGCATACTATGTGATGAATGTAATTTTCAAGCTGCATGCATTAGACACATTGCACTGAACTGAAGTTATAAACTGAGTTGGATAGGTCAGTAAATTAGATCCACAATAATATTACTTTTCAATTTACCCATATTTAGCACTAGCCTAAATTCACTGATTAATTATACAATACATGAACTGTAGCTCAAAATTCTACTGAAAAAATATTTTTTCACCTTGCACTGTGTTTACAGAACACTAAACTCGTTAACGTTAATGTAATTATAAACAAACCCGAAATATATTACTACGCTCAGAACTATTTTGCATTCAAACTTTAAATCGCATGCTATGGCATTAATTGCTGATAGTTAAATTGTCATACTATCAGTGTGAGCGATTTTTCATACATTGTTGATGTTCATATCAAAATATTTAAAAATCCTTCTTAAAGCCATTAACATCTTAAGTAAGGCATGCAATGCATGCCTTCCATTCATGGAGTATATACCACTGTTTACAATGCTAATGATGTCAGCACGTTCTTATATGGTAGAGAATCTTGGGCAACCTATGCCAAACAAGTGTAGCACCTTCCATCTACGGTGACTGTGATCCATTCTTGGAATCAACATGGAGAGATAGAGTGACAAATGCAGAGGTGCAATCTCATAACTGTCTCCCAAGCATGTACACTCTCCTTAGACAGCAAAGACCAAAAATATATCCTTTATCTCTGGTAGATGAGTCCGAAATCCTAGGAAGACGAAGCTGCAGACCAATTCAAGTGAAGATATGCCCTAAAGCGCCACCTCATGGTGGATGAAAAGAAGCTCTTACAACACAAAGTGAAACGACGTCACAAGGAAAAACAAACAAACAAAAAATCAGACCAGTCCAAGATCGCATCATTCTATAGTCAGTGATGACTGAAAGGGGCTAATACTAACTCTGATTAGAAGATGTGAGGTCCTACAATATTTTTACTTGTGGCTTGTTTCATGTTTTTATATAATATTTCACTGACATATTTTGCTCATTTCTTTGAAATATCTGCTTCATCAAATATAATTTTGTCATATTCGTTTTTAATACATCTTCCTCCATCTACATGTTTATTTTTAATTTGACATGATCCTTATTTCTTCATGCATATCTTTGATATTATCCTTCATTTCTATATCTCTTATTCCTTTGTATTTGTTCTCAATCCACTTTTATTATGCCAGTCTAATCATCTAACGTATGTATCTATTTATTTTCACATATTCTGGAATGTACTTGGTCTTCTTTCTTACTGCCAAATTTGGAAGTCTTAAATCATCCATATTTGAAATTTAAAAAATTCTTTTACTGGCATGCTTTAATTTACTGTTTGTATTATGTATTTTAGACATTCTTATTTTGACTGAAAATCAAAAAGAAAGTTCAAAAACTTGGAGAAATTCTGAAACAAGTATCAAGCTATGTATAATTTGGCGAACTCATTTCAGCTGATGGCAAATGTAAAAGGGAGATCATTAAAAAAATTACAAAGGCCAAAAATACATTTAACAGCATGAGAAATACACTTCTATCAAAGCAGATATCTCAGATCTTAAAAATTAGAGTCATAAAATGCTATATGCATTCAGTTTTGTTCTGTAACAACTCTAGGTGGAACAGACACTTCTGAAGGAAATAAAAAGAAGAAAAACATAAAATATTTTGGTCATGTCAAGCTCCATGACAATCTGTCAAGGTTATTTTGGAGGGCAGAGTAGAGGGCAGGAGAGCCAAAGGGTGACAGAGATACAGATTGACAGACAACACTAGGATGTGGTCGTGACACAGTTTGACTGTGTGTGCCATCATTGTGTGAGACAGAGATATATGGAGATCCATTACCATGAACCTCCGTTGCGGAGAAGACACCTGATGATGATGAGTACTAAACATTCAATGCATTATACCATTGCATGTTCATGGTCCCTGCATTCTAGTATCTGAACTATTGTTAACCCTAACTGCAATCTCTACAGCTGCCAACAGTTTAAGTCATTGTGGCTTCTCGCAGAAAGAATGATCAATCATGAACGTACAATGTTTATATGTTTTATTGACTAAGAGAAAGCCATTGATCGAGAACGCCGGAGCAAACTATTTAACATTCTGCAGAAAATAGGTATAGAAAGACCATTCATTAAGTTAATCCAGAACCTGTATGAAAATCAAGAGGTGATTATTTCAATCACATAAGGTCTCACGGATACAGTTTCCATAAGACAGGGAGTACGACAGGGATGCTTGGTTTCCCCAAGTCTCTATAACACATATTCTGAGATAATGATGGCCAAGGTTTTGCGGAGTTATAATAGGGGTGTCAAAGTTAATGGTATGAAAGTTAATGCCATCAAATTTGCAGATGACTAAGCGAGTAGGAGGATCAGTTGCAAATGCTGTTTGAAAAATTAATAGCACGGCCAAAGAGTTTGACATAAAAATAAAACACATCAAAGACAAAGACTTTGGTAACATTCAAACATAGACAAATAAATATATTCATTGATGGAGAAATAATCGAACAAGTACAGAAGTTTACATATTTGGGGCAACCATAACAAAAGGTACCCGCAATGAGACAGAAATTAAGACAAGGATTGCAATGGCAAGAAAGATCTTCAGAGAAAAACAGAAATTGTTAACCTCAAAGAATATCAGGATAGAACTGAGGGAAAGAATAATCGCCACTCATATATGACCAATTGCACTGTGTGGGGCTGACACATGGACTTTGGCAAAGTAAGATGAGAAAAGTTTGGAAGCGTTTGAAATGTGGTGCTACCGTAGAATGGAAAGAGTGAGTTGGACAGAAAGAAGATCCAATGACAATGTACTCAATGATGTAGGCGCACAAAGACAAATATTGCATGTGATACGAAAACGTTGGTTGAGTTGGCTGGGTCACCATATGAGACGTGAAAGTCTTCAACAGAAGATACCAGAGGGCAAGATTCAAGGGAAGAGAGGACCGGGGCAACCTGTGTTCTGAAGTTTTATATGTAATTTTAGAATATGAATTGATGGCTGCTCCCATGTGTGTTTTGGCTTTCTTAACATTATTAAAAAATGTGTTCCTGATCATAATAAATTAAATCTGATCCCTTGTTTTATCTCCTGAGCTTCTCCATGTATATCATTTTCTATGTTGTTAAAAAAATACATTGTGCACAAAAAGTGCTCTCTTCACAGAATTGGATCAATCTATTTCTTTTTTGTTCTATGTCCAAGGTCAACATTTTAAATTCTCTATTCCCTACTTTTGCATTAATATCTCCCATAACTAATGGTATATCTGTTTATTTTACTGTTCTGAGTAATTGTTGTATGTCTTTGTAATATTCCTCTATTTTGTCTTTGTTGTAATTTGAGGTTGGTGCACATGTTTATAGGATGGTTTTGTTCTAATCTTTAGCAGCATAATTCTACCATTATGTGACATATTAATTTTTCTAACTTTTTTCATTATCAATATACTCACTTTCTGCACATGTTGTTTTCCTCCTGAACGTACAAAAATTGTTGTTCTCTTCAAGTTTACCCAGCACGTTTTCATCTTGTTTCTGTCACTTCCAGAATATACAAACCTAGATGGTACAGCGTGCAGACATTCTATGTATACATTTTTAGACATCTTCTTAGCTTTCAGGTTGTCTCAGAATATGTCCTTTCAAAAGATTTGCTTGCATGACTATACTGTTTCATATTGTCCTTCATTTGACTCAACACGGCCAACACTGAAATGATTGACATGCCGAGACCACTCTTCTGGAGTCTAATATGGAACTGGTGCTGGACTTAGACCCCCAGAAATCTGGGGTTATGTCCCCTGTGGCTCGGTTTTGTCTGCATCCAGTGTTTGATAAAGAAATTGATGGAAGAGCACTATCAGGAGTGGAGCCTGAGACCTAAGTTAACTTACCACGCCAATACTGCAGAATGACTATCAAAAAGTACACCTTAGTGGGGTCTAATAGAGAACATGTGCTGGAATTAGACCCTCGAAAATCTTTGGGGCTACCCTTTAAGAAACTTGATTGTCTCGCTAAGGGAATTGACGGAAGGGCACCACCAGGTGTGGAACCTGCGGCTTAATTTGACTGAACACGCCAATACTGTAGAACAACTGACAAATTGAGAGCACTGCCGTTTGGGTCTAATAATGAACGTACGCTGGTATTAGACTCACGGACGACAAGTCAGCTCAAATGAAAGAACGCTACGGAAATCGTGTTTAACTCCGCAGATTTCAAATACCTGGTCATTGACAAACAAAAGCCCTCAATAAATTCGTCTGACCAAATAGTGAACGGGTGCTGGAAATAGATCTGAAGACAGGTCAGTTTTACCCTACAAATGACAGGGCGTTGCTACGGAAAACCAGCTCAAATCGAGAGGAGCCGCAGACACTTTGGTTCACGTACCAGGCTGATAAGCCAAGGGCGCGAGGCTACCATGTGGGGGATTACGGCCGAACCCTTGAAAGCCGCAATCCCGCCCAAAATCTCAGCACCACTGCAATGGGAGGCTCCTACATGCTCGGGACCTGGGGCTTGCGCCCCAGCCCTATCAGGTAGAGCCACAGTAAGAGGTCCTTGCCGCCCGCAAATCAAAGCGGGCGGAAAACTGCTTGATACTCACCCTATACGGCGATGGGGTGCGAAAAACACCAACCAAAGACTTAGAACCTGGTCGGGGTGTCGAAAACAGTAGAGCAGCCACCACACTGTGAACTGTCAAGACTCAACCACTGACCATGAGAGTTGTCCGCACACCAGGCGATCAACATCTCTGTGACATTACCAGGCTTGTCCTCTGGCTAAATGCACTCCGGTTACGATATCTACCTCTGTACGTTATCAGCCATAACTATCATGCTGGACGCAGAAGAGATGCAGACCAGCGGACATTGCACACCTGCCCCACTGTGTCAACACCCCAGGTGGCGGGGAATGCTAGGCGTACCATCCCTGCATAGAAGCCAAGAAAATAAAGGGAAAAAGAGATACCCCACTCACATGCAAATGCTACGTTTCTGGCAGGACGTGACGATCCTGGGATACAGACACACTGGACTGCCTCTCTTCCGGGTAAACCAGTCCATCTCATATATCACATACCATCATTGCACCCTATAGACACGAGTAGTGAAGACTCGATAGTCTGGTAAGACAACTTCCATAGGAGAGAAAACTCTGATCGTAAACAACTGCTGCCTTGCAGATAGGCTGGGGACAGCCAAAGGCTAAGGAGGGCATCCCTACAGAAACGCCTGTTGAAATCGGATGCACGGGGCCACAAGCCTAACAAAACAGCGCAACGTAAATCACAGTATGATGGCAGCACAACCTATTCGAAAAACGTATGGCGCTCATCCTGAGGAGACCCGCCAGGCAGCGATAGCGCCGGGCCCCACGCCTCGAAGGGGCCCACCCTTGACTACTGGTGGTCACCCACCCATGTGTCGTGGAGTCAAGGCACATGGCTATGGGGAAACGACTATTGGCCAAAACTTCAAGACCCTCAGAATATTACAGTGGAATGCGGAGGGAGTTATTAACAAAAAACTTTCCCTAACACATCACCTGCATGAAGGTAAGATTGACGTGGCATGTATCCAGGAAACGCACCTCAACAATAACCATAAATTCTCAATCAGAGGATACCAGACTTTCCGTCTAGATAGAGAAGGCCACAAAGGAGGGGTCCTGATACTGACCAGAAACAGCATACCGAGTAGCGCGGTACCTGTCAATCACACCGGACAAGCAGAAATTGTAGGAGTTGACATAATGGCTCAAGAGACGAAGCTCCGCATTTTCAATCTGTACGGACCACCAAATAGAGACCTATCGCTCTCGAGTATGGAGGTCAGAGACTCCAACTGCATAGTGGTTGGAGATTTCAACAGCCACTCGGAGAGATGGGGATACTCTGACACAGACAGCAGAGGTGACGAAGTGGAAGATTGGGAGATAGATGCAAATCTCTCCCTAATCAATAGGCCGGAGGATAGCCCTAGCTTCTATTCAAGAACATGGCATACCACCTCGACTCCAGATTTGGCCTTCTCCACACAGGACATACACTATAAAATAGACCGCCAGGTGCTAAACCAACTGGCAGGTAGCGACCACAGGCCGATCAGGCTAACCATTGACATGGAAGTAGGCCCACAGGAAACAAAACCGCTCCCACGTTGGAATTACAAACGAGCCGACTGGGACAGATTTGCAATCCTGACAGATGGGCTGTGTGAAACCATCAACACACGAAACACCAAAATGAAGCCCATGGTAGAGAGCCTAAGCAAGGCAATAATGCAAGCCACCACTGAAACCATCCCAAGAGGAGCTAGGAAAAACTATAAGCCCTACTGGAATGATGAGTTACAGAAAGTGGAAGATGCAGTAACAAATGCTAGGAACATGGCAGAACGAGAAAAATCCGTGGAGGCAAACATCGCCCTCAAAGCCGCCGCGGCGAAGTACAAACACACTCTCAAGCAAACAGCAAGAGAAAGTTGGAAAAATAAAACGGAAAGTTTAAACCTGGACAAAGAAGGGAACAAGCTATGGAAGCTAGTCAGAGCCATGAACGACGAAACCCCGTCAAATAAACAAATTACTATCAAGCAAGGCGAGAACTTGATCACAGGTAAGAAAGCCGCAAACGCCTTTGTCGATCACTATGCCAGAGCAAACCACATCGAGGTCCCTGCAGATAAGCATACAGACATTAGCGAAGAGCTAAAGGGGCACGAAAACATAAATACGGCTCCTGAAGAGCACATGATGGCCAAACTAACAATGCGCGAAATGGAAGAGGCTATGAGAACACTAAAGAGAAGGAAATCTCCCGGAAAAGACGGGATAACAAACGAAATGCTGATGGGGCTGGGCCAAACAGCGAAGAAAAAACTACTATCAGTCCTGAACCAAAGCTGGAAAAGGGGTATTGTACCCCAGGCATGGAAAGATGCAATACTGGTACCAGTACCAAAAACAGGAAAGGACAAAACAGATCCGAATGGATACAGGCCCATAAGCCTACTGAGCTGTGTCGGCAAGCTGATGGAACGGATGATAAACACCAGACTGATGTGGCATCTGGAAGAAAAACGAATACTAATTCCACAGCAAGCCGGCTTTAGACAGCACAGATCCACTGAGGACCAGGTCATCCTCATAGCCCAAGAGATAGAAGATGCCTACCAGGCACAGAAACACACAGTAGCTGTTTGGGTGGATCTGGAAAAGGCATTTGACAAAGTCTGGAAGGATGGACTTAGAGTCAAGCTAAGAAGAAGTGATGTTTGTGGGAAGATGTACAAGTGGATCAACCACTACCTCAAACAAAGAACGGCCAGAGTCCAAGTACAAGGGCAGATGAGCAAAAAGGTGACACTCGAGCAAGGAGTACCCCAAGGGGGAGTACTGTCACCCACACTCTTCCTGGTATATATAAACGATATTACAGAGAATATACCAAGAAGAGTCCATAGCTCAATGTTTGCAGACGATCTGGCTATGTGGACCTCTGAAAAGAATCTCACCATAGCAAGAAATCGGATGCAAACGGCCCTAACATCGCTGGAAGAGTGGGCGAACTCATGGCTGGTCAAAATAAACGAGGAGAAAACCACGTGCACAATATTCTCGCTCTCATTAAAACCCCAAAGTACCAAACTAAGCCTAAATGGCAAAATCCTGCAGCCAAACGACAACCCAACCTATCTGGGAGTCACATTTGATCGGCGCATGACATGGAAAAGTCAGATTGAGAGAAACCGAATGAAAGCCAGAGAAAGAATGGCGATCATGAGGAAACTTGCTGGCACAAGCTGGGGAGCAGACGAAGGCATACTAAAGAAACTGTACACTGGAAGAGTGAGACCAGTTCTCGAGTATGGCATCGCGGCATGGACAACAGCAGCGAAGGCGAACTTCGATAAAGTTAACAAACTTCAAAACCAAGCCATGAGAATCATAACAGGTGGCATGAAGTCAACGCCAATTGTAGAACTTGAAAAGATTACAAAACTGCAATCCATGACCGACAGAAGAGACTGCAGAGCCCAGCTGCAGTCAGAGAAACTCCGAAGACTGACGGACCATCCAATGTACCAGAGGCTAAACAATCTGGGAACTGGGAAACTAAAGCGGAGAAACTTTGCAGAAATAGCCAAAGCAAAGATGCACGAAGATCCCATAAACGCACTAACAACACCAAAACCCATCAATACTGTACGAAAACCTACTTGGAGGCAGGATATATTTCCAGAGGTGGTAGAAAATATACCAGGTATTGCAAACAAAAACTGCCAGACCGAAAAAGAAAGGAGAGACACTACCCTAAGCTTCATAACGAAAAGCTACCCAAGCATGGACTGGACCCATGCATACACCGACGGTTCTGTAACAAACACTACACAGAACGGAGGGGCAGGAGCATTCCTGAACCTACCAAATGGCAGAAAAATAACACTGTCATTCGCTACTGGTAAGTACACGAGCAATTTCAGAGCAGAGGCAGAGGCACTGAGGGCGGCAGTGGAAGAAATGGCAACACACAGTGAAAATGAGAGCCATATAGTCCTGCTGACAGATGCTCTCGAAGTAGTCACAGCGCTAAAAAGCCAGAAAAACACTGAGCTTAATGACTTAAGAGCAGCACTCTGCAAACTGTGCCAACAGTCCGCACCAAAAAGGGTAGTGGTACAGTGGGTTCCGTCACACTGCAACATCCAAGGCAACGAGGAGGCAGACAGACTGGCAAAAGAAGGTGCAAGGCTACCACAAATAGATACCAGTATGACGTACGAAGAGTCAAAACGGCTTATCAAAGCCAGGTACATGTCCAAATGGGAAACCGAACATACTGGTTACACCAAAAACGATGCCTATTACCAGTTGAACCGAAGAGAGCAGGTCGTTGTCTTCAGACTTCGCACTGGCCACAACAGACTGAGGTACCACCTCTTCAACAAATTGAAGATAGGGTGTACCGACGAATGCCCGTGCGGTACTGGTAAAATGACCACTGAACATCTGCTGCAGAACTGCCCGACATACGAGGATCAGAGAGAGCAGATGTGGCCATTGCCAGTGGAACTGCAAGACAAGCTCTATGGTAGTGGCGAGAGTCTCAGGATGACCGCCGCTTTTTTCGAAAAAATAATGGTTACTGTCTGACTGTGTACGCAGAAGAAGATATTGTCCTTCCATTACTATCTTTGATGTTATCCGTGGTGAGGCCCCAATTTCTTCCACATTGTGTCCTGGATGCACCTCTCATGTGCCACACACTTTACTGTTTCACCTCATGAGTTGTATACCTTATTAGATTCATTCACCTCATGAGTTGTCTTAGACTTTGGATATTCGGAATGGATATTCCCTTTATTAAGATTTCACCTACTTCATGCCTGTAGTTCAGCATGTCAGCCAAGATGTAGACTGCTCCTTTACTGCTAGTAAGTATATCCTCTCACCTTGTAGCAAGTTCAGTAACAATAACAGCAGGCCATGCACGCATCTTCAGTTGGCTTAATCATGAATTCAAACAAAAAAGTTGGCTGATTCTCTTGCAGGAGAAAAATACATATCTGACCTACTGCTGTTTCATACACCACATAACGCTTATTTAAACACCATCAACAAAAAAGCACCAGAGCCAAATTTTCCTGTGAGGCAATTTCAAAAGCATGCCACCCTACATCATTTAATCTGTATTTACAGTGACTTCTCAGACCAAATAAGTGATAGAACAAATCAGGTGTTAGCCTAATCCCGTAACTCATATCTTTCTTTTTAAAACAAAGCACATCAGTCACCTGGAATCTGTGGTTTGAATCTGGTTTGCATATTTAATTTTCTTTTCAGTTGTCTGGTATATGTTTTTCCAACTGCTTATAATATACTTGTCCTTTTAACTGTTGTAGCAAAATTAGTTTGGACTAAACAAACAACTGATTTACCTGTGTTGTTCCTACTTCTTGTTTCATCATCTCACCATCTGTTTGGATGTTTTCCAAAGGAATCTGAATGGTCTTTTGCTCTATCTATTGAACAAGAAGATTAGGTCAATAAATCTGAATCAAATCTAAATCTCACATTAAAGCTTTTTGGTAAAAACATAAAATTATAATTTTTATATTTTGAGATCTCTTTCATTTGAAAACAACAAAATCAATAAACTTTATTTTATAATCAGCTGTATTATGTACACAATGACATCTCTAATACATTAAACATGACAGACTCATGGCCATGCACACTAACATATCACAATAATATAGCTAGCAGAATTTTATACAATGTACATCTTATATTAACATTAATTATTATGGTTATTTCTTATCAGGCCAGAAATCAGATACGATTATGATACGTGTATGTTTGTCTGTCTGATGTGATATTAGGGTCTGATCATACCATAATCTTATCAGACATTTGTAACTAATAAACATTTAATTTAATATGCAAATTTAAAAGAAATATGAATGAATCATGATTTATGCTTCAATATCATTTGATTTTACATCACTGACTCCAAACAGTCACACTCAGACACTCACACTGCAATAGTCTAGAAAATGAACACGCACATGATGTATCGTCCTAATAGTAGTAATAATAAGTACTAATACTAATAGTCATAATAATACTTAGTCTTAGTGAGACTGATTATAATATTATTATTAATATAGTCATCAGAATACGTAGTGTTATAAGTTTATAACAGTTATTTAAAAGTATGCTATACTTAAGTAAGTATAGTCTAGTATAGTAATTTATTTTTTAGTAGATTAAGATAGCCTATCGAGTATATGTAAGGCGCTCGCCTATCATTGATAGATCATTGTTATCATTGATCAAGAAATAAATGAAAGCACGAAACCGTTGTAAGATTACCCGTAGTGCGTAGAATAGTAAAATGATAAACAATAAATATTAAATAAAATAATGAATACGCTTAATAATTGATTTAGATTTGTTACGATATCCGATTTGATGGGTAACAAAAATAAAATAAAATACTACCCATAAAATCACTTAAATAGCAAGAAGAATAAATCTTATTATCTGTATCAGCATCTGGCTTGAAGTAATTAGAAATCTAAATTTCTGTAGTGATATTTACTTGTAAATGATAAGTTAATCACATTCCGAATTGTGTTCACTTTCACTTTCCTACAACAATAGCTGCCATGTTTGGATACAGGTTACCAGATGACAACTTGGATTAGCTGCCATACGATTTGTAAAAGTTGCCAGATAAATGCCAAATCTGTACAATTTGAAATCCATTCAATTCATTTTAGAACATTAACATTTACAGATTACGAAAAGAAGTAATCAGACAGAAGGTGGGTGCAATACCGTACGACGTGGAATGCACGGAAAGGCAGAGAATAAAATGGTTCGGACACCTGACAAGAATGCAACCAAAATTACCAGCAACTCGTATCTACAACACATCATATCATGGCTGCAGACAAGAGGGTCCACGAAAAAGATGGATATATGTAGACTTACCATCTTGTTTTCCTCAAAACGGGACAATTTGGAGACTTTGCTCGAAACAGAAAATGAGCGCCTTCTTTTTTAGAAAGAGAGAAGTATATTCAGTACTTATGGTTAAAAAGAGCTAAGTAATGGGGTGGTTAACAAAATTTAAAAAAATAATTCCTAGCAATAATTTCCAATTACTCTTAACTGAACATAAATTATTATTAAATTTAAAAAAAATATTAATGTATATTACTAGTGTGACATTTCTTTAAAAATATGTTGTTACTTTTAATCGCGTTGAAAAATTCTTTACAATTTAGTTCACAATTAACTTTACAGCGCAATAAAACTTTTACAGTTTATTTAGGGGACGATGAGGCCAACGTCTCTTAACTTAACTTAACGTCTTTATACTGGTTTAGAAGACCCTGCAGAGTCTGTATACAACCAGTTACATTTACATCACCTTGCTCTAAAATCTATGCGCATCCAGTTTATTCTTAAACGCATTAACTGTCCCTGCCTCCACCACCTCCCCTGGCAATGCATTCCAAGCAGACACCACTCTCTGACTAAAAAAATATTTCCTAATATCTAACCTGGACCTCTCTTTAGTCAGCTTGTAGCTATGCCCTCGTGTTATTGTAGGTGGCTGTATTTTAAAAAACTTGTTATAGTCTAATTTATCGATTCCTCTGATCATCTTATAAACCTGTATTAAGTCACCACGAATTCTTCTCTCTTCGAGACACTGTAGGCCCGTTTTTCTGAGTCGTTCCTCATAACTGTAATTCTGGAATCCAACTATCATCTTTGTCGCTCTTTTTTGTATTCTTTCTAGCATGTTTATGTCCCCTCTATGATAAGGACTCCACACCTGTACACAGTACTCCAATCTAGGTCTAACTAATGCTTTATACAGTTTGACGATCACTTCCTTGCTCCTATGTTTAATATTTCTTTTTATCATACCTAACATTGCATTTGCCTTTTTCACTGCTACCTTAACTTGCTCACTCACCTTTCCTGTATGATCTATTATAACCCCTAGGTCTCGTCAGGCAAAACACACTGATAAGACAATGTTAGCCAGGGTCAGGAAAAATATACTGGCCAAGACTCTCACCTGACCTCCTTGTTGGTCCTCTTGGAAACGGGCTGTTGTCGAGGACAACTGGCTAACAAGGTAAGGTTCGACGTGATCCCCGTAGTAGTGAGCGACACACAGATGAAGCCAAGCATAGCACAACCACATGGAGGACGGCAAGTAGCAGGGTGTAGTCCGGAGAACGGAATGCGTTGTACCGCTAGTTTACAGATTGACTGCGATATTTGCACCTTTCAGTCCAACACATCCGTCTTCAGCAGATGTTTTGTTTAATTCTTCACAAAGTTGCTGAAACAACAGTGGCTTAATCACATTAACAATGACAGCTTCACGTTTTGTTCTGGCTAGTCCAAACTTTTGTTTTGAAAAAAACAAACACTGATATCAATTTTGATGAACAACCAGCAGACTTGAAGCTGACATTGTGAATAGCAACATGAAATGCAAATTTTGCTTCTTCAGCAGCTATTACAAATTCTTTGTTACGTGGATCGACACTTTAAAAAAATGACAATTTTGTTTAGGAAGTTCCTGCCTCTGCTAGACTAGCCTTACGTCTCGCACATTTCAAGTGATCTTGGATGTATTAACACCCACTAAGAGCCGCCGACAATTCTAAAGAGCACTTTTCGCGTTTCACTTTGTCAATGTCACTACAAACTTGTTACAAAAAAAACAAAACAACGGATAATCCTTTCTTAATTCATCCGTAAATATGCAGTTTCTTTTTGGCATTTTGGAGGTTAAATTAAACACACACCATCAGAGGACTGCCTGCTGCCTAGGTAGATAATAGCCTCTGTGGCTGCAACAGGGTTGTCGTTCACGGTGATGCTCAACGCAAAAGGGCCTTTGCCGAGGTTTATTTGTGTATTCGTCCTAGGTGTATAGACGACCTATCGCCCAAGTGCCTCCAGTGGGCCTACCAGAGCATGAGAATCGTGGCCCGGTATAAAGACGTCATCAGCCTTGACAAGATCGGTTGCCAGGGAGTCTCCAATAAGGACCCCTGAGTTGTGTGCAGAAGATTGTGCGAGGGTCCAGTTCTGGTCACTGACACAGCAGGGACTAGGATGCAGCCCAGCGGGACACCGGATTATGTAGAGAGCTCATCTGTAGGACCCATCCAAGCCTAATTTTGGCTCTCGTGTGACAAGCTCCTCAATCTCAATTATGATCAGCAAGGTGATAAAAATAAATACTCTTCGTGGTATTTCCTATTTCGTTTTTGGTAAAATCAGGTTTTTGTCATGTGATTTATTGACTTAGTCAAACGTGGAATCGGATTTACCGAAAGGACAGATGTGATATTCGGTTATCCATCCCAGCGATAGAACTGGATATCAAACAACTTGTTTAGGTCATCTAACGCAAGGGTCAGAATAATTTAGAAAAACCTGAAGAATTCATTTTTGCACAATAAAACAGCACCCCACGCACTATCACGGCTGCAGCCACACACTTTGCTTGTGGCAAACGAGCTGCGGCCATCTCTGTGCGCGCAGCAGTGGAGCGCGAAAGTGTGAGAGAGAAGAAAGGAGAAGCGACGTTGCTGCAAAGTTCATGGCGATCCATCTACTGGAAAGCACAATCCTTTTTTGGCCCAGTAGTATCCTCCCTGGCCTGCTTTTACGTGATTGTACATGTGGCCTCCTTGGAATATCAAGAATGTCGTCTTACCTTCTACTTTCACTATATCGTGTCGTCTTGCTTTATTTTAATAGAATATCAAGGAACTCCCACAAGCAATATGACCCAAACTTAAGAACCGTTACACTTTATCACTGTTTCTGGAAGCCTTATGGCATTTTCGCTAAGGCGCACCTCAGTTCATTCAGTCAAGTGTGCTTGTGAACCTGTCAGACCATCGCAATCATCATTGTAAATAGACAGGCGTCTTCCAGCAAAGGTGCTAGCTGTAGTAGTGTCTCGCATGGCACCAGCCACCTTACTGATCTGACATGGCACCAGCCACCTTACTGATCTGACATGGCATCAGCCACCTTACCTATCTGACATTACTTTGAGTAAAGGTACTAATGACATCACGAAACAATAGCTGCTCTGAAACCCGAGAGACAAGATACACAGAGGCCGTCCAAAAGATATTTGGCGAAGAGAACTATAAGCTACCATAAGGAAGACAGGACAGTCAGTTGTTGAAGATGAGAGGAAAGGACAGACATACTTGTTGTGTGGTTGTTGAAGCTGAGAGCGAAGGACAGGCAGACTTGTTGTGTGGTTATTGACGATGAGAGTGAAGGACAGACAGACTTGTGTGGTTGTTGAAGATGAGAGTGAAGGACAGACAGACTTGTTGTGTGGTTATTGACTATGAGAGTGAAGGACAGACAGACTTGTGTGGTTGTTGAAGATGAGAGTGAAGGACAGACAGACTTGTTGTGTGGTTATTGAAGATGAGAGTGAAGGACAGACATACAGACTTTTGTGGTTATTGAAGATGAGAGTAAAGGACAGACAGACTTGTGTGTATGTTGAAGACGAGAGTGAAGGACAGACAGACTTGTTGTGTGTTTTTTGAAGATGAGAGTAAAGGACAGACAGACTTGTTGTGTGTTTGTTGAAGATGAGAGTGAAGGACAGACAGACTTGTTGTGTGTTTGTTGAAGATGAGAGTGAAGGACAGACATACTTGTTGTGTGGTTGTTGAAGATGAGAGGGAAGGACAGACAGACTTGTTGTGGGTTTGTTGAAGATGAGAGGGAAGGACAGACAGACTTGTGTGGTGTTGTTGAAGACCTATACTTTGCAGGGTGCACATGAGGTTTGCTTCATTGCTGACATTGTTTCTATAAAGCGGGACAGACAACCAACATGCAACACACCTCTTTCCTTTTCTTGTTGACTTTGTAGTCGTGCTTTCTGTCGCAATTTGCTTTAGCAAGTCAGGTCGCTAACTCATGATGTAGCCATTTTTAGTCACGCTTTAGTACATACGGGCAGGTTACAGTGGTGTTATTGTTCCATCCAAGGATACGACTCCATTCTACTGTCATGAGCAGAAATGTATGTATCTTTGCTACTACTTGACAACATCAACGTTAACATGTTGAAGATATCTTCTATGGAGAGTTTGAGCCATACTATCAACAGCCAGTGTACACAACAATCGTCGTAGGAGACATTATAAGGTTGTAAATGTTTTAAATGAAAAATACAAATACGTTTGATATATTTCTTCACAATCCCAAAATTGAATTTCCCAGTCTGGCATATCATCGTCAGGATCTTGAGTCACGCATAATCTGTTGAGTTTTAGAGCGAACCCACATATTGTGTCTACTGTCGGGTTGATTTTCTGTGATTGTCAGAATACATCGCAAGTCATTTCAATGAACCCTGACCCGAATCCAATATGTACAGGTGTGCTACCTTTTTGCACATTCGGCATATTACCTTAATGATGCCAACTTGTAGTTAAACCTGGCAAGAACGCATGTGTATTGTGTGTAAGATGGTAAAAGTGGTTCTATATCAGATTCTACAGTTGAGAATGGAGTGTAAGAAAATTCTTCTTTAGACGTCAACGTCAATGTCGATGGCTTAGTTGTACAATGCTTTTATCCAGGTTCTTCATACTCGTTTGTCAAACATTGACTGACTTTAGAAAATGACAATATTTTTAGACGTAACAGGCCATGTGAATCAAATGAATCCAGTTATAAGATGAAACAAATTTGATTTGTGATCAATTCGCGCATGTCAAGACAGTTAAGGCAATATTAGTGCTACTCGAAGGATAGTTGAAAGGTCATAACTTTGTTGATTTCTCCTGTGAACGATTTCACGAAGAACGTTAAGCAGAATGCCCTTCTTCACTGACATTTTAATTAATGTATGACTTGCAAAAGCAATGTCGGCATCGACTTTCTGATCTTGTCAGAAAAAAATAATAAAATGAGCCAAAATCAATTTGACTACAATCTTGAAATACTCCTGTTAACTTTAAATGTCAAGTATTGATTTCAAATCAGATGATATGATAAAAGGCAAGCATAAAAAAAGAAATCTGATCCAATGTTATACATCTTTTCAGTCTAAGCGGTTTCTGAATATGCAGCAATTTTCTTGTGGATTTCTGTCATCTTTTGATTCGACATCCCCTGTGAAAACAGACATGCTCGAGAATGAAGTATGCCAAGTCCAACTATCGTCGACATCCCCTGTGAAAACAGACATGCTCGAGAATGACGTATGCCAAGTCCAACTATCGTCGACATCCCCTGTGAAAACAGACATGCTCGAGAATGACGTATGCCAAGTCCAACTATCGAGTAAATTTACCTGATGAGTATTAGAAGATCATTCACATAATTGGAACCCTCGGCTTGAAACCTCAGACATAAATTTTTGGACATTTAAAAATCAGTTCCATTATTCCCATTGATCAAGCTGTGTAAAACTCCATTGTTTGTTAATTACCATCGTAATCTCAAATGTTTGACTCAGAGTAAATATATTTTTTGAAAATATATATGCCCTTCTGCTTTCTGTGTAATCGTTGCATTTCAATTTGGTTCTGAATCGTATAAAACTAATTGAGGTTAGGTCAAGTCATCCTGTAACCGCTGATGTCGTTGAGGCACGCCATAAAGACATCCCAACACCCTCACGCCATCCATCTCTATATGTATGGAGATTGCGTGGCCTATAGGTAAAATAACTGTTTCACAATCCCAAGGTTGCCGGTTCGATCGATGCACTTTTGGCAGACACGGGTTATTTTTCTCGGTGCGATCCCCTCTCCACAAACGGAAAGTAATGGCAACCTACTGTACAGCCCACCTGTTAAGAAACTTATAACAGCCAAATAGATTGGCCATTGTAAGAAACTATATTTTGCAGAGGACATCCTACTTACTTATATATATATATGACTATGTCAGACTATGGAACGTTAGGCATGTGGGGTCAGCTGCCAAATTCTGTTACAACTATAAGCTACACGAAATTAACGAGAAACATCTGCATCGCATGGTACTCGTAGAAGACCCTAGACGGCATGGCAAAGACTCTAAACCCATGCTGCATCACTGTAAACCCCTGATAGAGTACTTTACATCCTATGCTAGAAGAGTCAACACGCTGTAGATGAAGACTCTTCATCTAATAGTAGAATTATCTTCACACAACGGTAGAAGACTCTACATCCCTTCAAATCAAGCATGACGCTCCAACATATAACTAAGCTGCCCGAACAAGGGATGTAATCTACAGTTGTCTATAAAACACAAAATTAATATTATTATGTCCCTTCAAAATATGCCGACATGACAATTATTATATGAAACAATAGCAATAGTTGTGTTCGATTATGTTATATCCAAATGGATACAGGCCCATCAGCCTACTGAGCTGTGTCGGCAAACTGATGGAACGGATGATAAACACCAGACTGATGTGGCATCTGGAAGAAAAACGCATACTAATTCCACAGCAAGCAGGCTTTAGACAGCACAGATTCACTGAGGATCAGGTCATCCTCATAGCCCAGGAAATAGACATGCCTACCAGGAACAGAAACACACAGTAGCGGTTTGGGTGGACTTGGAAAAGGCATTTGACAAAGTCTGGAAAGAGGGACTTAGAGTCAAGCTAAGAAGAAGTGAAGTTTGTGGGAAAATGTACAAGTGGATCAACCACTACCTCAAAAACAGAACGGCCAGAGTTCAAGTACAAGGGCAGTTGAGCAAAAAGGTGACACTTGTGCAGGGAGTACCACAAGGGGGAGTACTGTCACCCACACTCTTCCTGGTGTATATAAATGACATTACAGAGAATATACCAAGAAGAGTCCATAGCTCAATGTTTGCAGACGATCTGGCTATGTGGACCTCTGAAAAGAATCTCACCATAGCAAGAAATCGGATGCAGCAGGCCCTAACATCGCTGGAAGAGTGGGCGAACTCATGGCTGGTCAAAATAAACGAGGAAAAAACGAGATGTACAATATTCTCGCTATCAATCAATCCCCAAAACACCAAATTAAGTCTAAACGGCAAATACCTGCAGCCAAACGACAACCCAAACTACCTGGGAGACACATTTGATCGGCGCATGACAGGGAAAAGTCAGATCGAAAGAAACCGAACGAGAGCCAGAGAAAGAATGGCAATCATGAGGAAACTTGCTGGCACAAGCTGGGGAGCAGACGAAGGAATACTAAAGAAACTGTACACTGGAAGAGTGAGACCAGTTCTCGAGTATGGCATTGCGGTATGGACAACAGCAGCAAAGGCGAACTTTGATAAAATTAGCAAACTCCAAAACCAAGCCATGAGAGTTATAACAGGAGGCATGAAGTCAACGCCAATTGTAGAACTTGAAAAGATTACAAAACTGCAATCCATGGCCGACAGAAGAGACTGCAGAGCCCAGCTGCAATCAGAGAAACTCAGAAGACTGACTGACCATTCAATGCACCAGAGACTAAACAATTTCGGAAATGGGAAACTAAAGCGAAGAAACGTTGCAGAAATAGCGAAAGCAAAGATGCACGAAAACCCCATGAACGCACAAACACCAAAGCCCATCCCTACTGTACGAAAACCTACCTGGAGGCAGCATACATTTCCAGAGGTGGTAGAAAATATACCAGGTATTGGAAACAAAAACTGCCAGTCTGAAAAAGAAAGAAGAAATACTACCCTGAGTTACAAAACGGAAAACTATCCAAGCATGGACCCATGCATACACCGACGGTTCCATAACAAATACAACACAGAACGGAGGGGCAGGAGCATTTCTGACCTAAAAAATAAAAATCACACTGTCATTCGCTACTGGAAAATACACAAGCAATTTCAGAGCGTAGGCAGAGGCACTGAGGGCGGCAGTGGAAGAAATGGTGACAGGTAAAAGGAATGAAAGCCACATAGTCCTGCTTACAGATGCTCTGGCCGTAGTCACAGCACTAAAAAGCCAGAAAAATACTAAACTTAATGATTTAAGAGCAGTACTCTGTCAACTATGCCAGCAGTCCGCACCAAAAAGGGTAGTGGTGCAGTGGGTTCCATCTCACTGCAACATCCAAGGCAACGAGGAGGCAGACAGACTGGCAAAAGAAGGTGCAAAACTACTACAACCAGATACTAGTATGACATACGAAGAGTCAAAACGGCTTATTAGAGCTAGATACATGACCAAATGGGAAACCGAACGTACTGGCTACACCAAAAACGATGCCTATTACCAGTTGAACAGAAGAGATCAGGTCGTGGTCTTCAGACTTCGCACTGGCCACAATAGACTGAGGTACCACTTATTCAACAAATTGAAGATAAGTGGCACCGACGAATGCCCGTGTGGTACCGGGAAAATGACCGCTGAACATTTGCTGCAAAACTGCCCGACATACGAGGATCAGAGAGAGCAGATGTGGCCATCACCATTGGCAACACTAGACAAGCTCTATGGCAGTGTCGACAGCCTCAGGATGACCGCTGCCTTTTTCGAAAAAATAATGGTTACTGTCTGATTACATACGATGAAGAAGAAGTTCCATTATGTTAGACGCCCAGTCTCCATCGTGTGAACACTAATCATCCACGTAGATATCTTGTGTTGTATTATCCTACTCAGCCATCTAAAGCGTCTCTTGTGCTAGATTCAATCTAATTAAAGATTGTTTGCTATCTGGATTGAATGTTTAACAATCATGATACCATTATCATTGACGGATGACAAAAGTCAGCCGGCGACAGCTGAGGTTTGAAGATGTGTGTAAGACACTGGGCATAGGTCCGACATTATGGAGACACGAAGCTACAGACCGATCCAAGTGGAGATGTACTCCAATGAGCCACCACATGTTGGCTGAAAAGACGATTTAGAAAGACTGAGAAGTAAAACAGCAACGCCTCAAGGAGAAAGAACACAGAAAACTAAGTAGAAAATTACAACTCCAAGTTCGTATTATCCTATAGTCAGCCTTGGCTGAAGGAGCCAACTACTAGACCCACGCACAACCCACAGATTTCAGACCACTATCTATATTTTCCACTAGGGCCATAAGCAGCCCATTTGATGACTTCCGTCGCAAGGATTGAGAGCAAAACGCTATAACGGCTCTCAGCTAGCTACCTAAGAACTGAAGACACTGTCGCAAATCCCTCTTTATACTGCAGGCAAAACAATGCCACTCGACAGCCATAGTAGCTGAGGCACCTATTTCAATCGTGCTCCAATCAATACCAGCACTAGGTCTGTAGTCTACTGTTTCTAGCTCCAATCAGTACCAGCACTAGGTCTGTTGTCTACTGTTTCTAGCTCCAATCAGTACCAGCACTAGGTCTGTTGTCTACTGTTTCTAGCTCCAATCAGTACCAGCACTAGGTCTGTTGTCTACTGTTTCTAGCTCCAATCAATACCAGCACTAGGTCTGTTGTCTACTGTTTCTAGCTCCAATCAGTACCAGCACTAGGTCTGTTGTCTACTGTTTCTAGCTCCAATCAGTACCAGCACTAGGTCTGTAGCCTACTGTTTCTAGCTCCAATCAATACCAGCACTAGGTCTGTAGTCTACTGTTTCTAGCTCCAATCAATACCAGCACTAGGTCTGTAGTCTACTGTTTCTAGCTCCAATCAATACCAGCACTAGGTCTGTAGTCTACTGTTTCTAGCTCCAATCAATACTAGCACTAGGTCTGTTGTCTACTGTTTCTAGCTCCAATCAATACTAGCACTAGGTCTGTTGTCTACTGTTTCTAGCTCCAATCAATACCAGCACTAGGTCTGTTGTCTACTGTATCTAGCTCCAATCAATACTAGCACTAGGTCTGTAGTCTACTGTTTCTAGCTCCAATCAATACTAGCACTAGGTCTGTAGTCTACTGTTTCTAGCTCCAATCAATACCAGCACTAGGTCTGTAGTCTACTGTTTCTAGCTCCAATCAATACCAGCACTAGGTCTGCGAGCTATAGTTTCTAGCTACTAGGGATACCAGAACTAGGTCTGTCAGTCATAGTTTCTAGCTACTAGCAATACCAGCACTAAGTCTCCGGGCCATAGTTTCTAGCTCCTAGGAATATCAGCACTAGGTCTGCCAGCCATATTTTAGCTTCTAACAATACCAGCACTAGGTCTACCAGTCATAGTTTTTAGCTCCTAGTAATATCAGCACTAGGTCTGCCAGCCATATTTTAGCTTCTAGCAATATCAGCACTAGGTCTTAGAGTCATAGTTTCTAGCCCCTAGCAATACCAGCAGTAGGTCTGCGACCCATAGTTTTTAGCTCCTAGCAAAACCAGCACTAGGTCTTTGCTCGTTAGTTTCATAACCAGTTATCGCCATTATCTTCCTATCCATCTACCAACATTTGCTACACACCTATAGAATTGTTTTTTGTGAAGAAAAGTGACAGACACGCCAGATTCTCGGAGTAATGTGACGAGTTCAATCTTTGTGAACGACGCAATCCTAGTCTAGTAAAATGAAGTCTCTAACACTTTGTCCGTGACAGCAGTGCCTGTTATGGCAACACCTGTGCACCTACCTCTAATATCCCCTACATAGGTTCATTTTACTTTGGTAAATGGGTTCCTGCGAGGATAGAGGAATTGCAATAGAATGATCAGTTGAATAATATAGAGCTGTTACAAGAAAAATGCAGATAAAGGGGAACGCGAGGCAAAGAGAACACGCTGCGTTGGATAGGGCACACGTTAAGGAAATGGGGTTTCCTTTGCATATAGTCCATCTCATTATACCAAGATCAACAAGCCGCTGTCCGAGTATCTGGGCAAACATCAGATTGGTTTGCAGTACAAAAGGGAGTCCGACAGGGATGTATCCTCTCACCTTATCTGTACAACATATATGCGGAATGTATAATGAGAAATGTTAGAGAAGACGAGAACATTGAAAATTTCGACCCATTTACGATTTGGGGGTACGAGATTCCAGGGTTACGATATGCAGATGACACAGTGATACAATCAAGAAGTGCAGAAGGCCTAGAGCAGCTACTTTCAGCCGTTAATGGACATAGTAAAGATAAAAACCTGTTCATAAACATAAATAGAACAAAGATAATGATCACCGACAAAACACAATGTCAGCATACATTTACAGTGGGTGGTGACGAAATAGATCAGGTCACACATTTTGATTATCTGGGCTCCAGAATTGACAAAAATGGCGACTGCTCGGAAGAAATCAGAAGAAGCTATGGCAATACAGAGACTGAACAGCCTGAAGAAATTATGGCAGAGCACTAACAAAATGTTGAGAGCCTATGTTTTTCCTGTGGCAGCTTATGGCTGCGAATCATGGACGATTACTAAAACTTCTAGACAAAGAATCGAATCCTTCGAGTCCAAATGTTACAGAAAGATCATCAGAATACCTTAGACAGAGAAAAAGACAAATGTAGACATTCGGCAAGAGTTGAGCATAGAAGCGAACTGGTTTATCAATTCCATTATGGCAAGAAAATGTAAATACTTTGCTCACATCACAACGGTCTTGAGAGAACAGTGATGGAAGGTATGGTGCCAGGCAAAAGAGGCAGGGGTAGACCAAAAAAACGATGGCACCAAGATATCCTGGAATGCCTGGGTATGACTGGCGGAGGCTGAAGTTTTGGCAAAAGAACGAGTTTCTTTCAAACAGACTATGATGGGAGTTACGTTCTACAAAAGACATGCTACATGATGATGAGTTTGCCTAATCCCGATTGGTGACTCAGTCATGATCCAACTAAATCCATGAATGTTTGATGACTATGTATATGGCTATATCTTGTACATTCCGAAGTTCGGACTGAGAGTCAAACACAATGTCTACTTTGATCGATGAGATCACAGATAATCACATGAGAACTGAAGTAGATGCGTGAATGTATGTTCTTTGTCGCCATCAGACATTCACACCAACGAATCTAGGCCAGGTGGCTGTCAGCTCAACATTCCCGACAATGCCGTACACTTTGTCATGCAGTGTTGCAGATTACGCGCGCGTTCCTCCACTTTCATCAGTGAATATTAGACAGGTCTGCAACGCGTCGTTCGCTGTCACGTGAACAGTGTTACGGTTACATAGATCTGTCAAGCACATCAAACATTTTCCTTAAAGATGTAACCTCGATCTATTGTCCAGTGCGAAAACGAAAAATGCATACTTGAACTTTCTGAGAGCTGACTATAGGCGCCAACCTACAAATGACATATTGACGTGTATTCAATGTTGAACTAATCTTCATTTCTCATGGAACAAGGGACTGCAGCAGATTCTCTCCAATGGTTCATTTTCTATGTCGTCAACTTCCGCCCGCGAAATCCCAACTAAACTGACTTCCTCTTCCATCGTTCGTCCACTAGGTGGTTCTTGATCTCCACATTTCAATCTTGTTTGTGAAATAAAATCCAGTTAATAACTGATTATACTGTCCAGCTTCTTTCTGAGAGCGTGTTCTATCCATCTCTGCGTTTTCTTCCCACATTTGCACCTGTACTGCCAGTTGTCGTGTTCATTCTTAGAAATTTGCTTTTGCCATTATCCCTCTGTCCAGTAGCATGTTGATCTACGAACAACGATAGATTGGATGTGCATAGTTCTTAGATACAGGGAATGTAAAAGAAACTGGTTGTATGCAGACTCTGCAGAGTCTTCTAAATCAGTATGAAGAAGTTAAGTTAAAAATAATGTTGACAATTATTTTGAATTATCAACTTTTCCAAATATGACTTTACTGTTAAGCCCATCTCTAATACAGGGGGTTGCTGTCATGTAATTCTCTCTCACACACAAGGTTGCTGTCATGTACTCCTCTTAAATCACTAGGTTGCTGTCATGTAATTCTCTCTCACACACAAGGTTGCTGTCATATACTCCTCTTAAATCACTAGGTTGCTGTCATGTACTCCTCTCTCACACACAAGGTTGCTGTCATATACTCCTCTTAAATCACTAGGTTGCTGTCATGTACTCCTCTCTCACACACAAGGTTGCTGTCATATACTCCTCTTAAATCACAAGGTTGCTGTCATATACTCCTCTTAAATCACTAGGTTGCTGTCATATACTCCTCTTAAATCACAAGGTTGCTGTCATATACTCCTCTTAAATCACTAGGTTGCTGTCATGTACTCCTCTCTCACACACAAGGTTGCTGTCATATACTCCTCTTAAATCACTAGGTTGCTGTCATATACTCCTCTTAAATCACTAGGTTGCTGTCATGTACTCCTCTCTCACACACAAGGTTGCTGTCATATACTCCTCTTAAATCACTAGGTTGCTGTCATATACTCCTCTTAAATCACTAGGTTGCTGTCATGTACTCCTCTCTCACACACAAGGTTGCTGTCATATACTCCTCTTAAATCACTAGGTTGCTGTCATGTACTCCTCTCTCACACACAAGGTTGCTGTCATATACTCCTCTTAAATCACTAGGTTGCTGTCATATACTCCTCTTAAATCACTAGGTTGCTGTCATGTACTCCTCTTAAATCACAAGGTTGCTGTCATATACTCCTCTTAAATCACTAGGTTGCTGTCATATACTCCTCTTAAATCACTAGGTTGCTGTCATATACTCCTCTTAAATCACTAGGTTGCTGTCATATACTCCTCTTAAATCACAAGGTTGCTGTCATATACTCCTCTTAAATCACTAGGTTGCTGTCATGTACTCCTCTCTCACACACAAGGTTGCTGTCATATACTCCTCTTAAATCACAAGGTTGCTGTCATATACTCCTCTTAAATCACAAGGTTGCTGTCATATACTCCTCTTAAATCACAAGGTTGCTGTCATATACTCCTCTTAAATCACTAGGTTGCTGTCATGTACTCCTCTCTCACACACAAGGTTGCTGTCATATACTCCTCTTAAATCACAAGGTTGCTGTCATATACTCCTCTTAAATCACAAGGTTGCTGTCATATACTCCTCTTAAATCACTAGGTTGCTGTCATATACTCCTCTTAAATCACTAGGTTGCTGTCATATACTCCTCTTAAATCACTAGGTTGCTGTCATGTACTCCTCTCTCACACACTAGGTTGCTGTCATGTACTCCTCTTAAATCACTAGGTTGCTGTCATGTACGCCTCTCTCACACACTAGGTTGCTGTCATGTACGCCTCTCTCACACACTAGGTTGCTGTCATGTACGCCTCTCTCACACACTAGGTTGCTGTCATGTACTCCTCTCTCACACACTAGGTTGCTGTCATGTACGCCTCTCTCACACACTAGGTTGCTGTCATGTACTCCTCTCTCACACACAAGGTTGCTGTCATGTACTCCTCTCTCACACACAAGGTTGCTGTCATGTACTCCTCTCTCACACACAAGGTTGCTGTCATGTACTCCTCTCTCACACACAAGGTTGCTGTCATGTACTCCTCTCTCACACACAAGGTTGCTGTCATGTACTCCTCTCTCACACACTAGGTTGCTGCCATGTACTCCTCTCTCACACACTAGGTTGCTGTCATGTACTCCTCTCTCACACACTAGGTTGCTGTCATGTACTCCTCTCTCTCTCCCTCTCTCTCTCTCTCTCTCTCTCTCTCTCTCTGCTTTTCAGCAACCTCTAGCAAGTAAGCCACATTGCAAATTCTCACAACTAGGCACACATCCAGCGTGTATACAACAGTATGATCCTCATGGGTACTGATTTTTATCATCTGGGGAAACGTACCTCTAGGTAAAACAGATAATAATGAATGTTAATGATATCAAATATAAAGATGAATCTATGTGCTACGTGGCCAGACGACGGGTTGAGGTGTCTCTGCTAGAGTAAGAGGCAGGGTCATTGCTGTAGCGGTGCATTCATAACTGTAACCTATAGTATTAGAATAGAGATCAAGACAGTGACTTCCTTTCTGAGGTATCTATCTGGGACTTATTTAATAGGTACCAGTATTGGCTGACTCTCAATCCTTTCCTCGGAAGGTCCAAAATGGCTGGCTATTGTATATCGGGGAGCAGATGCCTTCAAACTTCAGAGTCTTAAGTGATCCAAATAAGTCCTGGTTACGCTGAAGTTTGCAGGAATGAAAGAACTGAGATCCTGGTCTCGGAGTCATCTGCATTGGAGGGACATTGACGCTGGCTAGAGCTGTAAGCTGAAAATATTGTAAGTGATGAATCATTCATTCATTGAACGGACTGAGCATCCATGTGTCTGCCTGGAGTGCAATACCATCGATTCTTAACAGAGCACAACAGGACATAACCCATGTTTACCGTGGAGTTCTCCTGGACTAAGACAGTAGATCCATACACATCCATGTAGGTAACAATCAATTAATCAATCAATCAATCAATCAAAGCCTGTTGTTCCTCTAGGTTGATAGGTCATTGGCCACAACCCGCCAGCATGCATGGCCCTTGGCTATTCTTTCTGTCTATCTCCTGGTGTAATAATTTAATCTTAGTTACATCTTACATTATATTCTCCATGCATTTGTGGGTTACCCCTCTCTCTTTCTCTCTCTCTCTTTCTCTCTCTCTCTCTCTCTCTCTCTCTCTCTCTCTCTCTCTCTCTCTCTCTCTCTTCACTTGAAGATTGCATTTAAGATCCTTTCTGGTTATGTTGGATCGAACATTCTTTAGCGTATGTTCTGTCCAGTCCCATTTTCTTCGATTAATTTCTTGTTCCAATGGCTGTTATCTTAACGTCTTTATACTGGTTTAGAAGACTCTGCAGAGTCTGTATACAACCAGTTTCGTTAACATTACCTAGCTCTAAAAGCTATGCTCATCCAATATATTCTAAATGCATTAATTGTCCCTGCCTCCACTACTTCATGTGGCAATGCATTCCAAGCATTCGCCACTCTCTGACTAAAAAATATTACCTTATAACTAATCTGGACCTTTTTTTAATTTTATTTCGTGTAGGTGGTTGTGCTGCCCAAATAGGTAAAGGCATCCACTTATTCAAACTGCTATTCCCCCAGCATGAATGATTCTTTGCTAATAGTGTTGAGTTTAAGGAACTTTGATTTCTTCATGCTGATATTCAATCCCAATTTGGCTGATTGTTCTTTCACCCTATGATGTTTCTCTTGCATTTCGCTGTGACGGTGTGACAAAAGTACCAGATCATCTGAGTAGTCCAGGTCCTCTAATTGTGACAAACGTGTCCACTGAATACCAGTTCTTTTCCCCTCAATCGATGTTTTAATTTTCCAAATCTATAGCCAAACAAAACAAAAAAAAACAAATAGGAACGGTGAGTGCAGTCATCCTTGTCTCACCCCTGTTATCACACCGATGATCTCAGGCATCCTTGTCTCGCCCCTGTTATCACTTCGATGATCTCAGGCATCCTTGTCTCGCCCCTGTTATCACATCGATGATCTCAGGCATCCTTGTCTTACCCCTGTTATCACACCGATGATCTCAGACATCCTTGTCTCACCCCTATTATCACTTCGATGATCTCAAGCATCCTTGTCTCACCCCTGTTATCACTTCGATGATCTCAGTCATCCTTGTCTCACCCCTGTTATCACATCGATGATCTCAGGCATCCTTGTCTCGCCCCTGTTATCACATCGATGATCTCAGGCATCCTTGTCTCGCCCCTGTTATCACACCGATGATCTCAGGCATCCTTGTCTCACCCCTGTTATCACATCAATGATGTCAGTCAGTGCTCCTTCAAGAACCACTCTGCTGATTGTATTTTCGTAGATATTCTGTATGAGTGTTATGTGCTTTTTTGGTATCCCATAGTGTCTCAATAGTCGCCAAAAAATACTTAGATCCCCATTATCAAACGCCTTTTCAGATGCTATACAATTTGCGTGTAGGTATGATTTCCATTCAATACTTTGTTCTACTGTGATGCGAAGCGTAGCTACATGATCTGTGCATGATCTTCCCTGACGAAAACCTGCCTGTTTCTCTCTCAGCTGTTTGTCCGCTTTTAAGCTGTCCAGTATCATTCTGCTTAATATTTTTCTTGGCACTGACAGCAATAATTATAATTTCTTCCATCTGCTGGGTCTCCCTTCTTTGATAATTTGAACAGATATTCTTCTTTCTACTCTGTTGGCACTCTCTCCTCTTCCCATATCTTCTGGAATAATCCTTGCAATGTATCAGTGGCCTTATCTACATCTGCCATTATAGTTTCAGCTGCTATTCTCTCTGATTCTGCCACTTTCCATTTCTGGAGTTTAGATATGGCCCTTAATTGGGTCTTGGAGTTCAAGTTCATGGTCTCCTCTACTGGTAGGACGTTTGATGTTGCTTGTGGAGGAGGCCTGTTTAACCTTTCTTTAACAAATTCAACTCATAGTTTCTGTTGTTCCTCCGATGATGTAAATATCTTGTCTTCCCTAACTTTGATTGGTTTGTCTGTCTGCATATATCTATTTGTCCGTTTTCTTTGATAGTGAGTAGAGATCTCTAATATTTTCTATCTCGGCTGTCTTTTCTGCTTTCTGTGCCAACTTGTCACTGTATTTCCTTTTATTTGTTATTATACTTGCCTTTACCTCTTTGTCTGTTACAGTGTAATTTCCCTGTGCTTCTGCTTTGGTGATTCGAGTTATGTAGAATTTCTTTAATTTTGTGTTCGCCTTATTTATATATTCTCCAAGGCGGTGTGCGTTGCACTGTTTTTATTTTACGCCTCTCGACCCAGAGCACCCGACTTCGGCATGCTCTATGTAAGGGTCTGCTTCCTCCTGCATTTTGTTAGGGTTTGCTCCCGTTGGGTAATGGCCGGTGCTGTGATTGGGGAGCGAAAAAATTACCATCGAGTTGTGAACCGTGTCACTTAACCACTAGGTCACGCCGTCCCCAGTTCCGCAGTATAAAAATCCTTTTTTTCTGTTTCATATTTTTTGTATTGTCTCTGTTGTAATCCATTCCTTGTGTTGGGTTTTCTTGAATCCTATATCTTCTTCGCAAGTCCTATCCTACATCTCTTTATCCTGTTCCCACATGTAATGAATGTCCACCACATCGTTCTCCTTCAGCTCTTGTAACACTTGCTAACTGTTATTCAGTTTGATGCTATCTTCTGTCTTCCTTTCCTGCTCTTACAAAAGGTGTATATTCTATCTGGTTCTCCTTTCGTCCTGAGTTTATTTGCAAGATCCCCGACAACAGGTGGTGGTCTGAGGTAACGTCTGCACTTCGCTTTACTCTTGCATCTCGTAGTGTATTTCAGAACGCTTGAGTGACTCGTATGTGGTTAACCCTGTTTTCCGTCACTTGATCTCCTCGCGTGGAACCATCCTCCATCCAATTATCATGTCGTGTACATATCTCTGCAAACATTTCTTCATTTTCGTTCATTTGTCCAATTCATTCTCTTACCACAATCTGTTCGGAACTCAGTTTGACTGCTCGCACGTTAGTGTGGAGTCTCCGATTAATATTAAGAGATCTTCCAGATCGCTGTAATCATTTGCCTTTTATCATCTTCGACCTTAGTTGGACGATAACATTGCTGATGTTGATGTTAATGTTGTTGTTTCCGGTTCTAAAGTTTGCGCTCATGATTTTATTGGTAATAGCTTCCCACTGTATTTGCGTCCTCTGTGCATGTCTAGAAAACACCAGTGCCACTCCCTTTGTGTGTTGGGCATCAATTCCCTTGTTTTTCCAGTTGTTCATCCCATCTTGATTGTGTCCATCTTGTCTCGCACATTTCCTAGCACTGTCAGGTTGTAGTTTCTCATCTCTTTAGCTATCTGTACTGGTTTGTCTGCCTGTTACAATGTTTGAACATTCCACGTCGCTGTACTGTTTTGCTTGCCTGTTACAATGTTTGAACATTCCACGTCGCTGTACTGTTTTGCTTGCCTGTTACAATGTTTGAACATTCCACGTCGCTGTACTGGTTTGTCTGCCTGTTTCAATGTTTTAACATTCCACGTCGCTGTACTGTTTTGTCTGCCTGTTACAATGTTTGAACATTCCACATCGCTGTACTGTTTTGTCTGCTTGTTACAATGTTTTAACATTCTAAGTCGCTGTACTGGTTTGTCTGCCTATTACAATGTTTTAACATTCTACGTCGCTGTACTGGTTTGTCTGCCTATTACAATGTTTTAACATTCCACGACGCTGTACTGGTTTTCATCTTGGTATTCAGAAGAGTAGTCAGTTGTGGAGATTCCTTGCGGTGAGGTGTTTGTGTTTAGTCTATTCCCATCCCCCATGACCTATCCATCTTGCCCCTCCCAATGGCTTAGCTATTCGGATTAGTGTGACATGCAAGCTTCCTCGCCCTTTCAAGATAATGGACTCGACGGAGCTGTTGGTAATAGGCGGACCATTTTCTCTGTTAATTATACACACGTGGTCAAAGCACGCAAATAAATGAATGACTGCCGCCAAAACTCGCTAGCAATAATGGGCGATATGAAACACAGACGTTCAAGAAACATGTGTAACTCAGAACAGTAACACATGCTAATCAACGTTGAAGGTTCTTATCAGGGACCGTACAAGCAACAACAAGACATACTATAAACAGTGAGTTGATATACACGACAAATAGTACAATATACGCTAGCAGGCTCTGGAGGGATATCAATGATAACTTTCACCTCACAAACGATTGTACATGTTGTAATGAAGATATTGCGCCGAATGGTCTGTCAGGATCTTTGTGTATGACAAGGATAATAATAGTACCACTGCCTCACAGATAGTATGGCATATGAGGCGACTAACTATATGACATGGCATAACACCAGCCATGGTTAGGTGGTTTATTTAGAGCAGCATATATGGCGCATTACAGGCTGCGGGTTTACTTTGCTCTAGTGTTTCAGTCTATTTAGATGGACTCGCACATTGGTTAACCACCCTCTGTAAGCGCTTGTCCCAACACAGCGGAGTATTTAGCTGCTCGAACCTAGCTCGCCAAGCAGGAATGCCTTCTCCCGGCTACATCCAGCTCATACCAGAGCTATGACCTGCACAGGGGCATCTGCCCTGGAGAAGTAAATTTCGATTAAGACTAAGAATGAAATAAAATAGTACAAATCACAAACGATTCTACATATTGTAATGAAGAGACATGATAACTCACGTCACAAACGATTTTACATGTAATAATATTATAATAGACCATTCTCGAATTTTATCTAAATCCGACCTCAATATATCCACTTCCGCTTTAGATGAGACACTACTGCATAGTTTTGTGTCATCAGCACATTTTGCAATCATGGATCACATATCAATGTCCAAATCATTTATATATATCAAGAACAAAATTGGTCCCAAAACCGAGCCCTGTGGCACACCACTTTTCACTTCACACCACTCAGAGTACTCCTTATTTATGCCTACCCTCTGCCTTCTTCCCACTAACCAATTTTCAATCCATTTGGCAACTTCCCCTCCTATTCCATGCGATTTTAACTTTCGAAATAATCTTTGGTGAGGTACTCTATCAAAGGCCTTTGCAAAATCTAGATAAATAACGTCCACTGGCTCCCCTTATCTATCATTTTGGTAACCTCCTCCATGAATTCCAATATATTTGTTAAGCATGATCTCCCTGTAGTAAACCAATGCGGACTATTTCTTATTACATTAAATTTGTTTAAATACATTACAATGTTTTCTTTGATTATTGACTCTAACAATTTACAGACAATGCTCGTTAAACTCACCGGTCTATAATTCGCTGGATCTGATTTTTTGCCCTTTTTTGAATAAGGGGATCACACCTGCATCTTTCCAATCACGTGGAACAATCCCTTTTGTAAGTGATTGAGAACATAATATAGCCAATGGTTTTGCTAGTTGGTCTCTAATTTCAAACAGCAATTTTGGATGAATAGCATCTTGACCTGGACGTTTGTCAACTTTCAACCCCTCCAATTTAAAAAAAAATATTTCCTCTGTAATACAGATTGATCTTAATCCCACTGTATCCATGTCTCTTTGTAAAATATATATAGGCTCTGGGATCTTGGATCAGTCTTCTTTTGTGTAGACTGTGCTAAAGTACTGATTGAGTAGATTAGCTGCCTCCCTATTCTCACTTATTATTTTGCATGTAATGTCTATGAGAGGGCCTACTTTGTCTTTCGTTCTTTGTTTATTTCTAACATAAGAGAAGAAGCTTTTACTATCAGTCTTGATTCTCCGAGCAAGTTTTTTTTCGAAGTCTATTTTTGCTGTTTTATTCGCTTTCTGAGATATGTTCTGCTTGTCCAAATATTTTAAATATGTTTCTTTTGATTTTCCTGCCACTATATATTTTTCTCATGCTTTATTTTTAGCTCTTCTACATTTAACTACAAAAATAGTTATCCACTTTTTACGCTTGGGGTTTACCTCCCTGCATGGAACACATTCCTCTTTTAGCGTTTCTAGAACTGTTTTAAAACTCTCCCACTCCTGTTCAACATCTGTTCCTCCGACAATATCTTTCCAGATTATGTGGTTCGCTGACTCTTTCATCCTCTTAACATCTGTCTTAGCTTGGACTGACTCATTTCATCACCAACACTTGGACTGAATCACTTCATCTCCAACAGATGGACTGAATCACGTCATCACCAACACATGGACTGAATCACGTCATTACGAACTCATGGACTGAATCACATCACAACCAACACTTGCACTTAATCACGTCATCACCAAAACTTTACAGAATCATTTCATCACCAACACTTTAACTGAATCATTTTATCACCAACACTTGAACTGAAACACGTCATCACCAACACTTGAACTGAATCATTTTACCACCAAACACAAGGACTGAATCACATCATCAACAACACATGGACTGCATCATGTCATCTCCAACATAGAGACTGAATCACATCATCACCAACACATGGACTGAATCACATCATCACCAACACATTTACTGCATCACGTCATCTCCAACACTTGAATAGAAACACATTATCACCAACACATGGACTGAATTACGTCATCACCAAACACATGGGCTGAATCACTGAAGGGAATTGATGAGCCAAGCTCTCTGACACTGAGACTGTGTATAATGGAGTCGTTCTCACTTCACCACCATTGTCTGTTATTTTGTCCTCGACAAGATAAAAGTCGTTTTCAGACCTATACCGATTTGCGGAAAATGTCGAAAATGAACAAGTCACAGCTTATCGTTGTTGAATAGGGAACAGAAACGCTAGGCCGGTTAGGCATCACATACTGACCAGCACGTCCAGTCAGGCACAATACTGACCAAGACCACTATCTCTCTTCCATATAGCGTTTCATGGAAACAGGCTGTTTTCAAAGCAGTCTGGTTGACGAGACATGGATCGCCATGATCCCCGTAGTAGTAAGCGTCAGGCAGACGCACAACTATTTAGAGGATGGCGGTCCACGGTCATCAGCACGCTTGAGATGTGGGGAAACCTACTTCGAACCGCCACTTAACGTCTTTTACAGGCGCACAAAAGAGAGAACTTACTCATTAATGGCATCAAACAATAACACCATTTATCAACTTCTGTTTCAAGTTTTGTTTGTGTGCACTATATCCAGTCTTACAAACAATGTCCTCGTTCCCACGCTTGTTTCGTCTTCCCCACATTGAAGTGGTTGTTCCCGTAATATCTGATTGGCTGCTTGCGTTCTCGCGTGTGACACGAACAATCACGTGATGGAATACCTACTAGCCTAGGCAAGAAAGCCCCGACTAGGAAATGAATGTGCATGCTGTCTGAAGAAGGTGTTCTGTGTGAGTCGTTGTTAGGAATTATTACGTTCAACCGTCATTGTAAGAAGTTCTACACGTTATGTTTGACTTTGTCTTTAACATGTGTAACTTGCAGTGTCTGTGTTAAAAAAAAAGATGTTAATTATCAAGCCATTATGACTATTTTACTACACTGCTTTCATTACTTTGCGATTTCTGTGCTTTTTATTCCTTTTCAACCAATTCTTCTTGAAGATTTTCCTTTTTGTATTCTTCCTATTTTTCAGTCTTTTCTATTTTTCGTTTGAGATTTTCTTTTATCATTATTGATATAAGTGCCTTTGCAATTCTCAGCTTATTCTTAAACTATTGCGTCTTTTTGGGTTATTTCTTTAAAACCATTTCTTTGTAGCCTTGTTTTGTTTTACTTGTTTCCAATTTCTGCCGTGAAATATTTGGTATCAATTTATGTGTTGTCTTGTTTCTTTATTTTTGGACGTATTTCTTGGTTGCCTTGTGTTTTGAAATACTTCCTTCATTGCTTACTTTTTAAAAAAAAAATCGATATCTCCGTACGTTTGTGTAAAAAAAAAACCACGTATTTTTCTTTGCCTAATTTTCTGTTCATATCGTTATAGCTTTTTGCAAGAAGAACTGTTATAGGTTGTTCACATACACGGGATAACAGAATAACACAAATTTATCGCTTTTGTACATGACACTCTTTTGTTCCAAACAAGCTGCACCTCAAAACAAAACATTTTATACATACAAATAAGTTGCACATATAAACCAAACATATTTGTTATATATTTTAAGTCCACGGTTGAAAAGGTAACATTTGTGATATCCAACAGTTATGGATAACATACATCAGTAGATGGAAACGTAAGTTTGACGGTTCTTTTTAATAAATGCAAATTAAATATATAAGGGATAGTATATTCGGCCAACCACTTTGGTATGAATAAAGACATTTGTGAAACAGTCACTCTGTGAGAAACAATCACTTTGTGAGAAATAATCACTTTGTTAGAAACAATCAATTTGTGAGAAATAATCATTTTGTGAGAAACAGTCACTTTGTGAGAAACAGTCACTTTGGGAGAAACAATTACTTTTTTGTGAGAAACAATCGCTTTGTATGAAACAATCACTTTGTGTGAAACAATAACTTTGTGTGAAACAATCACTTTATGTGAAACAATCGCTTTGTGTGAAACAATAACGTTGGGAGAAACAATGACGTTGAGAGAAACAATCACTTTGTGTGAAACAATAGCTTTGTGTGAAACAATCACTTTGTGTGAAACAATAACGTTGAGAGAAACTATAACTTTGTGTGAAACAATCACTTTGTGTGAAACAATCACTTTGTGTGAAACAATAACGTTGAGAGAAACAATAACGTTGAGAGAAACAATCACTTTGTGTGAAACAATCACTTTGTGTGAAACAATAACGTTGAGAGAAACAATAACTTTGTGTGAAACAATCACTTTGTGTGAAACAATAACTTTATGCGAAACAATAACGTTGAGAAAAACAATAACGTTGAGAGAAACAATCACTTTGTGTGAAACAATAATGTTGAGAGAAACAATCACTTTGTGTGAAACAATAACGTTGAGAGAAACAATCATTTTGTGTGAAACAATAACTATGTGTGAAACAATAACGTTGAGAGAAACAATCACTTTGTGGAAACAATAACGTTGAGAGAAACAAAAACATTGTGTGAAACAATCACTTTGTGTGAAACAATCACTTTATGTGAAACAATCACTTTGTGTGAAACAATAACGTTGAGAGAAACAATAAGTTTGTGTGAAAAATTCACTTTGTGTGAAACAATCATTTGTGTGAAACAATAACGTTGAGAGAAATAATAACTTTGTGTGAAACAATCACTTTGTGTGAAACAATAACGTTAAGAGAAACAATCACTTTGCGTGAAACAATAACGTTGAGAGAAACAATAACATTGTGTGAAACAATCACTTTGTGTGAAACAATAACGTTGAGAGAAACAATATTTTTGTGTGAAACAATCACTTTGTGTGAAACAATCACTTTGTGTGAAACGATAACGTTGAGAGAAATAATAACTTTGTGTGAAACAATCACTTTGTGTGAAACAATCACTTTGTGTGAAACAATCACTTTGTGTGAAACAATAACGTTGAGAGAAAAAATCACATTGTGTAAAACATTACCGTTGAGAGAAACAATAACTTTGCGTGAAACAATAACGTTGAGAGAAATAACAACGTTAAGAGAAACAATCACTTTGTGTGAAACAATCACTTTGTGTGAAACAATAACGTTGAGAAAAACAATAACTTTGTGTGAAACAATCACTTTGTGTGAAATAATAACGTTGAGAGAAACAATAACTTTGTGTGAAACAATAACGTTGAGAGAAACAACCACTTTGTGTGAAACAATACCTTTGTGTGAAACAATAACGTTGAGAGAAACAATCACTTTGTGTGAAACAATAACGTTGAGAGAAACAACCACTTTGTGTGAAACAATACCTTTGTGTGAAACAATAACGTTGAGAGAAACAATCACTTTGTGTGAAACAATAACTTTGAGAGAAACAATCACGTTGTGTGAAACAATAACGTTGAGAGAAACAATCACTTTGTGTGAAACAATAACGTTGAGAGAAACAATAACTTTGTGTGAAAGAATCACTTTGTATGAAACAATAACTTTGTGTGAAACAATTACGTTGTATGAAACAATAACGTTGGGAGTAACAATAACTTTGTGTGAAACAATCACTTTGTGTGAATCAGTCACTTTGTATGAAACAATAACGTTGATAGAAACAATCACTTTGTGTGAAACAATAACGTTGAGAGAAATAATAACATTGTGTGAAACAATCACTTTGTGTGAAACAATAACGTTGAGAGAAACAATCACTTTGTGTGAAACAATAACGTTTAGAGAAACAATCACTTTGTGTGAAACAATCACTTTGTGTGAAACAATAACGTTGTGAGATACAATCACTTTGTGTAAAACATTAACGTTTAGAGAAACAATAACTTTGCGTGAAACAATAACGTTGAGAGAAACAATAACTTTGTGTGAAACAATCACTTTGTGTGAAACAATAACGTTGAGAGAAACAATCACTTTGTGTGAAACAATAACGTTGAGAGAAACAATCACTTTGTGTGAAACAATAATGTTGAGAGAAACAATCACTTTGTGTGAAACAATAACGTTGAGAGAATCAATCACTTTGTGGGAAACAATAACGTTGAGAGAAACAATCATTTTGTGTGAAACAATAACTATGTGTGAAACAATAACGTTAAGAGAAACAATCACTTTGTGTGAAACAATCACTTTGTGTGAATCAGTCACTTTGAATGAAATAATAACGTTGATAGAAACAATCACTTTGTGTGAAACAATAACGTTGAGAGAAATAATAACATTGTGTGAAACAATCACTTTGTGTGAAACAATAACGTTGAGAGAAACAATCACTTTGTGTGAAACAATAACGTTTAGAGAAACAATCACTTTGTGTGAAACAATCACTTTGTGTGAAACAATAACGTTGTGAGATACAATCACTTTGTGTAAAACATTAACGTTTAGAGAAACAATAACTTTGCGTGAAACAATAACGTTGAGAGAAACAATAACTTTGTGTGAAACAATCACTTTGTGTGAAACAATAACGTTGAGAGAAACAATCACTTTGTGTGAAACAATAACGTTGAGAGAAACAATCACTTTGTGTGAAACAATAATGTTGAGAGAAACAATCACTTTGTGTGAAACAATAACGTTGAGAGAATCAATCACTTTGTGGGAAACAATAACGTTGAGAGAAACAATCATTTTGTGTGAAACAATAACTATGTGTGAAACAATAACGTTGAGAGAAACAAAAACATTGTGTGAAAGAATCACTTTGTGTGAAACAATCACTTTGTGGGAAACAATCACTTTGTGTGAAACAATAACGTTGAGAGAAACAATAACTTTGTGGGAAACAATCACTTTGTGTGAAACAATCACTTTGTGTGAAACAATAACGTTGAGAGAAACAATAACTTGGTTTGAAACAATCACTTTGTGTGAAACAATCACTTTGTGTGAAACAATAACGTTGAGAGAAACAATCACTTTTGTGTGAAACAATAACGTTGAGAGAAACAATAACTTTTTTAAACAATCACCTTATGTGAAACAATAATGTTGAGAGAAACAATAACTTTGTGTGAAACAATCACTTTGTGTGAAACAATAACTTTCTGCGAAACAATAACATTGAGAGAAACAATCACTTTGTGTGAAACAATCACTTTGTGTGAAACAATAACGTTAAGAGAAACAATCACTTTGTGTAAAACATTGACGTTTAGAAAAACAATAACTTTGCGTGAAACAATTACTTTTTGTGAAACAATAATGTTGAGAGAAACAATCACTTTGTGTGAAACAACAACGTTAAGAGAAACAATCACTTTGTGCGAAACAATAACGTTGAGAGAAACAATCACTTTGTGTGTAACAATCACTTTGTGTGAAACAATCACTTTGTGTGAAACAATAACGTTGAGAGAAACAATCACTTTGTATAAAACATTAACGTTGAGAGAAACAATAACTTTGCGTGAAACAATAACGTTGAGAGAAACAATAACTTTGTGTGAAACAATCACTTTGTGTGAAACAATAACGTTGAGAGAAACAATAACTTTGTGTGAAACAATCACTTTGTGTGAAACAATAACGTTGAGAGAAACAATCACTTTGTGTGAAACAATAACGTTGAGAGAAACAATCATTTTGTGTGAAATAATAACTATGTGGGAAACAATAACGTTGAGAGAAACAATCACTTTGTGTGAAACAATAACGTTGAGAGAAACAAAAACATTGTGTGAAAGAATCACTTTGTGTGAAACAATCACTTTGTGTGAAACAATCACTTTGTGTGAAACAATCACTTTGTGTGAAACAATCACTTTATGTGAAACAATCGCTTTGTGTGAAACAATAACGTTGGGAGAAACAATGACGTTGAGAGAAACAATCACTTTGTGTGAAACAATAGCTTTGTGTGAAACAATCACTTTGTGTGAAACAATAACGTTGAGAGAAACTATAACTTTGTGTGAAACAATCACTTTGTGTGAAACAATCACTTTGTGTGAAACAATAACGTTGAGAGAAACAATAACGTTGAGAGAAACAATCACTTTGTGTGAAACAATCACTTTGTGTGAAACAATAACGTTGAGAGAAACAATAACTTTGTGTGAAACAATCACTTTGTGTGAAACAATAACTTTATGCGAAACAATAACGTTGAGAAAAACAATAACGTTGAGAGAAACAATCACTTTGTGTGAAACAATAATGTTGAGAGAAACAATCACTTTGTGTGAAACAATAACGTTGAGAGAAACAATATTTTTGTGTGAAACAATCACTTTGTGTGAAACAATCACTTTGTGTGAAACGATAACGTTGAGAGAAATAATAACTTTGTGTGAAACAATCACTTTGTGTGAAACAATCACTTTGTGTGAAACAATCACTTTGTGTGAAACAATAACGTTGAGAGAAAAAATCACATTGTGTAAAACATTACCGTTGAGAGAAACAATCACTTTGTGTGAAACAATAACGTTGAGAGAAACAATAACTTTGTGTGAAAGAATCACTTTGTATGAAACAATAACTTTGTGTGAAACAATTACGTTGTATGAAACAATAACGTTGGGAGTAACAATAACTTTGTGTGAAACAATCACTTTGTGTGAATCAGTCACTTTGTATGAAACAATAACGTTGATAGAAACAATCACTTTGTGTGAAACAATAACGTTGAGAGAAATAATAACATTGTGTGAAACAATCACTTTGTGTGAAACAATAACGTTGAGAGAAACAATCACTTTGTGTGAAACAATAACGTTTAGAGTAACAATCACTTTGTGTGAAACAATCACTTTGTGTGAAACAATAACGTTGTGAGATACAATCACTTTGTGTAAAACATTAACGTTTAGAGAAACAATAACTTTGCGTGAAACAATAACGTTGAGAGAAACAATAACTTTGTGTGAAACAATCACTTTGTGTGAAACAATAACGTTGAGAGAAACAATCACTTTGTGTGAAACAATAACGTTGAGAGAAACAATCACTTTGTGTGAAACAATAATGTTGATAGAAACAATCACTTTTTGTGAAACAATAACGTTGAGAGAATCAATCACTTTGTGGGAAACAATAACGTTGAGAGAAACAATCATTTTGTGTGAAACAATAACTATGTGTGAAACAATAACGTTGAGAGAAACAATCACTTTGTGTGAAACAATCACTTTGTGTGAATCAGTCACTTTGTATGAAACAATAACGTTGATAGAAACAATCACTTTGTGTGAAACAATAACGTTGAGAGAAATAATAACATTGTGTGAAACAATCACTTTGTGTGAAACAATAACGTTGAGAGAAACAATCACTTTGTGTGAAACAATAACGTTTAGAGAAACAATCACTTTGTGTGAAACAATCACTTTGTGTGAAACAATAACGTTGTGAGATACAATCACTTTGTGTAAAACATTAACGTTTAGAGAAACAATAACTTTGCGTGAAACAATAACGTTGAGAGAAACAATAACTTTGTGTGAAACAATCACTTTGTGTGAAACAATAACGTTGAGAGAAACAATCACTTTGTGTGAAACAATAACGTTGAGAGAAACAATCACTTTGTGTGAAACAATAATGTTGAGAGAAACAATCACTTTGTGTGAAACAATAACGTTGAGAGAATCAATCACTTTGTGGGAAACAATAACGTTGAGAGAAACAATCATTTTGTGTGAAACAATAACTATGTGTGAAACAATAACGTTGAGAGAAACAAAAACATTGTGTGAAAGAATCACTTTGTGTGAAACAATCACTTTGTGGGAAACAATCACTTTGTGTGAAACAATAACGTTGAGAGAAACAATAACTTTGTGGGAAACAATCACTTTGTGTGAAACAATCACTTTGTGTGAAACAATAACGTTGAGAGAAACAATCACTTGGTTTGAAACAATCACTTTGTGTGAAACAATCACTTTGTGTGAAACAATAACGTTGAGAGAAACAATCACTTTTGTGTGAAACAATAACGTTGAGAGAAACAATAACTTTTTTAAACAATCACCTTATGTGAAACAATAATGTTGAGAGAAACAATAACTTTGTGTGAAACAATCACTTTGTGTGAAACAATAACTTTCTGCGAAACAATAACATTGAGAGAAACAATCACTTTGTGTGAAACAATCACTTTGTGTGAAACAATAACGTTAAGAGAAACAATCACTTTGTGTAAAACATTGACGTTTAGAGAAACAATAACTTTGCGTGAAACAATTACTTTTTGTGAAACAATAATGTTGAGAGAAACAATCACTTTGTGTGAAACAACAACGTTAAGAGAAACAATCACTTTGTGCGAAACAATAACGTTGAGAGAAACAATCACTTTGTGTGTAACAATCACTTTGTGTGAAACAATCACTTTGTGTGAAACAATAACGTTGAGAGAAACAATCACTTTGTATAAAACATTAACGTTGAGAGAAACAATAACTTTGCGTGAAACAATAACGTTGAGAGAAACAATAACTTTGTGTGAAACAATCACTTTGTGTGAAACAATAACGTTGAGAGAAACAATAACTTTGTGTGAAACAATCACTTTGTGTGAAACAATAACGTTGAGAGAAACAATCACTTTGTGTGAAACAATAACGTTGAGAGAAACAATCATTTTGTGTGAAATAATAACTATGTGGGAAACAATAACGTTGAGAGAAACAATCACTTTGTGTGAAACAATAACGTTGAGAGAAACAAAAACATTGTGTGAAAGAATCACTTTGTGTGAAACAATCACTTTGTGTGAAACAATCACTTTGTGTGAAACAATCACTTTGTGTGAAACAATAACGTTGAGAGAAACAATCACTTGGTTTGAAAAAATCAGTTTGTGTGAAACAATCACTTTGTGTGAAACAATAACGTTGAGAGAAACAATCACTTTTGTGTGAAACAATAACGTTGAGAGAAATAATAACTTTGTGTGAAACAATCACTTTGTGTGAAACAATAACGTTGAAAGAAACAATCACTTTGTGTGAAACAATAACGTTAAGAGAAACAATCACTTTGCGTGAAACAATAACGTTGAGAGAAACAATAACATTGTGTGAAACAATCACTTTGTGTGAAACAATAACGTTGAGAGAAACAATATTTTTGTGTAAAACAATCACTTTGTGTGAAACAATCACTTTGTGTGAAACGATAACGTTGAGAGAAATAATAACTTTGTGTGAAACAATCACTTTGTGTAAAACAATAACTTTATGCGAAACAATAACGTTGAGAAAAACAATAACGTTGAGAGAAACAATCACTTTGTGTGAAACAATAACGTTGAATGAAACAATAACGTTGGGAGTAACAATAACTTTGTGTAAAACAATCACTTTGTGTGAAACATTAACGTTGATAGAAACAATAACTTTGTGTGAAAGAATCACTTTGTATGAAACAATAACTTTGTGTGAAACAATTACGTTGTATGAAACAATAACGTTGGGAGTAATAATAACTTTGTGTGAAACAATCACTTTGTGTGAATCAGTCACTTTGTATGAAACAATAACGTTGATAGAAACAATCACTTTGTGTGAAACAATAACGTTGAGAGAAATAATAACATTGTGTGAAACAATCACTTTGTGTGAAACAATAACGTTGAGAGAAACAATCACTTTGTGTGAAACAATAACGCTGTGAGATACAATCACTTTGTGTAAAACATTAACGTTTAGAGAAACAATAACTTTGCGTGAAACAATAACGTTGAGAGAAACAATAACTTTGTGTGAAACAATCACTTTGTGTGAAACAATAACGTTGAGAGAAACAATCACTTTGTGTGAAACAATAACGTTGAGAGAAACAATCACTTTGTGTGAAACAATAATGTTGAGAGAAACAATCAATTTGTGTGAAACAATAACGTTGAGAGAATCAATCACTTTGTGTGAAACAATAACGTTGAGAGAAACAATCATTTTGTGTGAAACAATAACTATGTGTGAAACAATAACGTTGAGAGAAACAATCACTTTGTGTGAAACAATAACGTTGAGAGAAACAAAAACATTGTGTGAAAGAATCACTTTGTGTGAAACAATCACTTTGTGTGAAACAATCACTTTGTGTGAAACAATAACGTTGAGAGAAACAATAACTTTGTGGGAAACAATCACTTTGTGTGAAACAATCACTTTGTGTGAAACAATAACGTTGAGAGAAACAATCACTTGGTTTGAAACAATCACTTTGTGTGAAACAATCACTTTGTGTGAAACAATAACGTTGAGAGAAACAATCACTTTTGTGTGAAACAATAACGTTGAGAGAAACAATAACTTTTTTTAACAATCACCTTATGTGAAACAATAATGTTGAGAGAAACAATAACTTTGTGTGAAACAATCACTTTGTGTGAAACAATAACTTTGTGCGAAACAATAACGTTGAGAGAAACAATCACTTTGTGTGAAACAATCACTTTGTGTGAAACAATAACGTTAAGAGAAACAATCACTTTGTGTAAAACATTGACGTTTAGAGAAACAATAACTTTGCGTGAAACAATTACTTTTTGTGAAACAATAATGTTGAGAGAAACAATCACTTTGTGTGAAACAACAACGTTAAGAGAAACAATCACTTTGTGCGAAACAATAACGTTGAGAGAAACAATCACTTTGTGTGTAACAATCACTTTGTGTGAAACAATCACTTTGTGTTGAAACAATAACGTTGAGAGAAACAATCACTTTGTATAAAACATTAACGTTGAGAGAAACAATAACTTTGCGTGAAACAATAACGTTGAGAGAAACAATAACTTTGTGTGAAACAATCACTTTGTGTGAAACAATAACGTTGAGAGAAACAATAACTTTGTGTGAAACAATCACTTTGTGTGAAACAATAACGTTGAGAGAAACAATCACTTTGTGTGAAACAATAACGTTGAGAGAAACAATCATTTTGTGTGAAACAATAACTATGTGTGAAACAATAACGTTGAGAGAAACAATCACTTTGTGTGAAACAATAACGTTGAGAGAAACAAAAACATTGTGTGAAAGAATCACTTTGTGTGAAACAATCACTTTGTGTGAAACAATCACTTTGTGTGAAACAATAACGTTGAGAGAAACAATAACTTTGTGTGAAACAATCACTTTGTGTGAAACAATCACTTTGTGTGAAACAATAACGTTGAGAGAAACAATCACTTGGTTTGAAACAATCACTTTGTGTGAAACAATCACTTTGTGTGAAACAATAACGTTGAGAGAAACAATCACTTTTGTGTGAAACAATAACGTTGAGAGAAACAATAACTTTTTTAAACAATCACCTTATGTGAAACAATAATGTTGAGAGAAACAATAACTTTGTGTGAAACAATCACTTTGTGTGAAACAATAACTTTGTGCGAAACAATAACGTTGAGAGAAACAATCACTTTGTGTGAAACAATCACTTTGTGTGGATCAATCACTTTGTGTGAAACAATAACGTTAAGAGAAACAATCACTTTGTGTAAAACATTGACGTTGAGAGAAACAATAACTTTGCGTGAAACAATTACTTTTTGTGAAACAATAATGTTGTGAGAAACAATCACTTTATGTGAAACAACAACGTTAAGAGAAACAATCACTTTGTGCGAAACAATAACGTTGAGAGAAACAATAACTTTGCGTGAAACAATAACGTTGAGAGAAACAATAACTTTGTGTGAAACAATCACTTTGTGTGAAACAATAACGTTGAGAGAAACAATAACTTTGTGTGAAACAATCACTTTGTGTGAAACAATAACGTTAAGAGAAACAATCACTTTGTGTGAAACAATAACGTTGAGAGAAACAATCACTTTGTGTGAAACAATCACTTTGTGTGAAACAATCACTTTGCGTGAAACAATAACGTTGAGAGAAACAATAACTTTGTGTGAAACAATCACTTTGTGTGAAACAATAACGTTGAGAGAAACAATATTGTTGTGTGAAACAATCACTTTGTGTGAAACAATCACTTTGTGTGAAACGATAACGTTGAGAGAAATAATAACTTTGTGTGAAACAATCACTTTGTGTAAAACAATAACTTTATGCGAAATAATAACGTTGAAAAAAACAATAACGTTGAGAGAAACAATCACTTTGTGTGAAACAATAACGTTGTATGAAACAATAACGTTGGGAGTAACAATAACTTTGTGTAAAACAATCACTTTGTGTGAATCAGTCACTTTGTATGAAACAATAACGCTGAGAGAAACAATCACTTTGTGTGAAACAATAACGTTGAGAGAAACAATAACTTTGTGTGAAATAATCACTTTGTGTGAAACAATAACGTTGAGAGAAACAATAACTTTGTGTGAAAGAATCACTTGGTATCAAACAATAACTTTGTGTGAAACAATAACGTTGTATGAAACAATAACGTTGGGAGTAACAATAACTTTGTGTGAAACAATCACTTTGTGTGAATCAGTCACTTTGTATGAAACAATAACGTTGATAGAAACAATCACTTTGTGTGAAACAATAACGTTGAGAGAAATAATAACATTGTGTGAAACAATCACTTTGTGTGAAACAATAACGTTGAGAGAAACAATCACTTTGTGTGAAACAATAACGTTTAGAGAAACAATCACTTTGTGCGAAACAATAACGTTGAGAGAAACAATCACTTTGTGTGAAACAATCACTTTGTGTGAAACAATAACGTTGTGAGATACAATCACTTTGTGTAAAACATTAACGTTTAGAGAAACAATAACTTTGCGTGAAACAATAACGTTGAGAGAAACAATAACATTGTGTGAAACAATCACTTTGTGTGAAACAATAACGTTGAGAGAAACAATCACTTTGTGTGAAACAATAACGTTGAGAGAAACAATCACTTTGTGTGAAACAATAATGTTGAGAGAAACAAACACTTTGTGTGAAACAATAACGTTGAGAGAAACAATCACTTTGTGTGAAACAATAACGTTGAGAGAAACAACCACTTTGTGCTAAACAATACCTTTGTGTGAAACAATAACGTTGAGAGAAACAATCACTTTGTGTGAAACAATAATGTTGAGAGAAACAATCACTTTGTGTGAAACAATAACGTTGAGAGAAACAATAACTTTGTGTGAAACAATCACTTTGTGTGAAACAATAACGTTGAGAGAAACAATAACTTTGTGTGAAACAATCACTTTGTGTGAAACAATCACTTTGTGTGAAACAATAACGTTGAGAGAAACAATAACTTTTTTAAACAATCACCTTATGTGAAACAATAATGTTGAGAGAAACAATAACTTTGTGTGAAACAATCACTTTGTGTGAAACAATAACTTTATGCGAAACAATAACGTTGAGAGAAACAATCACTTCGTGTGAAACAATCACTTTGTGTGGATCAATCACTTTGTGTGAAACAATAACGTTAAGAGAAACAATCACTTTGTGTAAAACATTGACGTTGAGAGAAACAATAACTTTGCGTGAAACAATTACTTTTTGTGAAACAATAATGTTGAGAGAAACAATCACTTTGTGTGAAACAACAACGTTAAGAGAAACAATCACTTTGTGCGAAACAATAACGTTGAGAGAAACAATCACTTTGTGTGTAACAATCACTTTGTGTGAAACAATCACTTTGTGTGAAACAATAACGTTGAGAGAAACAATAACTTTTTTAAACAATCACCTTATGTGAAACAATAATGTTGAGAGAAACAATAACTTTGTGTGAAACAATCACTTTGTGTGAAACAATAACTTTGTGCGAAACAATAACGTTGAGAGAAACAATCACTTTGTGTGAAACAATCACTTTGTGTGGATCAATCACTTTGTGTGAAACAATAACGTTAAGAGAAACAATCACTTTGTGTAAAACATTGACGTTGAGAGAAACAATAACTTTGCGTGAAACAATTACTTTTTGTGAAACAATAATGTTGTGAGAAACAATCACTTTATGTGAAACAACAACGTTAAGAGAAACAATCACTTTGTGCGAAACAATAACGTTGAGAGAAACAATCACTTTGTGTGTAACAATCACTTTGTGTGAAACAATCACTTTGTGTGAAACAATAACGTTGAGAGAAACAATCACTTTGTATAAAACATTAACGTTGAGAGAAACAATAACTTTGCGTGAAACAATAACGTTGAGAGAAACAATAACTTTGTGTGAAACAATCACTTTGTGTGAAACAATAACGTTGAGAGAAACAATAACTTTGTGTGAAACAATCACTTTGTGTGAAACAATAACGTTAAGAGAAACAATCACTTTGTGTGAAACAATAACGTTGAGAGAAACAATCACTTTGTGTGAAACAATCACTTTGTGTGAAACAATCACTTTGCGTGAAACAATAACGTTGAGAGAAACAATAACTTTGTGTGAAACAATCACTTTGTGTGAAACAATAACGTTGAGAGAAACAATATTGTTGTGTGAAACAATCACTTTGTGTGAAACAATCACTTTGTGTGAAACGATAACGTTGAGAGAAATAATAACTTTGTGTGAAACAATCACTTTGTGTAAAACAATAACTTTATGCGAAATAATAACGTTGAGAAAAACAATAACGTTGAGAGAAACAATCACTTTGTGTGAAACAATAACGTTGTATGAAACAATAACGTTGGGAGTAACAATAACTTTGTGTAAAACAATCACTTTGTGTGAATCAGTCACTTTGTATGAAACAATAACGCTGAGAGAAACAATCACTTTGTGTGAAACAATAACGTTGAGAGAAACAATAACTTTGTGTGAAATAATCACTTTGTGTGAAACAATAACGTTGAGAGAAACAATAACTTTGTGTGAAAGAATCACTTGGTATCAAACAATAACTTTGTGTGAAACAATAACGTTGTATGAAACAATAACGTTGGGAGTAACAATAACTTTGTGTGAAACAATCACTTTGTGTGAATCAGTCACTTTGTATGAAACAATAACGTTGATAGAAACAATCACTTTGTGTGAAACAATAACGTTGAGAGAAATAATAACATTGTGTGAAACAATCACTTTGTGTGAAACAATAACGTTGAGAGAAACAATCACTTTGTGTGAAACAATAACGTTTAGAGAAACAATCACTTTGTGCGAAACAATAACGTTGAGAGAAACAATCACTTTGTGTGAAACAATCACTTTGTGTGAAACAATAACGTTGTGAGATACAATCACTTTGTGTAAAACATTAACGTTTAGAGAAACAATAACTTTGCGTGAAACAATAACGTTGAGAGAAACAATCAACATTGTGTGAAACAATCACTTTGTGTGAAACAATAACGTTTAGAGAAACAATCACTTTGTGTGAAACAATAACGTTGAGAGAAACAATCAATTTGTGTGAAACAATAATGTTGAGAGAAACAATCACTTTGTGTGAAACAATAACGTTGAGAGAAACAATCACTTTGTGTGAAACAATAACGTTGAGAGAAACAACCACTTTGTGTGAAACAATACCTTTGTGTGAAACAATAACGTTGAGAGAAACAATCACTTTGTGTGAAACAATAATGTTGAGAGAAACAATCACTTTGTGTGAAACAATAACGTTGAGAGAAACAATCACTTTGTGTGAAACAATCACTTTGTGTGAAACAATAACGTTGAGAGAAACAATAACTTTGTGTGAAACAATCACTTTGTGTGAAACAATCACTTTGTGTGAAACAATAACGTTGAGAGAAACAATAACTTTTTTAAACAATCACCTTATGTGAAACAATAATGTTGAGAGAAACAATAACTTTGTGTGAAACAATCACTTTGTGTGAAACAATAACTTTATGCGAAACAATAACGTTGAGAGAAACAATCACTTCGTGTGAAACAATCACTTTGTGTGGATCAATCACTTTGTGTGAAACAATAACGTTAAGAGAAACAATCACTTTGTGTAAAACATTGACGTTGAGAGAAACAATAACTTTGCGTGAAACAATTACTTTTTGTGAAACAATAATGTTGAGAGAAACAATCACTTTGTGTGAAACAACAACGTTAAGAGAAACAATCACTTTGTGCGAAACAATAACGTTGAGAGAAACAATCACTTTGTGTGTAACAATCACTTTGTGTGAAACAATCACTTTGTGTGAAACAATAACGTTGAGAGAAACAATCACTTTGCATAAAACATTAACGTTGAGAGAAACAATAACTTTGCGTGAAACAATCACTTTGTGTTAAACAATAACGTTGAGAGAAACAATCACTTTCAGTGAAACAATAACGTTAAGAGCGACAATCGCTATGACCATTATGGACAATGTAGGAAGGCCACAAAAATATTTGGTAGAAGTGTAGTGATCAATACTTTAACGGTACCAACAATTGTATACATAACGTATCCTATCAGGACCTGAAGCTGTACTAAATGGCCTCTTTATTTTGAGGTCAGCTGTTAGTATCAAATAAAAATCCGCCAGTGAGAAACGGTGATCTGCATGGAGATCAAAAGAAGTGAGCCTCCCCACCATTCGTCTTGTTCTTCTTCTTCATCGTACGCTGTCAGACGTCAACCTGTATTTTTTCGAAAAAAGCAGCGGTCATCCTAACGCTGTCGACACTGCTTGTCTAGTGTTGCCACTGGTGATGGCCTCATCTGCTTTCTCTGATCCTCGTATGTCGGGCAGTTTTGCAGCAGATGTTCAGCGGTCATTTTTCCGGTACCACACGAGAATTCGTCAGTGCCACCTATCTTCAATTTGTTGAATAGGTGGTACATCAGTCTGTTGTGGCCTGTGTGAAGTCTGAAGACCACGACCTGCTCTCTTCTGTTCAACTGGTAATCGGCATCGTTTTTGGTGTAGCCAGTATGTTCTGTTTCCCATTTGGTAATGTATCTAGCTCTAATAAGCCTTTTTGACTCTTCGTACGTCATACTATTATCTGGTTGTGGTAGTCTTGCACCTTCTTTTGCCAGTCTGTCTGCCTCCTCGTTGCCTTGGATGTTACAGTGGGATGGAACCCACTGTACCACTACTCTTTTTGGTGCGGATTGCTGGCATAGTTGACAGAGTACTGCTCTTAAATCATTAAGTTCAGTATTTTTCTGGCCTTCAAGTGCTGTGACTACGGCCAGAGCATCTGTGAGCAGGACTATATGGCTTTCATTTCTTTTGCCTGTCAGCATTGCTTCCACTGCCGCCCTCAGTGTCTCTGCTTCCGTTCTGAAATTGCTTGTGTATTTTCCAGTTGCCACTGACATTGTTATTTTTCTGCCATTTGGTAGGCTCAGGAATACCCCTGCCCCTCCGTTCTGTGTTGTGTTTGTTACAGAACCGTCGGTTTATGCATGGGTCCAGTCCATGCTTGGGTAGTTTTCCGTTATGTACCTCAGGGTTGTATCTCTTCTTTCTTTTTCAGTCTGGCTGTTTTTGTTTCCAATGCCTGGTATATTTTCTTCCACCTCTGGAAATATATGCTGCTTCCAGGTAGGTTTTCGTACAGTAGGGATGGGCTTTGGTGTTGTTAGTGCGTTCATAGGGTCTTCGTTCATCTTTGCTTTGGCTATTTCTGCAAAGTTTCTCCGCTTTAGTTTCCCATTTCCAAAATTTGTTAGTCTCTGATGCATTGGATGATCAGTCAGTCATCTGAGTTTCTCTGCTTGCTGCTGGGCTCTGCAGTCTCTTCTGTCGGTCATGGATTGCAGGTTTTGTAATCTTTTCAAGTTCTACAATTGGCGTTGACTTTATGCTTCCTGTTATAACTCTCATGGCTTGGTTTTGAAGTTTGCTAATTTTATCGAAGTTCGCCTTTGCTGCTGTTGTCCATGCCGCAACGCCATACTCCAGGACTGGTCTCACTCTTCCTGTGTACAGTTTCTTTAGTATACTTTCGTCTGCTCCCCAGCTTGTGCCAGCAAGTTTCCTCATGATTGCCATTCTTTCTCTGGCTTTCATTCTGTTTCTCTCGATCTGACTTTTCCATGTCATGCGCCGATCAAATGTGACCCTCATTCAAAGATACAACAGATCAATCAGCTATTTGTCCCGATTACAAGTCAGCAAAGGGAGAAAACCGGACAGACCTTCAAGATGACCGACGCGAATCTTCGATCTAGAATCTTGGGATTATTAGAAGTGTGCAAATGGAAAGGAGAATGACCTCATGGAAGAAAACAAGAAATCCACATTTATTAAGAAAAAGAACAAGTAGCCATGGATTTTGTAATGTGCATTTCTGCAATGGAGTTTCCTCTACCGACAGAGCCAAAAGAAAAGTGGACTGTATTGAGTTCAGGAGTCACACGGAAAACATCACGAGTTGCTCAATAAATAGAAGATTCCTCACCAATAGTGAAATAAGTAAGTAAACCAAGATGGCTGTATACCACTCCACTTATGTACCAGTTTTGACTATTGGATGTGAATCATAGACAACGACAACAACCCAGAAAAGTTAGCGCCATGCCTCATAAATGAAATCTTTAAGGAAGCTTGGAGTAACAAGAAGAGAGAATGTCTGCAATCAGAATTTACGAGAAGACCGTCCCTTGCAGACTCGAGTGATGCAGTTTCAACTTCGGTCCATGTTTTGAGAATGAAAGAAAATCGGTTACTACTGCTTTCATGGGAAGCACAGAGTTTAGGATCCAGACCCAAACGATGACCAAAAGTCCACTAGTATGACAACATTAGACATTCTACAAGAGAACATGGGCAAGACGGGAAACATTGGCAAGTGGAAGACATTGGATAGAATGGTCATTCTTTCTGGTAAACCTTTACATTCCAGCATAGAAGAGAAGCGACTATGTAAGTTATATAGGAGACTATTCACCCCAAGGTAGAAAAGAAGCGGCTAAGTAAGTAAGATAGGAGATTATACACCCAAAGTTAGAAGACGAGCGACTAAGTAAGATAGGAGACTATACACCCTAAGTTAGAAGATGAGCGACTAAGTAAGTAATGAAGTATAATATGTCTGCTTATAAAAATAATCGCAGCAACTAATTGACTTGTCCAAGTGTTCAGATTCCGCCCTTCCTGACATATTATTCAGTCATAAATGTTAATGCTAGATATACGATAAAAACAAGTTGGAGGTGGGGAGGTGGCAAGGAAACAAAAATCCAAGCTATAAAAATTGGCTATGTTAGAGAAATATTAGTGATCCCAGAAGAATATTCACTCAATTTTATTCTGTGGACTAGGAATTCATCAATTATGTCAGTTAAAAAAAGCGTCACCTGATCTTGCCTTGGAGCTGTACCTTTATTTTATCATCTATGTCTTAGCTTTGCTAAGGACATCCAACGTGTACTTGCGTAAAAACAGGATGCTAGCGTAGAACAGGTTGCTAGCGTTTTTGAAAACTTGCAACATTTCAAGAAAAAGACCACTTCAAAACCGAATCAAACCAGGAAACCATCACTTCATCCCACATAGTACAAGCATTTATGATAAAAGTACCAGCACATCTCTCAGATCCGCGATAAATCTGATGACAAATATGAAGAGAAAATGATTGAGACATAGATGATCGTTGATTTATTCAATGCACAATTGCTAATCTCACTCTGCGTACACTTCATCTTCATCAGGTCAGTCAGTTCAGAGACTGGGGTTCAAGGCGTCTGATCATGTGACGTCTCTGTCATCTGCTAGTCAGTTCAGAGACTGGGGTTCAAGGCGTCTGATCATGTCACGTCTCTGTCATCTGCTAGTCAGTTCAGAGACTGGCGTTCAAGGCTTCTGATCATGTGACGTCTCTGTCATCTGCTAGTCAGTTCAGAGACTGGCGTTCAAGGCTTCTGAACATGTGACGTCCATGTCATCTGCTAGTCAGTTCAGAGACTGGCGTTGAAAGGTTTTCAAAAATAGACCTCCATGTCTCATGTTATGACCAAACCTAAACAGTCTACCTTTCTGTATATTCGTTATTAATTTTCTATGTGACCCTATATCTTTAAAGATCTGTTCATTTCACCTTTTTTCTGTCCAGCTTACTCTTTGCATCCTACGATAGCACCACATCTCAAAAGCTCGTAAAGTTTTTTCATACTTTCTGTTCAGAGTCCATGTTTCAATTAGGAGCCGTACAATGTGACTGGCCAGCTATGTGTAGTGATCAGTTCGGAGCCGTACAATGTGACTAGCCAGCTATGTGTAGTGATCAGTTCGGAGCCGTACAATGTGACGGACCAGCTATGTGTAGTGATCAATTCGGAGCCGTACAATGTGACGGAGCAGCTATGTGTAGTGATCAATTCGGAGCCGTACAATATGACTGACCAGCTATGTGTAGTGATTGCCCTTTACCGAAGCTGAATATTGATCTTATTGGTAGTTATCAATTTTTGTTTCTCACTGAATGCATTTTAGGCGTCAGCGGTCCTAGTTCTAATTTCAACCGGATACCGATCATCGTCTGTAATAATTTGACCGAAATATGAACACCCCTGAACTTGTTCAATAATCTGTCTCTCGATTCTGATATTTAATTTAATGTGGGTGTGTTTGGCTATTACCGTTGCTTTTGTTATTTACTAGCATTTATCCTCATACCAAATGTCTTGGCTGTGTCGTTGATCCTGTTAAGTAGTTTGTGTAATGATTTCTCTGTTCCTTATATAATGGCTTGATCATCCGCAAATTTTATGGCACTTATTCGTTCTCCATTTACCTTGAGCCCCTATGTTGCAGTTTGTTGTGGCTTCTGCCAACATCACCTCCGATTACAAATTAAATAGGCTTGGAGATCGTAGACGTCCTTGGCCACCTCCATACTTGATATCCGCGGTGTTTGTCGACAGTCACATGGAATTTAGATAGAAAAGAAGCTATACGGGTGTAGTTTTTACACTCCGACAATTGATGGAGAAAACAATTGAATACAACCAGGAACTGTATGTTGCGTTTGTAGACCATGACCAAGCTTTGAACAGGGTAGATAGACGTCATCTATGGAAAATATTGCCACACTATAGAGTAACCGATCATTTAATTAACCTGCCCAAAAGCCTTTACATTAATAGCTGATGCTTTGTTAGAACAATAACCGGAATCTATCTCAGCAAAATTTAATCTCAAATCAGGATTACGACAGGGATGTGTACTCTCCCCTTTGTTGCTCAGTACCCATGAAGACCAAATCTGTAAAACAGTCAACACAAATGACGGTAGCAACATTGGTGAACTCTTAAATAAACTGCTTTTTGCTGACGATTATAATAACTTCAGAACTACAATTGTATTAAACATGTTGATAAACTAAATACAACATCAATTTAGAAAAAAACTGATGTCATGAAAATATCTAGAATAGCCGGAGACATCAGTCTTGCCATTGAAAAGCAGCAGCAAATCAAACATGTGAAAGATTTCACATACATTAAAAAAAAGGCAAAGGCCGCCGTCCATCGTAGACAATGATGGCATAATTAATTTTGTTAGTGCTAATTTTAGTAAGGATTAACTGCGCTACTTTTTATCCTCACTCTCTCGTCTTGTGCCGTCCGACCCCAGTGGCAAGTCAAGGACAATACGACTAGGGGGCGACTACGAGATGCAGGTGACTCCGCATCAAGAACCCGTGAAAAAGACTGCGGAGTTTGGAGTCGAACCCCCACCACCTGATTACGAGGCCGACGGCTTAACCACTTCGCCACAGAATCCCCATACATATATTCACATACATAAAGAACACATTATCAGTAGACAGTAGACGAAAGAATTACTGCGGAAATCCAACAAAGATGCAATAAGGCAAATCAGATCATTGGAAAATTAACTCCAACACTTGATTACAAGCACGTGACAACAACTACCAGAAGCGCTTCATGCTACACGATTTCCATCTCGACACTTTGCCATCAATGTCAAAAAAGGACATTAACATGAAATGACAAGCCGCCACATCTTAATATCAGAAATGAAATGCCTGCGACAAATATTGGGCGTAACAAGGACATACATGATAAGAAATAGTGACATGAGACTAGTGAGAACAACACCAGTATTAGACTACATTAAAAGGCAGCAACTAAAATGGTTTGGCCACGTGACAAGGCTACCAACACACAGCATCCCCCAACAAGTAAAGCTATTTACATACAATGGAATCGTCAATCAAACCCCAAAACACCAAATTAAGTCTAAATGGCAAATTCCTGTTGCCAAACGACAACCCAAACTATCTGGGAGTCACATTTGATCGGCGCATGACATGGACAAGTCAGATCGAGAGAAACCGAATGAGAGCCAGAGAAAGAATGGCAATCATGAGGAAACTTGCTGGCACAAGCTGGGGAGCAGACGAAAGCATACTAAAGAAACTGTACACTGGAAGAGTGAGACCAGTTCTCGAGTATGGCATTGCGGCATGGACAACAGCAGCAAAGGCGAACTTCGATAAAGTTAGCAAACTTCAAAACCAAGCCATGAGAGTTATAACAGGAGGCATGAAGTCAACGCCAATTGTAGAACTCGAAAAGATTACAAAACTGCAATCTATGACCGATAGAAGAGACTGCAGAGCCCAGCTGCAGTCAGAGAAACTCCGAAGACTGACTGACCATGAAATGCACCAGAGACTAAACAATTTGGGAAATTGGAAACTAAAGCGGAGAAACTTTGCAGAAATAGCCAAAGCAAAGATGCACGAAGATCCCATAAACGCACTAACAACACTAAAGCCCATCACTACTGTACGAAAACCTACCTGGAGGCAGGATATATTTCCAGAGGTGGTAGAAAATATACCAGGTATTGGAAACAAAAACTGCCAGACTGAAAAAGAAAGGAGAGATACTACCCTAAGCTTTATATCGAAAAAACTACCCAAGCATGGACTGGAACCATGCATACAGCGACGGTTCTGTAACAAACACTACACAGAACGGAGGGGCAGGAGCATTCCTGAACCAAATGGCAGAAAAATAACAATGTCATTCGCTACTGGTAAGTACACAAGCAATTTCAGAGCGGAGGCAGAGGCACTGAGGGCGGCAGTGGAAGAAATGGTGACACATAAAGAAAATGAAAGCCATACAGTCCTGCTTACAGATGCTCTGGCCGTAGTCACAGCGCTAAAAAGCCAGAAAAACACTGAGCTTAATGACTTAAGAGCAGTACTCTATCAACTACGCCAGCAGTCCGCACCAAAAAATGTAGTGGTACAGTGGGTCCCATCACACTGCAACATCCAAGACAACGAGGAGGCCGACAGACTGGCAAAAGAAGGTGCAAGACTACCACAAACAGATACTAGTATGACGCACGAAGAGTCAAAAAGGCTTATTAAAGCCAGATACATGACCAAATGGGAAACTGAAAATACCGGCTACACCAAAAACGATGCCTATTACCAGTTGAACAGAAGAGAGCAGGTCGTTGTCTTCAGACTTCGCACTGGCCACAATAGACTGAGGTACCACCTATTCAACAAATTTAAGATAGGTGGTACCGACGAATGCCCGTGCGGTACCGGGAAAATGACCGCTGAGCATCTGCTGCAGAACTGCCCGACATACGAGGATCAGAGAGAGCAGATGTGGCCATAACCAGTGGCAACACAAGACAAGCTATATGGCAGTGTCGACAGCCTCAGGATGACCGCCGCTTTTTTCGAAAAAATAATGGTTACTGTCTGACTGCGTACGATGAAGAAGAAGAAGAAGAAGATACAATGGATTCAAAGCCAAAGGGAGATCACGACAAAATCGCTTACAGAAATATCTGAGGTGGTCAATGCCACTGTGCATGAGGCACACAGATTGACTCGTTATAGATATCTCTTCATAACCTGACACTGAAAGGTACACATACTGGCTCGTTATAGAGATCTCTTCATAACCTGACACTGAAAGGCACACATACTGGCTCGTTATAGAGATCTCTTCATAACCTGACACTGAAAGGCACACATACTGGCTCGTTATAGAGATCTCTTCATAACCTGGAACTGAAAGGCACACAGATTGGCTCGTTCTAGAGATCTCTTCATAACCTGGTGCTGAAAAGCATAACAGGTTAAGCGAAAAGAATAGAAGAAAGAAAAGACTGTATTTGTTATTTTCTGTATGAGTGATATGTTTGCTGTTTCGCTTTAATTCAAGTTAAGTATTTATTTAACAATAGCTCTCCCTACGCTGTTCGTTCTAATAAGGAACAAGTGGTCCACGTACACTTGGACAAATCATAAACAAACACAAGTACATCAAAGTAGATATCTACAGAACGATAATGCTAAATCCAGTACCAAGGAAAGATCCATAAACACAACGTCAATTCTGCGAAGGCGGTTGTGTCGGACCGAAAGGTGCAAATATCGCAGTCAAGCTGTAAACTAGCGACACAACGCATTCCGTTCTCCGGACTATTTCCTGCTACTTGCAAAGCCCTGTTCGGGGCTTGGTAGCGGGAGATTAAGAACGTTTAGGGCTTGGTAGTGGGAGATTAAGAACGTTCAGGGCTTGGTAGCGGGAGATTGAAGACGTTCAGGGCTTTGTAGCGGGAGATTGAGAATGTTCATGACATGGTAGCGGGAGATTGAGGACGTTCAGGGCTTGGTAGCGGGAGATTGAGGATGTTCAGGGCTTGGTAGCGGGAGATTTGGAATGTTCAGGACATGGTAGCGGGAGATTGAGAACGTTTAGGTCATGGTAGCGGGAGATTGACAACGTTTAGGGCTTGGTAGCGAGAGATTGAGAACGTTCAGGGCGTGGCAGAGGGAGATTGAGAACGTTCAGGGCGTGGTAGAGGGAGATTGAGAACGTCCAGGGCTTGGTAGCGGGAGATTGAGAACGTCCAGGGCTTGGTAGCGGGAGATTGAGAACGTTCAGGGCGTGGTAGCGGGAGATTGAGAACGTTCAGGGCTTGGTAGCGGGAGATTGAGAATGTTCAGGGCGTGGTAGCGGGAGATAGAGAACGTTCAGGTCTTGGTAGCGGGAGATAGGGAACGAACGCAGAAGAAAAAGAGGAACAACGTCGACATTCCTGACACCATCTCTCAATCTCATGTCGAGCGTGATTGGTCAGAGATATCAATGAAAACTCAACATACAGCCAGAAAAACTTGAACTTCCTATACACACAAAAAATGCCAATTGAAAAACCTGTTTCTTTAGTAACAAGGATCTTCCAATGCATTCACATTCTTTTACTACGTTCTCGATACAAAATGATTCTGTCCTCCCTTTGCGATCCTCTTATTGCCAATGCTTTCTAAAAAAATATATCCCACATAACCTAAACGTCAAAACGTGTTCCGTGTTTGCATTAGTATATATATAAACTACGCGAAAGTTATATTTGTTGAAAACGTGTGCTTCAAATGGAACTGGGAGATTTGAATTGAATGATCGTCTATTGTTATCTTCCAACAGATAGCACTTGTGTGCCCGCCAACTTTCAATCCAGAATTGTCTCCAGTTTGATGTTCTGACATTTGATCAGTGCCTAACAGCATAACTCCAGCTCTATAACTCTTCCATTTCCACACACACAGACATTCACATAGGCGAAATGTATGCTCAGCGTGCAACAGCTTGCAGACAGAGTTTGAAAAGAAGCTCTAGAAAGAACAAGACAAGTGCGAAACAGAAAAAGCTGAAAGATAGAAGGAAGTAGAGGACGTATAAGAAAGCTAACAACAGAACGAAGAAGAATGTTGCTATTTACTGATGGTGTCTCCTTTCAACGAGGCACGCTCCTTCCAACCGCAGATCAAAGAACTAACAGGTATCAGTCAGTCAATCAATCTAAATACTGCCGCTCCATTTATTCAATCATAGGTCCAACAAGGAATTGGCTTTCACTAACCAGTTGTTAGGAAATATTGATTCCATTCATTTGCAATTAGGTTTCATAACGTTAGTTTTTACATTTTGAAGTCACCAACCCACATGCACAACCTTCTTTAGTCGCCTCTTACACCATTCAAGCAAAGGATCACTGATGATATTCGCCAAGGCATCCACGAAGGCATAAGAAGGTGTACCACAAGCATATTCTAGAAAAACTGAAGACACATCTCGGAAACCAGGGAGGTCTCTTGCATCTAACATTTACTGGTAGAATCGGAGAATAAACATGCGGCGTGGTGAAGCGATTATCTGCTTGGAAATCTTCACGTACCAGGGTTCTACCCGTATAGTAACTAACTCATGAAAAGTCGTGAAGAAGTTGGATGAACTCGGCTGTTACGCGCACCATACAATACAGATCACACGAGGAAAGGAAAACAGCAGAACGCAAAAAACCAAACACAAATACAGTCATGAACACCAGAATAAGGGACGTACAAGTGTCAAAGTACTGCACAACGGAAAAAAGTGGAACTGTTATTAAGTCTGAACTGTATCCTGGAACAGATGCACATGATGCACTAACGAAAAATAGTATCTAGTCTGAGCTGTATCCGGGCACAGATACTACTGAAACCATCAGTATTAATACCTTTCGCAACTACCTGAGAGACACCGAAAACCCGTGTGTCTGCCCGAAGCTCAGTGATATCAATTATCTATAAAATAACATTGACATTTTAGTAGTATCTTCAGATAAACAGAGTGAGATAACCCAGATCTGTGGTATTTCGTAACGCATCAGAGTCGCCGTTCATTGATTAACATTGCCCTTGGGATGTGCGTTAGTTGGAGTAGTGGGTAGACTACTTGTCTATCACAGGAAGTGGGCCACGATCAAATATGTCCATCTTCTGCTTCTTCTACCTCTAATCTCCAATAACATGAGATGATCACTCTTGAGTTTCTGTATCATGATTGTTGACTTTAGAGTTGGCTGCTACCACTACTTATACATCCCAACATCAGCGTGTCGACAATGCAATCACCGATAATCAATATATGTATACCAACTGTGCGGTACTCTTGTCTGTCCTGGGCACAGGAGAGCAAAGTTACAATGTGGGAAATGCCATTTCTTTCATTCCTTTGCTCTCTTCAGTTTTCTTATGAGATGTGTAACGTCACGAGAGCAAAAAACATTAGAAATATGATGAGAGCAGTCCCTTGTGCTGATTACATGTTATGACAGGAAATACAATGTTCCGGTCATCTCACGAGAATGCTACCTGAACAACTATCACTGCGCGCATATAAAACGAGAAGACCTTATTACAGTCCACGAGTAAGGACGTGGAGCAGATGACCAAATGATATAACATAAACCCTACATCACAGCTTTACAACAACACAGACTAAAAACAACACACTTACAACAACATACTTACAACACAGACTTACAACAACACACTTACAACAACAGACTTACAACAACACAGACTCACAAAATCCCAGACTTAAAACAACACAGGCTTACAACAACCCAGACTTGCAACAATCTAGACTTAAAACAACACAGGCTTACAACAATTCAGACTTAAACAATACAGGCTTACAATAACCCAGACTTACAACAACACAGACTCACAAAAACACAGGCTTACAACAACACAGACTTACAACACCACATACTCACAACAACACAGACTTACAACAACACAGACTTACAACAACACAGACTTACAACAACACAGACTTACAACAACACAGACTTACAACAACAGAGACTTACAACAACACAGACTTACAACAACACAGACTTAAAACAACACAGGCTTACAACAACACAGTCTTACAACAACACAGACTTACAACACAGACTTTAAACAACAACACAGGTTGACACACACAGACGTTACACATTTGATCCAAGAAAGGCAAGTAAAGCTATCCAGGCGACAAAGTCAGTCAGCCAGAAAGTGGTTAGTTAGTTAGTTAACATGTAAGTAAGTTAGTACACAAGTAAGTCCGCAATTAAGTGAGCAAGTATGTGATTAGTAGTGAGGTATGTAACTTAGCAAGTGAGTATGTTAATAATTAAGTAAGTAAATTAATAAAGCAACTTAGTAATTCTTCTTCTTCTTCTTCTTCATCGTACGCAGTCAGACAGTAACCATTATTTTTTCGAAAAAAGCGGCGGTCATCCTGAGGCTGTCGACACTGCCATAGAGCTTGTCTTGTGTTGCCACTGGTTATGGCCACATCTGCTCTCTCTGATCCTCGTATGTCGGGCTGTTCTGCAGCAGATGCTCAGCGGTCATTTTCTCGGTACCACACGGGCATTCGTCGGTACCACCTATTTTCAATTTGTTGAATAGGTGGTACCTCAGTCTATTGTGGCCAGTGCGAAGTCTGAAGACAACGACCTGCTCTCTTCTGTTCAACTGGTAATAGGCATCGTTTTTGGTGTAGCCGGTATGTTCAGTTTCCCATTTGGTCATGTATCTGGCTTTAATAAGCCGTTTTGACTCTTCGTGCCTAACACTAGTATCTGTTTGTGGTAGTCTTGCACCTTATTTTGCCAGTCTGTCGGCCTCCTCGTTGCCTTGGATGTTGCAGTGTGATGGGACCCACTGTACCACTACCCTTTTTGGTGCGGACTGCTGGCATAGTTGACAGAGTGCTGCTCTTAAGTCATTAAGCTCAGTGTTTTTCTGGCTTTTTAGCGCTGTGACTACGGCCAGAGCATCTGTAAGCAGGACTGTATGGCTTTCATTTTCTTTATGTGTCACCATTTCTTCCACTGCCGCCCTCAGTGCCTCTGCCTCCGCTCTGAAATTGCTTGTGTACTTACCAGTAGCGAATGTGAAGTGTTATTTTTCTGCCATTTGGTAGGTTCAGGAATGCTCCTGCCCCTCCGTTCTGTGTAGTGTTTGTTACAGAACCGTCGCTGTATGCATGGGTCCAGTCCATGCTTGGGTAGTTTTTCGATATAAAGCTTAGGGTAGTATCTTTCCTTTCTTTTTCAGTCTGGCAGTTTTTGTTTCCAATACCTGGTATATTTTCTATCACCTCTGGAAATATATCCTACCTCCAGGTAGGTTTTCGTACAGTAGTGATGGGCTTTGGTGTTGTTAGTGCGTTTATGGGATCTTCGTGCATCTTTGCTTTGGCTATTTCTGCAAAGTTTCTCCGCTTTAGTTTCCCATTTCCAAAATTGTTTAGTCTCTGGTGCATTGTGTGTTCAGTCAGTCTTCGGAGTTTCTCTGACTGCAGGCTGGGCTCTGCAGTCTCTTCTATCGGTCATAGGTTGCAGTTTTGTAATCTCTTCAAGTTCTATAATTGGCGTTGACTTCATGCCTCCTGTTATAACTCTCATGGCTTGGTTTTGAAGTTTGTAAACTTTATCGAAGTTCGCCTTTGCTGCTGTTGTCCATGCCGCAATGCCATACTCGAGAACTGGTCTCACTCTTCTAGTCTACAGTTTCTTTAGTATACTTTCGTCTGCTCCCCAGCTTGTGCCAGCTAGTTTCCTCATGATTGCCATTCTTTCTCTGGTTCTCATTCGGTTTCTCTCGATCTCACCTTTCCATGTCATGCGCCGATCAAATGTGACTCCCAGATAGTTTGGGTTGTCGTTTGGCTGCTGGAATTTGCCATTTAGACTTAATTTGGTGTTTTGGGGTTTGATTGAAAGCGAGAATATTGTACATGTGGTTTTCTCCTCGTTTATTTTGATCAGCCATGAGTTCGCCCACTCTTGCAGCGATGTTAGGGCCTGCTGCATCCGGTTTCTTGCTATGGTGAGATTCTTTTCAGAGGTCCACATAGCCAGATCGTCTGCAAACATTGAGCTATGGACTCTTCTTGGTATATTCTCTGTAATGTCGTTTATATACACCAGGAAGAGTGTGGGTGACAGTACTCCCCCTTGGGGTACTCCCTGCTCGAGTGTCACCTTTTTGCTCATCTGCCCTTGTACTTGGACTCTGGCCGTTCTTTGTTTGAGGTAGTGGTTGATTCACTTGTACATTCTCCCACAAAACTTCACTTCTCCTTAGCTTGACTCCAAGTCCGTCTTTCCAGACTTTGTCAAATGACTTTTCCAGGTCCACCCAAACCGCTACTGTGTGTTTCTGTGCCTGGTAGGCATCTTCTATTTCCTGGGCTATGAGGATGACCTGGTCCTCAGTGGATCTTTGCTGTCTAAAGCCGGCTTGCTGTGGAATTAGTATTCGTTTTTCTTCCAGATGCCACATCAGTCTGGTGTTTATCATACGTTCCATCAGTTTTCCGACACAGCTCAGTAGGCTGATAGGCCTGTATCCATTTGGATCTGAACTTAGTAATTCAATAAGTTAGTTTAAAAATAAAAATCTTTTTCTTCTTTTTTATCAGCTGATGCTATGCTGCTAGTCCGATGAGGTTCACGAAGGAGACTGTACGTTTCAGATCTTCGCTGGTCCCCGACAGGTTTTCGAGCATGGTCGCTCTTCCGTGCCAGGCTGCCTCTCTTTGGTCTGTATAAGTAGGGCGGTCCTGCAGGATATGTTCTGGTCTTTGATTGGGTGTTCCACAATCGCACGTGGGCGGTATCTCCGAGACCTATCCTGTGGAGGTATGCCTTGAGTATGCTATGTCCTATTCTGAGTGAAGATCTTTGTCTGTCGTTTGTCTATGCTGTCATTTTCTGGCTTGAATTCTTTAGCTTGTTCTCTTCAATCCATCCTCATAGATTGTATGATGAGTGTCTTTCTCTTTTCTGAGTATTCCACAGTGAGTCGGAATAGACTGTAGGAATAGATATGTTTTTGGAAAAGCAATGCAATTTTGTATTTTATTTCGTGTGAAAGTCTATATTGTTTGTTTCTTGAGATGGTTTGCAATATCCTCACGGAGTCTGTTAGAATGCCCTTTTCTTTGTAGTTGAATTTTGGCTGAAACGAATCCTGGTTACTGCATGAACAGCTGTTGCTCTGAAATTCGTACTACTCTCTCCTGCTGGATGGGGTGATTTTCTATGTCGCAGGAGTGTGCTATGTAGATACTACTCTCTCCTGCTGGATGGGGTGATTTTCTATGTCGCCGGAGTGTGCTATGTAGATACTACTCTCTCCTGCTGGATGGGGTGATTTTCTGTCGCCGGAGTGTGCTATGTAGATACTACTCTCTCCTGCTGGATGGGGTGATTTTCTATGTCGCAGGAGTGTGCTATGTAGATACTACTCTCTCCTGCTGGATGGGGTGATTTTCTATGTCGCCGGAGTGTGCTATGTAGATACTACTCTCTCCTGCTGGATGGGGTGATTTTCTATGTCGCAGGAGTGTGCTATGTAGATACTACTCTCTCCTGCTGGATGGGGTGATTTTCTATGTCGCCGGAGTGTGCTATGTAGATACTACTCTCTCCTGCTGGATGGGGTGATTTTCTATGTCGCCGGAGTGTGCTATGTAGATACTACTCTCTCCTGCTGGATGGGATGATTTTCTATGTCGCCGGAGTGTGCTATGTAGATACTACTCTCTCCTGCTGGATGGGGTGATTTTCTATGTCGCCGGAGTGTGCTATGTAGATACTACTCTCTCCTGCTGGATGGGGTGATTTTCTATGTCGCCGGAGTGTGCTATGTAGATACTACTCTCTCCTGCTGGATGGGGTGATTTTCTATGTCGCCGGAGTGTGCTATGTAGATACTACTCTCTCCTGCTGGATGGGGTGATTTTCTATGTCGCCGGAGTGTGCTATGTAGATACTACTCTCTGCTGCTGGATGGGGTGATTTTCTATGTCGCCGGAGTGTGCTATGTAGATACTACTCTCTTCTGCTGGATGGGGTGATTTTCTATGTCGCAGGAGTGTGCTATGTAGATACTACTCTCTCCTGCTGGATGGGGTGATTTTCTATGTCGCCGGAGTGTGCTATGTAGATACTACTCTCTCCTACTGGATGGGGTGATTTTCTATGTCGCCGAAGTGTGCTATGTAGATACTACTCTCTCCTGCTGGATGGGGTGATTTTCTATGTCGCCGGAGTGTGCTATGTAGATACTACTCTCTCCTGCTGGATGGGGTGATTTTCTATGTCGCCTGAGTGTGCTATGTAGATACTACTCTCTCCTGCTGGATGGGGTGATTTTCTATGTCGCCGGAGTGTGCTATGTAGATACTACTCTCTCCTGCCGGATGGGGTGATTTTCTATGTCGTTGGAGTGTGCTATATAGATACTACTCTCTCCTGCTGGATGGGGTGATTTTCTATGTCGCCGGAGTGTGCTATGTAGATACTACTCTCTCCTGCTGGATGGGGTGATTTTCTATGTCGACGGAGTGTGCTATGTAGATACTACTCTCTCCTGCTGGATGGGGTGATTTTCTATGTCGCCGGAGTGTGCTATGTAGATACTACTCTCTCCTGCTGGATGGGGTGATTTTCTATGTCGCCGGAGTGTGCTATGTAGATACTACTCTCTCCTGCTGGATGGGGTGATTTTCTATGTCGCCGGAGTGTGCTATGTAGATACTACGCTCTCCTGCTGGATGGGGTGATTTTCTATGTCGCAGGAGTGTGCTATGTAGATACTACTCTCTCCTGCTGGATGGAGTGATTTTCTATGTCGCCGGAGTGTGCTATGTAGATACTACTCTCTCCTGCTGGATGGGGTGATTTTCTATGTCGCAGGAGTGTGCTATGTAGATACTACTCTCTCCTGCTGGATGGGGTGATTTTCTATGTCGCCGGAGTGTGCTATGTAGATACTACTCTCTCCTGCTGGATGGGGTGATTTTCTATGTCGCCGGAGTGTGCTATGTAGATACTACTCTCTCCTGCTGGATGGGGTGATTTTCTATGTCGCAGGAGTGTGCTATGTAGATACTACTCTCTCCTGCTGGATGGGGTGATTTTTTATGTAGCCGGAGTGTGCTATGTAGATACTACTCTCTCCTGCTGGATGGGGTGATTTTCTATGTCGCCGGAGTGTGCTATGTAGATACTACTCTCTCCTGCTGGATGGGATGATTTTCTATGTCGCAGGAGTGTGCTATGTAGATACTACTCTCTCCTGCTGGATGGGGTGATTTTCTATGTCGCAGGAGTGTGCTATGTAGATACTACTCTCTCCTGCTGGATGGGGTGATTTTCTATGTCGCCGGAGTGTGCTATGTAGATACTACTCTCTCCTGCTGGATGGGGTGATTTTCTATGTCGCCGGAGTGTGCTATGTAGATACTACTCTCTCCTGCTGGATGGGGTGATTTTCTATGTCGCAGGAGTGTGCTATGTAGATACTACTCTCTCCTGCTGGATGGGGTGATTTTCTATGTCGCCGGAGTGTGCTATGTAGATACTACTCTCTCCTGCTGGATGGGGTAATTTTCTATGTCGCAGGAGTGTGCTATGTAGATACTACTCTCTCCTGCTGGATGGGGTGATTTTCTATGTCGCCGGAGTGTGCTATGTAGATACTACTCTCTCCTGCTGGATGGGGTGATTTTCTATGTCGCCGGAGTGTGCTATGTAGATACTACTCTCTCCTGCTGGATGGGGTGATTTTCTATGTCGCCGGAGTGTGCTATGTAGATACTACTCTCTCCTGCTGGATGGGGTGATTTTCTATGTCGCCGGAGTGTGCTATGTAGATACTACTCTCTCCTGCTGGATGGGGTGATTTTCTATGTCGCCGGAGTGTGCTATGTAGATACTACTCTCTCCTGCTGGATGGGGTGATTTTCTATGTCGCCGGAGTGTGCTATGTAGATACTACTCTCTCCTGCTGGATGGGGTGATTTTCTATGTCGCCGGAGTGTGCTATGTAGATACTACTCTCTCCTACTGGATGGGGTGATTTTCTATGTCGCCGGAGTGTGCTATGTAGATACTACTCTCTCCTGCTGGATGGGGTGATTTTCTATGTCGCAGGAGTGTGCTATGTAGATACTACTCTCTCCTGCTGGATGGGGTGATTTTCTATGTCGCCGGAGTGTGCTATGTAGATACTTCTCTCTCCTGCTGGATGGGGTGATTTTCTATGTCGCCGGAGTGTGCTATGTAGATACTACTCTCTCCTGCTGGATGGGGTGATTTTCTATGTCGCGGGAGTGTGCTATGTAGATACTACTCTCTCCTGCTGGATGGGGTGATTTTCTATGTCGCCGGAGTGTGCTATGTAGATACTACTCTCTCCTGCTGGATGGGGTGATTTTCTATGTCGCCGGAGTGTGCTATGTAGATACTACTCTCTCCTGCTGGATGGGGTGATTTTCTATGTCGCCGGAGTGTGCTATGTAGATACTACTCTCTCCTGCTGGATGGGGTGATTTTCTATGTCGCCGGAGTGTGCTATCTAGATACTACTCTCTCCTGCTGGATGGGGTGATTTTCTATGTCGCCGGAGTGTGCTATGTAGATACTACTCTCTCCTGCTGGATGGGGTGATTTTCTATGTCGCCGGAGTGTGCTATGTAGATACTACTCTCTCCTGCTGGATGGGGTGATTTTCTATGTCGCAGAAGTGTGCTATGTAGATACTACTCTCTCCTGCTGGATGGGGTGATTTTCTATGTCGCCGGAGTGTGCTATGTAGATACTACTCTCTCCTGCTGGATGGGGTGATTTTCTATGTCGCCGGAGTGTGCTATGTAGATACTACTCTCTCCTGCTGGATGGGGTGATTTTCTATGTCGCCGGAGTGTGCTATGTAGATACTACTCTCTCCTGCTGGATGGGGTGATTTTCTATGTCGCAGGAGTGTGCTATGTAGATACTACTCTCTCCTGCTGGATGGGGTGATTTTCTATGTCGCAGGAGTGTGCTATGTAGATACTACTCTCTCCTGCTGGATGGGGTGATTTTCTATGTCGCCGGAGTGTGCTATGTAGATACTACTCTCTCCTGCTGGATGGGGTGATTTTCTATGTCGCCGGAGTGTGCTATGTAGATACTACTCTCTCCTGCTGGATGGGGTGATTTTCTATGTCGCCGGAGTGTGCTATGTAGATACTACTCTCTCCTGCTGGATGGGGTGATTTTCTATGTCGCCGGAGTGTGCTATGTAGATACTACTCTCTCCTGCTGGATGGGGTGATTTTCTATGTCGCCGGAGTGTGCTATGTAGATACTACTCTCTCCTGCTGGATGGGGTGATTTTCTATGTCGCCGGAGTGTGCTATGTAGATACTACTCTCTCCTGCTGGATGGGGTGATTTTCTATGTCGCCGGAGTGTGCTATGTAGATACTACTCTCTCCTACTGGATGGGGTGATTTTCTATGTCGCCGGAGTGTGCTATGTAGATACTACTCTCTCCTGCTGGATGGGGTGATTTTCTATGTCGCAGGAGTGTGCTATATAGATACTACTCTCTCCTGCTGGATGGGGTGATTTTCTATGTCGCCGGAGTGTGCTATGTAGATACTTCTCTCTCCTGCTGGATGGGGTGATTTTCTATGTCGCCGGAGTGAGCTATGTAGATACTACTCTCTCCTGCTGGATGGGGTGATTTTCTATGTCGCCGGAGTGTGCTATGTAGATACTACTCTCTCCTGCTGGATGGGGTGATTTTCTATGTCGCCGGAGTGTGCTATGTAGATACTACTCTCTCCTGCTGGATGGGGTGATTTTCTATGTCGCCGGAGTGTGCTATGTAGATACTACTCTCTCCTGCTGGATGGGGTGATTTTCTATGTCGCCGGAGTGTGCTATGTAGATACTACTCTCTCCTGCTGGATGGGGTGATTTTCTATGTCGCAGGAGTGTGCTATGTAGATACTACTCTCTCCTGCTGGATGGGGTGATTTTCTATGTCGCCGGAGTGTGCTATGTAGATACTACTCTCTCCTGCTGGATGGGGTGATTTTCTATGTCGCCGGAGTGTGCTATGTAGATACTACTCTCTCCTGCTGGATGGGGTGATTTTCTATGTCGCCGGAGTGTGCTATGTAGATACTACTCTCTCCTGCTGGATGGGGTGATTTTCTATGTCGCAGGAGTGTGCTATGTAGATACTACTCTCTCCTGCTGGATGGGGTGATTTTCTATGTCGCCGGAGTGTGCTATGTAGATACTACTCTCTCCTGCTGGATGGGGTGATTTTCTATGTCGCCGGAGTGTGCTATGTAGATACTACTCTCTCCTGCTGGATGGGGTGATTTTCTATGTCGCCGGAGTGTGCTATGTAGATACTACTCTCTCCTGCTGGATGGGGTGATTTTCTATGTCGTGGAGTGTGCTATGTAGATACTACTCTCTCCTGCTGGATGGGGTGATTTTCTATGTCGCCGGAGTGTGCTATGTAGATACTACTCTCTCCTGCTGGATGGGGTGATTTTCTATGTCGCCGGAGTGTGCTATGTAGATACTACTCTCTCCTGCTGGATGGGGTGATTTTCTATGTCGCCGGAGTGTGCTATGTAGATACTACTCTCTCCTGCTGGATGGGGTGATTTTCTATGTCGCCGGAGTGTGCTATGTAGATACTACTCTCTCCTGCTGGATGGGGTGATTTTCTATGTCGCAGAAGTGTGCTATGTAGATACTACTCTCTCCTGCTGGATGGGGTGATTTTCTATGTCGCCGGAGTGTGCTATGTAGATACTACTCTCTCCTGCTGGATGGGGTGATTTTCTATGTCGCCGGAGTGTGCTATGTAGATACTACTCTCTCCTGCTGGATGGGGTGATTTTCTATGTCGCCGGAGTGTGCTATGTAGATACTACTCTCTCCTGCTGGATGGGGTGATTTTCTATGTCGCAGGAGTGTGCTATGTAGATACTACTCTCTCCTGCTGGATGGGGTGATTTTCTATGTCGCAGGAGTGTGCTATGTAGATACTACTCTCTCCTGCTGGATGGGGTGATTTTCTATGTCGCCGGAGTGTGCTATGTAGATACTACTCTCTTCTGCTGGATGGGGTGATTTTCTATGTCGCCGGAGTGTGCTATGTAGATACTACTCTCTCCTGCTGGATGGGGTGATTTTCTATGTCGCCGGAGTGTGCTATGTAGATACTACTCTCTCCTGCTGGATGGGGTGATTTTCTATGTCGCCGGAGTGTGCTATGTAGATACTACTCTCTCCTGCTGGATGGGGTGATTTTCTATGTCGCAGGAGTGTGCTATGTAGATACTACTCTCTCCTGCTGGATGGGGTGATTTTCTATGTCGCAGGAGTGTGCTATGTAGATACTACTCTCTCCTGCTGGATGGGGTGATTTTCTATGTCGCAGGAGTGTGCTATGTAGATACTACTCTCTCCTGCTGGATGGGGTGATTTTCTATGTCGCAGGAGTGTGCTATGTGGATACTACTCTCTCCTGCTGGATGGGGTGATTTTCTATGTCGCCGGAGTGTGCTATGTAGATACTACTCTCTCCTGCTGGATGGGGTGATTTTCTATGTCGCCGGAGTGTGCTATGTAGATACTACTCTCTCCTGCTGGATGGGGTGATTTTCTATGTCGCCGGAGTGTGCTAAGTAGATGCTACTCTCTCCTGCTGGATTGGGTGATTTTCTATGTCGCCGGAGTGTGCTCTGTAGATACTACTCTCTCCTGCTGGATGGGGTGATTTTCTATGTCGCCGGAGTGTGCTATGTAGATACTACTCTCTCCTGCTGGATGGGGTGATTTTCTATGTCGCCGGAGTGTGCTATGTAGATACTACTCTCTCCTGCTGGATGGGGTGATTTTCTATGTCGCCGGAGTGTGCTATGTAGATACTACTCTCTCCTGCTGGATGGGGTGATTTTCTATGTCGCCGGAGTGTGCTATGTAGATACTACTCTCTCCTGCTGGCTGGGGGGATTTTCTATGTCGCCGGAGTGTGCTATGTAGATACTACTCTCTCCTGCTGGATGGGGTGATTTTCTATGTCGCCGGAGTGTGCTATGTAGATACTACTCTCTCCTGCTGGATGGGGTGATTTTCTATGTCGCCGGAGTGTGCTATTTAGATACTACTCTCTCCTGCTGGATGGGGTGATTTTCTATGTCGCCGGAGTGTCCTTTGTAGATTCTACTCTCTCCTGCTGGATGGGGTGATTTTCTATTTCGCCGGAGTGTGCTATGTAGATTCTACTCTCTCCTGCAGGATGGGGTGATTTTCTATGTCGCCGGAGTGTGCTATGGAGATTCTACTCTCTCCTGCTGGATGGGGTGATTTTCTATGTCCCCGGAGTGTGCTATGTAGATACTACTCTCTCCTGCTGGATGGGGTGATTTTCTATGTCGCAGGAGTGTGCTATGTAGATACTACTCTCTCCTGCTGGGTGGGATGAATTTCTATGTCGCAGGAGTATGCTATGTAGATACTACTCTCTCCTGCTGAATGGGGTGATTTTCTATGTCGCCGGAGTGTGCTATGTAGATACTACTCTCTCCTGCTGGATGGGGTGATTTTCTATGTCGCCGGAGTGTGCTATGTAGATTCTACTCTCTCCTGCTGGATGGGGTGATTTTCTATGTCGCCGGAGTGTGCTATGTAGATACTACTCTCTCCTGCTGGATGGGGTGATTTTCTATGTCGCCGGAGTGTGCTATGTAGATACTACTCTCTCCTGCTGGATGGGGTGATTTTCTATGTCGCCGGAGTGTGCTATGTAGATTCTACTCTCTCCTGCTGGATGGGGTGATTTTCTATGTCGCCGGAGTGTGCTATGTAGATACTACTCTCTCCTGCTGGATGGGGTGATTTTCTATGTCGCCGGAGTGTGCTATGTAGATACTACTTTCTCCTGCTGGATGGGGTGATTTTCTATGTCGCCGGAGTGTGCTATGTAGATACTACTCTCTCCTGCTGGATGGGGTGATTTTCTATGTCTCCGGAGTGTGCTATGTAGATACTACTCTCTCCTGCTGGATGGGGTGATTTTCTATGTCGCAGGAGTGTGCTATGTAGATACTACTCTCTCCTGCTGGATGCGGTGATTTTCTATGTCGCCGGAGTGTGCTATGTATATACTACTCTCTCCTGCTGGATGGGGTGATTTTCTATGTCGCCGGAGTGTGCTATGTAGATACTACTCTCTCCTGCTGGATGGGGTGATTTTCTATGTCGCCGGAGTGTGCTATGTAGATACTACTCTCTCCTGCTGGATGGGGTGATTTTCTATGTCGCCGGAGTGTGCTATGTAGATACTACTCTCTCCTGCTGGATGGGGTGATTTTCTATGTCGCCGGAGTGTGCTATGTAGATACTACTCTCTCCTGCTGGATGGGGTGATTTTCTATGTCGCAGGAGTGTGCTATGTAGATACTACTCTCTCCTGCTGGATGGGGTGATTTTCTATGTCGCCGGAGTGTGCTATGTAGATACTACTCTCTCCTGCTGGATGGGGTGATTTTCTATGTCGCCGGAGTGTGCTATGTAGATACTACTCTCTCCTGCTGGATGGGCTGATTTTCTATGTCGCAGGAGTGTGCTATGTAGATACTACTCTCTCCTGCTGGATGGGGTGATTTTCTATGTCGCCGGAGTGTGCTATGTAGATACTACTCTCTCCTGCTGGATGGGGTGATTTTCTATGTCGCCGGAGTGTGCTATGTAGATACTACTCTCTCCTGCTGGCTGGGGTGATTTTCTATGTCGCCGGAGTGTGCTATGTAGATTCTACTCTCTCCTGCTGGATGGGGTGATTTTCTATGTCGCCGGAGTGTGCTATGTAGATTCTACTCTCTCCTGCTGGATGGGGTGATTTTCTATGTCGCCGGAGTGTGCTATGGAGATTCTACTCTCTCCTGCTGGATGGAGTGATTTTCTATGTCGCCGGAGTGTGCTATGTAGATACTACTCTCTCCTGCTGAATGGGGTTATTTTCTATGTCGCTGGAGTGTGCTATGTAGATACTACTCTCTCCTGCTGGGTGGGATGATTTTCTATGTCGCAGGAGTGTGCTATGTAGATACTACTCTCTCCTGCTGAATGGGGTTATTTTCTATGTCGCTGGAGTGTGCTATGTAGATACTACTCTCTCCTGCTGGATGGGGTGATTTTCTATGTCGCCGGAGTGTGCTATGTAGATTCTACTCTCTCCTGCTGGATGGGGTGATTTGCTATGTCGCCGGAGTGTGCTATGTAGATACTACTCTCTCCTGCTGGATGGGGTGATTTTCTATGTCGCCGGAGTGTGCTATGTAGATACTACTCTCTCCTGCTGGATGGGGTGATTTTCTATGTCGCCGGAGTGTGCTATGTAGATTCTACTCTCTCCTGCTGGATGGGGTGATTTTCTATGTCGCCGGAGTGTGCTATGTAGATACTACTCTCTCCTGCTGGATGGGGTGATTTTCTATGTCGCCGGAGTGTGCTATGTAGATACTACTCTCTCCTGCTGGATGGGGTGATTTTCTATGTCGCCGGAGTGTGCTATGTAGATTCTACTCTCTCCTGCTGGATGGGGTGAATTTCTATGTCGCCGGAGTGTGCTATGTAGATACTACTCTCTCCTGCTGGATGGGGTGATTTTCTATGTCGCAGGAGTGTGCTATGTAGATACTACTCTCTCCTGCTGAGTGGGATGATTTTCTATGTCGCAGGAGTGTGCTATGTAGATACTACTCTCTCCTGCTGAATGGGGTGATTTTCTATGTCGCAGGAGTGTGCTATGTAGATACTACTCTCTCCTGCTGGATGGGGTGATTTTCTATGTCGCCGAAGTGTGCTATGTAGATACTACTCTCTCCTGCTGGATGGGGTGATTTTCTATGTCGCCGGAGTGTGCTATGTAGATACTACTCTCTCCTGCTGGATGGGGTGATTTTCTATGTCGCCGGAGTGTGCTATGTAGATACTACTCTCTCCTGCTGGATGGGGTGATTTTCTATGTCGCCGGAGTGTGCTATGTAGATACTACTCTCTCCTGCTGGATGGGGTGATTTTCTATGTCGCAGGAGTGTGCTATGTAGATACTACTCTCTCCTGCTGGATGCGGTGATTTTCTATGTCGCCGGAGTGTGCTATGTAGATACTACTCTCTCCTGCTGGATGGGGTGATTTTCTATGTCGCCGGAGTGTGCTATGTAGATACTACTCTCTCCTGCTGGATGGGGTGATTTTCTATGTCGCCGGAGTGTGCTATGTAGATACTACTCTCTCCTGCTGGATGGGGTGATTTTCTATGTCGCCGGAGTGTGCTATGTAGATACTACTCTCTCCTGCTGGATGGGGTGATTTTCTATGTCGCCGGAGTGTGCTATGTAGATACTACTCTCTCCTGCTGGATGGGGTGATTTTCTATGTCGCAGGAGTGTGCTATGTAGATACTACTCTCTCCTGCTGGATGGGGTGATTTTATATGTCGCCCTAGTGTGCTATGTAGATACTACTCTCTCCTGCTGGATGGGGTGATTTTCTATGTCGCCGTAGTGTGCTATGTAGATACTACTCTCTCCTGCTGGATGGGCTGATTTTCTATGTCGCAGGAGTGTGCTATGTAGATACTACTCTCCCCTGCTGGATGGGGTGATTTTCTATGTCGCCGGAGTGTGCTATGTAGATACTACTCTCTCCTGCTGGATGGGGTGATTTTCTATGTCGCCGGAGTGTGCTATGTAGATTCCACTGCCTCACCTTTTATCGTTCACCGCGGCCGATCCATCTGTGTACACATGTGTCAGGAGTTGTTAGGGTACTGTCTCTTGAGCTTCTGCAGAACTTGGAGTTTGTGTTCTGTGCCGACTGTTCACCTTTCTACCTTATCCCTGGAACTTCCACAATTATTTTGTACCCGTCCTGGCTCCGTGTCCAGGGTTTTTAGATTTCGGCTTCAAGGATGTCTGCATATTTTCTGTGGATTTCTCTGACCAGATAGTTGGGTCTTTTTATTAGTAGCCTGTATTTTGTTCTCTCTTGGAACTTCTGGGGCAGAGGGTGATCAGGTAGCATCTTTAATTTGTCAAACTGGATAAGGGATTTCAATTATCTCCTTGATTCGAGAGGATCAAGATTTGCTGTTTTATCTTAGCTATGTAATTGGGGTGCTTTTCAATGCCCAAAGGGTAATTCTGAGACCCATATTTTGGACAAGTATTAGAGGAATCTGCCATGTTAGGTCTGATTGCACCAGTGTAAACTTGCTTGAGGATTTGTTTTGTTCCCCCCCCCCCCCCCCATCCCACACCAAGTACCATCACTGAGTCTTTTGATGGCCCTTGTCTTGATTTTCTCGAAAGTTGACTTCCAGGTAAGTCTAGAGTCAAATGTGACTTCAAGGAATGTGACTGTGTTCAACTGGGGTATTAGTTCGTTTCCTATCTTTATTGATATTGTCTCTTTTTTTCAGGGCAGAGTAAAAAGTGGTGGAGGTTTTAGAGTTTTCATTTGTCAGTTCCCACCTATTTGTCCAGTTATCCGCCCTCTCTGCTGCCTTCTGGAGCATGTATGAGCCTATTGTTGCATGTCATGTAGCTGTCTATACAGCCAAGTCATCTGCCTGTAGGCTGTTTGAGACATGCTGGTGTCAGCATTTAATGAAGATAGTAGGCGCTATCACACTTCACTGTGGCACTCCCTCTCTCAGCCTGACTAACCTGCTAGTACAGTTGTCAAATTTAAACCTGGCAGATCTTTGGAAGAGGTAAATTTTAATCAATGAGAACATGTTGTTGATAACTCCTGCATGGAAGGTTTTCCGCTTCAGGTCTCCCTAGACATAATAGATGACACGGGATAGATCAAAGAAGATGGCTAGAACTTTATTTTTCTCTTTAAGGCGTTTTCTATGTGCAGTGTTAGGTATGTTAATTGGTCCTCTGTGCTGCCTGTATCCTGTTTAAGTTGAGGTGAGGTCACAGTCACAAATTGGAGAGAATGCCAGGATTCATATCGTAGCGATCGCCTAGGTAAAAACTTAAGCGAATGGGATTTTTTAACGGCCTGAGTGTCGTGAGATAATGCTTTGTCTCCGGAAGTGAGACTTAACTGTGATTGGTCTGTCAATAATGCGAGTCTGATTAATAGTGCTCAGAGGCCCAGCGGCAGTGTCTTGTGAAATGAAAACGAGCGGTTAGAACCAGGGGCGGTAGAAGAGTGACAGGCTTAAGTAGAAGTTTTGAGAAAATAATTAAGTAAGTGAAAAAGGAATGCGAGTAATAGGTTTGACGGGAACAGAAAGAGCCATAAACAGATACAGACTAAAATAAGTGTTTCTGAGCAAGATATGAAAAGTTCTGTAGTTAAAAACAACTACCGAGTTAGTCCGTGAGAAGTAAAAGCTAGCGGTCAGATCTGACAGGACCAGGAACGGTAGTAGAGATCAAGAATGACCAGACTTAAAACAAGTAAATTCTGAGAAAGTAAAGAGCTTTGAGACCAGAAATTAGGAGAACTGATGGTCTCACATAACAAAAGCAGATATGGAGATAGAGATTGACCAGAATGAACCCATTTCAGCTCTCTGGAAGAAAAGACACGCAGCTAAATACTAAGAGTTCTCCTTGCAGGGAGTCATCGCTCTCTGACTGACAGTTCAAGGAATGTCTCGCCGGTACAAGTAGTACACAATTATTTGGTTAGCTCTATGACACTGAACGAATGATAATTGTTACCATAACCTCTCGTAGCTCTACAGAAACACATTCGGATCTACGAGATTGTGTGCTGAAGCGCAGTCATGTGTAATAAGCAAAATAAAGTTAGAAGATACATAAGTATCTAGACATAGCTGGGTACTGACCAAGCCTTATAATTCTGGTACATTTAGCGATACCAACAAACATACGTGCTTTTGCAACGAACGTATCGACCGTTAGAGTAGGCAGGGGACAGGAAGTATGCATTAAGCACAGCGTTAGAGCTACGTGTATGGAAATGAGTTACATAGTGCAAGGACAAGGAGTGTGTGGAGAAGTAAAGCACAGTTTGTTTCGCAAGTTTATTCCAAATCAAGCTGCTTTTCTGTAATGAAGAGTTAGTATAGGTGTGCCACGGGTTAGTATAGGTGTACCACTGGTTAGTATAGGTGTGTCACGATTTTTTGGTAGATATACAGATAGTCACGTGTGTTTATAGAACAGTAGGTGTAGACGTTATCGATGATCCAACAAAATGTGGGTTCTAAGATTGTGTGGTCCAACAAAATGTGGGTTCTAAGATTGTGTGGTCCAACAAAATGTGGGTTCTAAGATTGTGTGGTCCAACAAAATGTGGGTTCTAAGATTGTGTGGTCCAACAAAATGTGGGTTCTAAGATTGTGTGGTCCAACAAAATGTGGGTTCTAAGATTGTGTGGTCCAACAAAATGTGGGTTCTAAGATTGTGTGGTCCAACAAAATGTGGGTTCTAAGATTGTGTGGTCCAACAAAATGTGGGTTCTAAGATTGTGTGGTAAACTCTATTAAATCTGATCAATAATGATCCCAGTGGCCAGGCTATTTAAGTGAAGTGTTTATAGAGAAGATTTGAGAGGCTATTTTGAAGATTTCAATAGAGTTTTTTGTGAAGTCTATTCCAAAATTAACCATTCAGAAAGTTTGACATTAAACATGTTAATCAGTAAGTATGTGATTTAGCAATCAAGTAGGTAAGTTTGCAATTGCGTAAAATACTTAGTAATTATGTAATGTAATAATTGAAAAGGCAAGTTAGCAAGTATGTGAGTTAACAATTAAGTAAATATTTAAGTGAGCAAGTTAGTGAAAAAGTGCGAATGTTAGCAGTTAAGTAATTCAGCATTTAATCAACTAAGCTGGCAATTAAGTAGTTACGGTTGCAATTAAGTAAGTTAACAATTTAGTAAGTAAGTTTGAAAGTAACTAGGTAAGTTACGAAATAAATAAGCAAGTTAGCAATTACGTACGTTAGGAATAAAGTATTTCACAATTAAGCAAGTAAGTTAGTAGTTAAGTAAGTTTGCAGATACGTATGTCAGCAATTACGCACGTTAGCAAATTAGTAAGCAGGTTAGCAACTTAGTAAGTTATTAATTAAGTACGTTAATAATTAAGTCAGTTAGTATTTACATAATTAAGTCAGCAAATACGTAAGTCAGCAGTAAAGTACGTAGGTTAGCAATTCAGTACATTAGGAATTAAATAAGCTAGCATTTACGTAAGTAAGTTTTCAGGCAAATAAGAAAGCTAGCAAATACGCAGGGGCTTTTCTAATATTAGACAAGACTAGGCCTCTGCCTGGGCCGGCAACATTTTAGGGCCGGCAAAAGAGCGGAAAAAATTGTAATTTGAAATCAAACAGCATAAAAAATTGAGCAAACTAGCAAAACAAAAAGTGAAATGGAGGAAAAATGGTTGTTCTGCTAATATTTTTATTGCTACTATTAATTTTTTATTTTTTATTGTCGACCAAAAGCTAGGTTTTGTACTTCTCTTTCAATATATCTAAAAGGTAAGTGCAATTCATGTTTCATATAAAAGAGATAAGTTACAATTAATGTTATATCATACAAGTTGAATGAATACAAGTTCTTTTAAATCTAATACATTAATTCTTCTAGCTTGAATGAAAGGGGGAGATAGTGATGGTAGTAAAAGGGATGGGGAAACATTTGTCAATTCTCATCTAGGTCGGCAAAACACCTGGACTGACCTAGAAACGGTAGTGCAAATAAGTAAGTATCTGTGCAATTAAGTAAGTTGGACAATAAGTAAGTCAATACTTAAATAAGTTGGCAGTTAATTAAGTAGATTAGCAACTATGTAAGTTAGCAATTAAGTAATAAAGTTAACAAGTAAGTAGGTATTCATCTAAGTAAGTTTGCAAGTAATTAAGTTAGCCATTAAGTAAATTAATAATTGAGTACATTAGCAAGTAAGTATCTAAGTCAGCAATAAAGCAAGTAAACAAGTAAGTAAATGAACAAATCAGCAATTTTGTAAGTAAGTAAGCAAGTTGGCAATTAAGTAAGTTAGCAACTAAATAAGTTAGTAAGCAAGTAAGTAAGTTAGCTAACTAAGGAGGTACGTAAGCAATTAAGTAAGTTAGCAACTAAGGAGGAACTTAAGTAATTAAGTAAGTAGCAAGTAAATGTGTCATTTTGCAATCAAGTAAATATGTTAACAATTCACTATGTCAGTCAGCAATCAAATAAATACATCAACAGTTGAGTAAGTTATAAATTAAGTAAGTTATCAGGCAAGTAAGTAAGTTAGCACGTAAGTAATTAAGGTAGCAAAAATGTAAGCACTCAAACAATTAAGCCAACTAGCAATTAAGTAATTATGTAAGTTTGCAGGTAAGGAAGTGAGTTAATAGCTGTCCATCGTTGTCGATGAGGACCGCCGACATCATCCTTGTCACAGATTTCCCTGTTGGGTGTGGGGGTGCATGTGGCTGAACAGGCCAATGCGAGCACGAAAACATCTGCAACATATCGGGCACACGAAGTTTGTAGAAGGGGATGGTGTTCCCGCTGCTCTTAATTTCCGCGTCTCGCGTCTGCTCTGGGCTTTCACAACACCGTCGTCTTCACCGGCAGCTACACCCGATTTAACTGCGCTTCTCCAGTCAGATCTGTTTTGCGCAAGACATTCCCAGGTGTCGATGTCTATCTGGCAACTTTTTAGTGAGTCCATCAGACCGTCTTTAAAACGTTTCTTTGGGCACCCTCTCTGGCGCCATCCCTCTCTCAGCTCGCCGTAGAGAAGTTTCTTTGGGAGCCGCTCGTCTGACATACGGACGAGGTGTCCGGCCCATCCTAGTCGTGCTTTTTCTAGCAGTGCATGAATGCTGGGCATGTTAGCCCTCGAGAGAACCTCGATGTCAGTGACACAATCTTGCCATCGGATGTGGAATATTCGCCTCAGGCAACCTGTGTGGAAGTGGTTTAACCTCCTTTCATGTCCAGAGTATACAGTCCAGCTTTCGCAAGCGTATAGTAGGGTTGGAATGATGGTTGCACGGTAGACTTTGAGTTTGGTCTTGACGCTGATGCCACGACGTTCCCAGACCATCGAGCGCATTCTACCAAAGGCTGTGCTGGCCTTTGCCAGTGAGTTAGCAATTAATTAAATTAGCATTGAAGTGCGTTAGCAGGTAAGTTATTAAGTTAGCAAGTAAGTAAGTATGTTAGTAATTCAGTAAATCAGTAATTATGTAAGTTTCTAGGCAAGTAAATTAGCAATTAAGTAAATTATCATTTACTTTCATTAGCAGGTACTGAGTAAGCTTTTAATTAAGTTCATCAGCATATAATGAAGCCAGTAGGCAAGTAAGTAAGTAAGCAGCCACCTCTGTTTCTCTGCCCCTGACGCTAGCAGTCAGCTCTGCGTCCCTGACCGCTGCAGCTCGTGCATTGAACGGGTAAAAAACAACTGTCATAGTGACGTTGGTATCTTTCCTCACATGTTATTTCACAGGTTGGAATTGTCCTGTAGCTTGGAGAAGAACTATGATTGCAGGCAGTTGGCAAAAACGTAGCTAAAAATGATCGTTGTTGGTAATATATACGGGTGATTCAATAGTGCTGATAGTAGGTTAGTCATTAAAGATGTTCACAATACCTCCTGGTCGCGACGGTAGAAAGCGTCCGTAGCAGGACCTCACACAATACCTTCTGGTCGCGACGGTAGAAAGCGTCCGTAGCAGGACCTCACACAATACCTTCTGGTCGCGACGGTAGAAATCGTCTGTAGCAGGACCTAACACAATACCTTCTGGTCGCGACGGTAGAAAGCGTCCGTAGCAGGACCTCACACAATACCTTCTGGTCGCGACGGTAGAAATCGTCCGTAGCAGGACCTAACACAATACCTTCTGGTCGCGACGGTAGAAAGCGTCCGTAGCAGGACCTTACACAATACCTTCTGGTCGCGACGGTAGAAAGCGTCCAAGGCAGGACCTCACACAATATCTCCTGGTCACGACGGTAGAAAGCGTCCGAGGCAGGACCTCACACAATATCTCCTGGTCGCGACGGTAGGAAGTACCTGTAGCAGGACCTCACACAATACCTCCTGGTCGCGACGGTAGGAAGCACCTGTAGCAATAAACTGGTAATGATTACTATCCCAACTAAAAGAATGCAGACCAGATTCTGCTGGTTTGGCAAACACAATTCTAGAGGCTGAAACCTCATAACCACACCTTTCCCAGACCGAGTAAGTCCACCCAGGTGTACTACTAATTGCTAAATCAAAGTTCGAACCGAAAGATAAACCATGGGTGACATCTTCTAAAGGGCGACCAGATCATTTTGCAAAATTAAAGTACAGCTGTCGACTATTTGGCCTTATACATTGATCTACTTGTTTAAATACGACGATCCTTATAGTTCCTCTGGTAGTGTTCATTTCTCTATCAAACCTTCCGTGAATATGTCTCCCAGGTACGCCCGGCTCCACTGTCTCTATAACATTGATATGATAAACACATGTGTCAAGTTGGCATGGTGTTCTACTTGGAGTGGTGGCGCCAAGCGGCTGTACCATCGGTCCTCTGACCAACAAAACACAGGTTCAAACCTCTAGCAAAACGTACGTTTATTGTACACCCCATTGTGACTGCACGAGTAAGGGGTCTTTTTTACTATTTCAATAATTCTCCCAGCGGACCACAACAATTGAAACAAAAGCCCAAATCTTTTATTTAAAAATTTTTTTTTTACTGACCTTCATGGGTTTTTCTTCTTCTTCTTCTTCTTCTTCTTCTTCTTCTTCTTCTTCTTCTTCTTCTTCTTCTTCTTCTTCTTCTCCGATTTCGTTTTCGTTTTCTTTTTTTCCTCCTCTTTCTTTTTCTTCTCCTCCCTATGCTCCTCCTTTTTTTTCTTTTTCTTTTTCTTCTTCTTCTTCTTCTTCTTCTTCTTCTTCTTCTTCTTCTGCTTCTTCTTCTTATTATAATTCTTCTTCTTCTTCTTCTTTGCTCGTATGCTGTAGTGAGCTTGAATATTTGTAAAGGAAACATGCTAGTCTGGGGCTATTATTATGTGAGACGCTTATCAATGGTAATACATCAATAGTTATGGATGGGATCAAGATGATGAGCAGCGTATGAGCTGCAGTGGTCAGCGACCCATAGTTGACTGCTAGCAAACCAGAGGTGCCAAGACCCTTCTACACCTCCACTAGGTGATCCTGGATAACAGTCTACAGCAGGGCAGACTGGCTAAGGAGAAGGGATCGAAGAGGGAATGCTAACCCGGTACTAAAAAAATGTTTGCTGAAGTCGGACGTGTTGGACCGAAAGGTGCAAATATTGCAGTCAAGCTGTAAACTACAACACAACGCATTCCGTTCTCTGGACTACATTCTGCTACTTAAGCTCTTTCAAGGATTTTGGTAGCGGGAGATTGAGAACGAAGGAAGCCAAGCCAATAGTTATGGATGTCATCCAGTTGCAGGATTATCCCCCCTTAGTTTAGAGGTCTGTGGTTTATGTGAGAGATTATCGATTGTATATGGGACTTCCTCAAACCCTCATCCATCTCCATTAGCCATGCCTTGGTCCGCTCCTCTGGTAATGTTGGGGTGTGTTCTACCCGAATGACTGTTGTTGTGGTTGGTTCTATCTCTGATGTATTGAGCTATATCAACGTTGCGGGGTCTAACACTTATTGCTGCCCTATCCAATATTCACAATATAAAGTACAGCCATATTGCAGAAAACTGTATCATCGGCATTGACAAGCTCTGTGTCAATGTTCGGACCTCTGTGCTGTCTGCTGCATGTGTTAGACAATGGCGCGTAGGTCTGATGACGAACGTGGCAGAATAATAAGATCTTAATTGCGTGCATTCTGGTAAAAATGTTTTCAAGACCCTTGAACTCTGGGGCCTGATTAAGTTGCGTACAGTTTGCATGTATGTTAAGTAGTACTCAAACCTTCAAACCTGCAAACCTTCAAACCTTCAAACCTTCAAACCTTCAAACCTTCAAACCTTCAAACCTTCAAAACCTTCAAACCTTCAAACCTTCAAACCTTCAAAACCTTCAAACCTTCAAAACCTTCAAACCTTCAAACTTGCAAACCTTCAAACCTTCAAACCTTCAAACCTTTAAAACCTTCAAACCTGCAAACCTTCAAAACATTCATATTTTCCATCTTTCATGTGCTGATCTGCTTGACGTATTTTCCCCAGATTGTAGCAAGTAAATTCAGATGATATTGCAGACTGACGTCATTCCCGTGAACTCAGTATACCATCACAGTACTCGTAATACATTTGATTGAAAATATCGGCTCTAAATTCACGTTTTGGACATTTCCATAAACGTTTGGATCTTTGATAATCTTGTAAATATTTCAGAACAAACATATTTGAAGACATGGAAGCCCTATACGTTCACACCGCGCAGAAACTGGAAGGCATTCGCTATGGCAGGCAACCACCTTCCGGGAAGATCATAGATTGGAAAGAGTTGAAAACCGTGGAGCTGTGGAGGGCTGTCTTTGCCGAGTTTATTGCTCAAGTCTTGTTCCTTTTTCTCGGATGTGCGTCAGCGAACGCCATTTCTTCATCGAATGCACCATCTGATGTGTACCTGCTTAAGGTAAGTACACTAGATCTTGTAACCCTGATGTTGCCAGTATTTGTCAATTGTAACATTTCTAACAGAGAGTTAACAGTGTAACATTTCTAACAGAGAGTAAACAGTGTAACATTTCTAACAGAGAGTAAACAGTGTAACATTTCTAACAGAGAGTAAACAGTGTAACATTTCTAAGAGAGAGTAAACAGTGTAACATTTCTAACAGAGAGTAAACAGTGTAACATTTATAACAGAGAATAAACAGTATAACATTTCTAACAGAGAGTAAACAGTGTAACATTTCTAACAGAGAGTAAACAGTGTAACATTTCTAACAGAGAGTAAACAGTGTAACATTTCTAAGAGAGAGTAAACAGTGTAACATTTCTAACAGAGAATAAACAGTGTAACATTTCTAACAGAGAGTAAACAGTGTAACATTTCTAACAGAGAGTAAACAGTGTAACATTTCTAAGAGAGAGTAAACAGTGTAACATTTCTAACAGAGAGTAAACAGTGTAACATTTATAACAGAGAATAAACAGTATAACATTTCTAACAGAGAGTAAACAGTGTAACATTTCTAACAGAGAGTAAACAGTGTAACATTTCTAACAGAGAGTAAACAGTGTAACATTTCTAAGAGAGAGTAAACAGTGAAACATTTCTAACAGAGAATAAACAGTGTAACATTTCTAACAGAGAGTAAACAGTGTAACATTTCTAACAGAGAGTAAACAGTGTAACATTTCTAACAGAGTAAACAGTGTAACATTTCTAACAGAGAGTAACCAGTAACATTTCTAACAGAGAGTAAACAGTGTAACATTTCTAACAGAGAGTAAATAGTGTAACATTTCTAACAGAGAGTAAACAGTGTAACATTTCTAACAGAGAGTAAACAGTGTAACATTTCTAACAGAGAGTAAACAGTGTAACATTTCTAACAGAGAGTAAACAGTGTAACATTTCTAACAGAGAGTAAACAGTGTAACATTTCTAACAGAGAGTAAACAGTGTAATATTTCTAACAGAGAATAAACAGTGTAACATTTCTAACAGAGAGTAAACAATGTAACATTTCTAACAGAGAGTAAACAGTGTAACATTTCTAACAGAGTAAACAGTGTAACATTTCTAACAGAGAGTAAACAGTAACATTTCTAACAGAGAGTAAACAGTGTAACATTTCTAACAGAGAGTAAATAGTGTAACATTTCTAACAGAGAGTAAACAGTGTAACATTTCTAACAGAGAGTAAACAGTGTAACATTTCTAACAGAGAGTAAACAGGGTAACATTTCTAACAGAGAGTAAATAGTGTAACATTTCTAACAGAGAGTAACAGTTAAGAAAGAGAAAGTAAATTGCAAAATTTATATTAGAATGTGCAAGTTGTAACAATTTTGAGAGAGTGTAAATTAAAACATCGACGGAACATTAACAAAAATTGTAAAAATAATGAGTGTAACGTGAGACATTGTTGTCAGAGAATGAACATTGTAACATAACTGTGAGAAGTGTACATTGTAACTTTACTGGAAGAGAGTGTACATTTACTGAGAGAGTGTGTAACATAATAAGTGTACATTTTAACATACTGAGAAAGTAAGTATCATGTCCTCTGCAGAAAGTCCCTTCTGACAATCGTCACCTATTTGGCTGGTATAAGTACGGTAAGTTGACATTATTTTTCGTACGTGGAGGAGCGATTGTACCTAGAAAAAAAAACGGTGTCTGTCAAACTGGATAATCGAACAGAATTTGAAATAAGTGAGTTAGGATGATGAAAACGAACGTTTTCACCCATAGGCCACATGCCTTCATACGCTACACCCATAGGCCACATGCCAGAGAGTTTACGTTGTAGCATTAGAGAGAGTCTATATTATAGCATTTCAGTTATAGAGAGTTTGCGTTGTAGCATTGGAGAGAGTCTATATTATAGCATTTTACTTAGAGAGAGTTTGCGTTGTAGCATTGGAGAGAGTCTATATTATAGCATTTTACTTAGAGAGAGTTTGCGTTGTAGGATTAGAGAGAGTCTATATTATAACATTGTACTTAGCGAGAGTTTGCGTTGTAGCATTAGAGAGAGTCTATATTGTAGTATTTTACTTAGAGAGAGTTTGCGTTGTAGCATTAGAGAGAGTCTATATTATATCATTTTACTTAGCGAGAGTTTTCGTTGTAGCATTAGAGAGAGTCTATATTATAGCATTTTTCTTAGAGAGAGTTTGTGTTGTAGCATTAGAGAGAGTCTATATTATAGTATTTTACTTAGAGAGAGTTTGCGTTGTAGCATTGGAGAGAGTCTATATTATAGTATTTTACTTAGAGAGAGTTTGCGTTGTAGCATTAGAGAGAGTCTATATTATAGCATTTTACTTAGAGAGAGATTGCCTTGTAGCATTAGAGAGAGTCTATATTATAGCATTTTACTTGCGTTGTAGCATTAGACAGAGTCTATAGTATAGCATTTTACTAAGCGAGAGTTTGCGTTGTAGGATTAGAGAGAGTCTATATTATAGCATTTTACTTAGCGAGAGTTTGCGTTGTAGCATTAGAGAGAGTCTATATTGTAGTATTTTACTTAGAGATGGTTTGCGTTGTATAATTAGAGAGAGTCTATATTATAGCATTTTACTTAGCGAGAGTTTGCGTTGTAGCATTAGAGAGAGTCTATATTGTAGTATTTTACTTAGAGATGGTTTGCGTTGTATAATTAGAGAGAGTCTATATTATAGCATTTTACTTAGCGAGAGTTTACGTTGTAACTTTACTGCGAGAGAGTCTACATCAGTGTTCTTCAGACTGTACGCTACCGCCCACTTGTTGGCGATATCAGATTTCAGCTGGATAGTAGCAGAATAATTACATCCTGTTTTACTGTAAAAACCTATTGTTAGCGATCGTGGAATTTTCTATGTAACTTTCCCCGTCTCTCTCTCTCTCTCTCTCTCTCTCTCTCTCTCTCTCTCTCTCTCTCATAGGATGTGTGTATATTATCTCTCTAAATTCTACATCTAGAAGATTCCACAGTTCCTGTTAATTTGGTCTCTGAGCTTAAACAATGTCCGCAAGACTAGTCTATCTAGTATGAGCCAGAGGGGTGTCATGCTTGTATAATGGTTCTATTACCTATCTTTTGTCTTCTTTAATGTGAACGGACTTACCCTTGCACAACTGCCGTTAGCATGATCCCGTTGACACAAACAAATACGCTTCTCTTGCTGAAGGCTCGTTCTTCTCTTTGTGAAGCCAGTGCGCACAACATATGTTCTGATTGAACTTAACGTCCGTAGGCACTTGTCCAATTGGCTTTATTATGGTTTAGAAGACTGCAGAATCCTATACAACCGGTTTCATCTACTTCACTTGCTCTAAAAACAATGCACATTCATTCTATTCTTGAATGCATTAAGTGCCCCTGTCCCCATTATTTCTTGGAGCAATGCATTCCAAGCAATGACCACTCTCTAACTAAAAATATATATTTCCTAAAATCAGATCTGGAGCTTTCTTTAGTTAATTTGTAGCTATGTCCTCTTGTTCTTATAGCCGCCTGTTCTTTGAAAAACTTGGTATAGTCTAATTGATCTTTTCTATGTATTTACGTATAAACCTGAATTATCTCTGTCATTTTTCAAGACAATGTAGGCCGTTTTTTCTAAGTTTTTCCTCATAACTACAATTCTGAAATCAAACTATTAGTATTATCGCTCTTCTTTGCATACTTTACATAATTTTTACATCCTCTGTAGGATAAGGACTCCACACATGTACACAGTACTGCAACCTAGGTATAACTAATGCTTTATAGTTTGACAATCACTTAATTGCTCCTATGTTTAGTATTACTTTTTATCATACCTAAAATTGGATTTGTCTTTTTCATTGCTACTTGGACTCGCTCCATCATCTTACCTGTATAATCTATTATAATCTCTAGGTCTCTTTCCATTTGTATCTTCCCGATATTGTTCTCTCCCATCCTATAATTATTTTTCATATTGGATCAAACAATGTGGATTACTGTATATTTATCTACATTTACTTTTCCCTACAATTTTATTTAAATTTGACTTCATCATTTCCGCCTCTGCTTTAGATGAGACACCTTTGCATAGTTTTGTGTCATATACACAAGGAGATTGTCATAAGTCTTTCCCCTTACTAATAAGGAGTAGAAGGAGAAAGTTGAAATTATTTTGCACATATGTGCACACATTCAATTTGTATTGGACTCAGAATTATGAATTTCCCTCCTCGACGGGTTTACCGGGTATGGTACATGTCGCAACACACCTTATTGACCGGATCTGCTACTCTAACGGTTTGCCAGAGCAATAGAGAAATCAGAGGCCAGAACTGGGGTAAAATTCTTGTTGCAGGGAAAAACATCTACAGAAATACACAGGGATATGGAACCAGTGTTTGAGGAATTCTGTCCTTCGTATGCTTCTGTAAAAAAACTGGTGTAGGCAGTTTAAGTGTGGCCGTTCCGATGTTGCTGATCTTCCAAGTTCAGAAAGACCATCCTCAGAGTGCAGCGATGAAAATGCTTCAAAAGTGAAGAAAATCATTGACCAGAATAGGAAAACGACAATTGTTGAAATATCTAGGTCAGCAAAACTGAATGAAAGTACAGTTTTTAGAATTTTACACAACAGACTGAACATGACAAAAGTGTGTGCTCGCTGAGTCCCGCGTCTGCTGACAGGACAACAGAATCAAACGAGGGTTGATTGCTGTGGCCAGTTGCTCAAAACGCGTCGGTCGAAAAACGTATTGCCGACAACGAGACGTGGGTTTACCATTATGACCCAGAATCCAAAATTTCCACCATGCAATGGAAAACCCCGAGCTCACCAACACATGTCAAGCAAAGAGCACAGAAATCTGCAAGAAAAGTGATGCTGACTGTTTATGGGACGTCAAAGGTGTCATATTGAAAGATTACCTGCCTCCTAGCAATACGGTTAATAGGCAATATTATGCAGATCTCCTTCCCAAACTAAGACAGACTGTGACCAGAAAACGAGGGATAGCGAGCACTCAAAGTCTGCCTTTTCTTCAAAACAACGCGCCCTCCCATAAAGCAAAGCTTGTGCAGCAAACAGCCAACGATTTGAATATTGGAACTCTTCCACACCCACTATATTCTCCGGATTTAGCTCCATCAGACTTTTTTCTTTTCCTAAACTTAAAATCGTTGAAAGGAAATCATTTTGACAGTGACGAAAATGTCATACTGGCTTGTGGTAACGGGTTTAGTTAGAAAAAATTGTTATTTTATTATGAAAGTCTCTTCAAGGTCACGCAGAAATGGCAGAAATGAATACATTTTCTGACAAGTCCCTTGCATATCAAGGATAAAAATTGGTTCCAAAACCGAGGCCCGTGTCACTCCACTTTTTACCTCGCACCACTCAGAGTACTCCTTACTAATACTGTATCTGCCTCTTTCCTGTTAACAATTATTAATTCATTTGGCAACCTCGCCACCTATTCTATGTGATTTAATCTTCCTAAACAATATTTGTTGATGTTTCCTATTAAATGAATATTTTCGTTGATTATTGGCTCTAAAATTGTGCACAATATGCTCGTTAAACTAACCGGTATATCATTTGCTGGCTCTGATAATTTTCTCTTTTGTAATAAACAACGGAATTACTCCTGCATCTTTCAAACTCCATTTCACAAGTGATTGATAATCTAATATAGCCAATGGTTTTGCTAACTGTTCTCTAATTTCAAACACAATTTTGGATGAATACCATCTTGACCGTGACATTTATTTTCTTTTATCCCCTCAAATTGTTTAAAAACCATTTCCTCAGTAATGAATACTAGTCTTAATCCCTCAGTATCCACGTCCCTTTGGAAAATATCTCTGGGTTCTTGAAGCTGTCCTCTTTTGTGTAGACTGGGCCAAAGTACTGACTGAATAGATTATCTGCCTCCATTTAGTACACGATTGTTCTAAAACAATTTTATTCCTCAATTTATGTTGTTTGATTGGTCATCCGAGCGCTGAACATCTTACTTCTGATTTGTTCTGATTTGTTCTGATTTGTTCTGATTTGTTCCGATTTGTTCTGATTTGACTCCAAGAGGAAAAAAAAATTAATAACTCGATCCGTGGTTAAGTGTAGAAGAGCTAAGAATGAAGCTTGGAAAAAATATGTAGATGATGGTAAGTCTAGTGAAACATATTACAAATATTCGGAAATACACAAAAAATCTTATAAAGTAAATAGATCTGCAAAGATTGTCTTTGAAAACAAAATTGCTGAAAATATAAAAACTGATAGCAAGAGTTTTTTGCCCTGTCTTAGACATATCAGAGAACAAAAGAAATCGTAGGCCCACTCCAAGATAGTACGGGAAATATAACAATAGAAAATTGTGAAGCTGCAAATCTACTTAATCGTTACTTCAGCTCAGTGTTCACTAATAAAGACTGCTTCTAGATCCATAGCCTTTCGATATCTTCCAATGGGACAACGGGATTACTCTCAATCTACATTACTGAGGAAATGCTTTTTAACAAATTGGAATGTTTGAAATTGGATAAAAAGTCCTGGTTATGAAGATATTCATCCACAATTGCTATTTGTTCTCAGATAATTGCTGGCAAAACCATTATCCAAATCTTATTATCAAGCTATTGAGAAGGAGATTACAAGAGATTGGAAAGAATCATGTGTGATTTTTAAAAAATGCAAGAAATCAGATCCAAGCAATAACAGACCAAAAATTTGAGTCTATTATTAAAGACAACATTAGTATGCATTTGGACAAGTTTAATCTCCTTAAGAATAGTCAGCATGGTTTTGCTAAGGGAAGATCGTGCTTAACAAATCTATTAGAATTCATGTAAGAGGTTACCAAAATGTTGGAAAGCCAGTAGATGTTATTTATCTGGATTTGATAGAATACCTTATCAGAGATTGTTTTGGAAATCGCAATCACATGATATAGGTGGAGGAGTTGTCAATGTTTGGATAGCAAATTGGTTAACAGGCAGAAGACAGAGAGTGAGCATAAATAAGGAGTACTCTGACTGATGTGATGTTTTAAGTGGAGTGCCTCAGGGATTTGGACCAATTTTGTTCTTGATATATATAAATGATTTGGATAATGATATCGCATCCATGATTGCAAAATTTGCGGGTGACACATAATTATGCAGCAGGGTCTCTTCTCCGGCATAGGTGGATTTATTCAGATCAGATTTAGCTACTATTCATAAATGGTCTGTGAGCTGAAAAATGGAGTTTAATTTAGACAAATGTACAGCCATTCACATGGGAAGATCACATATGAAACATAATTACACGATGAGAGTGAATATTATTAGAAAAATGGAAAAGGAAAGGGTCCTAGGTGTTATAATAGATCATACGTGTAAGGTGTGAGAGCTAGTTCAGGTGGTTGCGAATAATGGCTAATGTAATGTTGGGTATGATTAAAAGAAACATTACACATCGATGCAAGGAAGTGATAGTCAAACTATATAAATCATTGGTGAAACCTAAATTGGAGTACGGTATTCAGGTGTGAAGTCCTTATCATAGAGATCATATAGCCATGATAGAAAGGATACAAAGAAGAGCTACAAAAATGATCGTGGGATTCTAGAATTGTAATTATGAAGAGAGACTTAGAAAACTGATCTGCAGCGTCTAGAAAAAAGACAAATTCGAGGTGACGTTACACAGGTTTATAAATGAATCAATGGAAAGGATAAATTAGACTATAACAAGTTTTTCAAAGTTCAACCGACCACAATAACTAGAGGGCATAGCTTCAACCGACTACAAGAACTAGAGGGCATAGCTTCAACCGACTACAAGAACTAGAGGGCATAGCTTCAACCGACTACAAGAACTAGAGGGCATAGCTTCATCCGACTACAAGAACTAGAGGGCATAGCTTCAACCGACTACAAGAACTAGAGGGCATAGCTTCAACCGACTACAAGAACTAGAGGGCATAGCTTCAACAGACTACAAGAACTAGAGGGCATAGCTTCAACAGACTACAAGAACTAGAGGGCATAGCTTCAACAGACTACAAGAACTAGAGGGCATAGCTTTAAATTATTTAAAGGCAGGTTCAGATTGGATATTAGTAAAAAATTGTTTCAGTCTATAGTGATAAATGCTTGGAATGTATTGCCACATGATGTGGTGGAGGCAGGGTAAATTAATGCCCACAAGAATAGATTGGATGATCCCAGTCATTTTTAAAGTGGAATACACTGGTTGTATACAGACTATGTGTAGTCTTCTAAACCAGTATAATGAGGTTAAGTTAAGTTCGTACTATTGTTGTTGTGTTGTTACTTTTAGGAATTCTGAAGCCATGTCTCAAAAGAAAAAAAAATGAAATATTCTCGTGGTTATTGAGCAGAATATCTGAAAGTATGATTCTTTCAATCTTTTACTAACAAAAAGGTTCCGTTGTGTTTATTGGGCCACAAGATATGTTCTAACAGAACAATGAAACCAAGTCGATTGCGATAACACATTGATACAAGGCTTCCAAAAGATAAAGATAAGCCCGACTTCTTCATCCTAATTGTGAAATAAAACTTTGAGAAACGTAATGATGTCATCAACTAAAGAATGTACCTCAATAATAACCTATCATGATCAAACTGAAGTTTCACAAAATGAGAGCCTTAGCGATACCACAGTATGGCGATGCATTCACGAAATGACGGTTAATGTTAAAAATAAACATATCTTTTCTCAAAAACTCATGTTTTTCCCGTGCAGTTGGACGAGTCTACAATTGCAGATAATAATGCTTTATTGATGGCATATGTACGGTATCTTGATGAAAACAATACAACGCAAGAAGAGATATTACTAATTTTAAATCTGATTACAGAAACAACGGGATTAACAATATTTACTTATGTGAAATCGTACTTTGCAAAAGTTAATTTATCTTTTACCAATAGTGTTCCTTGTGCCACTGGATGGGCGCCATCAATGATTGACCGCTTTTGTGGGTTTGTTGTTTATTTCAATGATGACTTGCCAAATGCTGTGTGTATTCATTGTGTGGTACATAAGCAACACATTGTAGGAAAACATTTGATTTCAATCATGAATTCATCATTATTTATAATAATTAGGGCGATAAATAAGATCAAATCTAATGCCAACAAATGATATAATGTTTCAACAGCTGTTCCTGGACAATAATGAGCAATATATTAGGTTACTGTCCCCCATTGAAATACGTTAACTCTCAAAGGGCAAATTCTTGACTCGTTTTGTTGAATTATATTAGAATTTCATACAGTTTTTGTTAGTGAAAATGGTTTCATATGGTTGTGTACACAGCTGGCACTTCAGGTTGTGGTTAGATTCTGTTCAGGTGCTTGTTAACTGGGATGTGTTGGGCTCTCAGTCAGGAAATGGTGCTCTCATCTTTCCTTGGGAGTTGATTTATACAGTTATTTGGACTGGGGCTTGCCATTTGTCTATGGACCATGTGTTTCCCATGGCCCATCTGTTCAGCCAGGTTTTCTTGTTTGCTGTTCTTATGAGCCGTTTGGCTGTTTGTAAAGTTGTTGCTATGTGTGGTTATTCTTATCTTGATCCCTTCTTTGTCAGTCTGTCTGCCTTGTTATTGCCAGGTATGGTTGAGTGTCTAGGGATGCACTGCAGAACTATTTTGACAGCACCGGAAGTGAAAATGTGGTCAATGTCTAGAGATATTTGGATAAGGGCAGGTCTACAATGATCTGCAACTTCTAATTCTTGAAGAACTGATATTAATCTGTAAAAATATCAGTGTTCTGGGCCTTTGAATAAAAAAGCATCACAAACTATCCTCAGATGGTACAAAGTGGCTTCAAGTGCAGTGATTTCAGTTTCATGGTTGGAGCAAACCTCCCCGCAAGCATCAGACAGTTCATCAGAGAATCCGTCTGGGTATTTTATATAAACGCCATAACTTGCTTTGATGGTGACTTTAAATGCAGATCCATCAGTATATCCATTCATCAGGACAGACATAAATAGTTCTTTGAGCTGCTCGTATACGAGTACTTGGTTGTATCATCTATTAATTGTGTCAGTATTTCTGGTGTTTTAAGGAATGCTTGTGGAGGTATGTCTTTTACTACTATATATAACTCTTGTCTTCTTTCTGGGAGATGGTATCTGTTTTTGATTTCACTAATATGTTGAAAAACAGACTTTTGTTTAATTCTGCTTATTGGCTGCCAGTTTTCCACAAGGAGTTTGTTGGGATGATCCTGTTTCATTCTGCTACTTCGCTCATAAACTTCCATAACCACTTTATCTCTCCAAATCTCAAGGGGTTCCACATTTGTGTGGATTTCGCAAGCTGCCTTTGGTGTTGTCCTCATTGCTCCACTACTCAAGCGTGGAGCACTAAAAATGTTGCACCCTGTCCAGGGATTCCAGGTTAGATTTTGTACAAGTTGTAAGGAACGCACTAATATCTTCTATTGCTGAGCGCACGTCACCAAGGTAAAAGCTTGTCAAAGTTTACTTGTCTGGTCTTGATGTACCATCAAACCTCTTTAAAAGTTGTCTACCTCTTAAGGATGTATTCTTCACATTCTGGATGTAATGCTTGAGGTTGACTTGTCGATCAAGCGTGAATCCAAGATATGGGGAGTGTTCCAACCTTAAAATCTAACCTTAAAATTATATTTACTGGCTCTTGGTGAAGATGGTATACACTGTCTTTTCACAGTTGATCTTTATTTTCAATGTTTGGCAGCAGTAATGCATCCTCCTCAGGTCGCCATTTAGCCTTCATGTCCCACTATCAATGTCCTCGTGACTTAATCGTATAGCCAGGCCATCAGAATACAAAGCTTTTATTACTTTGATCTAGTCAGCTTAGTCATTTATCAGAAAAATAGTACCACTTAAAAATGAACCTTCTGGTAATCGTTCTTCTAAAACGTCTTTAGAAAATATCGATTCCTTCATCAACGCCTGAATCGTTCGCTCAGCCAGGAAATAGGCAGTTGTAGAGCTTGCCACGAACTCGCAAGTTAAACATTTTTATCAGAAGACATTTCCTCCAAACACAATCGTTAGCCTGTTGTAAAAACAAAGATGGCCACTGTATGCCTGTTGTTATCGAAGCCATTATGTATTCTTTACGTTAGCCTAAAAAGCTGGTCTTCTTTGCAGCTATCAATTCTGAACCATGTTTCTTCCTGGCATAAGTTGCTGGATTTCCCCAGGAACCAATTGATACCAGTGTTTATCATTCTCTCTGCGAGTTTGACCAGGAACGATGTTAGGGAGATGGGCTGATTGCTGATTGCTTCTTTACCTCGAATCCCCAGATGAAGTAACATTTCGTTATGAATATTGTCTGGCCCTGGAGCCTTCTAGGGTTGAGTTTCTCCAGGGCATGTTGGAGCTCTTGTATATTGGAATCTACTTCAAATATTGAAGCATTTACTTGTGGAGCTTTCTCTTGTCACATGAGTTAGCGTAAATGCTTCCTACTCTGTTCTGCCCTATCCTGTTCTGTAAGTGTCCCTGCTCTATTCACTGATGCGAAGTAGTGATTAAAGTGCTCCGCTTTGTTTTTGTGTTTTGTCTTCAGTGATTGTGCTCTCTCCATCTATGATGGGTTCACTCTTCTGTTTCCCCCCGAACAGATTGTCGACCAATGACCAAGCTCTATTTTCATTATGCTTAAGATCTCATTTGGAGCTTGTCTCTGCCCATTTTTTACTATTGGTTTTATTGATTGTCAGTTTTACTTGAACGCACGCTTTGTTGTACTGCATCTTTGCTTCTTGTGATGTCATTGTTTCATGGGTTGTTCTTGCATTCTGTCTATCATGTACAGCTCTCTGTATTTCGTTATTCCAGAATGGTCTATGAGGCTTTCCACAGCTCATTGGGATGCACTGTGATACTGCTGCTAAAAGTGTATGATAGGATGAAAGTGTATGATAGGATGAAAGTGTATGATTGGATGAAAGTGTATGATTGGATGAAAGTGTATGATTGGATGAAAGTGTATGATTGGATGAAAGTGTATGATAGGATGAAAGTGTATGATTGGATGAAAGTGTATGATTGGATGAAAGTGTATGATTGGATGAAAGTGTATGATTGGATGAAAGTGTATGATTGGATGAAAGTGTATGATAGGATGAAAATGTATGATTGGATGAAAGTGTATGATAGGATGAAAGTGTATGATTGGACGAAAGTGTATGATAGGATGAAAGTGTATATCCTTGTTACATTTGGAGCGACACTGCTTATTTTATTTCTGCAATCCGTCTTTTGCGCGAGCGCCCCTTGGCTTTGTATTAATTGTATCTGTATAGCATAACTTTCTGAGAGATTCTATCTGGTGTTTGTCGTGTCACTTAACTTAACTTAACGTCTTTATACTGGTTTAGAAGACTCTGCAGAGTCTGTAAACAATCAGTTTCATTTGTATTACTTTGCTCTAAAAGCTTTGCGCATCCAATTTATTCTTAAATGCATTAATTGTGCATGCTTCCACTACCTTCCGTGGCAATGCATTCCAAGAACTCACCACTCTATGAATAACAAAATATTTCCAAATATCTAATCTGGGCATCTCTTTAGTTAATTTGCAACTATGCCCTCTTGTTGTTGTGGATAGTTTTATTTTTAAAAAAAACACTTATTATAGTCTCATTTATCCATTCTTCTTGTCATCTTATAAACCTATATTGTCACTTCTAATTCTTCTCTCTTCTAGACAATGTAGACCGGTTTTTCTGAGTCTTTCCTCATAACTGTAATTCTGGAATCCAACTATCCGCTTTGTCGCTCTTTTTTGTATTATTTCCAACATGTTTATATCTCATCTACGATACGGACTCCACACCTGTACACAGTACTCCAATCTAGGTCTAATTAATGCTTTTCTTGCTCCTGTGTTTAATATTTCTTTTTATCATACCCAACATTGCTTTTATCTTTTTCCACTGCTTCCTTGACTTATTCGTTCACTTTACCTGAATGATTTATTATAACCCTTAATTCCCTTTCCTTTTCTTTCTAATATTGTTCACTCCCATTCTGTAATTATGTTCTATATTGGATCTACCCATGTGGATGACTGTACATTTATCTACATTAAACTTCATTTGCCAGCTCGCAGACCATTCTCAAATTTTATCTAAATCCGACATCAATATATTCACTTCTGCTTTAGATGAGACACTACTGCATAGTTTTGTGTCATCAGCAAATTTTCAAATCATGGATTCTATTTCAATATCCAAATCGTTTATATATATCTGGCCTCACCCAACTAACCTGTCCCCGTCCATCAACCTCGCCTCACCCAACTAACCTGTCACCGTCCATCAACATGGCCTCACCCAACTAACCTGGCCTCACCCAACCAACCCCGCCTCACCCAACTAACCTGTCCCCGTCCATCAACATGGCCTCACCCAACTAACCTGTCACCGTCCATCAACATGGCCTCACCCAACTAACCTGGCCTCACCCAACCAACCTCGCCTCACCCAACTAACCTGTCCCCGTCCATCAACATGGCCTCACCCAACTAACCTGTCCCCGTCCATCAACCTGGCCTCACCCAACAAACCTGTCCCCGTCCACCCATTCAACTAGACATCAACCTGTCTCCGTCCATCCATTCAACCAGACATCAACCTGTCTCCGTCCACGCATCCAACCATCCACCGATCCAACCATCCAGCAAACCCCGTATATATTGACCCCTTCACTCCACCAAACAAGAACACGAGATCAACATTGTCAGACAATAATCATTTTGACATCCTCAATGTGTTTGTCCTATCATCTGCGTACTCGGATCGTGAAACCACTGAGAGCACATTGTTAAAAAGTACGGGTGTCCCGACATTCTTGACCTCGCTGTTGTCTAGATAATATCTTATCGTCTTACTTATCAATTGTTTGGACCCTTCTACTAGAAATTGGAGAGGTTATCAACCACTACAAGATTTCAAATCGCCAAATTAACCATAGAAAGATGAACACATTCCCGTGTCAGGAAGGCATGTTGGCTGCATGATCTCACAAATATACACACAAACGGACATGCCTGTAATTACATGTATGGTCTCATAAGGGTTACAATAGGTAAAAGTAGGCCACTACATGACACTGGCATCGGGGATGAAGTGTTATGGGCATTACTGTTCATTGCCTGAGGTAGGGACACGCTATCTTGTCTAATATTGTATGAGGTACCCATTTACAGCCAGGTCGACAAGAGAGTATCTTTAACGGATCATGAACTTAGTAGCTTTATCGTGAGAAACGAGCGCTATATAACTATGCCACCTAGTCGCTCTGTGTAGTTTGTCTTTCCGCTTTCAGTGAAGCGAAGGGCCCCGTATGGGACCTCTGGCGCCTCCCCCCCCCCCGCCCCCCCCCCACCCCATTCCTTTGGCGGGGAGCAAAGAATAAGTCAACTACACTTCCATACAAGTTGTAAAATCGGCTAAAGATAGTTGTGCATGGGTGTTGCAAAATCATCGTATTAAACACATTTCTACAAACACTACCACAGCCTTACAGGACTTCTATGCAGGCTTCCTGTGGAGATCAACTATATTATATATATACAGCTGGCCCATTGATAGGAAGCCTGTATCCGATCATTTTAAGTGGTGGAATCAATGCCATCATCATCATCTGCCAGATGGTCACCCTAAGAGCATAGGGTCGCAGCAGATGCTCTTCATCGGTACCGTTGGTCGCCCTTGGAACATACGGTCGCAGTAAATGCTCTTCATCTGCTCCTATTCTGTGACATCTTCTTAAGTTCCACCCACCAGACCTGATTAAACTGACCACCTCATCGACCGTTTGTCATCACGTATTCCTTGGTCATCTCACTCGTTTCATCCCCATTGGGTTCCAATTCAGCACATGTCATGGTAAGCTGTCCGGCCTATTTCTGAAAGTGTGTCCAGTCCTTCTGAGTTTTCCCTCCTCAGTTTCCTATTGCATTGGTTGCTTTAGTGTTTTCTCCCGCACATCTGTGTTGGTCATTACCTCTGCCATCTAACACGATGTATACGACAGCGACACTTGTTAACAAAAGTCTGCAGTCTGAATGTGATACCTTTAGTCACATTTCCTGTCTCTGAAACATATAGAAGGACCAACTATCCAGTTGGTCCCAAAACCGAACCTTGTGGCACTTCACTTTTCACTTCACACCACTCAGAGTACTTTTTATTTATGCCCACTCTCTACCTTCTTCCCGCTAATCAATTTTCAATCCATTTGGTAGCTTGCCTACCTTTTCCATTTTATTTTAACTTCAAAAGTAATCTTTGATGAAGCACTCTATCAAAGGTCTTTGCAAAATCTAGATAAATAACATCCATTGGCTCCGCTCCATCTTTCATTTTGGTAACCTCCTTCATGAGTTTTAGTAGATTTGTTAAGCATGATCTCCCTCTACTAAACCCATGCTGACTATTTCTGATTAGATTAAATGTGTCTAAATGCATTACAATGTTTTCTTTGATTATTGACTCAAACAATTTATAGACTATTCTCGTTAAACTCACTGGTCTATAATTTACTGGATCTAATTGTTTGCCCTTTTTGAATAAGGAGATCACTGCTGCATCTTCCCTATTCCGTGGAACAATCCCTTACGCAAGTGATTGAGAACATATATAGCCAATGGTTTTGCTAGTTGGTCTCTAATTTCAAACATCAATGTTGAATGCATACCACCTTGAACTGGACATTTATCCACTTTCAACCCCTCTAATTTAAAAAAAACAACAACATTCCCACCGTAATACAGATTGATCTAAGTTCCGCTGTATCCATGTCTCTCTGGAAAATAGCTATGGGCTCTTAGATCTTAGAGCAGGCTTCTAATGTGTAGACCGTGCCAAAGTACTGATTGAGTAGATTAGCTGCCTCCCTATTCTCACTTATTATTTTTCCTATTGCTATCTATGATAGGGTATACTTTGTCTTTCGTTCTGTACTGATTTTTAACATAAGAAAAGAAACTTTTAATATCAGCTTTGATACTATGAGCAAGTTTTTTTGTCGAATTCAATGTTTGCTGCTTAATTAACTTTTTGAGCAATATTTGTCCGTCGCTGTGGGGATTCCATCTGACCCTGCAACTTTCCTATATTTTAGTAGTTTGAGTGCTTGCATGTTTTTTTGCTAATAAAATGTACCTTTATGGGTTATTTTGCTGGTTCTATGTCAGTCTGGGATATTGGTGGATTTTTCTTGAACATTTCTTTACAGCATTTTAGCCATATGTCTCGTCGCTTCTCTTTGCTGTAGATGCTCTTTACTTGTTTATCTTCATGTGTGTGTTGAGGTCCTGTCTTTATTTTTCAAATTCCAAATAATTTTATTGTTTTTTTTACCCGCCTCTAAATATTTGTTCATGTTTTATTATCAGCTTTTCTACATTTATCTACAAATATAGTTATCCACTTTTTACGCTTGGGGTTTACCTCCCTCAATGGAACACATTTCTCTTTTATGGATCTCTTTGCTTGTTATTTATTCTTATTTTGTTTGTTATGTTAACACTTATCTGCAACTACACATTTTCTGTATCATATGTTAGTTGGTTTATCTTTCCTTGCGCGTCCTGTTAGTTCTGTGACAGCATGAATGTATATCATCTGTACAATCGACGTCTTCCAGCTACTTATCAAATGTCCATCGTATTTGTGTTTTTCTGCTCTTGTTTTCCGCATCTCCTAGTTCATGACCACGTGAAATATTGATGGAGATAGTAGACATCCCTGTCTGACCCCAGTTTGTCCCATCATTCAGCCCATGACCACGTGAAAGATTGAGGGAGATAGTAGACATCCCTGTCTGACCCCAGTTTGTCCCATCACTCAGCCCATGACCACGAGAAAGATTGATGGAGATAGTAGACATCCCTGTCTGACCCCAGTTTGAACTGTAAATGGGTCTGACAGTTTGCCTATGTGACCTATTCTACATGTGGCCTCTTCATAGAAATCTGGTCTAATTTTTTTAAGTTTATCTGGTTTCAATATTATCTTAATTGCTGTTCGTTCTACACTATGAAATTCCTTTTTCAAAATCTCTAAAGTTAATTTAAATAGGTGTCTCCCACTCCACAGATTGTTCTTTGATAATTCTGAGTATTGCTATTTAATCTATGCAGGATCGTTCTGCTCGGATTCTTGTCTGATCTTTTCTTATATTCCATCTAAAGCATCTTTAATACCATCAAACATTTTCCTGGTCATGACTTTCCCAGCTACATTAAGGAGTGCAATTCCTCGACAGTTACCGCATGAAGTGAGATTTCATTTTGTTGGTGCTTTGTTTAGATGACCCTCTTTCCCCTTTTGGGAGGAGGATGGGGGGGGGGGGGGATGGCCTCCCATATCTTCTTGAATAGTTTGTTTAACATCTCTGTGGTGGTTAAAATGCACGCTTTCATGGCTTATGTGGGAATTCCATCTGACCCTGCAGTTTTCCTATATTTTAGTAGTTTGAGATCTTGCATGTTTTGTTTGCGAATAAAATATACCTTTATGGGTTATTTTGCTGGTTCTATGTCAGTCCGAGATATTGGTGGATTTGTGTTTAACATTTCTTTACAGCATTTTAGCCATCTGTCTCGTCGCTTCTCTTTGCTGTAGATGTTCTTAACTTGTTTGTCTCCCCGTGTGTGTTGGCGTCCTGTTTTCATTGATAATATTCTGGTTATATTGCCGCCTTTTCCGCTTCCTCAGCAATTTTATATATGTGCTATTTCTTATCTTACATTGCACTTTTTCACTTTCATGTTTCTCTCAGAATATGGCGTGAGCAGTCTTGTTTTTGTAATATTGTTCCATTTGCATGTTCTGATTTTGTGTTTCGTTGTTCCTATCAGATTCCATGTGCTTTCTGTGAGCAATTCATGATGCTGTCGATGTCTCTATCCAACAACCTGGTTACAAATGTTCTGAATTGTTTTCTCAAGCGTGTACCAGTGGCTGTCAATGATTTAGTCTGTAACGTTACCAAGAATCTCTGGTCTGTTTTTAAGATTTAGCTTGAATTTAGCCTTGCTGTACTTATTTGCTTGGTTTTGCGGGTTGGATTTATGTCTTATTTCAACTGCCGTATCTTTGAAAGCCTTCAGTTATACTGACATAGTCGCTACGAGCAAGTAATGGTCTGAAACACCTTCTGCTCTTCTCTTTACCTTCACATACTGTCTCCATTTTCGATCTGTTGTGAAATCGCCAATTTGGTTTTGATTGTGCCCATACTAGGTGGCTTTTTGTACACTTATGTGTGGGAAGATCGTGTCTTCTACATTATGTGTGGGAAGATGGTGTCTTCTACATTCTCTGTCGGAAGATGGTGACTCATACACTTCTGTGTGGGAAGATGGTGTCTCCTACACTGCACTTCTGTGTGGGAAGATGGTGTCTCCTACACCTCTGTGTGGGAAGATGGTGGCTCCTACACTTCTGTGTGGGAAGATGGTGGCTCCTACACCTCTGTGTGGGAAGATGGTGTCTCCTACACCTCTGTGTGGGAAGTGGGTGCTCCTACACCTCTGTGTGGGAAGATGGTGTCTCCTACACCTCTGTGTGAGAAGATGGTGGCTCCTACACTTCTGTGTGGGAAGATGGTGTCTCCTACACCTCTGTGTGGGAAGATGGTGTCTCCTACACCTCTGTGTGGGAAGATGGTGGCTCCTACACTTCTGTGTGGGAAGATGATGGCTCCTACACCTCTGTGTGGGAAGATGGTGTCTCCTACACCTCTGTGTGGGAAGATGGTGGCTCCTACACTTCTGTGTGGGAAGATGGTGGCTCCTAAAACAACGACAATGAAATCACAAAAGTAAACGAAACTTTCCCTATTTTATTTCTGCCTCTAATACCTCTTTTGCCTAAAACCAATTGCTGTCACAACTTCTGATATCCCTCCGCTGAGTCTTGTCCTTCCAGCCTATCAAAGAATTCTTGTTATGTATTTTCATCAGCATTATTTACTGGCACGGCACACTGCATGTTTTTTTTCTCCCTTTTTGAATGGATTCATGCTGTTGTTGTTATATGTGATGTTGGTTCTCATTCTACTGGTTCCATCCTTGCTTCTATTGACAAGCTCCTCTGTGTGTACGTGGTCTTCCTCTATGTGCTATGAATATATGATGGTTTCTCCTGTGCATGGTGTTCTGAATCCTTCACTGTTCCGTCTTATCTCTGCAAGACCCAGGATACTCAACAGGTATCGTTCCATTTCTTTCACAACTTGGATCGTCTTTTCTGTTTCGCTCGAGTTTATCATGTTCCAGTACCATATACTGGTCTTCACTTTCATGGTCAGAAGATTTGTCGGCAACCTGACTTCCGTTGGTTGGCTTTCACTTTAGGTCGCGTCCTTTGCCTCTTTAGGTCGGGAACTTCGATAATCCGACCAGTAGTACTGGCATTTGGATTGCCTGGTGTGGTTTCTGTACCAAAGCTCATCTTTGTCTAGGTTTGGGTAAGAGACAGAATAGTCAGGTGAAACATGGGATCTCACTTCAGGGTCAGGTACAACATACTGATCAAGATCCCATCTCACGTCAGGGTCAGGTGAAACATACTGATAAAGATCCCATCTCAGGTCAGGGTCAGGTGAAATATACTGATCAAGATACCACCTCACGTCAGGGTCAGGGGAATCGTGCAGATCAAAATCCTACCTCACGTCAGAAATGACTATCATATCTCAAGTTCGTGTTTGTGAATCTGTAAACAGGATGTATCATATCAATCTGGTCAGAGAAGTGTGGATCGAGGCTGTAAACAGGATGTATCATATCAATCTGGTCAGAGAAGTGTGGATCGAGGCTGTAAACAGGATGTATCACAACAATCTGGTCAGAGAAGTGTGGATCGAGGCTGTAAACAGGATGTATCATATCAATCTGGTCAGAGAGGTGTGGATCGAGGCTGTAAACAGGATGTATCATATCAATCTGGTCAGAGAGGTGTGGATCGAAGCTGTAAACAGGATGTATCATATCAATCTGGTCAGAGAAGTGTGGATCGAGGCTGTAAACAGGATGTATCACATCAATCTGGTCAGAGAAGTGTGGATCGAGGCTGTAAACAGGATGTATCACATCAATCTGGTCAGAGAGGTGTGGATCGAGGCTGTAAACCCTATAGTGGTAAGCTTACTGAGGACCCTCGCATATTAATACAGACAGGAGGACCACGTAGGGATGTAAGAAGAGCCTCTGTTACCTGCTACGAGATGAACGTAGTGATTAGTTAACCCAGTAGGGGTAGACTCCAACAACATTATGACACGGTTAAGTAGATGATGTTACAGTCTGCCATACACAACTCTCTTTAGCCGCCTTTTACAATATGCTTGGAAGGTTACAGCTGTCCTGTTCTTATCGAGCCGGTTTCCACTTGGGTGACTAACACTTCATTTAGGACGATGAAGCTAACGTCTGGTCAAGCAAAGCACACTGATCAGATAATATTAGTCAGGGTGAGGAGAAATATACTGGCCAAGATCCTCACGTGACCTCCTCGTTGGTCGTCCTGGAAACGGGCCGTTGTCGAGGACAATAGTCTGGCTAACAAGGTGAGGTTCGATGTGATTCCAGTAGTAGTGAGTGACACGCAGATAAAGTCAAGCATTGCACAACCGCCTGAAAGACCCCTATCCACTTCATCAGCTTGCTCGGGATGTTAGGAAAGCTAATACATTCTGCCACAAGTTCAGTCCTTTTCAGATCGCACACTCCATTGTGGGTATTAGCAACCAACCAACACTTCATAAAATAACGCAACAAACACAGTTTACAAACCCATTCCTGGTGTTGCTACTGCCGTGTCACGTATCACTCAGCCTAACATAGTCTCAAAAAGGTGACCTACATTTGGTCTGTTTGTAGTTAGGTCCCTTGTCTGGGATGGGGGTCTCTAGTACGGCCAATTGATTCTAGGCTTCCTTACATAATTGTTTGTTTGTTTCTAGTGTTTTGGGGAGCAGGTTTGGAGTATTGGTGGATGAATGGGTGGATATGTGGATGGATGGGTGTGTTAATGTACAGATCGATGGTAGAAAGGATATATGCAAATATGGGTGGATTAATGGACGAATAAGTAAATGGCTGGATTGATGGATGAATAGATGAGTATATAGACATATTGATGGGTAGATGAGTGGATAGAAGGAAGGATATGTTAATGGACGGATAGATGGATGGATAGGGTGTTTATTGAAAGGATACATGGAGAAAATTATGGATGTATAAATGAGTGAGATGACAGATGGATTGATTGAAAGATCAATGAAATGAGAGATGGATATGATGATGGATGGATTAATGGATTGTTAAGTCAATGGATAGATTGATGAATGGATGGATTGATTAATGGATGAATATGTTGATATATTGGTCGATGGACGGATGAATGGTTTGGTGGATGGATGTACATCTAGCTTGCTGGGTAGATGGATGAGTTGGTTGATGGGTGGGTGGATGGATTGATGGAAGGATTGATTAACGGGTTGATTAAGGGATTGATATATTAATGGATGGGTTGGTTGATGGATGGGTTGGTTTATGGATGGGTTGGTTGATGGATGGGTTGATGGATGGGTTGATGGATGGGTTGATGGATGGGTTGATGGATGGGTTGATGGATGGTTGGTTGATGGATGGGTTGATGGATGGGTTGATGGATGGGTTGATGGATGGGTTGGTTGATGGGTTGGTTGATGGATGAGTTGGTTAATGGGTTGGTTGATGGATGGGTTGATGGATGGGTTGGTTGATGGATGGGTTGATTGATGGATGAGTTGATGGATGGGTTGATAGATGGGTTGATGGATGGGTTGGTTGATGGGTTGGTTGATGGATGAGTTGATGGATGGTTGGTTGATGAATGGGTTCGTTGATGGATGAGTTGATAGATGGTTGGTTGATGGATGGGTTGATTGATGGGTTGATGGGTGGTTTGGTTGATGGATGGAATGATGGATGGGTTGGTTGATGGCTGGGTTGATTGACGGATGGGTTGGTTGATGGATGGGTTGATATATGGTTGGTTGATGGATGGGTTGATGGATGGTTTGGTTGATGGATGGGTTGGTTGATGGATGGGTTGGTTGATGGATGGGTTGGTTGATGGATGGGTTGGTTGATGGATGGGTTGATGGATGGGTTGGTTGATGGATGGGTTGATGGATGAGTTGATGGATGGGTTGATGGATGGTTGGTTGATGGATGGGTTGGTGGATGGATGGGTTGATGGATGGGTTGGTTGATGGATGGGTTGGTTGATGGATGGGTTGATGGATGGTTGGTTGATGGATGGGTTGATGCATGGGTTGGTTGGTGGATGGGTTGGTTGATGGATGGGTTGATGGATGGGTTGGTTGATGGATGGGTTGGTTGGTGGAGGGGTTTATGGATGGGTTGATGGATGGTTGGTTGATGGATGGGTTGATGCATGGGTTGGTTGGTGGATGGGTTGGTTGATGGATGGGTTGATGGATGGGTTGGTTGATGGATGGGTTGGTTGATGGAGGGGTTTATGGATGGGTTGATGGATGGTTGGTTGATGGATGGGTTGATGGATGGTTGGTTGATGGATGGGTTGATGGATGGGTTTGTTGAAGGATGGTTGATAGATGGGTTGACGGATGGGTTGATGGATGTTTGGTTGATGGATGGGTTGGTTCATGGATGGGTTGGTTGATGTATGGTTGATGGATAGGTTGATGGATGGTTGGTTGATGGATGGGTTGATGGATGGTTGGTTGATGGATGGGTTGGTTAATGGATGAGTTGATGGATGGGTTGATGGATGGGTTGGTTGATGGATGAGTTGATGGATGGGTTGATTGATGGATGGGTTGGTTGATTAATGGGTTGCTGGATACGTTGATGGGTGGGTTGGTTGATGCATGAGTTGGTTGATGGGTGGGTTGGTTGATTTGTGGGTTGGTTTATGGATGGATGGTTGGTTGATGGATGGGTTGGTTGATGGATGGATGGTTGGTTGGTGGATGGGTTGGTTGATGGATGGGTTGGTTAATGGATGGATGGTTGGTTGATGGATGGGTTGGTTGATGGATGGATGGTTGGTTGATGGACGGGTTGGTTGATGGATGGGTTGGTTGATGGATGGATGGTTGGTTGATGGATGGGTTGGTTGATGGATGGGTTGGTTGATGGATGTGTTGGTTGATGGATGGGTTGATGGATGGGTTGGTTGATGGATGGGTTAATGGATGGTTGGTTAATGGATGGTTGGTTGATGGATGGGTTGGTTGATGGATTGGCTGGTTGATGGATGGGTTGGCTGATGGATGGATGGTTGGTTGATGGATTGGTTGATGGATGGTTGGTTGATGGATGGTTGGTGATGGATGGGTTGGTTGATGGATGGATGGTTAGTTGATGGATGGGTTGGTTGATGGATGGGTTGGTTGATGGATGGGTTGGTTGATGGATGGGTTGGTTGATGGATGGGTTGGTTGATGGATGGGTTGGTTGATGGATGGGTTGATTGATGGATGGGTTGATGGATGGGTTGGTTTGATGGATGGGTTGGTTGATGGATGGGTTGGTCTATGGATGGGTTGGTTGATGGATGGGTTGGTTGATTGATGGGTTGGTTGATGGATGGGTTGATTGATGGATGGGTTGATGGATGGGTTGGTTGATGGATGGGTTGGTTGATGGATGGGTCTGTTGATGGATGTATTAGTTTATGGATGGGTTGGTTGATGGATTTGCCGCTTAATGGATGAGTTGGTTGATGAACGGGTTGGTTGATGGATGCGCCGGTTGATTGATGGGTTTGTTGATGGATGGTTGGTTGATGTATGCACCGGTTGATGGATGGGTTTGTTGATGGATGGGTTTGTTGATGGATGCGTTTGTTGATGGATGGGTTTGTTGATGGATGCGCCGGGTGATGGATGAGTTTGTTGATGAACGGGTTGGTTGATGGATGCGCCGGTTGATGGATGGATCTGTTAATGGATGGTTGGTTGATGTATGGGTTTGTTGATGGATGGGTTTGTTGATGGATGGGTTTGTTGATGGATGGGTTTGTTGATGGATGGGTTTGTTGATGGATGGGTTTGTTGATGGATGTGTTTCCCTATGGATGGGTTTGTTGATGGATGGGTTTGTTGATGGATGCGCCGGTTGATGGATGAGTTTTTTGATGGATGGGTTTGTTGATGGATGCGCCGGTTGATGGATGAGTTTGTTGATGGATGGGTTTGTTGAAGGATGTGCCGGTTTAGGGATGGGTTGGTTGATGGGTGCGCCGGTTGATGGATGCGCCGGTTGATGGATGCGCCGGTTGATGGATGCGGCGGTTGATGGAAGGGTTTGTTGATGGATGGGTTTGTTGATGGATGCGCTGGTTGATGGATGAGCCGGTTGATGGGTGGGTTTGTTGATGGATGGGTTTGTTGAGGGATGGGTTTGTTGATGGATGGGTTTGTTGATGGATGGGTTTGTTGATGGGTGGGTTTGTTGATGGATGGATTTGTTGATGGATGGGTTTGTTGATGGATCGGTTGATTGATGGATGGGTTGATGGATGGGTTGATTGATGGATGGGTTGGTTGATGGATGGGTTTGTTGATGGATGGATTTGTTGATGGATGGGTTGGTTGGTTGGCTTTTTTAATGAATGTGCATGGGTGAATTGGTTTGTTGAATGGATAACTAGATGAATGGACGGACGATCTGATGAATGGACGGACGGACATTTAATGGATGGACTGCCGTACCGATGGACTGATGAATGAATGAGAGATCTGATGGATGGATGAATGGCGGATAAATGAATGGTCATTCTGATAGATGAAAAGATAAATTATTTGAGTGATGGATGAATGGATTGTTGATATGATGGATGGATGAAAGGACGAAATTGTGGATGGATGAATGGACAAACTGGTGTAGGGTTGAGTTGATGGACGAACTAATTAATAGATGAATGGACGAACTTGTAGACGGATGAATGGATGGACGAACGGATGAATGGATAAACGGATGGACTCATTTCTGGAGGGATGAATGGTCGGACGTTCTAATGAATAAATGAATGGATTGACGATTTGATAGATGGATGGATTGGCGATCTGATGGATGGATGAATGGTCGGTCGATGTTATGGATGGACTGGCGATCTGATGGGTGACGAACGATCTATGGATGAATGGACGAACTGATAGAGGGATGTATGAATGATCGGTCAATCTAATGGTTGCAAGGATGAATCGTCGGTCAATCTGATGGATGGACGGACAATCTCATGGGTAAGCGGATGTTCTGATAGATCAATGAATCGATAGACGATCTGATGGATGAATGACTATCTGATGGGTGGATGAGTGGATGGACTATCTGATGGGTGGATGAGTGGATGGATGAATGAATGGACGATCTGATGTACGGATGAATGGACGATCTGATGTATGGATGAATGGACGATCTGATGTATGGATGAATGGACGATCTGATGTATGGATGAATGGATGGACAGGCGATCTGATATATTGATAAATGGATGGATGAATGGATGGACGATCTGTTGGATGGATGAATGGATGGATGAATGGACTGACGATCTGTTGGATTGATGAAAGGATGGATCAATGGACTGACGATCTGTTGGATTGATGAAAGGATGGATCAATGGACTGACGATCTGTTGGATTGATGAAAGGATGGATCAATGGACTGACGATCTATTGGATGGATGAATGGAAACATTGATGAATATTAACATATTTTTGTGTAAACATTAATTCCATATTCTGAGGATTAACTTGTCATTAGTAATTCTCACATAGTTTTATCCTTAGAGAACACCTCTCCTCCTCTTTTTACTTACCCCCCCCCCCTGTTGCCTTAAGCTCTTCCATGCCCTCACCCTCCTCACAAGCACCTTGCGTGCCCCTCTCCCTCCCTCTTTGTACTCGTAACTCATTAACTAAACATTCGCAAGTCTATAAACGATAAATGCCTCAATTTGGAGCCATAGAAGTCGCAGTGTAATGACGATAATTATTGCCACATGGCACAGTTGAGCGGAAATAGCCGACTTAAGTTATTCAATGTTATGTTAAGCATCAACGATATCACTGCACCGCACGCAGAACAACGGTGCTCAAACACATTCGTATTCTCTCTCTACTTCCCTCTTTGTTATCCACACGGAGAACTCTTACAAAAATAGCAAGGAAACTTATCGTTTATAATGTGGTACGGTTTGCTGCCCTGTGCTTCTGTCAGCAGTGAATATTTGACATGCGTGTCACAAGTGTTCAACTGGCATGGCACTGGTCTCACGAGTGCACAGAAAAGCTATACTATACAAAATGAAACATCGCTCTTTTGTTCCCTAAAATGGTCATTTGATCTTGCTGAAATAATTGATTAGGTAACTTAATTAAATGATCAATGTGGTTTTTGTGCATTTTCGATTGAAATGAAGGTTGAATAGTTGCTTGACCTGATCATATGTTGTCCAAGCTTCTGTTTGCTGATTACAGTCTGGCAAGCAGGACTTTACCAGCTCAGAGGAGATGGCCAGATGCAATCTTTAGACTCAGTACAGGCCACACAAGAATGAGACTTTATCCGTTCGGCAAACTGGCAATAGGAACTGCTGAGGAATGTGTCTGAGACTCTGGTGAAATAACTATTGAGATCTGCTACACGTGTGGTTAACACACGAGCAATAGAGAAAGAACGAATGGTCATCTCCAGTATCATTCATGGAGAAGATTTATAGAGATATATTCTCTTTTTAACTGGTCTCAGCTTTCTTTAGATATTTTCAAGGTCAAGCCTGGGCGTGTACACACAAGGGCCACGATATAAAGAGAAAACAATAACTTTTTTTCTTCTTCTACTGCCTCTTCTTCTTCTTCTTCTTCTTCTTCTTCTTCTTCTTCTTCTTGTTCTTCTTCTTCTTCTTCTTCTTCTTCTTCTTCTTCTTCTTCTTCTTCTTCTTCTTCTTCTTCTTCTTCTTGTTCTTCTTCTTCTTCTTCTTCTTCTTCTTCTTGTTCTTCTTCTTCTTCTTCTTCTTCTTCTTCTTCTTCTTCTTCTTCTTCTTCTTCTTGTTCTTCTTCTTCTTCTTCTTCTTCTTCTTCTTCTTCTTCTTCTACTCAAATTTTTTCTTCTATCTTGATTATTCCTCCTTCTACTCTTCTTATTCTTCTTCTACTTTTTCTTCATCTTCGTCCTCTTCTTCTTCTTCTTCTTTTTCCTTCTGATCTTCTTCTTCTTCTTCTTTTTCTTCTTCTTCATTTTCTTCTTCTTCTTCTTCTTCATCTTCTTCTTCTTCTTCTTCTTCTTCTTCTACTCATATTTTTTCTTCTGCTCTTGATTATTCCTCCTTCTCCTCTTCTTATTCTTCTTCTTCTGCTTTTTCTTCTTCTTCTTCTTTTTCCTTCTGATCTTCTTCTTCTTCTTCTTCTTCTTCTTCTTCTTTTTCTTCTTCTTCTTCTTATTCTTCTTCTTCTTCTTTTTCTTCTTCATTTTCTTCTTCTTCTTCTTCTTCTTCTTTTTCTTCTTCTTAATTTTCTTCTTCTTTTTCTTTTTCTTCATCTTCGTTCTCTTCTTGTTCTTCTTCTTTACCTTCTTCGTCCTCGTCTTCTTCTTCTTTTTCTTCTTCTTCTTTTTCTTCTTCTTCATTTTCTTCTTCTTCTTCTTCTTCTTCTTCTTTTTCTTCTTCTTCATTTTCTTCTTCTTCTTCTTCTTCTTCTTCTTCTTCTGCTTCTTCTTCTTCTACTCATATTTTTTCTTCTGCTCATGATTCTTCCGTCTCCTTCTCTTCGTCCTCTTCTTCTTCTTCTTCTTCATCTTCGTCCTCGTCTTATTCTTCTTCTTTTTCCTTCTTATCTTCTTTTTTTTCTTCTTTTTCTTCTTTTTCTTCTTCTTCTTCTTCTTCTTCTTCTTCTTCTTCTGTTTCTTCTTCCCAACCCTTATAAAACAAGTTAGGCACTCTTAATTGAATCTTTTTTCCATATTTGGAGAATTATTTCGAAAGTTCTTTTTCAAATCCAAATATTATCACCTCACTTGCACACGCTGCAGTTCCGTCCTCTCAGGCGCCTCTTCATCTCAAATCATCTCATGTCCACGTCTTGCAGTTTGCGAATTGCTGGTTCATCAATTAAAACGTCAACCCCTAGCAGGGGTTCTTGCTGTAATTACAATATTTCCCTATTACTAGTTCATGACATCTCTTCGACAGCAGTCGTTCACCAGCATGGCTAGGGTGGTAGTTGCACATGATGTTGCTGCTGGTGTTACTGCTTTTGCTGTTGTTGTTGTTGTTGTTATTGTTATTGATGCTATTGTTACAGCTGTTGCTACCTTTGTTGTTATTCCTGTTGCTGTTATAGTTGCTGTTGTTATTTTGAAAGCTACTCTGACTGAGTTAGGTTTATATCGAGTTACAATAGTTATTATCACATCAAGAGTCACATTTGAGAAGGCATACCAATGTCCTCTTTCCTGTAGTGCAAAACAAAGCACCTCGGTAAGCTAAACACTGTGGAGAATTGTGGTGTCAATCTGATTGCTTGTCGCTCCCAGGACCAGGTACACCAAGGATGAGGCCTCCATGTCTGCTATCAACTTTGAAGGCCTTGATAACCAGCAGGACCAGGATCAGGTACACCAAGGATGTGGCCTCCATGTCTGCTATCAACTTTGAAGGCCTTGATAACCAGCAGGACCAGGACCAGGTACACCAAGGATGTGGCCTCCATGTCTGCTATCAACTTTGAAGGCCTTGATAACCAGCAGGACCAGGACCAGGTACACCAAGGATGTGGCCTCCATGTCTGCTATCAACTTTGAAGGCCTTGATAACCAGCACGACCGGGACAGTCAGTGTATACAATTCTTACATAATTTAAGACATCTACTTCTGCGATCCACCAATTGAATATACAATCCACTCATTCCGTCTGCGATCCACTCATTCTGTCAACGATCCACTCATTCCGTCTGCGATCTTCTCATTCCATCTGTGATCCACTCATTCTGCCAACGATCTACTCATTCTGTCTACGATCCACTCATTCCATCTGCGATCCACTCATTCTGTCAACGATCCACTCATTCCATCTGCGATCCACTCATTCTGTCAACGATCCACTCATTCTGTCTACGATCCACTCATTCCATCTGCGATCCACTCATTCTGTCAACGATCCACTCATTCGATCTGCGATCCACTCATTCCATCTGTGATCCACTCATTCTGCCAACGATCCACTCATTCCATCTGCGATCCACTCATTCTGTCAACGATCCACTCATTCCATCTGCGATCCACTCATTCCGTCTACGAGATCTGACCAATGGGTTCCACTACATTTGAACGGGACATTGTTCCAACACACAGCACACGTGCATCTCCGCACAGCAAATCATTCCCTCTCACACAGATTGTTATGGGCCTCGCAGAAATGATTCGTTAATCTGATAATAATAGAAAAAGGATCATAAATCTACATTTTATAGATGCCATCGATGCCCTGCCTGGAAATGGCAAAAGTGTTAAACGCACTGAGAAGCCAGCTTGACAATTTGACACAGAAACCTACCATGGAAAGCAAAGCCTAGCTAACAAAAACCAAGTAGGAGGTCATAGAAAGGATGACTGTGGACGTACAAATATTGCAGACAACGACACTTAAATACAGGGATATGTAAATACAGGGATATGTAAATACATGGGATATATAAATACATGGGATATGTAAATACATGGGATATATAAATACATGGGATATATAAATACAGAGGATATATAAATCAACATGTTGCATGACCTTTGTAGAACGTCGCTCCTTTCACAGTCTGTCTGAAAGAAACTCGTTCCCTTGCCGAAACACCAGCTTCCGCCACTGTCATACTCAGGCATTCCTGGATATCTTGGTGCCATCGTCTTCTTGGTCTACCCCTTCCTCTTTTGCCTGGCACCATACCTTCCATCACTATTCTCTCAAGACCGTTGTGTCTCTTGATGTGACTAAAGTATTTGCATTTTCTAGCCAAAATGGAATTGATAAACCAGTTCTCATCTATGCTCAACTCTTGCCGAATGTCTACATTTGTTCTTTTCTCTGTCCAGGGTATTCTGAGGATCTTTCTGTAACATTTTGACTCGAAGGATTCGATTCTTTGTCTAGAAGTTTTGGTAATCGTCCATGCTTCTCAGCCATAAGCTGCCACAGGATAAACACAGGCTCTCAAGACTTTTACTTTTATCGTTTTGTTGGTGCACTGCCATAATTTCTTCAGGCTGTTCAGTCTCTGCATTGCCATAGCTAGTCTTCTTCTGATTTCTTTCGAGCAGTCGCCATTTTGATCAATTCTGGAGCCCAGATATTCAAAATGTGTAACCTGATCTATTTCCTCACCACACACTGTAAATTTATGCTGACATTGTGTTTTATCGGTGTCATTATCTTTGTTTTGTTTATGAACAGATTTTGATCTTTCCTATGTCCATTAACTGCTGAAAGTAGCTGCTCTAGACCTTCTGCACTTCTTGATAGTATCAGTGTGTCATCTGCGTATAGTAACTCTGGAATCTCGTACCCCCCAATCTTAAATGGGTCGAAACTTTCAATGTTCTCATCTTCTCGTACATTTCTCATTATACATTCCACATATATGTTGTACAGATAAGGTGAGAGGATACATCCCTGTCGGACTCCCTTTTGTACTGCAAACCAATCTGATGTTTGCCCAGATACTCGGACAGGGGCTTGTTGATCTTGGTATAATGTTTCAATGCAAAGGAAACCCTATTTCCTTCATGATTCTCCACATATTTTGATTTTTTACTGCGATGAAGGCCTTAGTGTAATCAATGAAACATGTGTACAGGTCTGCATTACTCTCTCTACATTTTTCATATATATTCCTTAAATTGAATATGTGGTCCCGGGTCCCTCTGTCTTTCCTAAAACCTGCCTGGACGACGTGAATTTCAGACATAAATACATGGGATATATAAATACAGAGGATATATAAATACATTGGATATATAAATACAGAGGATATATAAATACATGGAATATATAAATACAGAGGAAATATAAATACATGGTATATATAAATACATGGGATATATACATACATAGGATAAATAAATACAGGGGATATATAAATACACGGGATATATAAGTACATGGGATATATAAATACATGGGATATATAAATACACGGGATATATAAATACATGGGATATATGAATACAGAGGATGAAACAAAAGCCAAACTTAGAGCAATGGACGTAGAATAAACAACACATCTCGCTGCAATAAGTTTAATAAGAACACATTGTTTAAAACTCAGATCAGATTGCTGCTGATCTTGATTGTACCTGTAAACCTGTATAGGTATGACATTTAGATATTATATTACAACAAAAACAAGCAAATTAAAATAGATGCTTTAGACAAATTCTAGGAAAAACATGCAATAATTCTATCTCAAATGTCAACATTGAGAACGCAATATCCCAGAATGCCCGACAACAAAAGACCTCCAGACTGTTGTCAAATCATGGACATTCCAGTCTGTGGTCATGTACGAAGTGAGCGGCAAAACATTACACTCAAAGACTAATGTTACAGTAGTCAGGTCGCCTCAGGCGGATGTTTCAGTAGCCAGGTCGTCTCAGGATCATGTTACAGTAGCCAGGTCCTCCTCGGCTGATGTTACAGTAGGCAGGTCGTCTCAAACTTATGTTACAATATTCAGGTCCTCCCAGGCTTATGTTACAGTAGTAAGGTCGTCTCAGGCTAATGTTACAGTAGCCAGGTCGTCTCAGGCTGGTATTACAGTAGCCAGGTCGTCTAAGGCTGGTATTACAGTAGCCAGGTCGTGCTATAAGCCAGTGCTGCCATACTCCGTCATGTCCCCCCTCCCTTATGTGTGCTATAAACCAGTGCTGCCATGTTCCGTCATGTCCCCCTCCCTTATGTGTGCTATAAACCAGTGCTGCCATGCTCCGTCACGTCCGTCCCCCTTATGTGTGCTATAAACCAGTGCTGCCATGCTCCGTCATGTCTCCCCCCCTATGTGTGCTATCAACCAGTGATGCCATGCTCTGTCATGTCCCCCCCCCCCCTATGTGTGCTATCAACCAGTGCTGCCATGCTCCGTTATGTTCCCCCACCCCCTATGTGTGCTATCAACCAGTGCTGCCATGCTCCGTTATGTTCCCCCACCCCCTATGTGTGCTATCAACCAGTGATGCCATGCTCCGTCATGTCTCACCCCCCCCCCTATGTGTGCTATCAACCAGTGCTGCCATGCTCCGTCATGCACCCCCCTTTATGTGTGCTATCAACCAGTGCTGCCATGCTCCGTCATGTCCATCCCCCTATGTGTGCTATCAACCAGTGCTGCCATGCTCCGTCATGTCTCACCCCCCCCCCTTTATGTGTGCTATCAACCAGTGCTGCCATGCTCCGTCATGCCCATCCCCTTATGTGTGCTATTAACCAGTGCTGCCATGCTCCGTCATGCCCCCCCCCCTTTATGTGTGCTATCAACCAGTGCTGCTATGCTCCGTCATGCCCCCCCCCCTTTATGTGTGCTATCAACCAGTGATGCCATGCTCCTCATCCCAGGATTTGCTTCCTGGTTTTTCCACCGCGTTTGCTCACGTAGCTTAGTCAGTCAGAGCTGTTGCCCGAGATGTGGCGCCTGGAGCCATACGTGAGTGAGGAAACCAAGTAGAGTTCAGGCCGTTCTTTGCCGCTTGAAAGTGATTACCTCTCGCCGTGAGGCACTATCCCTCGCACACTCATGCCCTGTCACCCCCTACCCCCCCCCCCCCCGCACACCCCCTCCCCCCTTCCTGTTTCACAAAATATTGTGAAGGCGATGTTGTACATATTAACATACTAACGATCTATTAACTTAGAGGTCTTTACCATGGACACGAACACCTCAAACAACAAACAACTCAAACAGCACAAACAGCACAAACAACACAAACATCACAAACAGTATAAACAACACAAACAGCACAAACAACACAAACATCACAAACAGTACAATCAGCACAAACAACACAAACATTACAAACAGTACAAGCATCACAAACAGTACAAGCAGCACAAATAGCACAAACAGAACAAACGGTACAAACAACACAAACAGCACAAACAGTACAAGCAGCACAAACAACACAAACAGCTTAAACAACACAAACAGCACAAACAGTACAAACAGCACAAACAGTACAAGCAGCATAAACAGCACAAACAGCTTAAACAACTCAAACAGCACAAACAGCACAACTGAAAATGACTAAATAAACAAGTCAGTCAATTAATTATGTAAAACCTTTCAACTCCCTGTGGAGACACAATTCAGGCTCAGCTCCTGTTTCGAGCCACCTGTTCAAACTACCTTTCACACCTTCCTCATGTCTGTATAGACCTTTCTTCACTTGTACTCACCAAAGGGACCTGAGATCAGTGACCGCATTGTAATGTTATCCCTGACATTATCTGTTGTGTCCTCTCCATCGCCCATCTCCCAGTGCACGTACAACTCACGTTGGTACATGTCTGTCACAGAACAGAGACTTCAGCACAGAATGAAATGTTGGCGCTCCATTGCCCATCTCCCAGTGTACGTACAACTCACGTTGGTAAATGTATGTCACAGAACAGAGACTTCAGGACAGAATTAAATGTTGGCTCTCCATTGCTCATCTCCCAGTGCACGTACAACTCACGTTGGTAAATGTCTGTCACAGAACAGAGACTTCAGGACAGAATGAAATGTTGGCTCTCCATTGCTCATCTCCCAGTGCACGTACAACTCACGTTGATAAATGTCTGTCACAGAACAGAGACTTCAGGACAGAATGAAATGTTGGCTCTCCATTGCTCATCTCCCAGTGCACGTACAACTCACGTTGGTAAATGTCTGTTACAGAACAGAGACTTCAGGACAGAATGAAATGTTGGAGCTTCATCTCAAGAATGACTGGATAACTTATTGATGAATGGATGGATCGACGGATAATGGATACCGTGGTTGGATTGATGAATTGTTGAACTGACTTATGTATTATATGCGGATGACTTTGTTGGTTAGTGGGTATACGGATACCTTGATGGATATCATGACTAAAGGACGAATAGACTTGGTGGAAAGATGCATGGATTCGAGGCTGTCTGTAAGAGGCTTCTTTAACTATCATATAGTTTATCTTTTAAATAATCACACAAAATGGCAGACCAGTGCTTGTCTCTTCATCCTAAAGTATATATCTCAAATATACACAACTAGTCTTCTCAGAACCATTTCGGTTTTCCTAGAGTTATTGTTGCAGATTCGAGAGTCAACTCGAAAACCATCACCTTCGCGAGCAAGCCGGATGTAGAAAAGGGTTTTTCACTAACAACCACTTAAATCAACTGATGGAGAAAGAAAGCCAACTGGGCGTTTCCTTATGTCTCATATTTGTTGACTACTGAAACGCCTTCCACAGTATTGAAAACAATGTTGTGGTAAATTTCTCAGAAACCAGGACTACACAAAAATGATCCAAAAAACCAGCAAAGGCTTCAAGTTGGTGATCACCCTATATATATGTTACATTCTGTGGTCTTTACAAGCATGATTGACACGTGTCACCGGTAGCAATTGCGCAAAGCAGATACCAAGAAGCTTCCAGTTATTAAGAGAGCTATGATTTGGCGTGTACAAAAAATCTCGATAAGGAATCATATATGAAACGAAGAAATTAGACATTAAACTGCTTTGACACGTGGTGAGAGCCGCAATATCGAACACATATTACTGGACTCGTCATGAGATCTGTAAATAGATGGAAAACGTTGTTTGGTTTTATGGCGTTATCTTCACACAAATCTACTGGGGCGTCCATCTATACGACGATGAGATGGTTTGATAAAAGGCCTAACAAAAGATCAAGATGCACAGAAAGTTTTGTTGGCTTCCTTGCATGTGGAATGCTTTCCGGATTGACGCTGGGGATAATGCGCTGTCGATATGGTTCATACGGTGTTCTTATGTCCATATTAGAAATGGAATCGTGCATCAGAGTTCACTAGCTCGTTCATTACACTGTGTGCTTGTTATTTCTTGGCGCACTAAATTCAATACTACCCAGCGCTCGACATCGTGAGTTCCTACCCAGCGCTCGACATCGTGAGTTCTTACACAACGCTCCACATCGTGAGTTCCTACCAGACGCTCCACATCGTGAGTTCCTACCCAGCGCTCGACATCGTGAGTTCTTACACAACGCTCCACATCGGGAGTTCCTACCCAAAGGCTCCACATTGTGAGTTCCTACCCAGCGCTCGACATCGTGAGTTCCTACCCAACGTTCCACATTGTGAGTTCCTACCCAACGTTCCACATTGTGAGTTCCTACCCAAAGGCTCCACATTGTGAGTTCCTACCCAACGCTCCACATTGTGAGTTCCTACCCAACGCTCCACATTGTGAGTTCCTACCCAACGCTCCACATTGTGAGTTCCTACCCAAAGGCTCCACATTGTGAGTTTATACCCAACGCTCCACATTGTGAGTTCCTACCCAAAGGCTCCACATTGTGAGTTCCTACCCAAAGGCTCCACATTGTGAGTTCCTACCCAACACTCGACATCGTGAGTTCCTACCCAACGCTCCACATCGTGAGTTCCTACCCAGCGCTCCACATCGTGAGTTCCTACCCAACGCTCGACATCGTGAGTTCCTACCCAACGCTCGACATCGTGAGTTCCTACACAACACTCGACATCGTGAGTTCCTACCCAACGCTCGACATCGTGAGTTCCTACCCAACGCTCCACATCGTGAGTTCCTACACAATGCTCCACATCGTGAGTTCCTACCCAACGCTCGACATCGTGAGTTCCTACACAACACTCGACATCGTGAGTTCCTACCCAACGCTCCACTTCGTGAGTTCCTACACAACGCTCCACATCGTGAGTTCCTACCCAGCGCTCGACATCGTGAGTTCCTACTCAACGCTCCAATTCGTAAGTTCCTACACAACGCTCCACATCGTGAGTTCCTACCCAACGCTCGACATCATGAGTTCCTACCCAGCGATCCACATTGTGAGTTCCTACCCAATGCTCCACAATGTGAGTTCCTACACTACGCTGCACAATATGGGCTCATGTCGTCGTCGATGTCAGTGTCACTGAATGCTGTAGGTCAATGTGACATTGTCACCTCTGCTCGCCAACCCAACATTTGAACTAGAAATGTCGATACGTAGGTCGTTTTCATGGAGATTTCATGCAGAAATCCGGATTTCTCATTAGTGCACTTTCTGAACTCACTCAGGGGCAGCCGGTTACAAATCAACAAGAGGATAACGGAGGCAAGGGAAGCAGTTCAACAGTATGACAATAGTAGTGAAACCGACAACCCTGGTCAAGACTAGCTGGATTATCAGGAAAGAGATGTCCAATGACAACCCCAGAACCAACAGCCCAGACCCCGTAGCCCAAGCTAGAGCCCGCATAGGCAACTTCAGGGGGCAAGAATAATGGAATCGACCACTGGTCACTTTATGACAAAACTACACGACTTAAAACAGGTTTTGGAATCTGCACAAGGTTTACTAACTTGTTGATGAACGGATCGTTCATGACTTTTGACACAACACTAGAGCAGCATATTTCCTGAGCTACCACTTGGAGATGGAATAGGGCCATGGTCAGATGTGGTCTCGATGGTCCTGATGCAAGCAGTCAGCTGTGGTTTTGCTAACCCTGACGCTAGCAATCAGCTATCTGTCGATGACCCTGACGCAAGCAATCGGCTATGGGTCGCTGGCCCTGACGCAAGCTGTCAGCTGTCGTTTCATTGGTCCTGCGCAAGCAATCAGCTATATGAGGGTCGCTGAACCTTGACGCAAGCAGTCAGCTATGGGTCACTGACCCTGATGCAAGAACCCAGCTGTGATTCGCAGACTGCTATTAGCTCATTCACTTTGCTGCATATTCCGCCCGCATTCAAATCCATATGACTACTCCACAGGTAGCAGGACCGAGGTCTGGCTGAATGGCTGAGGTCGGACTGAATGGTTGAGGTCTGACTTAATGGCTGAGGTCTGCCTGAATGACTAAGGTTTGACTGAATGGCTGAGGTCTGACTGAATGGCTGAGGTCTGACTGAATGGCTGAGGTCTGACTGAATGGTTGAGGTCTGACTGAATGGTTGAGGTCTGACTGAATGGTTGAGGTCTGACTGAATGGTTGAGGTCTGACTTAATGGCTGAGGTCTAACTGAATGGTTGAGGTCTGACTTAATAGCTGAGGTCTGCCTGGATGACTAAGGTTTGACTGAATGGCTGAGGTCTGACTGAATGGCTGAGGTCTGACTGAATGGTTGAGGTCTGACTTAATGGCTGAGGTCTGCCTGAATGACTAAGGTTTGACTGAATGGCTGAGGTCTGACTGAATGGCTGAGGTCTGACTGAATGGTTGAGGTCTGACTGAATGGCTGAGGTCTGACTGAATGACTGAGGTCTGACTGAATGACTGTGCGGGTAATGCCATGCGTTGGAGAATCGCCTGCTCTATAGAGACTAGGATTCAACACATAATCAATTGTTCACTTTATGTTATTCTTGTATCTCGCAGAAGTATATCATAAATAAGCTGTGCAAATATTACCTGCTTGTTCATCCATTTGCTGAGGTCAACCGAGAAAGGAATGGTTGCGGTGGAGGAGGGGGGAGGGTTATAGGACTGAAGAATAAAGGCCACTTGTCCATGCAGTTGCCCCTCAGTGTTTTATTCTACCTCCGAGAGAAAAAAAAACCTTCGCCTTACCGAAGTTTTGAACGTAGTCTCAGGCTGGCTTGGCACCTGATCTTCTGATAATGGAGAGCAAGGCCGAGCTGGTTTGGATGTTGCCCTTCTGTTCACGAGAACACACGTTCAAAACCTTCGTATTTCTGTCAGATGGGAAATGCAAAAATAGCCTGTATGACCAGGCGACTTTTATTCCTTATGGGAATAAACGCAGTAATGATAATTTTTGTAGTTGATCGGAGGCATGCATTTGAAAAATTATTTTTGGAAAATGACAACACTCCGTTACAGAACCGGTTTTTTATTTTAACTCCGAAAGAAGGAAGGTTTGCCTTAACGAGAATTTGAACACACCCCCTCGTGATCAAGGACCAACATCCAACTCGTTCAGTCATTGGTTCCTCAATATACATGTTTTGAATATTGTTTCCAGAGTTGTGTTTCCCACCCAAAAGGATGCTCCAAACTGCAGTTTTGTTTACCTGTTCCAATGGCTGGCTTGTCATGGCTTGACTTGAACAACGTTAGAGAAGCTAAACGCCGGTCTCATTGTATAACTACCAACCTCACTTAAGTCAATATAACCTTATACCGTTGATTTGGCGAATTTAAACCTAATTTAAATAAACTTGTGAGTTTATAATGTTCCTCTTGAGAAGACCTATCATCATTCCAGAAAAAAACAGGATGCCATCTTTCCAGAACAAAGCGCGACATGACAGCCTGCCGTGTTTCTGTTCTAATCCATGTTTACGTGGCTTGATAACGTGCAGACATGTCCAATCTGGCCTTTGTGCTGTATTAGTTACTGCATTATCGTTTTAGAATGTGTACTCTTGTTATTCGGTATACCAGTGTTGGTTGGTATTCGGATGATTGTCCCCGTATGGATCTAAATACCATTACTAGTGACGAGTAAAGAAAGGGACGGGCGGGTTCGTCAAAGCTGTAAATTTCTGTTGACGAAGGTACGTATCTTTCAACCACAGACATAGTCTTTCTGGTTATATTAGAGCGTATAAGACATAACAATAGTAAGCGTCTCATCCTGAACTCCTGTGAAACCTTTAACAGCATTTCATCTATAAAACATTGTAGTCCCAATAAGACCCACTGTCCTCGACTGTTCATTCACTTAATATCATTTTCTGTCAACGAGTAAGGTCGCCACTACAGCTCAGCCTTTGATGTCCAGTTTCTGGCAATCGCGGTTTAATTGTCAATGGTCTAAGCATAATGAGGCTGCTATCCCCATTCTAGCCTCATTTGACGACATTTTGGTAAGTGGTGTTATTCTTTCAGCCCCGGCCACCATTCCGCACTTGACCTTGAATGCGGTAAATGGCTACAAAATATGGTTGTGAATGTATATTGCATATTCATCATGTTACAAATTACCACAGTAATCACATTTACTAGCGAGCTTAAATGTTTTAAGCCAGACTTCCTGGTAGCACAAAGCAACATCAAGGTCACGTGAAACTTAATGATCAAGACCCACACCTCACATCTTCTAGGGCTCCCTTCAAACCGGCGGTGTCACAGCATTCTAGGCAACCATGTGGGAGGTCTACACTTTAATAGCCGAAGAGATTAACATATTGGCTTGGCTTGGCTTCGGTCGTTCTCAATCTCCCGCTACCAAACCCTAAAAGGGCTTACGTAGCAGAATGTAGTCCAGAGAACGGAATGCGTTGTGTCATAGTTTACAGCTTGACTGCGATATTTGCACCTTTCGGTCCATCACATCCGACTTAAGCAAGCAATTTTTGAGTACCGGGTTAGCATTCCCTCTTCTACCCTTTTCCTTAGCCAGTCTGCCTTGCAGCAGCCTGTTATCCAGGATCACCGCGTGGATGTTTAGAAGGGTCTTGGCAGCTCTGGTTCACTGGCCCTGACGCTAGCAGTCAGCTATGGGTCGCTGACCGCTGCAGCTCATGCGCTGCTCAGCGTCTTGATCCCGATTAGCATATTGAGTAGCCTAGAATTGTGCTACAGTCAAGTGAATCCCGATACATCTTTTCGTGGATTTTTATTTTGTTTTGCGTTCACCATATTTTCTAAGGCGTTGTGCTTTGCACTGTATTTCGGCCATTCTCGCTCACTGTACAGGACAAGACTTCAATGGAGCAAGTCACGTGTGATACATGTCTGTTCTGCTTAACAGCTGCTATTCTATGTCAGTTTCGAGCACCGTTTTTCGGACGTGTTTGTTATCCCTCTATTTATATTCCGGATACCAAACTCTTTATGAAATGGTGTTTGTCAGAAGTTTCGAATCTGCTCCACTTTCTCGACCTGGTGCAAAGACATTTCTAAGTAAGACCTGGTACACAGACGTCTCTAAGTAAGACCTGGTACACAGACGTCTCTAAGTAAGACCTGGTACACAGACGTCTCTAAGTAAGACCTGGTACACAGACGTCTCTAAGTAAGACCTGGTACACAGACGTCTCTAAGTAAGACCTGGTACACAGACGTCTCTAAGTAAGACCTGGTACACAGACGTCTCTAAGTAAGACCTGGAACACAGACGTCTCTAAGTAAGACCTGGTACACAGACGTCTCTAAGTAAGACCTGGTACACAGACGTCTCTAAGTAAGACCTGGTACACATACGTCTCTAAGTAAGACCTGGAACACAGACGTCTCTAAGTAAGACCTGGTACACAGACGTCTCTAAGTAAGACCTGGTACACAGACGTCTCTAAGTAAGACCTGGTACACAGACGTCTCTAAGTAAGACCTGGTACACAGACGTCTCTAAGTAAGACCTGGAACACAGACGTCTCTAAGTAAGACCTGGAACACAGACGTCTCTAATTAAGACCTGGTACACAGACGTCTCTAAGTAAGACCTGGTACACAGACGTCTCTAAGTAAGACCTGGAACACAGACGTCTCTAATTAAGACCTGGAACACAGACGTCTCTAATTAAGACCTGGTACACAGACGTCTCTAAGTAAGACCTGGAACACAGACGTCTCTAAGTAAGACCTGGAACACAGACGTCTCTAATTAAGACCTGGTACACAGACGTCTCTAAGTAAGACCTGGTACACAGACGTCTCTAAGTAAGACCTGGAACACAGACGTCTCTAAATTAGACCTCATACACAGACGTCTCTAATTAAGACCTGATACACAGACGTCTCTAACTGAGACCTGGTACAAAGACGTCTCTAAGTAAGACTTTCTACAAGGACGTTTCTAGCACTTCGTTCCCCGAACACTCTCACTAGGATCACTCTCACTCTTGTGTGGTATTTGCCATTATCATAGATTCTTCTGTCTAAGGTAGATTAGTGCATGTCCTGTTTTTTGACTTGTCCATGTCTGTCAATGGCATGGCAAACTGAATGGGAAAACGAGGGCATCGGATGTGCGGAAATGCTCAAAAGGTAGAATATTGTGGAAGAAATGCCCATTCCAGATGCTTAGAGATGGTATCTATCGAAATGTTTGTAACTTACAACTTTCACAGGGTGCGCTGGTCGGGTCCATGCCTTACCATCTGCTGCCTGTTACTACATCCATGACAGGTTACAGTGTTACTATTCTTTGCTACAATTTCAAGTTCAGGTAATACCCGAATGACAATGTATTATTCATATACTGAAAGGTAACTACAAAGAGTTGTGAATGGTCCTGGCGACCTCATTACAGACACAAAGTGCTGCAGAAGCCACAGTTGCAGAGAGTCATGTCTTAACACAGGCTTCCTACAAGGCAGTTAACATTCGTGACGATCACATGCGCCCATTTGATTCAGACAGGCTGATGAGAACCTATATATCCTCTGTCGTTCACTAATCAGTCACGTGACCGCGGATAATTAAAGGCAGTTTTTTTGTCTCGTGTGTTTTAGTAGGAACTTGTTCATCAAATGTCTTAGAACTTGTTCATCGACTGTCTTAAAACACTTGAGTTGTTTCTTTATGTTTGTTGGCGACAACTGGCGTGGGCGATCACATAACTTTACAACTGCCTTGTTAAAGTGGATGTTTGTCTATTCTGTTGTTGACTCGCTTCTACGTCAAAGTGTTTAATTGTCCACTATCTTCTGCCTGTGTCATCCTCTGGTTCTAGTGTTACATATCCATTCCGTTATTGATCCTCCTCCATGCCATGATGTCAAACTGTCCACTATCTTCTGCCTGTGTCATCCTCTGGTTCTAGTGTTACATATCCATTCCGTTGTTGATCCTCCTCCATGCCATGATGTCAAACTGTCCACTATCTTCTGCCTGTGGCACCCTTTGCCTCTACCAGTTGTTATCAATTCTGTAGTTGACCCTCCTCCATGCCATGATGTTGAACTTCCTTGAATAATCTCTGGTTGTCATCTTTGTCCCTAACTAATTTGTTAATAACGCTTCCACTAATATAACCTGGATTGTCACACGACCAGTTAGAGGTAGGTTCAAGACCTGGGTTATACATTTCCTTGTCTATAAACTGTCAGTCACGTGTCAGACAGTGACATTATAAGTAGAGTTTTGTTTTTTCTATCTAGGTCTGGTATCCTCAGTACGAATTCTGACACCCTGAAACAATGGCCCTATTTCCAGAGGCAAAATGAGAATGTTGTAACAGACTAGGATGTACGAGAAAATATGCTTAACAGCAGGTGGGTGAGGAGGGTGGGGAGGGGTGGGGGCTTGGTGGCTCACTGAATGTCATGAGTATCTGGAAAGTGTAGAACACATACTATAGTTAATCATATTGTTAAATGACGGTTTACTAAAAGCCATGCAATTAAAGGAAAGATAATTAAGATATAGGGCTAAATGATGGTTTACATAATAGCCGTAGAGTTGAATAAAAGCAATGTCGTTAGAACAAGGTTTAACAAGTTTACTAAATATCATACGGTTAAAAAAAAAGGTGTACTAAAAGTCACGTCAATTATAAGAATTATTAAATGCCGTAGAGTTTAAGGGAGGTTTGATAAAAGCAATGTCATTAGAAGACGGTTTACTAAATGCCAAAGGGTTAAAGGTATGTATGCTAATCATCATCGTCATCACCAGTTTCATGACCTAGACGGTTGGGCACCGTTATTGCAGTTTGTAGTTCCAGCTTTGGCATACAACAACGGTGTGAATTCCCGGCAAATCCATGGTCTGGCGGCATCAGTAATGAACTAAAACAGAAGAGCAATGTAGACCCGCAGCCAGTTATGGCGCCATCTTTGCTGCTCTAATCATACTCTGCATATGCTAAATGTTTACTAAAAGTCACAGAAATTAGAAGAAAGTTTACTAAAAACCCATGTTATTACAAATAGATGTACTAAAGGTCATAGTGTTAGAAGACGATTTGCAGAAACCCATCGAGTTGAAAAAAGGTTTGCTAAAAGCCATTGTTTTGTAGAAAGGTTTATTAAAAGCTCTAGGATTAAAAACGGTTTACTAAAAGTCATGAATTTACATAAAAGTTTCCTGAAATCCAAGATTAATCAGGAATGTTTGCTAAATACCGTAGAGTTACGTGGAAGTTGAGCAAATATCAAGGAGGAACATGAAAGTGTGCTAAAACCTACGGGGTACAGAGAGGGAAAGAAGATGGACACCCTTGGAGTTGGTTTAAGAGGAGGACACTTGTCAGTGCAAGTAGACGTTCATCAATTAGTTATGAAATCCTGTTTGGAGAATAGCGAATTTGACAATTATTCTCATTTAGTTGTGTAGTATTTGGAGAGAGCGACTGGGTAGCAAAGTAGTTACAGTGCTCGCTTCTTGTGGCATATGTTCCGGGTTCATTTCCTGTTATTGAAATGATACAGTCAAACCAGCTGTAATTTGCTACTTGTTGACAATTAAAAAAGGAAATACAGAAAACGTAGGTTGCCAGTTTTAAAATTAAAAACAAAAAATAAGCTGTGGCTTACACTATAAAGCCTTTGACGCTTCATCCCCGTCAGCACTGTCTTTACCATTGCCTATGTAGTTGGAGGTACGAGTCTGACAAACTGAAATGAAACCAGCCTATTAATTGTTTTAATTGCCAAGTTATGCAGTAACATTGGAAGATCACCTGTATCGCATCCACAAACTGCAACATTTTGTCATCAATCTTAGTTTAAGCAGAGAGAGACACCTGCGAAGTCGAAGTAGAAGCATCCACAACCATCGAGCCACTGGACCAATCATTATCCACACTCTTCCCCATTTGGATGAGAACACTGAGCACCAGTGGTGCCACCTGGAGTGCAGTGACATTTATTCTTGAAATAACAGGAGAGAAAGTTAATACCTCCATAACCTTGCGATTGAGGTCATCACAAGTGGTAGTGGCTGTTGTTCCAATCACATCTACATCACCCGCCCACTAGACCTTGGCTCGTGAGAAGTACCACTTGACAATCTGCATCTCCACCTAGTCATTACTCATGTATTTATAGCATATAGTTGAAAGATATAGAAGTAGATACTGCTAGACGTAAAGACTGTATATAAATAGTTAATTAGTTCTCATTCCATTTGTATCGTTAAGTGTCCCGAAGATCTTAAGTCGCCATCTTGAGCCAAGTGCGCTGCGTCAGTCGATGTGAGCCCGTGCCCCTGCATAATTTCTCTAATGTCATCTATCCACCTGCCTCACGGCCGTCCCCTTACCCTGTAGCCAGATCTACCAGCGTTGAGAGCCATCAGTGAAAGATGATGAGGGAGCGTTATCATGAGATGACCAAACTAACGTATTTTGTGACTGAAATGTACTCTGCACAAGACGTAGTGCCGACCATATTCTTCTTCTTCTTCTTCTTATTCGTTCGTTCTCAATCTCCCACTACCAAACCCTGAAAGGGCTTGAGTAGCAGAATGTAGTCCAGAGAACGGAATGCATTGTGTTGTAGTTTACAGCTTGGCTGCTATTTTTGCACCTTTCGGTCCAACACATCCGACTTCAGCAAGCATTTTTTGAGTACCGGGTTAG